>LR738709.1:29743961-29777574 GCA_902687465.1 Secale cereale | reverse complement strand
GCGGCGATCGCAGATGCAGTCGACGGAGCTCGGCACTGCAGGGCTCTCCGGCTCCAGTTAGTAGGTGTAGACGACGTGGTCGAGCTCTGCGGAGGCGACGGGCACGGTGGCGAGGCGAACGGGGCTCGGCGGCCGCGGTGGCACGCGGCGAACGGCGACGACCGCGTCGGCCGCTTCTCCAAATCGACAGAGAGGGGGAAGGAGGAGAGGAAAGTGAGCGAGAGGGAGGCAGGGAGCTGCGGTGAGGCCGTCCAGGGGGGCCTTATCCCCTCCTCCCCAACCACTCCGGCGCCGTGGCGACCGGTGAACGGGGCGGCGCGCGTGCGGCCATGGGGAGGACGACAGGTAAGGGGGGAGCAGGTGGGGATGGGGGTTGGGCCGGTGCTGGGCCATGGCTAGGCGTCAGGTAAGTGATTGCTTGCTCTCTGTTTTCTTTTATTTTTTTTTACAGAGAGGAAAAATAATTGTTGAGGAAAACAAATGACCTTGGAAAAATATTGGAACTTGATCCAATAATCCCAAAACAATATTGGCCACTGCCACAGCAAGTGTGGGGATTTTTGGCCATTGTTTGGATTTTTCAAAAATTGATTTAGGCATTAATTAGTGCTGTTATGACACTATTTAAATGCTCTAGCCCATTTTAGGGGTTGATGGTGATGTTGTTTTCCTTATCAACATTGTTTTGGAATTTTTGCAATATGATAAACATTTTTGCAGTGGATTTTGAGCAACTTCAAAATACACTTGAAATTTGAATTGATTTCAGAGGGAAAGTTTGAACTGGGTGCTTAACCACTGTGATTAGTTAAAGCAAATGAACATGACATGGCATGTTTATGAGGTGATCACTGTAGTAGGAATCTGGGGATGTTACACCCCCTCACCTGCTCGTTTGCGACTATGGTTCGTATGGGATTCCGACGGGTGGAGAAACCCCCCATGTCTCCCCCGCTCTCTGCGGTGGAGCGCCAGCGGGAGCAAGACTTGCGGGTAAAGGCGCTGTCCAAGATGGTGGCGCCCCACGCGGAGGAGGGGGGCTGGGGGCCGCCGCCTCCATGGTGGCTCGAGGAGCAGGAAAGGAAGAAGCAAGAGGAGCGCGAGCGCAAGAGGAAGAAGAAGGAGGAGTACCGGCGGCGCGGTTTGGAGCAAAAGAAAGAGCTCAAGCGAAAGGAATCTCAGCTCCCCCCTGGCGGTGAGCGGATTGGGGATCCTCTCGCCAAGAAGCAGAAGCAGAAAGGGGGGGAGCTCCGCGTTGTCATTTGGGGCGGTCGGGCCGCTGGCGTCGAAGGGCACGGCGGATGCTCCAATCCCCGTCGAGGAATCCGATGGGCCGGAGTGCTTCAAGTGCGGCAGGGTGGGCCACTACCAGAACACTTGTCATTTCAAGCCTCTCTGCGTCGTTTGCCATGAGGAGGGGCATGCGTCGGCGCACTGCCCCACGCGCGGCCGGCCCCTGATGATGCAGATCATGGGAAACGTGATCCCCGGCGAGGGCTTCTTCTGTCTCCCATTCGTTGAGACGGAGGGGGCGGAGGTGCACGCTCCGCTGGTGTCTGACGTCGCGGTCATCTCGGCGGCTCCTGGCACGCTATCGGTCCCTATCTTGGAGGCGGAGCTCCCCCACCTCTTCGAGGGGGAGTGGTACTGGCAGGTGAGGGCTTTGGGGGATAATGCCTTCTCTGTCGTCTTCCCCAACAAGGTTATGCTGCGCATGGCGACCCGCAGCTGCAAACTCTTTCTCTCCCTCAACAACATCATGGAGGACATCAAGGAGTCCCTTCAGGATGAGCCCAAGGCGGAGCTCATGTCGGATGTGTGGGTTAAGCTATGGGGTGTGCCGTCAAAACAACGCCGTGTAGATCGTCTCATGGCGGGGACAGTGATGATTGGCTGCCCCATGGAGGTGGATAAGGAGTCGCTAGGCGGTCTGGGCCCGGTGCGGATGCGTTTCGCCTGTCGCTCCCCGGCCAAGCTGTGTGGCTATGTGCAATTGTGGTTCAACAATGAAGGTTTCACGATTAAGATGGAGGCCGAGGCTAGCGGTGTGCAGGGCGTTGCGCCTCCCCCCTCCACCTGCTATCCTTGACAAGGGCCCGGACGGCACGGATAAGGACCACGACACGAGCATGGGGGACGACTCTATTGACACGGCGACGTGGAACAAGCTGGGTCTCACGGATAAGGACTCCGAGGCGGCGGCTCCAAAGGGTGGGGCTACTAAAGACCAGGGGGAACGGCAAGTGGTGGTGGGTAGCAATGACATAGGCTTCAATGAGTACGGCTCCAACCTCTCCCTCGGCCTCGACATCGACAAGGGCGTATCTGTTTCTTGCGACATGGAAGGACGCTCGATGCTGATCTCCCCGTCGGCTGTAGAGACGGGTGGGGTCCGCGCGATGGCGTTGGGCTCTCCTCCGCCTGTGCTGGGCCAAGGCGGCGGCAGGAAAAGGAGCATCTAGAAGACAGCGGGCCGCAAGCCTCCGCCGGCTGCCATGCCGAGCCCTCCTTCGGTTCGTGCGGGCACGCCGGCCTCGCACCGCCCGGTGGTGATGGCGCTGGCCTCCCCAGGGGGCCCGGCTGGTGGTCCTGGGCTGGCAACCAATCCCTCTCCGTCTGATGCGCTCCGGGCCGAGGTGAACAAGGCGTGCCCATCTCCACGGCCAAGCGCTCAAAGGCGGTGGTGGCGACGCCGGCGACGCAAGAGCGGGCCAGTTCGTGCCCGAAAGGCGCCAAGGGGAATCTTCCAGCACTGCAACGCGCCCAACTCCTGGTGGCCCAGAAGAACATGGAGATCGAAGGTAACCCTCTGCCTCGTTTTACGATTCTCGACGATTATTCTAATGAACACTAGGGGGGCATTTTAGATGATAGTGGCGTCGATATGTCCGAGGTAGGTGTAGCACGAGAGCTTCTTTCCCTCATCCGTTCGAAGGAATTAGCGCATGCCGCGCTAGCCCAGGCCGCGGTGGCCCGTGCAGTGCAGGCTGCTGAGGAAACAGGGGCTCCTCAGCCTACCGTGGTGCGGCCCGATATGGAGGACACAACAGTAGGGGCTGCACTGTCCCCCCAGCTCGTGGTAATGTTAAGACCCGGCGCGTGGCCAAAGCGGTTACTGCTCGCGGTATCCGCCTCCGCAATCGCAGTATTTGATGTGTTTCATTTTTTGGAACGTCCGAGGCTTCAACCACGCTGGGAGGCGGACCCAGTTGAAAGAGTTCATGCGAGCAGAAGCAATCGACGTGGTTGGCTTGCAGGAAACCATCAAGGTTGACTTTACTCATAGGAATCTGCTAGCTGTCGATTCGCTTGAACGCTTTGCGTGGCAATGGGTGCCCGCGGAGGGTCACTCAGGGGGCTTACTGCAAGGTATCAGCCTTGTTTGCTGCGAGGTGGTGTCGTGGGACGCCGGCAGGTTCTTCTTGTCGGCTCACGTGCGCCAACGTGCGACTCTCCGTGAGTGGGAGGTCATAGATGTCTATGGGCCGGCCGACCACTCACGCTCACAAGAGTTCCTGGTGGAACTTCAAGATAAGGTGGCCACGTTGCGTGTGCGAAATCTCCCTACGCTCGTGGGGGTGATTTTAACCTAATCCGCTCGGGAGCGGATAAGAATAATGGGATCATCAATTGGACAAGGGTGTCTTTGTTTAATAACCGATCGTGTCTATGGCACTTAGGGAAGTGGTTCGTGTAGGCGCACGCTACACCTGGACCAACAAGCAGCTCACGCCGGTGCGATCTGTGCTGTACAGGGTCTTCATGTTTGCAGATTGGGAATTGCTCTTTCCCTTGTGCGCTTTACACGCCGAAACAAGGATTGGGTCGGACCACATTCCCTTAATCCTTTCCTCAGGGGAGGATAGGCTCAAACATAGCCCATGCTTCTTTGAAACCGCGTGGTTTGAATGCCCGGATTTTGACCAAATCTTCCTATCCAAATGGGAGATATGTGTTTCCCGGATCGGTCACACGTGCGTGCCAATGGAGTTTTGGATCGCTGCCGGTGCAGCAATGCGTGCGGCTCTTAAAGGCTGGGGGGGCCAACCAGGGGCGTGAAGATAAGTTGCTCCGTGTGCGGCTGACCGCCGAGCAGGCCCATATGGATGCGATCGCGAACGCGCAGGGCTTCTCGGAGCAAGACTGGGAGTGGCGTTACGCAGTGGAAGCCCAAGTTGAGTCTCTCCTCAGGGCAGAGGATGAGTACTGGCGTAGATGCGGTGGACTTAAGTGGACGCTCAAGGGTGATGCGAACACTAAGTATTTCCAGGCTTTTGCTAATGGCAGTCGACGGAAGTGTGCCGTCCTAAGGCTGCAATCCGAGCAGGGGCTCCTTCTGCGCCAACAGGACATCGTCTGTCATATCTATGAGTTGTACATCCAGCTGATGGGCTCCAGGGAGGAGTCTCATGGTCGGCTGCGGGTAGATGTGTGGAACCCCGCGCTACGGGTCTCGGACGAGGAGAATGAGGGCTTGGGGCTGGCCTTCCTCCCCAAGGAAATCGACGCGGCGGCCCTAGGGATGAAATCAGACACTGCGCCGGGCCCGGATGGGTGGCCAGTGGCACTGTTCAAACGCTTTTGGCAAGTCCTTAAAGGACCAATCTTCGATGTTTGCAATGGTTTCATGCGTGGTAGTGTAGACATTTCTCGCCTGAACTCTGGGGTCCTCTCCCTGATTCCCAAAGTGCATGGTGCCGACAACATCCGTCTCTTTCGCCCCATTGCACTCATTAATGTCCCGTTTAAAATTTGCTCTAAGGCCTGTTATACTCGCTTGTCTCCAATTGCTCACCGTATCGTAAGTAGGAACCAGACAGCCTTTATCCGAGGCCGTAACATTTTGGAAGGACCGCTAGTCCTCCAGGAGATCGTACACTCGCTCAAAAGGTCTCGACAGCCGGCCATCCTTCTGAAACTGGATTTCGAGAAGGCCTACGACCGAGTGAACTGGGAGTTCCTCCGTCAAATCCTGCGGGATAGAGGCTTCTCGGCGGTCTGGGTCCACCGATGATGCAACTGGTCTTGGGGGGCCAAACGGCGATTGCGGTAAATGGAGAAGTAGGGAACTTCTTCCGCAACAAACAGGGTCTGTGTCAAAGAGGACCCAACCTCGCCGTTACTGTTTAACTTTGTGGCAGACGCTCTCGAAGCCATGCTGGACAAAGCTCGCAATGCTGGCCACATCAGGGGAGTGGTTGAGCACTTGATCCCAGGGGGTGTGTCACACTTATAGTACGCATATGAGACGCTTCTCCTGTTCAAGCCGGACCAACATAGTATTGCAACTGTCAAGGCTATTCTTCTATGCTTTCAACTTATGTCGGGGCTCAAGATCAATTTCACAAATATGAAGTCATATCCATAGGGATGGATGTGGCCAAAAGCCTTAGGGTAGCCAATTTGCTTCACTGCAAACTTGGACAACTACCTTTCACCTACCTAGGTCTCCCTATTGCGTAGAAGAAATGCTCGATCTCTGACTTGGAACCTTTGTGTACAAAGGTGGCGGGCAGGGTGTGCCCGTGGAGGGGCCGTTTTATGTCTTCTGGGGCAAGGCTCATCTTAACCAACTCCATCCTCTCGTCTTTACCTATGTTTGCTATGGGTCTTTTTCTATTGGTGGATGGGGTCCATACCAAAATGGACACGCCGCTGTCTCGCTTCTTTTGGGAGGGAGCGGGTCCGAAACGTCAATATTACATGGTAAAATGGCAGGCAGTGTGTAGACCTAAGGCCCAGGGGGGGCCTCGGGATCATCAACTCGAAGCTGATGAACATTGCACTCATGTGTAAGTGGATTTGGAAGTTGTCCCTGGGCGAGGATGGCCTCTGGATGGAACTTCTACGTGCCAAGTATTTCCCAGATGGGAATTCTTTTGAGGCAGTACCTCGAGGATCTCCTTTCTGGAAATCCATCCAATCCCTCAAACCGTTCTTTGCCAGGGGCGCAAAGTTCTTGGTTAAAAATGGTCACTCCACTCGTTTTTGGCATGATGTGTGGATTGGGCACCAACCCCTTTGGTCGGAGTTTAGCCAACTCTACGCCATTGTGGTTGAACCTAACCAAATGGTTTCCTCCACCCTAAGCACCTCCCCGCCCCCCATTCACTTTAGAAGGGAACTATCAGGCCCGGAGTTGGAGGACTGGGAGCGCCTTCGGGCAATGATTGCGGATTTCATTTTGACACCCGCCGCGGACACGGTGTCTTGGACACTTTCGGCCTCTGGCAAGTTGATGACCCTCAACCGTAAGGGATCTGTTGCAGCGTTTTCGATAAGTAAGAGTGTCGAACCCAACGAGGAGCAGAAGGTATTGATAAGCGATTCTGAGCAAGAAATTACTGCAAGCACTGAAAGATAACTTTTAGGGGTTTTCTCGGTATAAGCAACAAGAATGTAAATGCAAGTAATGTAAAAGGTATTGAAAGTAACAAGTGGCCCAATCCTTTCTTAGCAAAGGAGAGGCCTAGCAACTGAACTTATAAAGACTAAAGCGTTCTTGAGGACACACGGGAGAGGTAGTCATGTGCTTTCGCCATATTCCGTATCGATACTATGATATGTGTTGATAAGTGTTGAGTGGGTGGATCTATGCTAGTGCACTCTCTAGACTAAGATGAATGCACTCTTATGATTAAACACCTTGCAAGCATCAGCAAATACAAGATAGAATTTAAGGCAAAAGCCTAACCATAGCAATACGATCGAGGATCCATTATTCCCTTATGCAAAAGCGTGCGAACTGGGGTTCAGGTTTCTTTCACTCCGGCAACCCACCATAAGCATTCTTTATACACAATGTATTCTCCTAGGTCCTTAATAAGGCGAAGTGTTGGGTGTTCGACTCACACAACACCACTAGTAGAATGACAACACAACTGAAATATCAAACAACACATAATACTTCAACAACATATGACGACTAACAACAAGACTTCCCCCATGTCCTCAAGAACTAAGGTAACTACTCACAAGACATAAAAGAGATCATGATCAGTGGGGATAAATATGTGATAAACAATCTGGACATAATAATATTTCTCCAACAAAACTCAATAGCATTCACCACAAAGTAGTAATCAACACCGATGGAGTAGAGAGGATAGGTAGTACGAGTTACAACACGAGTTGCGATGGTAAGATGAGATTTGGATGAAGATGGAGATGGTGCTGTGTTGGGGATGATGTTGATGATGATCTCGATGATGCCCGTGACGATGGTGATGACGATGGCGACGATCTCCCCTTCCGGGAGGTGATCTCCCCGGCGGAATCTGCCCGCCGGAGATGCCCTTTTCTTCTCTGTAGGTTTCCGCCTCGAAGCGGCGGCGGAACTCCGTAAAAAGTCCCGTGCCTAGGGTTTTCGGGGGACGGAGAACATATATGCAAAAGGGGACGACCAGAGGTGGGCCAGGGGCTCCAGGCGCCCCCCCGGCGCGGCCAGGGGGGGCGCCCCCAGGCCGCCTGGGAACCCTGTGGCCCCCCTCTGACTCCCCTTTTGCGTGTCTTCGTTATTCATCTGAAAAATACCTCCCGTCAATTTTCAGGTAACTTGGAGGTGTTCTTCTTCAGCAACTCAGCATCCACTTTTTCCTGCTGAATCCTGCGTCTGCTGTTCCGGTATCGGAAAGTTGAAAACTGTGTAAAATAGACCAAAACAACATAAGAACATCATCATAACGTGAAATATATCAATGAATAAAGATGAATTATGATACAAAATAGTGATGCATTTTGGACGTATCACAAGTTCACTGTCAAGTCTCTGTATCGTGTTCTTACGCGTGGGGCTGGGCCCTCGGCCGCTTTGGGTCTTTGGAAGGCACGTATCCCTCTCAAAGTTAAAGTTTTTCTCTGGCAACTGTGCCAAGATCGTCTTCCCACTTCGATCAATATTGCCAAACGCAATGGCCCGTCTTCCGGGCCGTGTGCGTTGTGTGCTGCTTCGGAAGACGCCGACCACACTTTTTTCCGATGTCCTTTGGCGCGTTTTGCCTAGAGCGCGGTTCGCGAGGCAACGGGAGTGGATTGGGATCCACGCTCCTACTCTGCGCTAGTGACCTTGCTGTCTTCGGTTCAGGGCCTGCGCCTCGTGTCTTGTGGACATGCGCGGCGGCTTTGATGTGGGCTATGTGGCAGATTCGCAACAAGTTTTCTATTGAGGGTGTTTTCCCCTCTCACCCGGCTGACGTTATCTTCAAATGCATCGTGTTCTTGCAGCTGTGGGCCCCGCTGGGAAGACTCCAGGACTCTGATCTGCACAAACAAGCTCTCGCTCGCCTGCGAGCGGCCTACGCGTCATTCGGAGCCCCGTCGCCCGCCTCTGATGCTCTATAGGGATGGATGACCTCTTTTGGTTGTGTTTCCGCTGAGCCTGCCCGCTCCAATCTTGGCTGGCTAGCCGTGTAATGCACTTATGCCTTCGTTGTTTCCTTTTGCTGAAGTGCGATGGTCCCTTAAAGACTTTCTGTGGTCGAGGTTACGTTTGTTCGTTATGTACGCTGCCTGTGTGGGCTTTATTAATTTAAAGCCGGACGTCCCTGACGTCTATGTTCTAAAAAAAATATTGATCACGTATTTTAAAAATGTCCAACATGTATTAAAAAATGTTTCACATGTGCACCAAATATGTACACCGTGTAAAAAGAAAGAGTAGACATGTGTTAAAAATAAAACGGGCAAAAACCGGAGAAAAAGAAAAGCAAAGAAAACCAAGGAAAAAAACAAAGTATAACAAAGAAAGAAAAAAGACCCAATGGAGAACAAAGAAAACCAAAGTATAACAAAGAAAAACCCCAAATAAATCCAAAGAAAAAGGAAAGAAAACCAAAAAAGATAAAAAAGAAAATAGAAATTAGGAAAAAATAGGGAACGAACACAACAACAATCAGACCCGACAATGAAGAAAAATTCAAAACCTACGGAGCTTTCACAAGTTTGTTACGGGCTTGTGTATCACCTTCACAAACTGCCGAAATCAAAGCATGTGCGTCATTTGTCGCAATCTGGGAGTTATATTTTTTCGTAGATCCGTTATTTCAAAACATTTTATCCCTTAAACTGTGTGTCCAAATCTCGAACCCTTTTCACCGTTGAATTTCTCGCGTTGAGATCTTCAAAAGTAGATCCCATGTTGATATGTTTTGACGAAAAAAATTCACAAATAAATCGGACAAGAAAAACATACTTAGAACAGATTTTTTTTTCCTTTTCAAAAGAGGCACGACTGTGCTCTCGCGGAAGCAAATCTGTTCCTCCACGAGAAGTAAACCCGTGCCTTTTGCGGAAGGGAAAAAATAAAGTGCGTTTTTTTCGTTTCCGAGAGGCACAGGGAAGCAAACTCGTGCCTCTCGTGGAAGAAAAAAAACAGTTTTTTTTTTCGTTTCCGAGAGGCATGGCCGTGCCTCTCGCGGAAGGAGAAATCCGTACCTCTCTCAGAAGCAAAACCATGTCTCTCGTGGAAGGAAAAGAACTTTTTCTTTTTTCCGTTTTCGAGAAGCACGACCATGTCTCTTGTGGAAGCAAAAAAAAAAAAAAAGCACATATTTTCGCGCAATTTTTTTGTTGCATTTTTTGTCCAAATCTAACAAAGACCGGTGGGAAAACGAAAAAAAACATACAAAGCCAAAACGCATGCAGAAAAAACAAAAATCCTGAGGGAACGGCAAGAGCACGACATGTAGCGACGGCCGGAAGTACGCCAACGCTAAGTGATGCTGTCGTGGAATTAGCACGGCAGATGTCCGGTTTAGTGGACTTAGGTGTGAGGCCATCGTACAGGTTAGCTTGAAGGGGTTAAAGAGGACAAGGACACAAGGAGTTTATACTAGTTCGGCCCCTTCGATGAAGGTAAAAGGCTACGTCTAGTTTGGTGTGGTATTGCTTGGGCGTCGATGACCAGGGAGCGAATCCGCTTGCCTGTGTCTTGAGCTATTGTTTCCTGTCTCCCAACCGTCGCCGGGTCATCCCTTTATATAGAAGGCGACGCCCGGTCCGGTTTACAGAGTCCCGAGGCCGGCTCATAAACGTGTCCGTCTCGGTCTCTACTCTTTCTATCTTACCTCCCAAGTTACATGGTACGATGGTTTACATACCGTGGGCTTTGTACATGGCCCCTAAACGTCTATGGGCTATGATCTCTTTACATATTCTACTGGGCTTGTTATAATACAACCTTGTTAGTGAAATCCGGACCTTCCTGGCCGGTTTATACCTGCTAGTAATATCCCTGACATTAGGCCCCAGATTGATTTGAACTTGTTCATGTCAGTCTTAGAAGTTTTGTACAAATTTCATTTCCGCAATTTTTTTGCTTCATAAACTGGCCATGACGTCATGTCCTGGAATCGTGTTAGTCCGTCGTGACATCATCTCCGCATTTAATGCCCGTATCTGTCTGTTACCTTTCTTTAATGCCGCACCGAAGATCGAGGCTACAGCTCAATCTTTATCCGATATCTAGCCTCCTCGATTCCCGCGCTTACCGTTTTTACCTCTTCAGCCTATAAATAACGCTGAGGCTCATCTCTTTTCCCCTTCTGCCTTCTTCTTCCTCTGTCTCCAACGCTCGAAGCTCCGCCGCCGTTCTTCGAGCTCGCCGTCGTCCTCGAGCCCGGCCGCTGTATCGACCTGAACGCTTCCAGAGAACTTCGCTGCCGACTTCTGTTTCCTCAGGTACTCCATCTTCTTCCCCATAGATCTTATTCTAGGGTTTCTTCTGTAGCTCGCCATGAACCCTCGAGGCCTTGTAGTTCATCCCCGTAGGTCAGTCTTGGCTATAGATTTAAACTTGTTTAGGCTCGACCTTCATCCATGCGCTTCTGCTCCATCATTATATCCTTAGTTCCTCTAGCTTTATCAGTTTAGATCAAATCTGTAGAGAACCTCCGCAGCCCTCACTGAATATAACGTGTATTATTCCATCTTTTTCTTGCGCCTTAGATCCATATTTACCTCAGTGCCATGTGAAACCTGTTTTTCATACTTTTAGATGTGCAGCTTATCTCACCGGTTTAGCCATAACTTGCACTTCATACGATTTCCTTGAAGGTTTAGATGTAAGCCTGTATCCCATAATTGACGGTTTAGCTTCTTCTTTTTCTATCATCGTGAACCGGTAGCTGTCTCACTCATATCTGCTTCCGGATTAGTAATACCATTAGTCCCTTGTTTAAACCGACAATTAGGCCCATAACTTCATAGAATGCACAGGCTTGTACTTAGCAGTTGGTAAACCGGATCTTGCACTGTATTTTTCAGCACTTCCTGATCAAAAACGATGGCCAAGCAATTTGCCGCTTGCAATTGGGTTCCTTCCCGGATCACGGAAAATGACTTAGTTGAAGCGGCCTCAATTGGCGTTCTGGGCCCTAAGGAAGCTCTGCACTGGCGGGCCCCTGAAAAGGAATGCCCTCCTGAGCCTAAGGAGGGGGAAGTTGTAGTTTTTTATGATCATCTGGCCCGGGGTTTCAGTCCTCCCAGTTCAAAATTCTTCCGGGATGTGTTAGCTGCTTTTCAACTCCACCCACAAGATGTAGGCCCGAATTCTATGTCGAACATCTGTAATTTTCAAGTATTCTCATAAGCGTATCTTCAAGAGGAACCATCAGTGGATCTGTTCCGGGACTTCTTTCATCTGAACCGGCGGACGGAATTTACTGATGGGCCGCATCAGGAGCTGGGTGGAGTCAGCATCCAAAAAAGAAAGGATGTGAGTTTTCCCCACGCCGCTCTTCACAGCCACCCCAAAGACTGGAACCAGACATGGTTTTATTGCAAGGACACTTCTCCTGAAGGAGAAAATCCGCTGCCGGGTTACCGCGCCTAAAGCCTGGCGACAACCCATCCTTTGCCACAGCGTTTAAGCGCCCAAGACCGGGCCCGATTTGCCCCACAACTTTCCAAACTCTGGGCCTTCGTGGCAAACGGTTTAACCGGCGTTGACTTCGTCCGCTGCTGGCTCTCCTGGAGCATTCTTCCACTAAGCCAGCGCTCGAGCCTGATGTGCGAATGTACCGGCAAGCCAGAAGACCCTCAACGCCACACCAAAATAGAGCTTCCTGACAATGAAGTAACTGAATCCGCTAAGAATATGCTGAACATCCCTCTGGAGGAGTGCAGCCGGACCGGTTTAGCTCCGTTCTGCGCAACCAACGAACCGCCAGCGGTAAGTCTCTTCCGACCCTTTTCTGTTTGTCTTAATCCGTTCATGTCAGTTGTCTTCAACTCGTTACTATCCCTTCGCATAGGCCAACGATCCTTTCTGGAAGAGGAAATCTCAAGATAAACCGGCCAAGCAATCACACAAGAAAACTTACGCTGTTAAGAAGAAAAAGGCTATTGCCGCTTCCGGTTCACACCCTGAGGAGGATGATCCGGACTCTGAGGTGCCAATTAACACTTATTTCTTTTGATCTATCCTTGTATAAATTTATGTTAATAATGCCTTTCCACAGGACCTGGCGGAGGGAAGTAAAGCGGAGGGAGTTGAGGTAATTTCTCTCTCTTTTGATTCAGAACCGTTGCCACCTAAAATCCGCCGGGTGTCCCGGAAATATCCATTTTCTCACCCTTATGCTCAATTGGATCCCAACTTTCTTTTCAAGAAACAGCAGCACGAAGCTCGCCGGACCACGCGCCATAGCGGCATGTGGTTGAATCATCCGGAATACCCCTTACGCCGGCTAGCAGGCGCCGCTCCGAGGTTTTACTTACTCCAACTCTCCTTCATCCAAAAGCAGGCCTTATACGTAAACCACTTAAACCGTCTGATCCCAACTATCAGGAGGCTCGTCTGTCGTCTTCCAGCGAGTCGACCGCTACGCAGGTCCCGGTGCTGAAAACCGTACCTGGGTAAGTCCTTCCTTCAAACATCCGGTTTATCTTCCTGTGTTAACTTTGTGATTCTTACGACTGTTCTGACCCTTTATCAGAATGCCCAAGCCTAGTAAAAAGGCGAAAGAAAATAAGCCGGCTGCGGAGACCAATCATGCTGAACCGGCCGAGGACCCTGAAGCGGCTGTCCCTCCAGAAGACAACCTTGAAGTTCAGCTTGATGATCCCACTCCTATGGATCGTGACAATGTTGCCACTCCGGGAAGTGATGACATGGAGAACGCGGCTGAACCGGCAAGCCCTATCCGGGTTAGCCCTCCTCGTGCTAACCCGGCTCTTGTTAGTCCGGTGCCCACTGCTGTCCCCCTCCAGCCAACTGCTGCCTCATCAGCAGATGTTGAGATAACCGGGCTAGGCTTCACTGCTCCCACAGAGCCTGTCACCTTGGCTAGGCATACTGCCAAGGAAGAGAAATTTCAACAAGACAAAGGCAAGTGGAGCACAGATTTATCCAGCTATGCTCAGTTGAGTGCCCAGGAACATCATTCCGGGTATCTGAACCGGCTCTTTACTAGCCGTGACTATGAAGTCGGTTTACTTAATATGATGAAGGACAAATATGAGGTGACTTTCTTTCCTTTTGCTTCTTTTTCTGCTTTGTACCTTGCAATCATACATTTAGGCCAGAGTAGCCCCCAAGTGCCGGTTTAGCTTCATTGTAGGTGAACCGGGACTTCAATTATATCTTAGAATGAACTTACATTAGCCCCCAAGTGTCAAGGGCATAACTTGTTTATGTGCTTGGGACTTGCCTGAATTTTTTTTCTTTCTGTACTTCAATTGCACATTAGCCCCCAAGTGTCAAGGGCATAACTTGTTTATGTGCTTGGGACTTGTCTGAAAAAAAATTCTTTCTGTACTTCAATTGCACATTAGCCCCCAAGTGTCAGGTGTATAACTTGTTATGCGCTTGAGAGTTGATAGATCTGCACTCCTAATCCGTTTGATTTTCTTGTAGGCTGACTTGACCCGGAAGGCTTCGGAGGCAACTGAGCTCCGGAATAGCTTGGCCTCTCATGAGACTGCTTCAGCCAAAGCTAAGGACGAACTTGTCCTTGCTTTGACTAATATGGAAAAATTGAAGAAAGATTTTGAAGCGGAGCGGTCCACATGGGAGGTGCGGAGGAATGCTCTTGAAAAAAGAGCAAAGGACGCCGAAGCTGCTCTTAACCCGGTTACGCAGGAGTTATCCGGTTTGAAACAGCAAATAGAGCTCATGACTTCTGCTATCTTCGGTGAGTACCCATCTTTGTATGTTTTTCATCCTTGCAATCTTTTGTTCCGCTCCTGTTTAACTCGCCAAATGTATATAGGAAGGCGCATAACTCATCTTGGAGATGATGTCCGGAAGAAGCTCAAGACAGCTTATACCCTGGTGGAGCAGCTCTATTCCGGCGCTCAAAGGGCTATCAGTGCCATGTGACACAACAAACCGGCGCCGACCACCATCCAAGCCACCCTGGAGAAGCTATCTGTCCTACCTGTGCGTCTGGTTGAGGTAAAGAAATCTGCTGCCCGAGCTGGCTCTCTTATGGCGCTGACCCGGGCCAAAGCATGGGTCCCTAATTTTGACCCGGCTGAAGCTATGAACGGCTATCCCAGCAACAAAGAGGACGGGTTAGTCTTCTCTGCCGAAGATCTCCGTGCATTGACTAAGGACATGAACCCGCTTGCTAGTAAGCTTGCTGATGAGGTGGATTTGACAAGGTATCATCCGGCTTATGACTTAGAAAATTCGCGGGTGGAGCGGCCGGTTTACGACACCCAAAATCTGATCCCACCAATTCGTAACCACACTTTCGCTCCAGATATTGACCCTTCAGATCTCATCAATGAAGAAGTATATTTCCATGCCCTCTCCAAGATTGATTGGTGCGCTCCTGGTTTCCAGCCATTGGCTGAAGTCGATGAAGATCCGGAACAAGATGATCCTCAGCCTTCGCAATTTGTAGAGGAGTCATAATCCGTCTGATTTTAGCTTTAAATTGCAGAGTACTTTGCAAAAACTTTGATCTATTCAGGCATGCGAGCGCCTTGTAATAGGATAATTGAAATACTGCTTTTGTCCCACCGCTACGGCATTATTCAGATTGGCATCTTCGAATTTCATCTCTTATTTGTAATGCATGATTCGCCTATATCATCCGTGCCTACATGAACAAAGCTAAAAGATGTCCTGGCGGTTTACCACCGGATGGATTATACTGCTCTGATACATATATCAAAGGAATAGCTTTTGATCACAAACTTATATCATACCTTTGATTAAGTGTGCTTGTAAACCTTAATCCGATACAAATAAGTAAAAGCATAGGTGCTGATGAGGCTCTTGGTTCTCTTGTTTCACTTAGCCTGATGACCGATCCGGGTTATGATGAACACCAGTTTAAATCTCGCTGGTGTTCATGACCCAGACTTGTAACTTTGTAGATATATGGTCAACTTTGTAGCTGTCCAGTCTTGCGTCAGTGGACTTGGTTAAAAAACCAATGATCATGACGACCAAGATTTGTGAAATTATAGAAATAAGGTTTTTTGGGCAAATAATACCATGTAGTCGAGGCTTTTTACGAGCTGCCAGGCTCCAAGTTCAAGGTTTTTTATCGATGACACGCCACCCAATGTTTCAAAACCTCTGAAGGATTTTGTTATTAATTGATCAATTCGATGATTGCCAATGGATGATTCCTTGATGCATCAAGGGCGCTAGTTTAGGAGGCCATGGTGAGCTTTCGTAGAAAACTCCCATGTGATACTCCTTTGAAAAACACGGCGGATTCCCTGTAGCTATCAAGGGCGCCGGTTAAGGAGGCCATGGTGAGTTTTTGGAGAAACTCCCATGTAATACTCCTTTGAAAAACAAGGCTGATTCCCTGTAGCTATCAGGGGCGCCGGTTTAGGAGGCCATGGTGAGTTTTCGGAGAAACTCCCATGTGATACTCCTTTGAAAAATACGGCTGATTCCCTATAGCTATCAGGGGCGCCGGTTTAGGAGGCCATGGTGAGTTTTCGGAGAAACTCCCATGTGACACTCCTTTGAAAAACACGGCTGATTCCCTGTAGCTATCAGGGGCGCCGGTTTAGGAGGCCATGGTGAGTTTTCGGAGAAACTCCCATGTGATACTCCTTTGAAAAACACGGCTGATTCCCTGTAGCTATGAGGGGCGCCGGTTTAGGAGGCCATGGTGAGTTTTCGGAGAAACTCCCATGTGATACTCCTTTGAAAAAACACGGCTAATTCCCTGATGCTATCAGGGGCACCGGTTTAAGAGGCCATTGTAAGCTTCTTTCGAAGCCCCCATGTGATACTCTTTTTGCGAAGATGGCTGATTCCCCGGTTTACTAGGGCACCGGTTTATTTATTAATCATAATATATACATGGTACATAAAGCGGAGCCAATCTCTCAAGTGTAGTAAGGTCGCAGAAGAGCGATGTTCCACGGTCGCTTCGTCTCCTTCTCTGCCGTACGTGAGTCCTTATGTTCTCGAACGTTGACCAGGTAGTATGAACCGTTGTGTAGGTTCTTGCTGACCACAAAGGGTCCTTCCCAAGGTGGGGATAACTTGTGCATATCTGTCTGTTCTTGGATGAGCCGGAGCACCAGATCTGCCTCCTGGAACATTCTGGTCTTAACCCGGCGGCTGTGGTACCGGCGCAGGTCTTGTTGATAAATCGCCGATCGCGCTGCTGCCGTGTCCCGTTCCTCATCTAGCCAGTCCAAGATGCCTTGTCTTGCTTGCTCATTATCCGCTTCAACGTAAGCTACCACCCATGGAGAGTCGTGCCGGATGTCACTAGGGAGAACCACTTCAGCACCGTACACCATGAAGAAAGGCGTATAACCTGTAGACCTGTTAGGTGTAGTGTTGATGCTCCAGAGAACAGAAGGTAACTCCACTACCCAGCAGCCCGGTGTTCTTTGCAAAGGAACCATAAGCCGGGTCTTGATGCCTCTCAAGATCTCTTGGTTGGCCCTCTTAGCTTGGCCATTGGACTGAGGGTGGCCTACTGACGATACATCCAGGCGAATATGTTCTCTTTGACAGAACTCTTCCATCTCTCCTTTAGATAGGTTGGTGCCATTATCAGTAATGATGCTGTGTGGAAAGCCAAACCGAAAAATTACCTTTTTGATGAACTTAACCGCTGTTGCCGCATCACACTTACTGACAGGCTCTGCCTCAACCCACTTTGTAAACTTGTCCACTGCTACTAACAGGTGGGTTTTCTGATCTTGGGATCTTTTAAAGGGTCCAACCATATAAAGCCCCCAAGTCGCAAACGGCCAAGTAATTGGAATCATCCGTAGCTCCTGCGCCAAAACATGAGCACGCCGTGAAAACTTCTGGCAAGCATCACATTTTCTGACCAAGTCCTCTGCATCAGCGTGAGCCGTTAACCAGTAGAACCCATGACGAAAGGCTTTAGCTACCAATGACTTTGAACCGGCGTGATGACCACAATCTCCTTCGTGAATCTCTCGAAGAATATCACAGCCTTCCTCTGATGATACGCACCGCTGAAACGCCCCAGAAACACTGCGGTGATGAAGTTCTCCATTGACGATAGTCATAGACTTGGACCGCCGGATTATTTGCCGAGCCTCAACTTCGTCCTCTGGCAACTCACCTTGGCTTAGGTACGCCAAGTAAGGGATTGTCCAATCCGGAATAACGTGAAGGGCTGCAACTAGATGTGCTTCCGGATCAGGAACAGCTAAATCCTCCTCTGAAGGTATCTGTACTGATGGACTATGCAGCTCGTCTAAGAAGGTATTAGGTGGAACCGGTTTACGCTGAGAGCCCAGCCGGCTTAATGCATCGGCTGCTTCATTTTTCCGCCGGTCTATGTGGTCCACCTGATATCCTTTGAAGTACCGTGCGACTGCTTCAACTTCTCGCCGATAAGCCGCCATGAGTGGATCTTTAGAGTCACACTCACCAGACACCTGTTGTGCCACTAGATCTGAGTCACCAAAACACTTGACCCGGCTCAAGTTCATCTCCTTGGCCATCCGTAAACCGTGAAGAAGAGCTTCATATTCAGCAGCATTGTTAGTGCAAGGGAATATTAATCGAAGGACATAACAGAACTTGTTACCTCGTGGGGAAGTTAACACGACTCCAGCCCCCAAGCCCTCCAATTGCCTTGAACCGTCAAAGTGAATAGTCCAGTATGTATGATCCAGCTTCTCCTCGGGTGCTTGCAACTCTGTCCAATCATTGATGAAATCCACCAGTGCTTGGGATTTTATAGCAGTACGGGGTACATACTTCAATCCGTGCGGGCTAAGTTCAATGGCCCATTTCGCCACTCTGCCAGTGGCTTCTCTGTTCTGGATTATATCCCCCAATGGAGCTGAGCTGACGATAGTGATTGGGTGGCCCTAGAAATAGTGCTTCAGCTTCCGGTTTGCCATGAATACCCCGTATACTAACTTCTGCCAGTGTGGATATCTTTGCTTTGAATCAATAAGGACCTCACTGATGTAGTAAACCGGGCGCTGAACCGGATATTCCTTGCCTGCTTCCTTGCGTTCCACCACAATTGCCACGCTAAGTGCACGTGCATTGGCGGCCATGTATAATAGCAGCGGCTCTTTGTCAACAGGGGCAGCAAGAACTGGCGGTTCTGCTAATTGCCGCTTCAAATCCTCGAACGCAGCGTTTGCAGCATCGCTCAATACAAACCGATCTGTCTTTTTCAGCATCTGATAAAGCGGGATCACCTTCTCTCCCAAACGGCTAATGAACCGGCTCAATGCTGCAATACGGCCTGCCACGCGCTGGACATCATTTATACAAGCCGGTTTAGCCAAGGAGGTGATCGCCTTGATCTTCTCCGGATTAGCTTCAATCCCTCTGTTTGACACTAAGAACCCAAGGAGCTTGCCTGCTGGAACACCGAAAACACACTTCTCCGGATTAAGCATCATCTTGTAAATTCGGAAGTTGTCAAAGGTTTCTTTTAAATCTCCTATCATTGTCTCCTCCTTCCTGGATTTCACCACAATGTCATCAACATAAGCATAGACATTTTTTCCAATCTGCCCCTTGAGGCAGTTCTGCACACAACGTTGATAAGTTGCTTGGGCACTCTTGAGCCCAAAAGGCATGGATACATAGAAGAAGGCTCCGAAAGGAGTTATGAAAGCGGTCTTCTCCTGGTATTTAACTGCCATCTTGATCTGATGATAACCTGAATATGCATCCAAAAAACTTAGCCGCTCACATCTTGCCGTAGCATCAATAATCTGATCAATACGGGGGAGAGCAAAATGATCAGTTGGGCAAGCCTTGTTCAAGTCTGTGTAATCAACACACATCGTCCAGGTTCCATTTTTCTTTAGCACCAGCACCGGATTAGCCAACCATTCTGGATGAAACACCTCAACTATGAATCCTGCGGCCAAGAGCCTAGCCACTTCCTCACCTATAGCCTTGCGCCTCTCCTCATTGAAGCGGCGCAAATACTGCTTGGCCGGTTTAAAATTCGGATCGATATTAAGACTATGCTCAGCGAGTTCCCTCGGTATACCTGGCATGTCAGAAGGTTTCCATGCAAAGATATCTCGGTTCTCACGGGTGAACTCGATGAGCGCACTTTTCTATTTGGGGTCTAGGTTAGCGCTGATAGTGAACTGCTTGGACGAATCGCCTGAAACAAAGTCAACCTGCTTGGTTTCCTCTGCCGATTTAAACTTTAATGCCGGATCACGCTCTGTAGTTGGCTTCTTCAACGGGGACATATCTGCCGGATCAACATTGTCTTTGTAGAATTTTAGCTCCTCCATAGCACAAACTGCCTCAGCGTATGCTGCGTCTCCTTCCTCGCATTCCAATGCGATCTTGCGGCTCCCGTGAAGCGTAATGGTTCCCTTGTGACCCGGCATCTTAAGCTGCAGATAAACATAACACGGTCTAGCCATGAACTTGGTGTAAACCGGTCTCCCATACAGAGCATGATATGGGCTCCTGATCTTTACGACCTCAAAGGTCACTGTCTCCGATCTAGAATCCTGCTCATCCCCAAAGGTAACTTCTAGATCAATTTTCCCAACTGGGTAAGCCGATTTACCTGGCACCACTCCATGGAATACTATGTTGGACTGCCGGAGCTTCTTATCTATCAACCCCATACGTCGGAAAGTCTCATAGTATAGGATGTTGATGCTGCTGCCGCCGTCCATAAGTACTTTTGTGAACTTGTAACCCCCCACCTGTGGTGCCACCACTATGGCCAACTGGCCCGCATTATCAACCATTGGCGGGTGATCTTATCTGCTCCACACAATGGGTTGCTCAGACCAACGTAAAAAACATGGTATCGCCGGTTCAACTGCGTGTACTACCCGCTTCAGAACCTTTTGATCTCGTTTGCACAAACTTGAGGTGAAAACATTATTCTGCCCACTGCTTAGCTCCTTCGGATTACTCTGATATCCGGATTGCTGCTGCTGCTGACGCTGCTGATTGCCTTGGTTGTTGTAACCACCCTGACCATGATGCTGGTTATGTTGATGCTGACTGTTGCCGTTGTGGTTATTGTTACCGCCATGATATCCTGATCCGGATCCGTTACCCTGGTAACCCGGACCCTGAAAGCCGGAACCTGATCCGCCGCCGTGGGGCCCGTGGTTATACTTGGCCTGTTTTATAACCTCCTGCATGATACGGCAGTTCTTCCAGAGATGCGTAGCTGGGTTTTCCTCTGTACCGTGTCTTGGGCAAGGCACACTTAACTGCTGATCTAGATTGAAGGGTGGCCTCCCGTTGCGCGGGGGCGGTCTATCCTTGTGGCGCTGCCCGCTGTCCTGAACATTGGTATTGGCTACAAAGTCTGAGCCGCCCTCCGCTTTTCGCTTGCCATTATAACCTGTATCTGCCGGATTGGCTTGCGCCGATTTACCGTTTTTGCTCGCCTTCCCGGATTTGTCTCCGACTGCATCTGGGTACTTGGTGTTATCAGAGTCCCCATACTTCACCAAAGCGCTCATGAGCGTTCCCAGGTCGTGGCAATCGCGCTTGAGCCGTCCTAACTTCAGCCTCAAAGACTCGAACCGGCAATTGTTCTTCAACGTTACTATCGTCGTACTGGGGTTGATACTATTGGAAGAGTGCAGGATTTCTGATACTCGCCGCACCCAACTGCTTGTGGTCTCCTGCTCTCCTTGAACACATGCTGCTAAGTCCACCATAGACATCGGCTGTTTGCACGTGTCTTTGAAATTACTGATAAACCGGCGACACAACTCACCCCATGATCCGATGGAGTTAGGTGGCAGACCCTTTAACCATGTCCGTGCAGTACCCTCAAGCATCATTGTGAAGTATTTGGCACACGCCGCTTTGTCCACATCAAGCATCTCCATAGCCATCTCATAACTTTCAACCCATGCCTCTGGAGCCAGATCCGCCGTGTAGTTGGGTACCTTGCGCGGGCCTTTGAAGTCTTTAGGTAATTTCACGCTTCATAAAGTGGGGATGAGACACTGTACTCCAAAGGAACTGGCCATGACTCCCGTTTCTGCGGTGGTGGGGTGAACCGACGTCGCTTGACGGGTGTCCTCGCAGGAAGTATGTCTAGCCTGGTTTACCGCCTCTTGGGCCTGTGCTTCTGCCCCTGCCGGATTATCCTACCTGTGACGGTGCCGTCTCCGCTCGCTGCTAGATACAATCGGTTCATCCCAGTGCCTTGTGTAACTCCAGCTCGGGCGGGGGGTTGAATGAATCCTCTCCCGGCTATACGAATACGCATGCTGCTGTGTCAGCGCCGTGCCTAGCAACTCCTTAGCCTGTCGTGCCTCCATTGCTATGCGGGATGTCCCCTCAATGGGTAAAGCGGCCAGTCGTGAAGCGGCGGCGACAATGTTGTTCAACGGGTTAGAATAATGGCCGGGAGGGGTGGGAACGTGCGGCGTTGGCACAACTTGGTGGTTCCGCTCTGTGGCTGGTGGCTGAACCGACGCGCCAGTCCCCGGAGCTCCTCCCCGGTTTACCTCTGGGCGGTTACCGGCTCCCGCTCCTGGTGTGCCAAAGAGATTCCTCGCCTCATAAACCGGCGGTAGACGAGTTTGTTGCCTTCTGTACATTACCTCCCGGGGAGCGTTCTGATCCAGCCTAAGCCGAAAGGCTTGGGAATCTAGCTCTGCCTCTCTTGTAGCTGTAACACCCCCTTGTAATGATCACTGTGACCATCTGCTAATAATGCCAAGTCATCATCATTTGCAGTGCCTAGTCACCTTGGTTATTTATTCAATTCCATTTCAATTCTGAAATTAATTCAAATTCAAAAGAGCAAAAATAAAATTTGCTCTAACTCTGTTGGAAAAATGTCCATGTTGTTGCAAATAATCCAAAACAATTGTTCCTGGTGAAAACAACATCACCAGCAACCCCATTAATGGGCTAGGGCATTTAAACAGTGCCAATACAGCACTTTAATATGCCTTTTCATTTTTGTAAAATTCAAAAATGATCCAAACTAGCCCAAAGCAATTTTTGGAGGTGAGGAATATTGCAACCTCATTTTTGACCAACTCACACTTTTTACAAACATCTTTTGATGGCCCTACCTTTTCCTTTTTCTCTTTGCTGTTGAAATAAAAGCAAACAGAAAATTAAACAAAGGAAAAGGGCCAGGAGGCCTTACCTGCTGTGGCCCAGCTCGGCCCAGCCCATCTCCCCTTACCTGCTCCCGTCGCCGTGTCG
Organism: Secale cereale; assembly: GCA_902687465.1. Classification (NCBI taxonomy): domain Eukaryota; kingdom Viridiplantae; phylum Streptophyta; class Magnoliopsida; order Poales; family Poaceae; genus Secale; species Secale cereale. The sequence goes on along the minus strand of LR738709.1, from coordinate 29,754,965 downwards.
ACGCCGCCGTGGTCGCCGCGCTCTCCACCGCGCCCCGGCCGACAGCTGCCGCCACAGGGCGCCGGAGGGGATAAGGCCGCGCCCAGCCGTCCCCCCTGGCCATCCTCATCCATCCCCCCCTCTCCCCCGAGCTCGCCCGCTCTCTCCCTCGCTCCTCTTCCCCCTCAGATCCGGCCACCGAGCGCCGTCGTCGCCGTTCGACCACCGCCGACGCGGCCACCGGTCCTCAACCGTCCTTCCACCGTGTCTAGCGGGAGCGCCGTCCTCGACTACTTCGTCCCCGACTACGAGCCCGAGCGGGGAGCAACGGAAACGGGAGAACGCCGCCGCCCCCTTCCTCTCGGACTCCGGCGAGGAGTCGACGATTCCGGCCACCCCAAGCCTGCTCCGAGCAGGCGTCGAACGGCCACACCCCACTGTGAGCCTCTCCCTCCCTCTCGGCCTCTTCTCCTCGACGTTGGATGACCGTAGACGCGGCGCCGTTCGTGCCCGAACTCGTCGCCGCTTAGCTCGTCGCCGGCGTGGCCACGGTGACCCTATGGTCCCGTGCGTAGCACCATTGTGCTCGCCGCGTCGAGTAGCCCCTGCCTAGCCGCCTAGCTCGCCTGGAAACAGCCCGTAGCCGTGTTCCCGTTCATCAACCGAAAGCGTCGCCGCCACTGCTCGTCGCCGGCGCCGTTTCCGGCCACCTCCGGCCCAACGGCGACCAGCACTAGATGCGGCGCTCTCTCCCCGTTCGAACGCAAGTGGCCGCACTCCAAATGGTGCCCTACAGCCATTTTCCGGCGTGCTCCGGCGAGAAACCGCCGCTGGAGAGGTCGCCGGCGCGATTCCGGCGCCGCTGGCCGACGTGGCTGACCTGGGGCCACCCCAGGGTCACTGCCAGTGGCCCCCACGGGCCCCAGTTGACCAGTTGACTTGGTCAACTGGCTGACTGGGCACCCCTGGCCCACTGACACGCGGGCCCCACCGCCCTTTTAATTAACTAAAATGTTTTATAAATAAAAATGAATTAATTAAGATTAATTAGTCTATGACAGGTGGGGTCCAGTAGCTAAATAGATTTAGTTTAGTTTAAAACAAACTCTGTTTTATAACAGAGGCTGACATGTGGGTCCCACTGGACCCACAGGTCAGGTTTGACCTGGTCAGCCGACTGCTGACGTCACTGTGATGTCATGCTGGCGCAATAATTCATTTCTGTTAATAAAATAATTTCAGAAAATGCTAAAATCTTTAGAAATTCATATCTTTTAAACCGTAGCTCGGATCGAAAAACTTTCTATATGAAAGTTGCTCAGAACGACGAGACGATTCTAACTGTGCTATCCGTTTCCGTGTCGGGACCCTCTACGGAGGTGAACCCGCAACTTTTAGCCCGTTTTCGGTAGATGAATAGTGCACATACACCGGTAAGTAATTCCAGTTAATTCCTAAAATTAACTAATATGACTTAAACATGTTTTTAGGCAACCCTGCACTGCACGTTAGCTTAGCACGCTCTGTGTTGCATATGTTTTGTGTATTTATCTGTTTCCTCCCCCTCTTCTCTCTCGGTAGAGTCCGACGCTGACGCAGATCCCGAGACCGACGCTGTCCCGGTGATTGGTTCCCCCTCCGACGATCTTGCTTTTGCCATCGAGCAACCAGGCAAGCAACCCCCCCTTTGATCATTCCGATATCGCCTATGTCTATTCTCTCTTATTCTTGCATTAGAATTGCTGCTACTGCTACTACTCCTATTACTGTTGCATAGCCTGTTTTTGCTAAACTGTTGATACCTGTCTTTATTCATAAACTGCTTAGTATAGGTTGGGTAGCACTGCTATGGTCCCACACTCTCGTAGTTGCCTCGCATAGTACCCTTGCCTCGATCAAGCGATCGAGCCCCTTCCCCTGACCTTCTTCACATCACCGCACACCCCCCCTAATATGCTCGACTCCGCAGAGTTAACATCGGGTGACGAGGGTGATACCTCCGAACTCACTCTCGATGTTGTCCCTGTAGCATGGCTAGCTCGTTGTGGGTTACCGAGGGTGATTCCTCTTCCCACTTCCGACTTAGCTTTTGTCGTGCATCCGCTATGGTGATTACCGCCGAGGGTGATTCCTCCGGTATCACCTTAACGGGACTTGTCGTATAGGAGTCCAACGAGGGTGATTCCTCGGATTCCTCATCGGCATGGAAACCACACGGATGCCCTGTTTCACCATACCGTGTTTAAAGACGTATCGATCCCCGAGGCCGGACGTCGCCAGGAACAAAGGCGTGCGGCCAGAGGTATCGTGCGTCTGAAGACACTTGACAGTTACTACTACACATGTTGGATAGAGACGGGTTGACCCAGAGGGGTACCCGCGAGTGCCTTTGAGGCGTGAGCTGTGGAGTCGGGTGACCAGTGAGGGTACCCGCGAGATAACTACGAGGCGTGGCCGGTCTTTCCCAGTCCTTGTCACAAGTCCTCGAGACGGGACGACGGGGCCAACAGTATCGTAGGCTCTGCTCGTTACCGCGCGCTCCCAATACACTAAGCGATTTGGATATTTGATCCGAGGGGCCTTCGGGTCCGATAGCACTAACCACCACGTGGGTGTGAGTGGGTGCTCTGCGTCGTATACATCAGCCGGAGTCGTCACGACGTCAGCGATTGAGCGGGTTGTTCGGATTGGACCCAGGATGCAACTGCGTGCTTGTATAAGGGGTTGCTAGGTCTGCTACCGAACGGCCACGTAACGTGCAGGAGCGTCCGGGGCGATGGCCCCGACCCCCGGGTGCATAGGTTTAGTCCGACGTGCTCGATCCTCTCTGGCGGTATCCGGTCGGGTTGCGTCGTATTGTTTAGCCGAGGGCGGGCACGACCTGATGGTGTGTCCGGCCGGAGTTAAGCGAGCGTGGTGGGTAACTTGGTGCACCCCTGCAGGGAAGAAACAATCTATCGATAGCCTGTCCTACGGTAACGGACACTCGGAGTTGTATCCACTTCGGTACAACTAGAACTGGTGACTTGAGATATGAGGTTGATATTGCTATAAACACTATACTTTATGATGAACTATTCTGCTCCCTTCTAATTGCTGCAAGACCCTGAAGATGCTAGTCTTCGTCAGGACTAGGCTTTTCCCCTCTCTACTCTGGCTTTCTGCAGTCTAGTCCACCCACATAAAGCCTCCTTTGAAAATAATGCATTGCTAGTATAGATCTGATGTAAGTCTTGCTGAGTACTTTGGATGAGTACTCACGGTTGCTTTGCTTCCTCTTTTGTCCTACCCGCATGATAAACCAGACGATGGAGCCATGGTGCCTGCAGCCCCCGTTGACGACTACTACTACCAGCCCGAGGCTGGCTACTACTACTATCCGGCCGGCGAGTACTTCTACGAGGAGCCGGCGGACGACGACCAGGAGTAGGATCGGAGGTCCCAGGCAGGAGGCCTGCGCCTTTTCGATCGTAGCTTTTATTTTGCCCCGCCTTTGTAAAAGGTCTATCTTCTGCTGTGTTGTATCTGTACCCAGATACCTAACGCTTCCGCTGACTATGTGTGTGACATCATGTTATGTATTCGAGCCCTCGAGGCCCCTGGCTTGTAATATATGACTTGCATGTATTTATTTATGTTTTAGAGTTGTGCTGTGATTCCTTCACGTGAGTCCTTAGGCTTGATCGTGTGCATTTGCGTGTATGATTAGTGCACGGTCGGGCCGGGGTCGTCACAGGTTGGTATCAGAGCCGACTGCCTGTAGGAACCCCCTTTCCAATTCCTTGGTCGAAGTCGAGTCTAGAGGTCCAAAAATGTTTTACTAACTTGGCTGTGTGGCTTATGGCCCCACGTCGCCAATTGGGTGGTATAGCATCTTTCATTCCTCGTCTATACTCTGGGACTCTTCTCTCTCGTCTATTTGGGTTAAATTTTACTAACTCCATTAGGTTCTCGTTTTCACATCTACCCGGAGAGCTGGATATCAGTGCGGTTTCCTATCATTGACCTGAATAGTCTGATAATCATTCCTTTCCATTTGTTTGTTTAACCTTTCTTACCAAGTTCTGTTTAATTGACATCAGGACTTGACAATTCTGATTCTTCTTCTTTCAGATGAATCCTCTGTTTCCACCTCGCCCGGAGACTCAGCTTGTGCTTCGCACCTGGGCTCGAGATGCCCCTGGGTTTCCGGCCATTCTAGTCGCTCTCATGACCAGACTGGGCTACCGCTGGTACCCCGAGTACATGGTCTACGAGGAGTATCGCGAGTTCAACCAGGAGCAGTATTATGCTGATGTTCGTATCTACGACCGGCAGGATGACTCAGACACTGAGCTGTACCGCTTTCGCGGTAGTGGCGTGACGGTTGCGATGGCAGTCCATGATGCTGCCTACGCTGCTGTCGCACGCCTCCGAGGAGAGCACAGAGATAGCTTGGATGCCTCTGAGTTTCGGTACATTCCGTATGCACCTGCTGGAGATGAGACTGGATACTACTCAGCTAACTGTGCCCCGTACGAGAGTCGACGTTATGACCCGCAGGTTCTGATTCAGCACACTCAGGCGCTGGATCGAACTGCTCGGGCCCTGGCGGTTGAGTTGTCCATCACTCGGACAGTTCTCTACCAGACGTTGACGCAGTTGGTACCGGCTGTCCAAGCAGGGACACTTCCTCAGTCTATCCTTTGCCCGCGCAGGATCAACACACCTCCAGGTGTCGAGTGGCCTGCGGTTGGAGGTCACACGCCAGTTCGTGGACCTCTGATTCCCGTCCGATACCGGGTTCTGCATCAGAGTGCACATGGAGCTCAGGATCCTTCTGCGATCGAGATCCGCCGTCCGCACTTGCAGCTACCCCGTTTCAGTTCCTTTCTCCGACGTTGATGTAGCCTTTGCTATGTCTCGTTGTGTACTTCCTTACCGCGGTCTGCGCGCCGCCTACTATGTCTAGTTTTGATTTTGCGCCGTTATGCTGCCCGTTTGTAACCGACGCTATGTACGAACCCGTATGTCATGATGTGTATGATGTTGTATTTATTGCACCTCCCTTATGTCGTGCATATTTACTTCATTGTTGAATTCATGCAACGTGTATTCTTGTCGCTAAACCACCCCTGTTGGAATCATCAGGATGGCTGGTAACAATGATCCCCCTGCACCTCCGCCTCCGCCTCCGCCGCCAGACTATATGGCTGCCGTAATGCAAACCATGGACATGCAGCGTCAGGTGCTGCAGGGTATGCTCAACCAGATACCCCAGGCCAACACCAATGCTCAGCATCAGCCAGCCGCTATCACTCTGCAAGAATTTCTGCGGCTCAATCCAACGATATTTCGCAGTGCCGCCAACCCCTTGGATGCCGATGATTGGCTGCGTGATATCTTCTTTGAGCTGGATTCTGCCGCCGTGTCCCCTGACAACTATGTCAAATTCGCGACGTATTTCCTGAAGGGTCCGGCGGCCCAGTGGTGGGACACTCACCGGAACACAGTGCCTGCTGGAACTGTCATTACCTGGGCAGACTTCAAGACTGCCTTCCGCGCTCGGTACATCCCTGAGGGTGTTATCGACCGCAAGCGTACGGAGTTCCGTAACCTGATTCAGGGCAACAAGTCAGTTGATGCCTATCAGCGGGAGTTCCTTGAGCTGTCCCGCTATGCTGAGGAGGATATTGCTACTGACGCTAGACGCCAGGAGAAGTTCAGGCGTGGACTTCATCATGATATTCTGCTTGCTCTAGTGGCACTGGATTTTCCGGACTTCGCCACTTTAGTGAACAAGGCCATTCAGGTTGAAACTGGACTCAAACTACACAAGGACGCTCTTAAGCGCTCTCGCGAGTCGGGCTCATCTTCGGGCTCGTCTTCTCAGAAGCGCCGCATATGGATTCCTCAGAGCATGTATCGTCCAAACGCTCCTGTATACAGGCCTTCTTATGCTGCACCTCGTCTGCCTCCTCCACCGCCAATGCAGTACAGGCCTGCAGCTCCAGCACCTCGAGCACCTGCGATTCGTCCAGAGAGTGGACTCTGCTTCAAGTGTGGCCGTCCGGGTCACCGTGCCAGAGACTGTCCGCAGGCTCAGGGTCAGCTGGCTCTTCCATCTGCTGGCCGTGGCAATGGACGTGGAGTTCCTCCGCAGCGCAACAATAATGTCAGGCCTTCGAATACTCGTGGTGGTCAGCTTCACCACGTCAATCTGAGTGAAGACCCAGAGCAGCCAGCCACAGTGATGGGTACACTTCTTGTCAACTCAGTAATTGCTAATGTTTTGTTCGATACTGGTGCTTCGGATTCTTTCATTTCTGAACCTTTTGCACTCAAGCATGAATTTGAATTTGACACACTGCTTCAACCAGTAAAAATACAAACCTCCGCGGGTCCTTGTCAATCTACCCTCTTCTGTCCTCAAGTTAGTGTTGAGATTGAAGGGAAGAAGTTTCAGGCAAATCCCATTGTCCTGAAATCTTGCGGCATAGACCTTATCCTAGGAATGGATTGGTTGGAGGCTCACGAGGCCCAAATTGATTGTGCCACCAAGACTGTATGTCTTCGGCACCCCTCGAATCAACCCGTGAATTGTCGCGCTCGTATATCTCGTGATGCCGAGGCTCAAATCTATGCCTCCAACGTATTGAATGCTTCACCGCTAGAAGGGCTCGAAAGCATACCAGTTGTACGTGATTTCCCGGATGTCTTCCCAGAAGAACTTCCAGGAATACCCCCTGCTCGAGCCGTCGAATTTGTTATTGACTTGAAGCCGGGTACTACTCCTATTGCGAAGCGTCCTTACAAGATGCCACCGCATGAGCTCCTCGAGCTTAAGGAGGAAATCGACAAATCACTCAAGAAGGGCTTCATCCGTCCTAGTTCCTCTGCCTGGGGAGCACCGTCTCTTTTCGTCAAGAAGAAAGATGGTACGAATAGGCTGGTACAAGATTACCGACCTATCAACCAGGCAACCATCCAGAACAAATATCCGCTTCCTCGGATCAATGACTTATATGATCAACTGGCTGGATCATCGGTGTTTTCTAAACTCGACTTGAGGTTGGGTTATCACCAGATCCGTGTTCGCGAAGAGGATATCCCAAAGACTGCATTCGTAACTCGCTATGGCTCGTATGAGTATACTGTCATGTCTTTTGGACTGACTAATGCTCCAGCTACCTTCTCTCGCCTGATGAATTACATATTCATGGATTACCTCGACAAGTTCGTCGTGGTATATCTGGATGATATTCTGGTATTCTCAAAGAACAAGGAAGAACACGCCGAACATCTTCGCCTTGTTCTGGAGAAGCTGCGAGAGCATCAGCTTTATGCTAAGTTTTCCAAATGCGAGTTCTGGCTTTCTGAAGTAACCTACCTTGGACATGTGATTTCCAAGGATGGCATTGCCGTTAATCCGGAACGGGTTCAGGCTATTCTTGACTGGACTCCTCCGAAGAATGTCAAGCAAGTGAGAAGTTTTCTCGGCCTTGCAAGCTATTGTCGACGCTTCGTCGAGAACTTTTCCAAGATTGCCAAGCCCCTGACTAATCTGCTTCACAAAGGCGTTAAGTTTGAGTGGACAGATAAATGCCAGGAAAGCTTTCAAGCTCTTAAGGACAAGCTCGTTTCTGCACCAGTGCTTGCTCCTCCAGATTCCCGCAAGGACTTCGTGATATATTGTGACGCCTCTCGTCAAGGATTGGGCTGTGTCCTAATGCAAGAACGAAGAGTGGTTGCTTATGCATCACGTCAATTGCGTCCGCATGAAGAGAATTATCCAGTGCATGATCTTGAACTTGCTGCAGTGATCTTTGCATTGAAGCTATGGCGACATTACCTTCTCGGTAACCGGTGTGAGATTTATACTGATCATCAAAGTTTGAAATATTTATTCACTCAGCCGGATCTTAATCTCCGCCAACAGCGATGGTTGGAAACTATTTCTGAATATGACTGTGGTATTTCTTATACCCCTGGCAAGGCTAATGTGATGGCCGATGCCTTGAGTCGCAAGTCATACAGCACCAACCTCAAGGTTAGGCGAGCTCAGCCTCGTCTTTATGAGGAGTTACGCAAGCTGAATCTGCATATCGTTCCACATGGTTCGCTTAATGACCTTGTGATACAGCCGGATCTTGAGAAGGCTGTCAAGGTAGCGCAAACCAAAGATGCTTACGTTGAAGTTGTGAAACAGGAACTTCATCTTCCGAAATACAGGGATTTCTCAATATCCGAAGGTGGAACCTTGTATTTCCAAGGCCGCATTGTGGTAACTCGTTTCGACCTAATGACTGACAAGGTCATGAAGGAGGCACATGATACACCACTGTCTATTCATCCTGGTAGTACTAAGATGTATCGTGATCTCCGCCAAAGGTACTGGTGGCCTAATATGAAGCGGGATATTGCTCGTTATGTTGCTGAATGCGATGTCTGTCGTCGCGTGAAGGCAGAACATCAGAAGCCTGCTGGACTTCTGCAACCTCTTCCTATTCCGCTGTGGAAATGGGATAAGGTGCAGATGGATTTCATTACTGGCTTTCCTAAGTCCCAGAAGGGTAACGATGCCATTCTTGTCGTCGTCGACCAACTCTCAAAGGTTGCACACTTCCTGCCAGTCAAGGAGACTATCACTGCTAGCCAGTTAGCAGAACTGTATATCTCCCGAATTGTATCCCTCCACGGAATTCCGAAGGAGATCAGTTCGGACCGTGGTACCCTGTTCACCTCCAAGTTCTGGGAAAGTTTTCAAGAAGCTTTGGGAACTCATATCCACTGGAGTTCAGCTTATCACCCCCAGTCCCAAGGTCAAGTTGAACGAGTCAATCAAGTGCTTGAAGATATGCTGCGAGCTTGTGTTATATCATTCGGTAAGAAATGGGAAGAATCCCTTCCATATGCCGAGTTCTCGTATAACAACAGCTATCAAGCAAGCTTGAAGATGGCTCCCTTTGAAGTTTTGTACGGACGTAAGTGTCGAACCCCTCTGAACTGGTCAGAAACTGGGGAACGACAAGTTATTGGTCCGGACATTATTCAACACGCCGAAGAGCAAGTCCGTATCGTGCGTGAAAATCTCAAGGCGGCTCAGGACCGCCAGAAGAGCAACTATGATCGCAAGCGATGGGGTCTGACTTATCAACCAGGTGATCAAGTTTATCTTCGTGTCACCCCTATGAAGGGCACGCACCGTTTCGGTATCAAGGGCAAGTTAGCTCCACGCTACATTGGCCCCTTTCCCGTGGTTGCTAGACGTGGCTTTGTGGCTTATAAACTGCAATTGCCACCGCAATTCTCTCATATCCACGATGTGTTCCATGTGTCGCAACTCCGCCGATCTTTCAAGGAGTCCCCGCATCGTGCTGTGGATCACGAGATGCTCGAGCTTCAAGATGACCTTTCTTATAAGGAGCATCCGATCCGCATCCTCGATCAAACTGAACGTCGGACCCGCCAGAAGACAACCAAGTTCCTGAAAGTGCAGTGGTCAAATCATACTGAAGATGAAGCCACTTGGGAACGCGAGGAAAATCTTCGGGCGGAATACCCCGACCTCTTTCCTTCTACCTCCTAAATTCTCGGGACGAGAATTTCTTTTAGAGGAGGAGAATTTGTAACACCCCCTTGTAATGATCACTGTGACCATCTGCTAATAATGCCAAGTCATCATCATTTGCAGTGCCTAGTCACCTTGGTTATTTATTCAATTCCATTTCAATTCTGAAATTAATTCAAATTCAAAAGAGCAAAAATAAAATTTGCTCTAACTCTGTTGGAAAAATGTCCATGTTGTTGCAAATAATCCAAAACAATTGTTCATGGTGAAAACAACATCACCAGCAACCCCATTAATGGGCTAGGGCATTTAAACAGTGCCAATACAGCACTTTAATATGCCTTTTCATTTTTGTAAAATTCAAAAATGATCCAAACTAGCCCAAAGCAATTTTTGGAGGTGAGGAATATTGCAACCTCATTTTTGACCAACTCACACTTTTTACAAACATCTTTTGATGGCCCTACCTTTTCCTTTTTCTCTTTGCTGTTGAAATAAAAGTAAACAGAAAATTAAACAAAGGAAAAGGGCCAGGAGGCCTTACCTGCTGTGGCCCAGCTCGGCCCAGCCCATCTCCCCTTACCTGCTCCCGTCGCCGTGTCGACGCCGCCGTGGTCGCCGCGCTCTCCACCGCGCCCCGGCCGACAGCTGCCGCCACAGGGCGCCGGAGGGGATAAGGCCGCGCCCAGCCGTCCCCCCTGGCCATCCTCATCCATTCCCCCCTCTCCCCCGAGCTCGCCCGCTCTCTCCCTCGCTCCTCTTCCCCCTCAGATCCGGCCACCGAGCGCCGTCGTCGCCGTTCGACCACCGCCAACGCGGCCACCGGTCCTCAACCGTCCTTCCACCGTGTCTAGCGGGAGCGCCGTCCTCGACTACTTCGTCCCCGACTACGAGCCCGAGCGGGGAGCAACGGAAACGGGAGAACGCCGCCGCCCCCTTCCTCTCGGACTCCGGCGAGGAGTCGACGATTCCGGCCACCCCAAGCCTGCTCCGAGCAGGCGTCGAACGGCCACACCCCACTGTGAGCCTCTCCCTCCCTCTCGGCCTCTTCTCCTCGACGTTGGACGACCGTAGACGCGGCGCCGTTCGTGCCCGAACTCGTCGCCGCTTAGCTCGTCGCCGGCGTGGCCACGGTGACCCTATGGTCCCGTGCGTAGCACCATTGTGCTCGCCGCGTCGAGTAGCCCCTGCCTAGCCGCCTAGCTCGCCTGGAAACAGCCCGTAGCCGTGTTCCCGTTCATCAACCGAAAGCGTCGCCGCCACTGCTCGTCGCCGGCGCCGTTTCCGGCCACCTCCGGCCCAACGGCGACCAGCACTAGATGCGGCGCTCTCTCCCCGTTCGAACGCAAGTGGCCGCACTCCAAATGGTGCCCTACAGCCATTTTCCGGCGTGCTCCGGCGAGAAACCGCCGCTGGAGAGGTCGCCGGCGCGATTCCGGCGCCGCTGGCCGACGTGGCTGACCTGGGGCCACCCC
>LR738709.1:29696627-29743074 GCA_902687465.1 Secale cereale | reverse complement strand
CCAGTCCTTGTCACAAGTCCTCGAGACGGGACGACGGGGCCAACAGTATCGTAGGCTCTGCTCGTTACCGCGCGCTCCCAATACACTAAGCGATTTGGATATTTGATCCGAGGGGCCTTCGGGTCCGATAGCACTAACCACCACGTGGGTGTGAGTGGGTGCTCTGCGTCGTATACATCAGCCGGAGTCGTCACGACGTCAGCGATTGAGCGGGTTGTTCGGATTGGACCCAGGATGCAACTGCGTGCTTGTATAAGGGGTTGCTAGGTCTGCTACCGAACGGCCACGTAACGTGCAGGAGCGTCCGGGGCGATGGCCCCGACCCCCGGGTGCATAGGTTTAGTCCGACGTGCTCGATCCTCTCTGGCGGTATCCGGTCGGGTTGCGTCGTATTGTTTAGCCGAGGGCGGGCACGACCTGATGGTGTGTCCGGCCGGAGTTAAGCGAGCGTGGTGGGTAACTTGGTGCACCCCTGCAGGGAAGAAACAATCTATCGATAGCCTGTCCTACGGTAACGGACACTCGGAGTTGTATCCACTTCGGTACAACTAGAACTGGTGACTTGAGATATGAGGTTGATATTGCTATAAACACTATACTTTATGATGAACTATTCTGCTCCCTTGTAATTGCTGCAAGACCCTGAAGATGCTAGTCTTCGTCAGGACTAGGCTTTTCCCCTCTCTACTCTGGCTTTCTGCAGTCTAGTCCACCCACATAAAGCCTCCTTTGAAAATAATGCATTGCTAGTATAGATCTGATGTAAGTCTTGCTGAGTACTTTGGATGAGTACTCACGGTTGCTTTGCTTCCTCTTTTGTCCTACCCGCATGATAAACCAGACGATGGAGCCATGGTGCCTGCAGCCCCCGTTGACGACTACTACTACCAGCCCGAGGCTGGCTACTACTACTATCCGGCCGGCGAGTACTTCTACGAGGAGCCGGCGGACGACGACCAGGAGTAGGATCGGAGGTCCCAGGCAGGAGGCCTGCGCCTTTTCGATCGTAGCTTTTATTTTGCCCCGCCTTTGTAAAAGGTCTATCTTCTGCTGTGTTGTATCTGTACCCAGATACCTAACGCTTCCGCTGACTATGTGTGTGACATCATGTTATGTATTCGAGCCCTCGAGGCCCCTGGCTTGTAATATATGACTTGCATGTATTTATTTATGTTTTAGAGTTGTGCTGTGATTCCTTCACGTGAGTCCTTAGGCTTGATCGTGTGCATTTGCGTGTATGATTAGTGCACGGTCGGGCCGGGGTCGTCACAGTAGCCATCCTGACTTTCTCCGCATTTAGATCCAGTTTAGCTTGCTCAATCCGGCCCTTCAGCTGAACGATCACCGCATCATGCTGCGCCTTGTCGGCAGGGGCTACTTCTGCTGTTGCGAGCGCCGTCAAAGTGCCGACCAAGGTGGATAGGACGTCAGAGGGCGACGGGGTTTGGTTGCCTGCCCCGGTTCCCGCTGCCTCTGCGGTGAACACCCCGGTCATCGAGGGCTGCTGCGTAGACTGTGATCCGGCCATGAAAATAGCAACCCTGTTCGGCGGATCAAAGGGGTCCGGAATACTATCACCATCGGACACACCCTCTGACCGGCCGTCCTGCAACAGATACAAAGATTCGGTCTCTCCGGATGAAGATTCATCGTCGGAATAAACAACTGTCTCGCCACCAGAATCCGATCCGTCCTCGGCTTGTACTCCTTGCACTGCTCCAACGAAAACACGCTTCACGGCTGGCTGAATCCGGGCTGATCTCGCACGCTGAGCCGGCTCGACGATGTTGGGAAAGATGTCCGACTCAGGTCCCGGTTCGCCGATCTTGCCGATGAAGTCGTGGATGCCGCCGAAGGGGACCCGATACCAGTATTCGATTGAATCGGCCTCGGGGCCCCAGCCTGCATCGTCGATGTAGATCCGGCCGCGACGACTGTTAGTCATCCGGCCCACTGCGTAACCCTTGAGTCCTTCAAAGCTGCCCTTCAAGAACTCGAAACCATCGTGCGATAGCCCCACGGTGGGCGCCAACTGTCGTGGAATTAGCACGGCAGATGTCCGGTTTAGTGGACTTAGGTGTGAGGCCATCGTACAGGTTAGCTTGAAGGGGTTAAAGCGGACAAAGGACACAAGGAGTTTATACTAGTTCGTCCCCTTCGATGAAGGTAAAAGCCTACGTCTAGTTTGGTGTGGTATTGCTTGGGCGTCGATGACCAGGGAGCGAATCCGCTTGCCTGTGTCTCAAGCTATTGTTTCCTGTGTCTCCCAACCGTCGCCGAGACGTCCCTTTATATAGGAGGCGATGCCCGGTCCGGTTTACAGAGTCCCGAGGCCAGCTGATAAACGTGTCCGCCTCGGTCTCTACTCTTTCTATCTTACCTCCCAAGTTACATGGTACGACGGTTTACATACCGTGGGCTTTGTACATGGCCCCTAAACCTCTATGGGCTAAGACCTCTTTACATATTCTACTGGGCTTGTAATAATACAACCTTGTCAGTGTAATCCGGACCTTCCTGGCCGGTTTATACCTCCTAGTAATATCCCTGACAGATGCACTCTCATCCTACCTATCCCAAGTGACCTTTGGGGACGCTCCTGAAAAAGCACTCGCTCCCACAAATTGGGCTCCCTGAATTTCAAAGCCACCTATACATCAGTTTTCGACCAATATTTTGACCAATAATCCTACACCTACATAAGATAGTTACGTAATCTTACTTAACCTTCAATAATCTAATTGCCCCCCCCCACCCTGATTATCAAGGGGTGGGACCCCAGCTATTTCGTCTTCCAATCTATTCACGCCAAGTTAGCTTCTACGTAACTTTACCTAGAATACGTCATAGAATGTTCCATCTTGCGGATGGGGTGCACGCTAAATTGGACAAGCCTCGCTCCCGTTTCTTTTGGGAGGGAATGGGCATTAAGCGGAAGTACCACCTAGTCAAATGGGCTGTAGTTTGCCGTCCAAAAAAGTTTGGTGGGATGGGCATTTTGAATTCGAAATTCATGAATGTGACACTGCTCTCCCGATGATGGTGGAGGCTAGCCCAAAATGAGTCGGGTCTCTGGGCTGATCTTCTTAAGGTTAAGTACTTCCCTAACGGTAATGTTTTCTCCGCAAAACGTTCGGGCTCCTCATTCTGGAACGGGATCCAGGCTGTGCGACCCGCTTTCACTTTAGGGGCTAAGTTTCTGGTCTGGGACGGCCAGTCAGCCCGTTTCTGGCTGGACTCCTGGATCGGCACTTCTCCTCTTTGGCAGAGTCAGCCTGCAATTTTCCAAGTTGCCTCTAACACGGAGCTGATGGTGGGCGAGGCACTCCAGACCTCTCCACCCCCGGTTACCTTTCTTAGAGCTCTCCTCCCCCACGGGGAAATTGAATGGAATGAGGTGAAGGCTTTGATCGGCCAACACTTATCCAGCCCGGTGCAGACGAGGTCTCCTGGAAGCTCTCTTCCTCGGGAACGTTCTTGGTTAAGTCTCTGTATAGCAAACTAACTGAGGGCGACGTGCTGGACATAATTCAGGGGCTGTGGAAGGCCGGCCTCCCGTTGAAAATAAAAATCTTCCTATGGCAAATGTTTCAAAACCGCCTCCCGACGGCGGATAACATTGCGATTCGTAATGGCCCCTCTGACAGATCATGCGTGCTGTGCAGTTGCACCGAAGATACTAACCACGCCTTCTTCCACTGTCACCTAGCCAGATTTGATTGGAGAGCAGTGAGAGCTAATTTCCAACAAAATTGGAACCCAGCGTCGGGTGCTGATCTTTTACATATCTTGCGTTTGCAAAAAGGGGCTAGTGCTAGGATCGTTTGGCGTTGCATAGGGGCGCTGCTTTGTTCTATATGGACTATTCGCAATAAGATGACCATTGAGAAGAAATTTCCTTCTCACCCTACTGATATTCTGTTCAAATGCCACTTATTCTTGCAGACTTGGACACCGTTGGGGAATCCGCGTGATGAGGAGCGCATGACCGAGATGATGGCAAAGATCCGCTGCATCCAGACGGAAGCGCGCCAAGTAGCAACCCAAGACTGATATCTTTGCATCTCCTCTCCTCGGCACCTTTTGCTCGTCGTTTATTTTGCATGGCTGTAATGCCAGCCTGCGTGCTGATGACCTGCCAGCCTGCGTGCTGATGATGTTGAACTCATTTGCTTTTGGTCGTTTCGTTGGCCTTGTTTGATGTTGTCGTCTGAACTCCGTGGTTACCGCCTGTTGGCTTTATTAATTTAAAGCCGGACGCCCTTGGCGTTTTCGTTCAAAAAAAAAGTTGTAGCAAAACCCATGTTTTGACACCTCCGCATGTAAACTAACTTTCGTACCATTTAGCCCATACGTCTAGCAAAACTCATGAACGAACAGACACGTTACTGGGCCGGCCCATATACGCTGTCTCTACGGGCAAGACGAATGCTCGGTGTGAGGGACATAATATTCGTGGCCTTGAAATGCCAGAACCTATCATCTTGTTTCTTTCCTCTGTAATTATTATCAAGCAAGGAGTTGGCCAGGCTCTTTACGGGTTGTTTGGCTAGCGAGCTTTTAAAAAACAAGCTAGCTATAAATGTGTTTTAGTTTCTAACAAACTAAAACTCTGTTTGGCTTATCTACCTAATTCTTGGATAAGGAAAATTTGGTTCTCGTAATACCCAGAAATTGCGTTAATAGAAAAACGGCTCCGAGACGTTTTCGCGCAAACGCGTTTTAGAAAAACGAGCTCAAAGCTCGGTGTGTGGCATGGAGCTGCATGAAGAATGTCTTCCACCGTGACAAACCACAACGGACGGCGACAACCACGACGTGTACGGCTCGACGGATGGAGGCCTGACCTGCTACAAGCCTACAACCACGACCATTGGTGCTCGCGGCCGGCGGCCGGCGGCCGGATGGATCGGCGACTGCGCCGTGAACGGCTACAGTGCCGGCAACCTCATGGTCCTCACGGACGGCGCGGCGCTGCCCATTTCCTTCAAGAAACTGGAGCGTGACGTCTGGGTGCTCGTTATTCAGCCCCTTCGCCGTGTGTTTGACTGCAATGCATAGTTGTGTACGCACGACACCACGACGGCAGAGTACTACTGCGACAACGACGAGCTGCAGCCTGAGGGTGAGGTTGTGCGGGACCAACGACCTCCGCGCCGCAAAGCACATAATTAGCAGCTCAACTATAATAAGTTTGATTGTTTCCGGTAGTCCTAAGTAATCCAATCCATCCCCCCTAGCTCGAATATATTAACCTTACAATGACAGAGACCATCGAGCTGCGCTGGTAATGGTCCGCACGCATGGCATGTTAGCTATGTTTGTCGACGGTCATGGCGAGCACGAACTGTGTTCTGCAAGGTCAACTCAATATTTCCATCAAACATCCATATTGCATCTTCGATTGCCATATAAATGCAACCAGGATCTTCATCCTTCCATCCATCCATCCATCGTCCCCGCGCGCATCCATCCATTTCCTCTTCCTTGCTCGATCAGACCGTGCGCGACTCTTGTGCCATGGCTTCCGCCACGTTCTTGATCTTGGTCGCGGCGGCGAGCCTCCTGGCCAGCTTTGCGCAGGCCGATTTGCAGTATGGTTACTACAACACGACGTGCCCGGGCGTGGAGGAACTTGTGCGCACCGAGCTTGAGGCCATCTTTGCCGACGACTCCACCCTCCGCGCCGGCCTCCTCCGCCTCCACTTCCACGACTGCTTCGTCCGGGGCTGCGACGCTTCCCTCATGCTCAACTCCCACAACGGCACCGCTGAGAAGCACGCCGACCCCAACCTCACCGTGCGCGGCTACGAGGCCATCGAGGCTATCAAGAAGGTGGTGGAGAAAGCATGCCCCCTCGTCGTCTCCTGCGCCGACATCATGGCCATGGCCGCGCGCGACGCCGTCAATTTTGTACGTACTCCTTGCTGTCACTACTTACTACTAGTACTTCGTTGATTATGAAATTGCTCTGCTCATCCTAAGCTGTCGTGGTGCAGAGCGCTGGGCCACACTACGAGGTAGAGACCGGGCGCCGCGACGGGAACGTCTCCATGTTGGAGGAGGCCCTCACCTACCTGCCACCGGCCGACGGCAACGTCACCGTGCTCGCCCAGTACTTCGCCGTCCAGAACCTCACCATGAAAGACATGGTCGTCCTCTCCGGTACGAAAGAATCATTCATAACTCGATGGCGGTGTCCTTTGCCTCCGATGACCTGACTGAACATGGCATTACAATACAATGCATGGATGCAGCGGCGCACACAATTGGAGTGACGCACTGCTCCTCCTTCTCCAAGCGGCTCTACAACTTCACTGGAGCCGGAGACCAGGACCCCTCGCTGGAGCCGGCGTACGGGAAGACGCTGACGATCAAGTGCCCAACGGAAAAGATGGCGAGCGTGGTGCCCATGGACGATGTGACTGTGGACAAGTTCGACCTGGGATACTACGAGTCCGTGTACAATCACCGGGCGGTGCTGCGCTCCGACGCCGCGCTGCTGGAGGACAGCCTCACCGGCGCCTACGTCGCGCTCATGAACAACGCCTCCTCTCTCGACATCTTCTTCGCCGACTTCGCCGTCGCCATGATCAACATGGGCAGGGCCGGCGTTCTCACCGGCACCCAAGGCGAGATCAGAGAGACCTGCGGTGTCTACGTCGACTGATGATCGTTCCTGAACCAAAATTCAATCTGACAATTTGGTCTGACCGATCGACTATGATTTGCTACTCGATCGGAATTTATTTCTACACGCAGGGGTGGTACACGCCTATGCACCACAAGTTTTTCCGGTTGTAACATTTTCCCGTGAAGTTTTGAAAAGTTCGTTGGTTGGTTCTCATGTAGTAGTACGTACTAGCCAAACCCGCGCGGCGGCACGCCGCGCCTTGTTTGTACACAACGGTATATGTTGTTGCATACCATATAAAAATTATTTATTTTATCTAAGGGAAAGCGGTTTATACATCAGAGTACTATCTATTATTTGATGTGGTGAAAATTGAAGGCGATAAAATTTTGAATGACTCAATTGATCAATTCAATAATTAGAAGTAACATTGATGTTAGAGTCTGTGGCTCTCCTACCCTTCTAGACAGAGGGACACATAAAAGAGTCGATCCATATATGTATCGTATATACATGTCAAGCTAGGCTATATCCTTTTACTGTTTTTTAGGTACAACTCATTTTTTTCATGTGTTAAGCTAGGCAACGTGGTACTAAAAGGGAGTTTTTTGTGTCATTAAGCAAGGGGTAATGGACCAACAACGATCATATGAATGCAGGGAGTGAATTGCAGAAAACCACCACATTTCAGCTTAGGTTTGCAGGAAACACTCTTCTACGTTTTTGCTGCAGAAAACACTGATTTTTTTCCTAATCTTTTGCAGAAAGCACCAAACCTCCTATTTGGGCAGTTTAAGCACATTTATGACAGGTGGGGCCCTGTCTGGTCGACGTGGCGTCACGGCCGCGCACTGACGCCGTTTGACGGCGCTACAGTACCCCGACACCACCCGTTAGGTCAAGAAACCAGATCGAAACGACACTTCGCCCTTATCTGGAAATTTCCCCACCATCCCCGCGACGGCGCGCTCTCCCCTCTCTCTGTCTCATTCATGGCAACGGCGAGCCCGGACGCCGGCGGCGGAGTGGATTGCGGAGGCGGTGACGGCGCAGGACTGTTGCTTGGTGGCAGAGATCCAAAGCCACCTGAGGAGGTCTGCGGGAGCTCTAACCCTAGCCAGGCCCCGTGGAGCAGACCACCGTCTCCGTCGCTGGAGTACCGTCCCGCCGGCGCTCTGGCCCTTGCTGTGCAGGCTACTCCGACGGGAGCCACCAGTGGGCATCTGCATTCGGCGGTGTGGAGTAAGATATCTCCTCTGAGCCCCCACCCCTCATTTTCTGTCGAATCCATAGGTAGGGTTAGGTGTGTAAATCAAAAAAAGGTTCTTTTGCCTAGTACTAATTGTTCATCTGCTCTATAAATAATATTGTAGTGATATTAGTATGATCTGTTTAGGAGACAATATAGTGATATTTTATTAGCTGAGTACATATTGCTATTCATATGCTCTGTTTAGTAGACAAATAGCTATGCACTTTTCTACTATCTATGTAGAGTTGGTTTTAATTGCTATGCACTATTGATATATTAGACAGTGCTAATTTTTTTGTATGATTTAGTACAAAGTGTACTCATATTTTCAGTGTATTGAAATTGGCACTGACGATATTTGGGTTAGGATGCACTGTTTAATTAGCAGACACTAGGGTCACAGTTTGCTCTTATGTAAATTATAAGAATTGTTCCTTGTTGTAGCTTGTTGCTAGGTGGCTTCACACCCCTCGTTGGTTACCCCAAGTGGAAGGTTTGAGATGCAGTGTAGCAGAAGTTTTCCCTTGGCAATACCAAGGATTATTTTCCCTGAGACTCCCAGTTTCAACAAGAAGGTGTCAACTGCTAACGGCGCAGGATATTAGCAATCAACGCGGACCTGCACACAGATACAAATAACTTTGCTCCCAACGAGTACAGAGAGGTTGTCAATCCCTCCGGCCTTGTCGTTTACAAAGGATCAAACGCAAGTGATAGTAGTGATAGAAATAATTGCAATAGTAAGTAAAAGCGGAAAAGTAAATAGCGGATGTGATCAATGATGGTAATATGGACCGGAGTCTCATGATGTTCACTAGTGATGTCTCTCTCCCAAAAGACGATAAAACAGCTATGTGAGGTGAACGAATTACAGCTGGGCAATTGACAGAATTATGTGCGCAAACCAATGCTAACTATATTGCAATAAAGGTTGAGGTTCAAAGCATGGGCGGTACGCCGAGGTAAGTAGACCGAAATCCATCTGCATCTACTACTAATCATCCACCTTGAGATATCTATCCAGAACATCTCGCTGGTATTAAGTTGCGAGTCCCACCCATAGTGTAAACTCAAAGCAACAGACAACTGCATTAAAAGAACTTTGCGTAAAGTAAACAGTCCTTGCATCCGCGGGCACAAGCACCGTTGTTTTCCCCCTTGTGGCAACAACACATCCCCTAGACTCATGTTTCTGTCACTCAAGCTAGTCATCGAGGGGCTGATGGGCCTCTAACCCCTCGTTGGTTACCCCAAGTGGAAGGTGTGAGATGCAGTATTGTGGAAGTTTTTCCCTTAGCAAAGATGCCAAGGATCGAATCCCCAGAGACTCCTAGGTTCAACAAGTAGGTGTCAACTGCTAACTGCGCCAGATATTAGCAATCAACGTGGACCTGCACACAGATACAAATAACTTTGCTCCCAACGAGTACAGAGAGGTTGTCAATCCCTCCGGCCTTGTAGTTCACAAAGGATTAAACGCAAATGATACTAGTGATAGATAATGTTTGCTATAGTAAGTAAAAGCGAAAAGTAAATAGCGGATGTGATCAATGATGGTAATATGGACCGGAGTCTCATGATGTTCACTAGTGATGTCTCTCTCCCAAAAGACGATAAAACAGCTATGTGAGGTAAACGAATTACAGCTGGGCAATTGACAGGACCACGAACGCAAACCAATGCTGACTACATTGCAAGAAAGGTTGAGGTTCAAAGCATGGGCGGTACGCCAAAGTAAGTAGACCGAAATCCATCAATATCTACTACTAATCATCCACCTTGAGATATCTATCCAGAACATCTCGCTGGTATTAAGTTGCGAGCCCCACCCATAGTGTAAACTCAAAGCAACAGACAACTGCATTAAAAGAACTTTGTGTAAAGTAAACAATCCTTGCACCCGCGGGCACAAGCACTGTTGTTTTCCCCCTTGTGGCAACAGCACATCCCCTAGACTCATGTTTCTGTCACTCAAGCTAGTAATCGAGGGGCATGAACCCACAATCAAGCATAACGTTCCCTCTTGGAGTCACTACCTACTACTTGGCCAAAGCAATAAATTACAACGGAGAACATGCAAGAATTACTTATGAACATAAATATAAAAGAGGTAGATCAAATATATTACTCAATCACAATCTGAACATAATCTCATAATCCATCGGATCCCAGCAAACTCATCATAGCAACAGCATAAGGATTACATATGTGCCTCGATCATGTAGGGCAGCTCACGAGGACTAATTAGTGAAGCACAAGAACGGGAGGAGAACATCACATAGCTACTGGTCATGGACTCATGGTCCAAGGGAGACTACTCACAACTCATCCGGGAGGCGTCCATGGTGGTGGAGAGGCTCCCGATGATGATCCTCCCCTCCGGCAGGGTGCCGGGAAGAGTTCTCCTGGTGCTCCCGATCTTGGAAGCGGCGGCGGCGGCGGAACAGAGATGAGATCGCCAAAAAGAGTTCCCGTCCCGAGGGTTTCGAAGGACGCTCTAAATATATGCCAAAGGGGGGCACCAGACGGGGCTCGGGTGGCCTAGGCGCCCCCCCGGCGCGGCCCGGGGGGGGGGGGGGCGCCGCCAGGGCGCCTGGGGCCCTGGTAGGCCCCCCCGGGCTGTACTTCGGGCGCAAGGTAGGTTCTGGAACGCTGATTTTTTATATAATTTTTCTGGATTTTTCCTGACAGTTCTCGTAATGTGAAAACCTGAAATACAAAAACAGCCGAAAACATAAACTGGCACTGGGGTGCACTGGATTAGTAGGTTAGTCCAAATATGATCAAAAGTGTATGGAAGTGTATAAATATCATAGCAATATCACCCAAAAGTGACATGGAGCAAGCAGAAATTATAGATACGTTTTGGACGTATCAACATCCCCAAGTTTAATTCCTGCTCGTCCTCGAGTAGGTAAATGATAACAAGAATAATTTCTGTGATGACATGCTATTAACCATATATGACTTTTTCATAGTCATATGACAAAATCTTACTGAGACAATGATTCTAAAGTAATTAAGTTGCCTCATGAGAAAATCACAAAGGACTGAAAGTTTTACAATATGAAACTGAAACATCAAAAAGATTTGCAATGAACATGATGTGCAAATATGATAAAGTGATATCTAGCTTGCCCCCTTTAGTGAAGCAAAACATAAATGCAGGGGCACCTTCAAGGTTTAAGTGATGACTAGATACAATGATTTCAGAATAAACGATATGACAATCATGCAAAAGACAATGCTACTTTGGAACAATGCACATTACACTCAGAATGACAATCATGCTCTCAGTAGTTGGTGCTTGAAGAAAGAAGGTGGAGACTCAACATAAAAGTAAAAGAATGGTTATGTGCTAGAGCTTTTTTTTTTTTTTGAAAACATAGAAGCAATTTGTCAACGGTAGTAGTACTTCATATGTGTTATGCATAAGACATCCTATAAGTTGCAAGCCTCATGCATCGAATACCAATAGTGCTCGCACCTTGTCCTAATTAGCTCGGATTTCCATGGGTTATCATTGCATTACATATGTTTCAACCAAGTGTCACAAAGGGGTACCTCTATGCCACCTGTACAAAGGTCCAAGGAGATAAATCGCATTTGATTTCTCGTTTTTGATAGATCTCAACTTGAGGACATCCATACCGGGACAACATAGAAAATAGATAATGGACTCCTCTTTAATGCTTAAGCATATTCTCATAAGAGATTGAGGATTAATGTCCAAGATAAAACTTCCACCATGATACATGGCTTTGGTTGGCGGCCCAATGTTCTTCTCTAACAATATGCATACTCATTCAACCCATGGCAAATCACCCTTACTTCAGACAAGACGAACATGCATAGCAACTCACATGATATTCAACAAAAGTGTAACAGTTGATGGCGTCCCCAGAAACATGGTTACCGCTCAGCAAGCAACTTATAAGAAATAAGATACATAAGCAACATATTCTTTACCACAATAGTTTTTAAGCTACTTTCCCATGAGCTATGTATTGCAAAGTTAGTCTGCTTAGTACAGGTGGAGGTTAGCAAAAGACTGGGAGCGACCAACTAAGAGAGCAATGACGGTCATAATCATGCAGAGCGACAAAGCAATATTGAATCAGGCATGGAAGTTATATCGCTACTCAGAAATAAAAGATCATCAAGGCTTGACAGACTTTCTTTACAGTCTTAAATATGCGTGAGCATACGCCAAGTCAATCAAAATAAATTCTTGAAGGAAGATATTACTAAACCATACCACATCATAGGCAAACAAATCATGTTGGTACTCCAATAACACATTGGGAATCCCCCAGCTATTTGAGACTAACCACAAGAAAACATGAATTACTAAGCGCCATTATGCACGTAGCATCTTTATCACAGACATATTAACCAATGCAACGGAAGCAAACTCTCTTAATAAGGTGAGCATGGTAATTAAAGAGAGTTCAAGCAACCAACTAAACAAAAGCTCTTTGAAAATATAAGCATGAATACTAAGAGCAGAGCATGATAGTAGCTATTAAAAGACAAAGAACACACACAGCAAAGATAGACATGAAAATTCTATGTTATGTTCTAGGTAGAAGTGGAGCGTGTTTCTCTCCCACATAAAGAAAGCTGAGTTCCGACTCGTTATGAAAAACTAAAAAGAAAACTAAAAGCAAGACGCTCCAAGCATAGCACATAACACATGAAGTGATAAAAATATAGCGGAACGAAAGACGAACTGATAATGTTGATGGAGAAGGGGATGCACGGGGGCATCCCCAAGCTTAGACGCTTGAGTCTCCTTGAATATTACTTCGGGGTTCACGGGGGCATCGCCAAGCTTGAGCGCTTGACACTCCTGAATCTTTTTATTATCTTCCCTCGCACACTTGAAAACTCCCTTCATACATAACTCATTATAATCTGATTAGCGAGGTTAGTACCCTTAATAAAATAATTGTTCCTTGCTGGAAATAAAGATATTCTTGAAGGTCTACTGTTTCTCAAGATTGCCAAAAGTTTTTTTTGCAAAGAAAAAGCAAGCTCTTGGTTTGCAAAATGAAGGAAAAGCAAAACAGGACAGAATCTGTGAAAAACAGAGCAGCAGGTAGTAATTGATTTGTTCGGGGTACTTATGCAACTCAAATAAAAAAACTCAGAACAGACGCACGAAAGACAATTATATAGAGAACGCTGTCGAAAAAATTCAGACCAAAAAGATGACCTGGTGATTTTATACGAATTTTTCTATCCAAGGACAGAATCTGTTTCCTGGACAGCACCTCACAACTTTTGAACTTTTTAGCAATCAGAGGCTATACTTGGCACAAATATGAAAAGCAAAGATACAATGATGATGCTACTGTAGTAAACAACATCAAGACACAACAAAAGCAAAATATAAAAATTTATTCATGTGGGCTGCCTCCCAATAGCGCTTTCTTTTATGCCTTTAAGCTAGGCATAATGCATATAGATCAAGTTGTATCAATTGAACCATCATCAAGATCATCAAAAAGCTCTTCAATAATACAACTAGTCTTAAGAGGACTCTCAAATAAGGGCCTCATAGAGATACTTCTAGGTAGAAGACCAAAAGGATAAAAGTCAAGGGAAGATTCATTTATAAATTCATCACAGAGAGGTGTTTCTTCCAAAGTCTTTACAGTTTCAACCCCTTTGGCAATAGATGGATTACTTTTAGAACGGGGAGCCTTTGGAACGTGAACGAACTTAGGCTCCCTCTTTGCCGGAGTTTCTACCTTTTTTGTTTTGATCGAGGAGAAGGTAGTTCCTAGGGTATCAAATATTTCCTCAATCTTGTCTATCCTAGAAGAGTCCAAGTCAGGGGATTTGACGGTCCCCAAAATTTTGAAAATTTTATACATGGAGCTATCAAGTCTATTCAAATTCCCTTGGATCTTACGATCCAACTCATTCATCTTATTAATGCTTGGCATCTCTAGCTCTATCTTTTCAAGTTTTTTCATAATGTGAGCTAGGGTGATGTCCTCTCGAATGCTAACAACAGGGAGATTCCCAACAATATTTTCAATAATACTAAGAGACTCCCAAACTGGGGCCTCTAGGAAATTCTCATTGATAGCGGTATCTAGAATAAACCTATTCCAAGAAGTAATTCCAACATAAAAATTTCTAAGCAAGATAGTAGTAGGTTGCTTCTTGGTGGCTCTTTTTTGTGAATCATTAATTCTATACCAAGCATCTTTCAAACATTCCCCACCTCTTTGTTTAAAGGTGAGAACTTCTGCCTCGTCAAAGACAAAAGGACCCGACATAATGACAACTAAAGAACGAGATAACTATTTTTGTGATTTTCGATAAAAGGTACTAAAGCAAAAACTGAAAGGTAAACTAACAAGACTAAAAAGCAAAGGTAAAAGATAGCATGCAACTCCCCTATCCTGAAGAGTGGAGTCCCCGGCAACGGCGCCAGAAAAACTCCTTGATGGGCCTCTAACCCCTCGTTGGTTATCCCAAGTGGAAGGTGTGAGATGCAGTGTTGTGGAAGTTTTTCCCTTAGCAAAGATGCCAAGGATCGAATCCCCAGAGACTCCTAGGTTCAACAAGTAGGTGTCAACTGCTAACGGCGCCAGATATTAGCAATCAACGTGGACCTGCACACAGATACATATAACTTTGCTCCCAACGAGTACAGAGAGGTTGTCAATCCCTCCGTCCTTGTAGTTCACAAAGGATTAAACGCAAATGGTAGTAGTGATAGATAATGTTTGCAATAGTAAGTAAAAGCGAAAAGTAAATAGCGGATGTGATCAATGATGGTAATATGGACCGGAGTCTCATGATGTTCACTAGTGATGTCTCTCTCCCAAAAGACGATAAAACAGCTATGTGAGGTAAACGAATTACAGCTGGGCAATTGACAGGACCACGAACGCAAACCAATGATGACTACATTGCAAGAAAGGTTGAGGTTCAAAGCATGGGCGGTACGCCAAAGTAAGTAGACCGAAATCCATCAATATCTACTACTAATCATCCACCTTGAGATATCTATCCAGAACATCTCGCTGGTATTAAGTTGCGAGCCCCACCCATAGTGTAAACTCAAAGCAACAGACAACTGCATTAAAAGAACTTTGCGTAAAGTAAACAATCCTTGCACCCGCGGGCACAAGCACCGTTGTTTTCCCCCTTGTGGCAACAGCACATCCCCTAGACTCATGTTTCTGTCACTCAAGCTAGTCATCGAGGGGCATGAACCCACAATCAAGCATAACGTTCCCTCTTGGAGTCACTACCTACTACTTGGCCAAAGCAATAAATAACAACAGAGGACATGCAAAAATTACTTATGAACATAAATATAAAAGAGGTAGATCAAATATATTACTCAATCACAATCTGAACATAATCTCATAATCCATCGGATCCCAGCAAACTCATCATAGCAACAGCATAAGGATTACATATGTGCCTCGATCATGTAGGGCAGCTCACGAGGACTAATTAGTGAAGCACAAGAACGGGAGGAGAACATCACATAGCTACTAGTCATGGACTCATGGTCCAAGGGAGAGTACTCACAACTCATCCGGGAGGCGTCCATGGTGGTGGAGTGGCTCCCGATGATGATCCTCCCCTCCGGCAGGGTGCCGGGAAGAGTTCTCCTGGTGCTCCCGATCTTGGAAGCGGCGGCGGCGGCGGAACAGAGATGAGATCGCGAAAAAAGTTCTCGTCCCGAGGGTTTAGAAGGACGCTCTAAATATATGCCAAAGGGGGGCACCAGACGGGACTCGGGGGGCCCAGGCGCCCCCCCGGCGCGGCCTTGGGGGGGGGGGGCGCCTGGGGCCCTGGTGGCCCCCCCGGCTATACTTCGGGGGCAAGGTAGGTTCTGGAACGCTGATTTTTTATAAAAAATTTCTGGATTTTTCCTGACAGTTCTCGTAATGTGAAAACCTGAAATACAAAAACAGCCGAAAACAGAAACTGGCACTGGGGTGCACTGGATTAGTAGGTTAGTCCAAATATGATGAAAAGTGTATGGAAGTGTATAAATATCATAGCAATATCACCCAAAAGTGACATGGAGCAAGCAGAAATTATAGATACATTTTGGACGTATCAGGGGCATGAACCCACAATCAAGCATAACGTTCCCTCTTGGAGTCACTACCTACTACTTGGCCAAAGCAATAAATAACAACGGAGAACATGCAAGAATTACTTACGAACATAAATATAAAAGAGGTAGATCAAATATATTACTCAAACACAATCTGAACATAATCTCATAATCCATCGGATCCCAGCAAACTCATCATAGCAACAGCATAAGGATTACATATGTGCCTCGATCATGTAGGGCAGCTCACGAGGACTAATTAGTGAAGCACAAGAACGGGAAGAGAACATCACATAGTGATGGGCCTCGAACCCCTCGTTGGTTACCCCAAGTGGAAGGTGTAAGATGCAGTAAGTAGAAGTGTTTTTCCCTAGCAAAGATGCCAAGGATCGAATCCCCAGAGACTCCTAGGTTCAACAAGTAGGTGTCAATTGCTACGGCGCCATATTAGTAGCAACCAACGTGGACCTGCACACAGATACAAATAACTTTGCTCCCAACGAGTACAGAGAGGTTGTCAATCTCTCCGGCCTTGTAGTTCACAAAGGGTTAAAAGCAATGATAGTAGTGATAGATAGTTTTTGCAATAGTAAGTAAATAGCGAAAAGTAAATAGTGGATGTGATCAATGATGGTAATATGGACCGGAGTCTCATGATGTTCACTAGTGATGTCTCTCTCCCAAAAGACGATAAAACAGCTATGTGAGGTAAATGAATTACAGCTGGGCAATTGACAGGACCACGAACGCAAACCAATGCTGACTACATTGCAAGAAAGGTTGAGGTTCAAAGAATGGGCGGTACGCCAAAGTAAGTAGACCGAAATCCATCAATATCAACTACTAATCATCCACCTTGAGATATCTATCCAGAACATCTCGCTGGTATTAAGTTGCGAGTCCCACCCATAGTATAAACTCAATGCAACAGACAACTGCATTAAAAGAACTTTGCGTAAATTAAACAATCCTTGCACCCGCGGGCACAAGCACCGTTGTTTTCCCCCTTGTGGCAACAACACATCCCCTAGACTCATGTTTCTGTCACTCAAGCTAGTCATCGAGGGGCATGAACCCACAATCGAGCATAACGTTCCCTCTTGGAGTCACTACCTATTACTCGGCCAAAGCAATAAATAACAACGGAGAACATGCAAGAATTACTTATGAACTAAAATATAAAAGAGGTGAATCAAATATATTACTCAAGATCAATCTGAACATAATCTCATAATCCATCGGATCCCAGCAAACTCAACATAGCAACAACATAATGATTACATAGGTGCCTCGATCATGTAGGGCAGCTCACGAGGACTAATTAGTGAAGCACAAGAACGGGAGGAGAACATCACATAGCTACTGGTCATGGACTCATGGTCCAAGGGAGACTACTCACGAGTCATCCGGGAGGCGTCCATGGTGGTGGAGAAGCTCCCGGTGGTGATCCTCCCCTCCGGCAGGGTGCCGGGAAGAGTTCTCCTGGTGCTCCCGATCTTGGAAGCGGCGGCGGCGGCGGAACAGAGATGGGATCGCGAAAAGAGTTCCTGTTCTGAGGGTTTCGGAGGGTCCTTTAAATATATGCCAAAGTAGGGCACCGGGGGAGCCCTCGGGGGGCCCAGGCGCCCACCCGGCGCGGCCCAGGGGGGGGGGGGCGCCCACAGGGCGCCTGGAGCCCCTGTGGCCCCCCCCCAGGCTGCCCTTCGGACGCAATGTTGTTTCCGGATCGCTGATTTTTTCTATAATTTTTCTGGATTTTTCTGGGCAGTTCTCGAAACGTGAAAACCTAAAATACAAAAATAGCCGAAAACAGAAACTGGCACTGGGGTGCACTGGATTAGTAAGTTAGTCCAAATATGATCAAAAGTGTATGGAAGTGTATGAATATCATAGCAATATCACCCAAAAGTGGCATGGAGCAAGCAGAAATTATAGATACGTTTTGGACGTATCAACATCCCCAAGCTTAATTCCTGCTCGTCCTCGAGTAGGTAAATGATAACAAGAATAATTTCTGTGGTGACATGCTATTAACCATATAGGACTTTCTCATAGTCATATGACAAAAGCTTACTGAGACAATGATTCTAAAGTAATTAAGTTGTCTCAAGAGAAAATCACAAATGACTGAAAGTTTTACAACATGAAACTGAAACATCAAAAAGATTTGCAATGAACATGATGTGCAAATATGGTAAAGTGATATCTTGTCGGTGTACTAAGGCGGGGGTAGCTTAGTACCCCAACTTGTGCACGGGCAGTAGTAGCTTCCCGCGGCAGGGCTTACCACGCGCTTGCCAAGGCCCACTCTGGTCCCTATGAAGCCATTCAAGAACAAAGTATCCGAGTTAAGAGACAAGACCCCGGCAAGAGGAGCTTGCCGGGAAGGCCGCACCAGGCCCAAGGGCATCTTTTCTGCACAAGACCCTGGCAGGAGGTGCTTGCCAGGAAGGCCAAAGGATAACACCACAGAAGATACATCGCGGCGCATCCTGCGCCCCGGCGGGGCCCGGGAAGCGGCAAGCTTCCGGGCCCGGCAAGATAGCGGCCCCGGCAAGGTGCTTGCCGGGGGAAGCTCACACTGTGTGCATGCGCTCCAGCTCATTCGGCCACGCGTCGCCCTGGGGCCCTTCCGGGGGCACGTGGCAGATGGCTGTGCAGCCTGAGGGACACGCTGGCGAGCCGCGGTGACGAAGCTACCGCCGTGGCGAACGGAGACGCATGGATAGAAGCTTTTGGGGTCGACGGCGACGGGCATTAAATGCCCTTGTCCCCCACCGTCAAGGTTAGGTGAAGACCACTGTTCATACACTGTTCATGCACTGTTGCAACTACCACCAAATTTACATTTTTACCCACCTCTACGTTGACACCTGTCGGTGACCCCTTTGAGCTATAAAAGGAGGCCCATGCACAACGTAGAGGGGGTTGGATCCTAGAGACTCGCTCATTCCCTCGCTCGGTGCAGCTGGTACTGTAGATCCTCAAGCTCCCGAGCCCGAAAACTCAAATACAACCGAAGCAGGAGTAGGGTTTTACGCGTCCGCGCGGCCCGAACCTGGGTAAACTGCCCGCGTGTGCTCCTCGATCTGCTCTCCGTGCTACCTCCGCTTCCTTACCGCAACGTAGAAGGGGCTCCGGTCCCATAGGTGCTCGTGGGAGGACAGTTTCCCCCGACATCTTTGGCGCGCCAGGTAGGGACATCTTAGTGCGGGGATGAGCCTTCGTCTCCCTCACCCAGAACAAGTAATACTTGTCCCAGAGCTCCCTCGCGCCGAGCCTCGGCGGGAAGACCACCCTCTTCCTCCGCATGGCTGCTAACTTCGCCGCCTGCTCGGACTTCTCCTTCTTCGCCTTGTCGCCCTTCGCTTTGTCGCTCTTCGGAGCCATGGCAGGGGCGGCAAGGAGGGAGGCTAGGAGGTCACCGGCGCTGCGAGCGTTGGATGCGGCGGAAGGGGTGGAGCTCGGCTCTCCGTCGACCTTTGCGGAGGCAGAGGGCGACGGGGGTTTCTGGAGATTGAAGACACAATGAAGGCAATGGAGGGAAACTGCCCCTGCTTCCTCTGCTTTTAAGGGGGGAGTGGGGGACGTTCCGCATTTCCCATTAAAGAACAGGCCACGATCTCTCCCACGACGCCGCAATCGACGCGTGCCGTTAGGGAGGGATGCGGCGGATACGGAGAGGGATACGGCTCGCCGTGGGCCGCCAGTGCCCGTGCACTGTCTTGGGCCTGGCCCAACAGCGCTCGGCACCGTGTGTGGCCCAGGCCCGGGGGCTCCTGTCGGTGTACTAAGGCGGGGGTAGCTTAGTACCCCAACTTGTGCACGGGCAGTAGCAGCTTCCCGCGGCAGGGCTTACCACGCGCTTGCCAAGGCCCACTCTGGTCCCTATGAAGCCATTCAAGAACAAAGTATCCGAGTTAAGAGACAAGACCCCGGCAAGAGGAGCTTGCCGGGAAGGCCGCACCAGCCCCAAGGGCATCTTTTCTGCACAAGACCCTGGCAGGAGGTGCTTGCCAGGAAGGCCAAAGGATAACACCACAGAAGATACATCGCGGCGCATCCTGCGCCCCGGCGGGGCCCGGGAAGCGGCAAGCTTCCGGGCCCGGCAAGAAAGCGGCCCCGGCAAGGTGCTTGCCGGGGGAAGCTCACACTGTGTGCATGCGCTCCAGCTCATTCGGCCACGCGTCGCCCTGGGGCCCTTCCGGGGGCACGTGGCAGATGGCTGTGCAGCCTGAGGGACACGCTGGCGAGCCGCGGTGACGAAGCTACCGCCGTGGCGAACGGAGACGCATGGACAGAAGCTTTTGGGGTCGACGGCGACGGGCATTAAATGCCCTTGTCCCCCACCGTCAAGGTTAGGTGAAGACCACTGTTCATACACTGTTCATGCACTGTTGCAACTACCACCAAATTTACATTTTTACCCACCTCTACGTTGACACCTGTCGGTGACCCCTTTGAGCTATAAAAGGAGGCCCATGCACAACGTAGAGGGGGTGGGATCCTAGAGACTCGCTCATTCCCTCGCTCGGTGCAGCTGGTACTGTAGATCCTCAAGCTCCCGAGCCCGAAAACTCAAATACAACCGAAGCAGGAGTAGGGTTTTACGTGTCCGCGCGGCCCGAACCTGGGTAAACTGCCCGCGTGTGCTCCTCGATCTGCTCTCCGTGCTCCCTCCGCTTCCTTACCGCAACGTAGAAGGGGCTCCGGTCCCATAGGTGCTCGTGGGAGGACAGTTTCCCCCGACATCTCGTGGGATGACATCATCTTGTGTCCCGCTCCTCGCACCGTTCGCCACCGTTTCCCTCCTCTCCAGCAGAAGCCCTGGCCAGGGCTCAGCTGCTCCTCGACTTCCCTCCAGCGGCGGACAAGGCCGAAGACTGGAGGGCGACGATCCAGAGCCTCATCGCCTTCGCCAATAACGACACGCCGCAGCAGCCGGCAACATCGCGGCCGCGGCAAGTCGACCAAGCGAAGGCCGATGGAGACAAGACCGCCGGGGGTGCAACTACCGTGCACTCCCCGCCGCGGAAGCAAAAAACGCCGCCCCGCCGGATCAACGTCGACGACGACTCCACGGCGTCGTCGGATCCGCGGGCTCGCCGCGATCAGCGCCAAGTCCTCGACGACAGGCGACAAGAGGACGCTCGAACCCGCATCGAGCGTCGACGAGAAGCCAGAAGACAGTCCGATCAGTGCGCTGGGACCGCTGTCGACATGCATGCGCCCGGTGAACCAGGCGACTTGCCGTACGCGGCAGGTTGCCCTGCGTTCACCCGAGAGCTGCGGCAAGTCCAGTGGCCCAGCATGAAGAATTTCAAGCCCGACGTACCCGAGAAGTACGACGGCAAGACGCACCCCTCGGAGTTCCTCAGCATCTACACCATTGCGGTGCAGGCTGCCGGGGGACGCGACGAGAAGATACTAGCCAACTACTTCCCGCTAGTGCTTAAGCCAAACGTCAGGTCTTGGCTTATCCACTTGCCGGAGAACTCCATCTCTTCATGGGCAGATTTGTGCCACCAGTTTGTTGGCGCCTTCACGGGCGGCCACAAACCCCACGGCCAGGAGAGCGATCTTCATATCCTTGCCCAGAAGGAGGGGGAGTCCCTGCGCAAATACATCCAAAGGTTCAGCCGCGTTCAGCACAATATTCCCGATGTCCACCCTGCCGCGGTTATCAGCGCGTTCCACCAGAACGTGCGTAACCGCCGGATGAGGGAGGAGATGGCCATGACCAAAATCCGGGACGTCAGTGAGCTTTACGCTCTGGCTGACAAATGTGCACGTGCTGAAGAGGGGAGGAGGCTCCCCGGAGAGGATACTGGCGCAGGAGGAAGTGACAGCGAGGATGCCGCCCCGGCGAGGAAAGGCCGGCGGCGAAATAACAGGAAGAAGAAGAACAAGGAGGTACTGGTTGTCGAGCAGTCCGGCAAGGAGGCTCCCGCCAAGAAGTCACAGGCTGGTGGCTCCGGCAAGGAGCCCGCCCCTGTAGCGGCAGCCGACAAGCAGGACGGCTCCGACAAGCAGTACTGCAAGATCCACCGCACCAAGGGCCACGACCTCCAAAACTGCAAAAGGGTAGAGTACCTCGTAGAGCAGCAGAAGGCTTAATACGAGCGCCGTGACAAGGAGAAGGCCCAAGGAGGCGGAGGAGATCCCAGCAAGAAGCGGCCATTCAATGGCCGGGGAGGACTCCGCGGCAAGGCCAAGCAGCGGCAAGGAGACAGTCCTCCCCGGGGCTGCGACAAGGATGAGGATATGGATGAAGGAGACAACAGCGAGCAGGAGTTCCAGAAGGCCACAGAAGTTCTGTGCGTCGATGGAGGTGCCTCTCTGCACACTTCTCACCGCCTACTCAAACAATGGGTGCGGGAAGTGAACGCAGCTGAGCCACCCGTCGAGTCACGCAGGCTGCTGAAATGGTCCGGCACGCCCATCATCTTTGACCTTGAGGACCACCCTGACCGCATAACGGCGAGCTAAGGGCGGAGAAGTCGAATTCCGCCTGGCGCGCTCCAGCGCGAGGAGCTGGAGGAGAAGGCTCCCTCGGGCGCTTGGCGAGCTCCGGAGCTGGGGGCTGTGAAGACCCAGCACCGGTCTTCGCCGAGGACCGAGGGGCAGGAGCGGCGCCAGAGCCACTCCGGGAAGATCCCCCTCCGCTTGTCGCTCGGGCCCGAGGCACCTCCTCGACGACCTCGCTCGTCGTGGCGGCAAGCGTCGCGCGGCGTTTCGGCTGCTATCGAGGCGCCCGTGGCCGCGCCGGCTCGGCGGCCTTGCGGAGGCGTTTCTGCCGTTGCTGCGGGGGGCTTGGCGGTGGCGGAGAGTTCTCCGAGGACGAGGAGGCGTCGTCGTCAAGATTCAAAGAACCACCGGAGTCTTCGTCAGAATCTCCGGACTCGGCGTCCTCCTCCTCCTCGGCGGGCCCGCTGGACTCGGTACCCTACCCGGCAGCCTCGCTCGCCCCGGCGGCCCCGCTCGCCCCGGCAAGCTTCCCGGAGGGCTCCCCGGCGAACTCCTCGGGCGCAATCCTCAGGAGCTTGAGGATTTCGGCCTCCTCAGCCTGGCTCACCGCGTCCGCCGCCTCAGCTTCGTCCGCAGTATATCCGAATTCGCCCGCAGCCGCAGCTGCGGCGGCCTCCTCCATCCTGGAGGCAATATATGCTACATCACGGTCGGTGGTGTCCCGGGTGAGGCCCTTCTTCTCCTCGGCGTTGCGGGGCTTCTCGACTAAATTGTCGAAGAAGGCTTGCACGGTTTCCGCTGGAGGCTCCAGCCAAGTGGGGACGACTCCATGCGAGTCGCACTCGGGCATCACCGCGCGGATGGAGCTGAGGGCAGTGTTGTTGCATAGAGGCACCACCCCTCGGGAAGGTTTGAACCACTCGGGGTGGTTGGGGTCGTGCTTAAATAGTTCCCGGACCATCCCCTTCAGCTCCAAGACAGTAAAGTTGTAGTTCAACCCGGGGCGCAGCCTCATGCGGTCCGCCGCATTGCCGAATTCCCAAGCGGGCCTCTTCCTCTCCTGCAGAGGGGCAATGCGGCGGCGGAGGAAATCAGCTCCAACTTCTCCCACAGTCAGATTGGCGGCCCGGAGGCGAAGGATCCTGGTGAGGGCGATCTGCAACTTGCTGTCCTCCGGGGCCAAATCGCTCCAATCCTTGCGCGCACTATTGGAGTTTTGCGTGGCGAGGTAAACTGCTCGGGCTTATCTTCCAGCACCCAGCACCAGTCGGCCCTCCACTCCTCCCACTTGCCGCGGAGCTCTCCTTTCAAGTACGCATCCTTCTTGTTCAATCTAAAGATCCAGGAGATGCCGCCGGAGAGCGGGGATCCGGACTCTACTCTAGGCGTGAAGAAATGGCGGAAAAGAGCTACATTTGGGTGGACCCCAACATAGTTTTCGCACAAATGTGCGAAAACAGCCATCGTAAGGACGGCGTTGGGGGTGAAATCTACGAGGTGGAGGCCGTAGGTGTTCATTACATCGCAGAAAAACTCCGAGAACGGAGGGCACAGACCACAGTGGAAGAATGCGGCAAAGTAAAAGTACCCGCCGGGGAACATGTCGATGGCGACGGCAGGGAGGACTCTGGTGCGGGGATGAGCCTTCGTCTCCCTCGCCCAGAACAAGTAATACTTGTCCCGGAGCTCCCTCGCGCCGAGCCACGGCGGGAAGACGACCCTCTTCCTCCGCATGGCTGCTAACTTCGCCGCCTGCTCGGACTTCTCCTTCTTCGCCTTGTCGCCCTTCGCTTTGTCGCTCTTCGGAGCCATGGCAGGGGCGGCAAGGAGGGAGGCTAGGAGGTCACCGGCGTTGCGAGCGTTGGATGCGGCGGAAGGGGTAGAGCTCGGCTCTCCGTCGACCTTTGCGGAGGCAGAGGGCGACGGGGGTTTCTGGAGATTGAAGACACAATGAAGGCAATGGAGGGAAACTGCCCCTGCTTCCTCTGCTTTTAAGGGGGGAGTGGGGGACGTTCCGCATTTCCCATTAAAGAACAAGCCGGGGGCACGTGGCAGATGGCTGTGCAGCCTGAGGGACACGCTGGCGAGCCGCGGTGACGAAGCTACCGCCGTGGCGAACGGAGACGCATGGACAGACGCTTTTGGGGTCGACGGCGACGGGCATTAAATGCCCTTGTCCCCCACCGTCAAGGTTAGGTGAAGACCACTGTTCATACACTGTTCATGCACTGTTGCAACTACCACCAAATTTACATTTTTACCCACCTCTACGTTGACACCTGTCGGTGACCCCTTTGAGCTATAAAAGGAGGCCCAAGCACAACGTAGAGGGGGTTGGATCCTAGAGACTCGCTCATTCCCTCGCTCGGTGCAGCTGGTACTGTAGATCCTCAAGCTCCCGAGCCCGAAAACTCAAATACAACCGAAGCAGGAGTAGGGTTTTACGCGTCCGCGCGGCCCGAACCTGGGTAAACTACCCGAGTGTGCTCCTCGATCTGCTCTCCGTGCTCCCTCCGCTTCCTTACCGCAACGTAGAAGGGGCTCCGGTCCCATAGGTGCTCGTGGGAGGACAGTTTCCCCCGACATCTTTGACGCGCCAGGTAGGGGCTCGAACAAGAGCAACTGCGGCAAGATGATGCATTGCTCCTTGAGGAGGAACGTCTCCAGGCTGCTGTACGAGCTGCTCGATACCAGCAAGCTTTGCGCCGCTATCATAGCCGCAAAGTCAAGGCCAGGAGTCTCGAGGAAGGCGACCTTGTTCTTCGGCGTGTTCAGTCCGCCAAGAATTCCAACAAGTTGACGCCGAAGTGGGACGGCCCTTATCGGGTGAGACAAGTCACAAGGCCCGGCGCCGTCCGCCTTGAGACCGAAGAAGGCTTACCGGTGAGCAACTCCTGGAACATAGAGCATCTTCGCAAGTTTCACCCATAAGGCGCGGTTGCCGTGATCCGCTCCGGCAACCACCTTTTGTACAAGTCTTGCCGCTGTTGCATGTAAACCTTTGTACAAACCCGGGCGCAGACCCCGTGCATCAGTAAAACTTTTGTGCTTCGCACTACTTTGTCATTTTCATGCCGTTCCCTTCATTTGCATGTATCATCTGACACTTTGTGCAGCACATGATCCTGGTAAGCAGTAACAAGCCGCAGGGCTCCATGCTTGTATTCCCTCCTTTTTTGTCTGTCTCTCTAAGGCAGAAGAAGTGTTCCTCGCGCACAAGTTTGCCGGGGGGGAAGGAGATTGAGTGGTGGGCCAAGTGCTGTTCAGGAAAGAAAAGCCTTGCCGGGAAGCAAACAACCCATAAAAGCTAAGTTACCAGAATTTGAGCAGTTCAATTTTTTTAAAATTTTAGTTGTCTTCCTTGAACAACCACACTTTGTATGGAAAACCTGTGCGCGAAGGAACCTACCCGTGGCTAGGCGCGCCCTTACTTTGTTTCGAGCACGCTCAACGGCTTAAGTGAGCTGCGACAAGTGTCGCGCCCTTACTTCGTTTTCGAGTTCGCTCAGCAAGCTAAGTGTGCTGCGACTAGCTACGACAAGGTTTCTTGCCGGCAAGGCCTTTGCCAGCAGGCTGCTAAGAGTACAGCACTCAGCGCTCGCGGCAAGGGTCCCTTTGCCGGCGAGTTCCCTAAAAGCGTAGGGTGGAAAGCATACAAAGTGAAAATACTGAGCAAGGGAGATAACACTGCTTCAATTGCCCAAAATAAAAGTATATATTACAGAGATAACTTGCCGCTGTTCTAATCAACTACTGCCTATGACTTAATCTACAGCGGCAATGGAAGCAGAAAGAAGGAAGTCTAGTCCCTGCGGTCTTCGTCAATCCTCTGGATCTTGCCCACCTTGGCTACGATGTGGGCAACTTGCGCCTTCAACGCCTCTTGGTCAGCTTCGGGCGGCAAGGTCCGGAGGACGTTGACGAGGTTGATGCCGGGGTTGCGGTAGACGATCTTCGACAAGACCCGCTCCATGGTGCCCATGCAGAGCCGACGCGCCTCGTCGGCCAGCTGCACGGGTATCTTCTCCCGCAGCCGCGCAAGCGCCGGCGCCACCCCCCTGAAGAACAGACTCAGTTTGGCGCTGTTAGGGAGGTTCTCGTCCGGGGAGTAAACGAGGTGCTCCGCCCTTAGTGCCATCATCTCCATATCAGTGTTGGCGGCGGAGGTGATGAGTTCATCAGTCCACTGCTCCACTGCCCGGTTGAAGTTGTTCTGCGAGACGGTGGCGCTCTCCACCAAGGCCCTTTCTTTGCGGAGTTTGTCCTTCAGCTTCGTCTCGCGGTCCCGGGCGGCGTCGAGCGAGCCAGTCAGGGTGGAGACCTTCAGCTCTAAATCAGCAATGGAGTCCCTGGCGTTGGTGAGCTCCTGGCCCTTCTCGGAAAATCGAATTTGCAGCTCCGAGTTGGTGTGGGCGTCCTTCTCCCGCGCCACGTTGAGCGCGGTGACCCTTTCTTCACTTGCCTTCAAGTACAGCTCAGTCTGCGCCACCTTGGCCTCTAGATCCTTCTTGGCGGTCTGTGCGGCAGCTGCGGCATCCCTCGCCTCCTTCAGAGCCCCGCCGATGGCTTGCTCCCGGGCGGTGAGGTCATCCTCGTGGTTGTCGAGGTCGACCTTCCGCTGGTTGAGTTCTCCTTCCCGCCGAGACAGCTCCTCGGCGGCCAATCGCTGCTGCTCCTCGACCTCAGCCTTCTCGAGGACGAATGCCTGCTGCGCCTCGGCAAGCTCTTCACGCTCCTCCGCCAAGTTGCGGAGGGCCGCTTGGTTAGCGGCACGGAGTTCCGCGGTGCGCTTAACCAGGTCAGCTCCAGCCTTGGAAGCCAGAGCCTCCCGAGACTCCAACTTCACCTGCCTGGCCCGATACAAGGCCAGGAGCCGACGAAGGAGTCTCTCCTCTTCGGGCTCGTCGCCGCTGCCAGGCGCATCCACGACCTTCAGCCCGGCGGAGGCGAGAACCTCCCCATCGAAGGTCTCTCCCTCCGCGGGTGCTCTTGATGAGGACGCCCACGGGACTTGTATAAAAACCCCGTTGGCGGCCTCCAGATAGACGCCCTGCCTAGCTGCGGAGGCGGAAGGGTCGGCGGCCGGTGCAGCGTCCGGCGCTCCTGCGGTCTCCGGGCCAGCAGTGCGGTCGCCGGTCCCTTCCCCGGCCGCGGCGTCTGCGGTCGGGGCGGTCTCAGCGGCTGGCTCGTCGGCTCCAGCCATTCCCTCGGCGGCAGTGGCGTTGCCGCCGTCGCCACGCACCTCCTCCTCAGCGGTGGTCTCCGTCTCCATTAGCTCTGGGGCGGGAGGATCTAGCAGAAGAAAAAGAAAAGAAAGAATCAAGCAAATATCCAAAAAAGACGGGATAATTGACGATAACCCCCCCTGTTGATCTGCCTCTCGATCATAAGCCCCCTACACACTGTGCTGCACTGTTTCGGCCCTCTCACAAAAGGGGCTTATGATCAAAGTCAACCAACTCGGGGGGTTTATGATCAAATGCCCCAAAAAAGACGAATCCAAGAAGAAGAAATTACAAGGTTTACCTTCGCGGATCTCTTCGACGACGGGGTCCCTCGCCGGGGAATTCTCCCTTGGCGGCGGAGTAGTAGCCCTTGCTGGCGGAGGGACGCTTGCGCCCTCCCTTGGCGGGGTGCTCACCCTTGTCGGGCTGCTCACCCTTGGCGGGGTACTCGCCCTTGGCGGAGTACCTGTCCTTGGCAGAGCACTGTCCCTCGCCGGGGAACTCATCCTTGGCGGGGAAGGTGGGGCAAGCGGCTCGTCGGGGGCGACCTCCTGGTGCTCCTGCAGCTGCGGCTCCACTTCTGCACAAGACAACAAGCAAATGAGATGTCAATGATGATAATAACCTCAAGCGCGCCCGACGAGCGGAAAATTAAACACATAGACTTACGCTGGGGGCTGCGCTGGGGGCTGCTTCCCGGAGCGGCAGGCTGATTCGGCAAGTCTGCCGCTGGCGCATCCTCCGTCGCTGCGGCAGGCTCGTCGTCCTCGATAGTGACCACAGGGATCTTGGCCCTCTTCGCCATCCGCTGGGTCAAGGTCCTGGAAACCAAAACAAGATCAGAACCAAGCAAGAGAAATCAAGATAAAATCAATGGAAGTAGAAGGTGCGAGTGCATACTCTTCCTCCTCGTCGTCAGAGCTAAGGGCGGAGAAGTCGAATTCTGCCTGGCGCGCTCCAGCGCGAGGAGCTGGAGGAGAAGGCTCCCTCGGGCGCTTGGCGAGCTCCGGAGCTGGGGGCTGTGAAGACCCAGCACCGGTCGTCGCCGAGGACCGAGGGGCAGGAGCGGCGCCAGAGCCACTCCGTGAAGATCCCCCTCCGCTTGTCGCTCGGGCCCGAGGCACCTCCTCGACGACCTCGCTCGTCGTGGCGGCACGCGTCGCGCGGCGTTTCGGCTGCTGTTGAGGCGCCCGTGGCCGCGCCGGCTCGGCGGCCTTGCGGAGGCGTTTCTGCCGTTGCTGCGGGGGGCTTGGCGGTGGCGGAGAGTTCTCCGAGGACGAGGAGGCGTCGTCGTCAAGATTCAAAGAACCACCGGAGTCTTCGTCAGAATCTCCGGACTCGGCGTCCTCCTCCTCCTCGGCGGGCCCGCTGGACTCGGTACCCTGCCCGGCAGCCTCGCTCGCCCCGGCGGCCCCGCTCGCCCCGGCAAGCTTCCCGGAGGGCTCCCCGGCGAACTCCTCGGGCGCAATCCTCAGGAGCTTGAGGATTTCTGCCTCCTCGGCCTGGCTCACCGCGTCCTCCGCCTCAGCTTCGTCCACAGTATATCCGAATTCGCCCGCAGCCGCAGCTGCGGCAGCCTCCTCCATCCTGGAGGCAATATATGCTACATCACGGTCGGTGGTGTCCCAGGTGAGGCCCTTCTTCTCCTCGGCGTTGCGGGGCTTCTCGACTAAATTCTCGAAGAAGGCTTGCACCGTTTCTGCTGGAGGCTCCAGCCAAGTGGGGACGACTCCATGCGAGTCGCACTCGGGCATCACCGCGCGGATGGAGCTGAGGGCAGTGTTGTTGCATAGAGGCACCACCCCCCGGGAAGGTTTGAACCACTCCGGGTGGTTGGGGTCGTGCTTAAATAGTTCCCGGACCATCCCCTTCAGCTCCAAGATAGTAAAGTTGTAGTTCAACCCGGGGCGCAGCCTCATGCGGTCCGCCGCATTGCCGAATTCCCAAGTGGGCCTCTTCCTCTCCTGCAGAGGGGCAATGCGGCGGCGGAGGAAATCAGCTCCAACTTCTCCCACAGTCAGATTGGCGGCCCGGAGGCGAAGGATCCTGGTGAGGGCGATCTGCAACTTGCTGTCCTCCGGGGCCAAATCGCTCCAATCCTTGCCGCGCACTATTGGAGTTTTGCGCCGCGAGGTAAACTGCTCGGGCTTATCTTCCAGCACCCAGCACGAGTCGGCCCTCCACCCCTCCCACCTGCCGCGGAGCTCTCCTTTCAAGTACACATCCTTCTTGTTCAATCTAAAGATCCAAAAGATGCCGCCGGAGAGCGGGGATCCGGACTCTACTCTAGGCGTGAAGAAATGGCGGAAAAGAGCTACATTTGGGTGGACCCCAACATAGTTTTCGCACAAATGTGCGAAAACAGCCATCGTAAGGACGGCGTTGGGGGTGAAATCTAGGAGGTGGAGGCCGTAGGTGTTCATTACATCGCAGAAAAACTCCGAGAACGGAGGGCACAGACCACAGTGGAAGAATGCGGCAAAGTAAAAGTACCCGCCGGGGAACATGTCGATGGCGACGGCAGGGAGGACTCTGGTGCGGGGATGAGCCTTCGTCTCCCTCGCCCAGAACAAGTAATACTTGTCCCGGAGCTCCCTCGCGCCGAGCCTCGGCGGGAAGACCACCCTCTTCCTCCGCATGGCTGCTAACTTCGCCGCCTGCTCGGACTTCTCCTTCTTCGCCTTGTCGCCCTTCGCTTTGTCGCTCTTCGGAGCCATGGCAGGGGCGGGAAGGAGGGAGGCTAGGAGGTCACCGGCGCTGCGAGCGTTGGATGCGGCGGAAGGGGTGGAGCTCGGCTCTCCGTCGACCTTTGCGGAGGCAGAGGGCGACGGGGGTTTCTGGAGATTGAAGACACAATGAAGGCAATGGAGGGAAACTGCCCCTGCTTCCTCTGCTTTTAAGGGGGGAGTGGGGGACGTTCCGCATTTCCCATTAAAGAACAGGCCACGATCTCTCCCACGACGCCGCAATCGACGCGGGCCGTTAGGGAGGGATGCGGCGGATACGGAGAGGGATACGGCTCGCCGTGGGCCGCGAGTGCCCGTGCACTGTCTTGGGCCTGGCCCAACAGCGCTCGGCACCGTGTGTGGCCCAGGCCCGGGGGCTCCTGTCGGTGTACTAAGGCGGGGGTAGCTTAGTACCCCAACTTGTGCACGGGCAGTAGTAGCTTCCCGCGGCAGGGCTTACCACGCGCTTGCCAAGGCCCACTCTGGTCCCTATGAAGCCATTCAAGAACAAAGTATCCGAGTTAAGAGACAAGACCCCGGCAAGAGGAGCTTGCCGGGAAGGCCGCACCAGGCCCAAGGGCATCTTTTCTGCACAAGACCCTGGCAGGAGGTGCTTGCCAGGAAGGCCAAAGGATAACACCACAGAAGATACATCGCGGCGCATCCTGCGCCCCGGCGGGGCCCGGGAAGCGGCAAGCTTCCGGGCCCGGCAAGATAGCGGCCCCGGCAAGGTGCTTGCCGGGGGAAGCTCACACTGTGTGCATGCGCTCCAGCTCATTCGGCCACGCGTCGCCCTGGGGCCCTTCCGGGGGCACGTGGCAGATGGCTGTGCAGCCTGAGGGACACGCTGGCGAGCCGCGGTGACGAAGCTACCGCCGTGGCGAACGGAGACGCATGGACAGAAGCTTTTGGGGTCGACGGCGACAGGCATTAAATGCCCTTGTCCCCCACCGTCAAGGTTAGGTGAAGACCACTGTTCATACACTGTTCATGCACTGTTGCAACTACCACCAAATTTACATTTTTACCCACCTCTACGTTGACACCTGTCGGTGACCCCTTTGAGCTATAAAAGGAGGCCCATGCACAACGTAGAGGGGGTTGGATCCTAGAGACTCGCTCATTCCCTCGCTCGGTGCAGCTGGTACTGTAGATCCTCAAGCTCCCGAGCCCGAAAACTCAAATACAACCGAAGCTGGAGTAGGGTTTTACGCGTCCGCGCGGCCCGAACCTGGGTAAACTGCCCGCGTGTGCTCCTCGATCTGCTCTCCGTGCTCCCTCCGCTTCCTTACCGCAACGTAGAAGGGGCTCCGGTCCCATAGGTGCTCGTGGGAGGACAGTTTCCCCCGACATATCTAGTTTGCCCCCTTTAGTGATGCAAAACATAAATGCAGGGGCACCTTCAAGGTTTAAGTGATGACTAGATACAATCATTTCAGAATAAACGATATCACAATCATGCAAAAGACAATGCTACTTTGGGACAATGCACATTACACTCAGAATGACAATCATGCTCTCAGTAGTTGGTGCTTCAACATAAAGGTTAAAGAAAGGTTAAGTGCTAGAGCTTTTTATTTGAAAACATGGAAGCAATTGTGTCAACGGTAGTAGTACTTCATATTTGTCATGCATAAAACATCCTATAAGTTGCAAGCCTCATGCATCGAATACTAATAGTGCTCGCTCCTTGTCCTAATTAGTTCGGATCCCCATGGGTTATCATTGCATTACATATGTTTTAACCAAGTGTCACAAAGGGGTACCTCTATGCCACCTGTACAAAGGTCCAAGGAGATAAATCGCATTTGATTTCTCGTTTTTGATAGATCTCAACTTGAGGACATCCATACCGGGACAACATAGAAAATAGATGATGGACTCCTCTTTAATGCATAAGCATATTCTCATGAGAGATTTGAGGATTAAGGTCCAAGCTAAAACTTCCACCATGATGCATGGCTTTGGTTGGCGGCCCAATGTTCTTCTCTAACAATATGCATAGTTATTCAACCCACGGTAAATCACCCTTACTTCAGACAAGACGAACATGCATAGCAACTCACATGATATTCAACAAAAGTGTGACAGTTGATGGCGTCCCCAGAAACATGGTTACCGCTCAGCAAGCAACTTATAAGAAATAAGATACATAAGCAACATATTCTTTACCACAATAGTTTTTAGGCTACTTTCCCATGAGCTATGTATTGCATGGTTAGTTTGCTTAGTGCAGGTGGAGGTTAGCAAAAGACTGGGAGCGACCAACTAAGAGAGCAATGACGGTCATAATCATGCAGAGCGACAAAGCAATATTGAATCAGGCATGGTAGTTATATCGCTACTTAGAAACAAAAGATCATCAAGGCTTGACAGACTTTCTTTACAGTCTTGAATATGCGTGAGCATACGCCAAGTCAATCAAAATAAATTCTCGAAGGAAGATATTACTAAACCATACCACATCATAGGCAAACAAACCAAGTTGGTACTCCAATAACACATTGGGAACCGCCCAGCTATTTGAGATCAACCATAAGAAAACCTGAACTACTAAGCACCATCATGCAAGTAGCATCTTTATCATAGACACATTAACCAATGCAATGGAAGCAAACTCTCTTAATAAGGTGAGCATGGTAATTAAAGAGAGTTCAAGCAACCAACTAAACAAAAGCTCTTGAAAAGATAAGCATGAATACTAAGAGCAGAGCACGATAGTAGCTATTAAAAGACAAAGAACACACACATCATAGATAGACATGAAAATTCTATGTAATGTTCTAGGTGGAGGTGGAGCGTGTTTCTCTCCCACATAAAGGAATGCTGAGTTCCGACTCGTTATGAAAAACTAAAAAGAAAACTAAAAGCAAGACGCTCCAAGCATAGCACATAACACATGAAGTGATAAAAATATAGCGGAACGAAAGACGAACTGATAATGTTGATGGAGAAGGGGATGCACGGGGGCATCCCCAAGCTTAGACGCTTGAGTCTCCTTGAATATTTCTTGGGGGTGCACGGGGGCATCCCCAAGCTTGAGCGCTTGACACTCCTGAATCTTTTTATCATCTTCCCTCGCACACTTGGAAACTCCCTTCATACATAACTCATCATAATCTGATTAGCGAGGTTAGTACCCTTAATAAAATAATTATACCTTGCTGGAAATAAGGATATTCTTGAAGTTCTACTGTTTCTCAAGATTTCCAAAAGGTTTTTGCAAAGAAAAATCAAGTTCTTAATTTGCAAAGTGAAGGTAAGGCAAAACAGGACAGAATCTGTGAAAAACAGAACAGCAGGCAGTAATTGACCTGTTCGGGATACTTCTGCCACTCAAATAAAAAAACTCAGAACTGACGCACGAAATACAATTATATAGAGAACGCTGTCGAGTAAATTCAGACCAAAAAGATGATCTGGTCATTTTATACGAATTTTTCTATCCAAGGACAGAAT
Source organism: Secale cereale (assembly GCA_902687465.1). Classification (NCBI taxonomy): domain Eukaryota; kingdom Viridiplantae; phylum Streptophyta; class Magnoliopsida; order Poales; family Poaceae; genus Secale; species Secale cereale. The sequence goes on along the minus strand of LR738709.1, from coordinate 29,709,209 downwards.
CTGTTTCCTGGACAGCACCTCACAACTTTTGAACTTTCTAGCAATCAGAGGCTATACTTGGCACAAATATGAAAAGCAAAGATACAATGATGATGCTACAGCAGTAAACAACATCAAGACACAACAAAAGCAAAAATTTTATTCATGTGGGCTGCCTCCCAAAAGCGCTTTCTTTTATGCCTATAAGCTAGGCATAATGCATAGATCAAGTTGTATCAATTGAACCATCATCAAGATCATCAAAAAGCTCTTCAATAATACAACTAGTCTTAAGAGGACTCTCAAATAAAGGCCTCATAGATATACTTCTAGGTAGAAGACCAAAAGGATAAAAGTCAAGGGAAGATTCATTTATAAATTCATCAACGATAGGTGTTTCTTCCAAAGTCTTTACAGTTTCAACCCCTTTGGCAATAGGTGGATTGCTTTTAGAACGGGGAGCTTTTGGAACGTGAATGAACTAAGGCTCCCTCTTTGCTGGAGTTTCTACCTTTTCGGTTTTGATCGAGGAGAAAGTAGTTCTTAAGGTATCAAATATTTCCTCAATCTTGTCCATCCTAGAAGAGTCAGAATCATGGAATTTGACGGTCTCCAAAATTTTGAAAATTTTATGCATGGAGCTATCAAGTCTATTCAAATTCCCTTGGATCTTTCGATCCAACTCATTCATCTTATTAGTGCTTGGCATCTCTAGCTCTATTTTTTTAAGTTTTTTCATAATGTGAGCTAGGGTGATGTCCTCTCGAATGCTAACAACAGGGGGACTCCCAACAAGATTTTCAATAATACTAAGAGACTCCCAAACTGGGGCCTCTAGGAAATTTCCATTGATAGCAGTATCTAGAATAAACCTATTACAAGAAGTAATTCCAACATAAAAATTTCTAAGCAAGATAGTAGTAGGTTGCTTCTTGGTGGCTCTTTTTTGTGAATCATTAATTCTATACCAAGCATCTTTTAAACTTTCCCCACCTCTTTGTTTAAAGGTGAGAACTTCTGCCTCATCAAAGACAAAAGGACCCGACATAATGATAACTAAAGAACAAGATAACTATTTTTGTGATTTTCGATAAAAGGAACTAAAGCAAAAATGAAAGGTTAACTAACAAGACTAAAAAGCAAAGGTAAAAGATAGCATGCAACTCCCCTATCCTGAAGAGTGGAGTCCCCGGCAACGGCGCCAGAAAATACTCCTTGATGGGCCTCGAACCCCTCGTTGGTTACCCCAAGTGGAAGGTGTAAGATGCAGTAAGTAGAAGTGTTTTCCCCTAGCAAAGATGCCAAGGATCGAATCCCCAGAGACTCCTAGGTTCAACAAGTAGGTGTCAATTGCTACGGCGCCAGATTAGTAGCAACCAACGTGGACCTGCACACAGATACAAATAACTTTGCTCCCAACGAGTACAGAGAGGTTGTCAATCTCTCCGGCCTTGTAGTTCACAAAGGGTTAAAAGCAATGATAGTAGTGATAGATAGTTTTTGCAATAGTAAGTAAATAGCGAAAAGTAAATAGTGGATGTGATCAATGATGGTAATATGGACCGGAGTCTCATGATGTTCACTAGTGATGTCTCTCTCCCAAAAGACGATAAAAAAGCTATTTGAGGTAAACAAATTACAGCTGGGCAATTGACAGGACCACGAACGCAAACCAATGCTGACTACATTGCAAGAAAGGTTGAGGTTCAAAGCATGGGCGGTACGCCAAAGTAAGTAGACCGAAATCCATCAATATCTACTACTAATCATCCACCTTGAGATATCTATCCAGAACATCTCGCTGGTACTAAGTTGCGAGTCCCACCCATAGTGTAAACTCAATGCAACAGACAACTGCATTAAAAGAATTTTGCGTAAAGTAAACAATCCTTGCACCCGCGGGCACAAGCACCGTTGTTTTCCCCCATGTGGCAACAGCACATCCCCTAGACTCATGTTTCTGTCACTCAAGCTAGTCATCGAGGGGCATGAACCCACAATCGAGCATAACGTTCCCTCTTGGAGTCACTACCTATTACTCGGCCAAAGCAATAAATAACAACGGAGAACATGCAAGAATTACTTATGAACTAAAATATAAAAGAGGTGAATCAAATATATTACTCAAGATCAATCTGAACATAATCTCATAATCCATCGGATCCCAGCAAACTCAACATAGCAACAGCATAAGGATTACATAGGTGCCTCGATCATGTAGGGCAGCTCACGAGGACTAATTAGTGAAGCACAAGAACGGGAGGAGAACATCACATAGCTTCTGGTCATGGACTCATGGTCCAAGGGAGACTACTCACGAGTCATCCGGGAGGCGTCCATGGTGGTGGAGAAGCTCCCGGTGGTGATCCTCCCCTCCGACAGGGTGCCGGGAAGAGTTCTCCTGGTGCTCCCGATCTTGGAAGCGGCGGCGGCGGCGGAACAGAGATGGGATCGAGAAAAGAGTTCCTGTTCTGAGGGTTTCGGAGGGTCCTTTAAATATATGCCAAAGTAGGGCACCGGGGGAGCCTCTGGGGGCCCAGGCGCCCCCCCGGCGCGGCCCAGGGGGGGGGCGCCCACAGGGCGCCTGGAGCCCCTGTGGCCCCCCCCCAGGCTGCCCTTCGGACGCAGTGTTGTTTCCGGATCGCTGATTTTTTATATAATTTTTCTGGATTTTTCAGGGCAGTTCTCGAAACGTGAAAACCTGAAATACAAAAACAGCCAAAAACAGAGACTGGCACTGGGGTGCACTGGATTAGTAAGTTAGTCTAAATATGATCAAAAGTGTATGGAAGTGTATGAATATCATAGCAATATCACCCAAAAGTGGCATGGAGCAAGCAGAAATTATAGATACGTTTTGGACGTATCACATAGCTACTGGTCATGGACTCATGGTCCAAGGGAGACTACTCACAACTCATCCGGGAGGCGTCCATGGTGGTGGAGAGGCTCCCGGTGGTGAACCTCCCCTCCGGCAGGGTGCCGGGTAGAGTTCTCCTGGTGCTCCCGATCTTGGAAGCGGCGGCGGCGGCGGAACAGAGATGAGATCGCGAAAAAGAGTTCCCGTCTCGAGGGTTTCGGGAGACGCTTTAAATATATGCCAAAGGGGGGCATCAGGGGAGCCTCGGGGGGGCCAGGCGCCCCCCGGCGCGGCCCAGGGGGGGCGCGCCGCCAGGGCGCCTGGAGCCCTGGTGGCCCCCCTCCCCCCCCCGGCTGTACTTCGGGTGCACGGAAGTTTCTGGAACGCTGATTTTTTATATAATTTTTCTGGATTTTTCCTGGCAGTTCTCGTAATGTGAAAACCTGAAATACAAGAACTGCCGAAAACAGAAACTGGCACTGGGGTGCACTGAGTTAATAGGTTAGTCCAAATATGATCAAAGTGTATGGAAGTGTATAAATAGCATAGCAATATCACACAAAAGAGGCATGGAGCAAGCAGAAATTATAGATACGTTTTGGACGTATCAACATCCCCAAGCTTAATTCCTGCTCGTCCTCGAGTAGGTAAATGATAACAAGAATAATTTCTGTGGTGACATGCTATTAACCATATAGGACTTACTCATACTCATATGACAAAAGCGTACTGAGACAATGAATCTGTAGTAATTAAGTTGCCTCATGAGAAAATCACAAAGAACTGAAAGTTTTACAATATGATATTGAAACATCAAAAAGATTTGTAATGAACATGCAAATATGATAAAGTGATATCTAGCTTGCCCCCTTTAGTGAAGCAAAACATAAATGCAGGGGCACCTTCAAGGTTTAAGTGATGACTAGATACAATGATTTCAAAATAAACGATATCACAATCATGCAAAAGACAATGCTACTTTGGGACAATGCACATTACACTCAGAATGACAATCATGCTCTCAGTAGTTGGTGCTTTTAAAAGAAGGTGGAGACTCTCGAACCGTGGCTTTTGTGGGCAAGGTTGAAAACCCGTAATCGGAAACAAAGACAAAACATGTACCAGAGCTCTTGGTTTTAAAACAGAGGTAATTAATATTTTTTTCTTTCTTAGATCATGCATGTTTCGTTAACGAATGCTAGCAGATAACTCAATTACTTCTTGAGATGAACAAGTTTCGAGGAACGGCTCCCGAATGAGGATGATCACATCCTCTTAATCTCCTTTGTTTATCACTGCCAAAGTTTTCTGATTTCTCATGAACAAAGCGTGAAGGAGGGTTTGTTTGCTATATTATCTTTTTGAGCCGGGCGCACTCAATGCCAGTTCCTTCTCGTATTATGGGTTTGCACATTATACATGCAATCCCGGGGTGAAGCTTGTCCAACTTAAAAAGATCATGGATTAACCACTACTTCCTCATGAACTTACAACAGAGGCACAAAATAGGAATACATTTTTCTTTGAATAATTTCGAGATGGCACATGCAAGTCTCCGTTAGGAATGGCAGGTAAATACCATGTAGGAAGATATGGTGGACTCATATGGCATAACTGGATTAAAAGGATGTGGATGCACAAGCAGTCAGTCCGCTTAGTACAGGTGGAGGTTAGCAAAAGACTGGGAGCGACCAACTAAGAGAGCAATGACGGTCATAATCATGCAGAGCGAAAAAGCAACATTGAATCAGGCATGGAAGTTATATCGCTACTCAGAAATAAAAGATCATCAAGGCTTGACAGACTTTCTTTATAGTCTTAAATATGCGTGAGCATACGCCAAGTCAATCAAAATAAATTCTTGAAGGAAGATATTACTAAACCATACCACATCATAGGCAAACAAATCATGTTGGTACTCCAATAACACATTGGGAACCCCCCAGCTATTTGGGACTAACCATAAGAAAACCTGAACTACTAAGCGCCATTATGCACGTAGCATCTTTATCATAGACATATCAACCAATGCAACGGAAGCAAACTCTATTAATAAGGTGAGCATGATAATTAAAGAGAGTTCAAGCAACCAACTAGACAAAAGCTCTTTAAAAAGATAAGCATGAAAGTTAAGAGCAGAACATGATAGTAGCTATTAAAAGACAAAGAACACACACAGCAAGGATAGACATGAAAATTCTATGTTATGTTCTAGGTAGAAGTGGAGCGTGTTTCTCTCCCACATAAAGAAAGCTGAGTTCCGACTCGTTATGAAAAGCTAAAGAAAACTAAAAAGCAAGACGCTCCAAGCATAGCACATAACACATGAAGTGATAAAAATATAGTGGAACGAAAGACGAACTGATAATGTTGATGGAGAAGGGGATGCACGGGGGCATCCCCAAGCTTAGACGCTTGAGTCTCCTTGAATATTTCTTGGGGGTGCACGGGGGCATCCCCAAGCTTGAGCGTTTGACACTCCTGAATCTTTTTATCATCTTCCCTCGCACACTTGAAAACTCCCTTCATACATAACTCATCATAATCTGATTAGCGAGGTTAGTACCCATAATAAAATAATTATACCTTGCTGGAAATAAGGACATTCTTGAAGTTCTACTGTTTCTCAAGAATGCAAAAAGGTTTTTGCAAAGAAAAAGCAAGCTCTAGGTTTGCAAAATGAAGGAAAAGCAAAACAGGACAAAATCAGTGAAAAACAGAACAGCAGGTAGTAAATGATTTGTTCGGGGCACTTCTGCAACTCTAATAAAAAAACTCAAAACATACGCACGAAATACAATTATATATAGCACGCTGTCGAAAAAATTCAGACCAAAAAGATGATCTGGGGATTTTATACGAATTTTTCTATCCAAGGACAGAATCTGTTTCCTGGACAGCACGTCACAACTTTTGAACTTTCTTGCAATCAGAGGCTATACTTGGCACAAAATTGAAAAGCAAAGATACAATGATAATGCTACAGTAATAACAACATCAAGACACAACAAAAACAAAATAAAATTTATTCATTGGACTGCCTCCCAAAAGCGCTTTCTTTTATGCCTTTAAGCTAGGCATAATGCATAGGGATCAAGTTTTATCAAGAGTAAAAGAATAGCTAGCCCGTATAACGGACTCAAAAGGTAACTTGATCTTCTTTCGAGGGAAGTGTTCCATCCCTTTCTTGAGAGGAAACTGAATGTTTATATTACCCTCTTTCATGTCAATGATAGCACCAACTGTGCGCAAAAAGGGACGTCCCAAAATAATTGGACAAGAAGGATCACATTCAATATCCATAATAGTAAAATCAACGGGAACGTAATTATCATTGACAACGATAAGAACATAGTCGATCCTCCCGAAAGGTTTCTTTATGGAAGAATCAACGAGACGAACACCAAAAGAACAAGAATCAAAAGGTTTCAATTTAAGCATATCATATAGTCTTTTGGGCATAATGGAGGTACTAGCTACAATATCACATAGAGTATAGCAAGAGAAGTTGTTTATCTTAATTTTAATCATAGGATCCCAACCATCTTCTAGCTTTCTAGGTATGGAGGCTTCTACTCTAAGTTTCTCCTCCCTAGCTTTGATGAGAGCATTAGTGATATGCTCTGTGAAGGCAGGATTAAGCGTGCTAGTGTGGGGATCTTTAGCCATTCTTTGTAGAAAGGTGACAACTTCTGAGATACTACAATTATCAAAATTAATTTTATCATTATTGGGCAAAATTGTAGTGTCATCCTCATTGTTTGAATCGCTCTCTATTATAAGAGTTTGAACGTCTTCCCAAGTTTTGGGAAGCTTAGGAGCAATTTTAAACTGAGGCTCATACTCTTTTCCTGGAAGACCATGCCATGGGCATAACTCTCCATCAAGACTAACATAATCACAAGGTTTATTACTTTTGTAAATCCCGACGGTGGTGATTGGCGTAATGGAAGAAGGGGTGTACTCCTCCCATCTAGTGTTTTTGGTGGAACCCATAGTAGCAAGCAAGCAAGATAACTATTTTTGTGATTTTCGATAAAAGATACTAAAGCAAAAACTGAAAGGTAAACTAACAAGACTAAAAGCAAAGGTAAAAGATAGCGTGCAACTCCCCTATCCTGAAGAGTGGAGTCCCCGGCAACGGCGCCAGAAATTGCTTTGCTAGGTGGCTTCTCACCCCTCGTTGGTTACCCCAAGTGGAAGGTTTGAGATGCACTGTAGCAGAAGTTTTCCCTTGGCAATACCAAGGATCGTTTTCCCTGAGACTCCCAGTTTCAACAAGAAGGTGTCAACTGCTAACGGCGCCGGATATTAGCAATCAACGCGGAACTGCACACAGATACAAATAACTTTGCTCCCAACGAGTACAGAGAGGTTGTCAATCCCTCCGGCCTTGTCGTTTACAAAGGATCAAACGCAAGTGATAGTAGTGATAGAAATAATTGCAATAGTAAGTAAAAGCGGAAAAGTAAATAGCGGATGTGATCAATGATGGTAATATGGACCGGAGTCTCATGATGTTCACTAGTGATGTCTTTTTCCCAAAAGTCGATAAAACAGCTATGTGAGGTGAACGAATTACAGCTGGGCAATTGACACATTTATGTGCGCCAACCAATGCTAACTATATTGCAAGAAAGGTTGAGGTTCAAAGCATGGGCAGTACGCCGAGGTAAGTAGACCGAAATCCATCTGCATCTACTACTAATCATCCACCTTGAGATATCTATCGAGAACATCTCGCTGGTATTAAGTTGCGAGTCCCACCCATAGTGTAAACTCAAAGCAACAGACAACTGCATTAAAAGAACTTTGCGTAAAGTAAACAGTCCTTGCACCCGCGGGCACAAGCACCGTTGTTTTCCCCCTTGTGGCAACATCACATCCCCTAGACTCATGTTTCTGTCACTCAAGCTAGTCATCGAGGGGCATGAACCCACAATCAAGCATAACGTTCCCTCTTGGAGTCACTACCTACTACTTGGTCAAAGCAATAAATAACAACGGAGAACATGCAAGAATTACTTACGAACATAAATATAAAAGAGGTAGATCAAATATATTACTCAAACACAATCTGAACATAATCTCATAATCCATCGGATCCCAGCAAACTCATCATAGCAACAACATAAGGATTACATATGTGCCTCGATCATGTAGGGCAGCTCACGAGGACTAATTAGTGAAGCACAAGAACGGGAGGAGAACATCACATAGCTACTGGTCATGGACTCATGGTCCAAGGGAGACTACTCACAACTCATCCGGGAGGCATCCATGGTGGTGGAGAGGCTCCCGGTGGTGATCCTCCCCTCCGGCAGGGTGCCGGGAAGAGTTCTCTTGGTGCTCCCGATCTTGGAAGCGGCGGCGGCGGCGGAACAAAGATGAGATCGCGAAAAAGAGTTCCCGTCTCGAGGGTTTCGGGAGACGCTTTAAATATATGCCAAAGGGGGGCATCAGGGGAGCCTCGGGGGGCCCAGGCGCCCCCCCGACGTGGCCCAGGGGGGGGGGGCGCCGCCAGGGCGCCTGGAGCCCTGGTGCCCCCCCCCCGGCTATACTTCGGGCGCACGGAAGTTTCTGGAACGCTGAATTTTTATATAATTTTTCTGGATTTTTCCTGGCAGTTCTCGTAATGTGAAAACCTGAAATACAAAAACAGCCGAAAACAGAAACTGGCACTGGGGTGCACTGAGTTAATAGGTTAGTCCAAATATGATCAAAAGTGTATGAAAGTGTATAAATAACATAGCAATATCACACAAAAGAGGCATGGAGCAAGCAGAAATTATAGATACGTTTTGGACGTATCACTTGTCTGATGATCTTTGGGAGGTTAGACTGCACTTTCATGATATGGATAACTTGGAAAGGACTATGTGTGTTTCAGACATCACTTTTTACAATCTGTTAGCACTCATAGAGACAATAGGATATGGAAGTAAAGACTATATCTATTATGTGAGGGATGCTGGGTTGGGAGTTGCTGGTTTGGAGGAGATATGTGATGATGACAAGGTGGACAAGATGCTGGATCATATTGCCAATAAAGATCAGAACATAGTAAACCTAACAGTTGTTAGGGGTAGTGAGCCCAGACCTGTAGATATAAACAAAGGTTATGTTTGTGATCAGCAAATTCCTATAGCCAATGTTGGAGAGAGCATTGTATATGAGGTGAATGATGTTGGTGTGGTGTACAAGTCACCATCCAAAGTATCAAGAAGAGATGAAGTAGTTGAGGAGCCTCTACCAATCCAGTTTTTCTCCACACAGCAGAGCCAGAATGTTGTGATGGAGCAAGGCAATGGAGTTGATGTTGACATGGAGCAACATGAGTTAGAAAGAAGTATGTAGCTTAGAAGGAGATCAAAAATTATGAGATTTAAGCAACATCAGAAGAATGTTGAGAGGGTGCGGTCAGTGAAAAGAAAACTTCCTGTGCTACTAACTGAAGATGACTCTGACTTGGAGGAAGATGAGGATTTCATGGCAAGGATGGCAGAGCTAAGGAGGCAGAGAGAGGACCCACTCTTACACTTTGAAGGTGACACTGATGTAGATGAACCTTATGAGATACAAGAGGAAGTGCATGAGGAAAATGCAGAGCAAGAGGAGAATAGAGATCATGAGGAACTTGAAATGGAGGTGCAACCACATGGGCAAAAGAGGAAGAAGTTGAAAGTAAGAAAGGGGCCAACCACAAGATCACATGCCAATTTGGAGCAACAGTTTGAGGATGTTTGGGTACCATCATGTGATGAGGATCCAGATCCTGGTGATTTGAAGGAGGAGAAGATGATGGGGCTGTACCCCTAGCATTTGTGCTTGGCAGTAAGTCTAGGGCTAAAAAACCTAAACCAAGGGTATTGTATCATGAGGATAGAGAGAGCCCAGAGCTGCAGTTTGCTAAGAAGTTATGCTTTGAGAATGTGTACCAATTTAGAAGGGCACTTCTCACTTTCCACATAGCACAAAACAGAAACTATCAGTTTCATAGGAATTGCAATGACAGAATTATAGCTGTGTGCACACATGAAGACTGCCAATTCTTCATTGCAGCTTCTGTGGTGGCAAAAGAGAAAACTTTCTGCATTAGGAAAACTAATTTGCTTCACACATGTCCAGCTGTAGCAGAGAGCACCAAGGTGACTACAAAGGGGGTTACACATCAAGTTTTAGAAGCAATAAGAACAGACCTGAACACACCAATAAGTACAATAATGCAAAATCTGAAGAGCAAGTATGGAGTTGAGATCAGCACTCATATGGCCTACAGGGCTAAGAACAATGCTATTAAGGTGGTGCAAGGAGATCAGAGGGGGCAATATAAAGGATTAGGGATTACTTGTAGGCACTGTTAGATACCAATCCAGGTAGTAGGTGCATTGTCACTACTAAGTTCCTAAAAGACAATCCAAGCATCAATCCAAGGTTCGTTTGTTTGTTCATATGTTTGAATGCTTGCAAGGAAGGCTTTCTGAATGGATGCAGACCATTCATAGGTGACCACTAAACTGTGTTTTATATGACATAAATGTGGTGCACCATACTTTGTTTATAACATATCTTGTGTACCATTGCTGGTGTGGATGGATCTTTCATCAAGCTCTCTACTGGCCAACAAATACTTGCTGCCATAGGAAGGGATGAGAATAATAACATCTATCCCATTGCCTTTGGAGTTGTGGACAAAGAAGACACAAAGAGTTGGACCTAGTTTCTCACAGAACTCAAGGCAACTATTGGTGGAGAATCTGGGAGATTTGGTCTCTACACCATAATCTCTGATAGACAGAAGGTATTATACAATTTGCTCATTGATTTTGCTTAGTATTAGTAGTTCATAGTGATTGCTTACTAGTAGTTCATAGTATAATTGCCACCAGTAGTTAATGTTCATTGCTTAATAGTAAGTTTGCTAATTTCTCCAAATAGGGTCGTCTGAAAGCTGTGAGCCAAGTTTTCCCCAATTGCCCTCAAAGATTCTGCCTTAGACACATCTACCAAAACTTCCAGACTGCTAGTTTTAAGGGGTCAGAACTAAAGAAGTACATGGATAAGGCAAGTTACTCTTATACTGAACATAGCCATCTTGCTGCAATGGATGCTCTTAAAGTAGAGTGTAAGGCTGCCTGGACTTGGTTAAATAGAATTCCTAGACATGCTTGGGCTAGATATGCCATGGACTTCAATTGCAAAACTGACCTAGTTGTGAACAATATTAGTGAGGTGTTCAACAAGATGATATTAGATGTGAGGGGTAAACCAATAAAGACCATGGTAGATGGAATCAGTACTAAGTTGATGGTCAGGTTTAATACAAATAGGAGTAAGACACAGTTAGCCAAGTGGGAAATATGCCCAACATATGCTAAGTTACTTGAAGAAGCAAAGAAACACTCTAGGAACTGTCAAGCATTGATGGCTGGGCCAAATATTTACCAAGTGACAAGCAATGAGAATACCTATGCAGTTAACTTGCAGCATATGACATGTGGGTGCAGAAAATGGGATATGACTGCAGTGCCATGCAATCATGCAGTGTCTGCTATTACCAAAACCAAATTAAGGCCTGAAGATTTTGTGCATGACTTCTTTAAAAAGCCTATGTATCTGGCAGCATACAATCCCATCATATTTCCTATACCTGGGCCTGACCTCTGGCCTAAGACCAAAACTAGAGACATAGAACCCCCAGTTTTCAAGGATAAACCAGGAAGCAAACCAAAAGGAGAAAGGGACAGTTTGAGCCACCAGCACCTAAAGATACATCTAGGATGGCATCAATCACATGCAACAATTGCAATCTTGTGGGTCACAGATACACATCTTGCCAGAAAACCCTAAAGCCAGGTCTAGCAATGAGAAAGAACAGGCATGAGGTTAGTATCTGTTGCCATAATTACTGCCATCTATTTATGTTTTTGTACCACTTGAATGTATTAACTTGCTGCCATTTTGAAATACAGTCAAACAGGACAGAGGAGGGTACCACATCTACTAGTGCAGCTTCATCTGTTGCAGCTCCAGCAACCAGGGCACCACCAATGGCAAGCAGCCAGCAGCTCCAGCAAGCAGGGCACCACCAGTGACAAGCAGCTCAGCAGCTCCAGCAAGCAGGGCACCACCAGTGACAAGCAGCTCAGCAGCTCAAGCAAGCAGGCCAAGCAGCTCCAGCAAGCAGGCCAAGCAGCTCAGCAGCTCCAGTTGCAGCAACAAGGACAACTTTCATGCCACCAAGACAGAGGAAGAAACCATCAAGGCTCAAGGATTACTTTTATGCTTTAGGGAACTAGTAATGTGCTTTGGAAAAACTGTTGGTTCTGCGATCAGGCAAAACTGTTAAGTGCTATGATCTATTTTGGGAACAACTCTTGACCCCTCTTGGTGGCAAGGTTTGATGATATGGTACTGTAATAACTACTATTGACCCCTTTTGCTCTTATGAGAATTATGCACTTTGATGATGTTCTTGATGTTTATCATGTTCAATTTGATGATCTATATGATGGTCTTGCTGTTTTTGGCAATTAAACACTTGTTGATCGATGAAATGGTGGTGAAGGTACCCCTAGGTCCATTTTGTCGATGAATCGATGAAATGGTGGTCAAGGTAACCCTAGGTCCATTTTGTCGATGAATCGATGAAATGGTTGTAAAGGTACCCCTAGGGCCATTTGGTCGATGAATCGATTAAATGGTGGTCAAGGTACCCCTAGGGCCATTTGGTCGATGAATCG
>LR738709.1:29655735-29696509 GCA_902687465.1 Secale cereale | reverse complement strand
GACTCGATGAAATGGTGGTCAAGGTACCCCTAGGTCCATTTTGTCGATGAATCGATGAAATGTGGTCAAGGTAACCCTAGGTCCATTTTGTCGATGAATCGATGAAATAGTGGTAAAGGTACCCCTAGGGCCATTTGGTCGATGAATCGATGAAATGGTGGTCAAGGTACCCCTAAGGCCATTTTGTCGATGAATCGATGAAATGGTGGTCAAGGTACCCCTAAGGCCATTTTGTCGATGAATCGATCAAATGGTTGTAAAGGTACCCCTAAGGTCATTTTGTCGATGGATCGATGTAATGAGGGTCAAGGTACCCCTAGGGCCATTATGTCGATGAATAAATAAAATGAGGGTCAAGATACCCCTAAGTCCATTTTGTCGATGAAATGAGGGTCAACATACACCATATAAAACCAAATTATTCTAAGCACATAAACCATATAACATCAAGGTTGGATCCAACACAATTGATCACAACATTCATAAAGGTTTATCAAGGTTGGATCCAACACAATGGATCACAACATACATACTTAAATTACTGGGTTCACAAATTCAAAATAAAGTACTAAATAGATGATTACCATCTACATTACAACATTGCTAGATCCAACACCATGGATCACAAAATACACAGTTAAAGTAGTTGAGGACCAAGTTCATACTGAAGTTTTGCATAGAAGACTATCATCTCCATACAGATAGATGATTATCATACTAGAAGACACCCCTATTCATGTAAGATGGCCTTCACACCCTGAAGCTTCTGCTTTATCTTCTCCTCAGCCTTTTGAAGCTCAGAAATGTGATGCTGCAATTTATACCTCTCTTCTGTCAGCCTTTCCTTCTCCTTCAAATGATTGAACTTCAAGTTCCTTATCACATTTGCTTGAGCAGCTGTCAGGTTCACTAGAGTATCATACTTTTGCAGTAGCTTCTTCTTCTCATCCTCTTTCTTTGAAAGCTCTGCCTTCAAGTTGCCCACTACAGTTTCTAGCTCAGCAATCTTCTCATCAACATATTACTTCTGCTCCTTTTAATTGTTTAACTCCACGCCATTCTGCTGCTGGGCATCCAAGAGAGCATTAACATCAGCATACAAACTGTCATAGTCCTCCTGTATTTTCTTCTTCTCCTCCTTTTTCTTTGACAGCTCTGCCTTCAAGTTGCCCACTAAATTTTCTAGCTCTGCAATCTTCACATCAAGACATTGCTTCTGCTCCTTTTGATTGTTCAACTCCAGACCCCTCTGCTACTGTGCATCCAAAAGAGCATTGACATCAGCATACAAACTGTCATAATTCTTCTGTAGTTTCTTCTTCTCTTCTGTCAGGTTGTGAATTGCAAAGGACCTCTCCAGATTGAATTGGTCCTAGCTGATTTAATCTCCTCATACATATCCCATAACTTGGCCAATGCCTTATCCATTGAGTCTGGCCATTCAAAATCTATCCATTGAACTACTCCACAGTTTATGCCTTCCTGAAAAATAGACGATATATAAATATAGACACATCTATGTGAGTAGGATGAAGAACACTGTTAAGTGCCATACTCCATCCACTTAACCACTAGTAAACAAGTCATTAAGCACTGAGCATAATAAACAAACATATCACACAGCTAACATATAAACAATGAGCACTAGTAAACAAGTCATTAAGCACTGACCATAATAAACAATGCCTACCATCCACTTAACCAAGCTTAACAACTACATAAACAAAGCAGTAATCACCAACCACAATACCATCTGATGTCAAGGCATGTTAGATATAGGTAAACAAAGACCAATCTAAACAAAGCTTCCTTTATAAAGGATCATACCTTCTTAGCACATCCTAGAAACCTCCTGCCGGTGTGCATCCCTTCAAATGCAACAAAGCGCTCGGCCAGTTCGCCGTGTTCGCACAAAACATTCACATCTGCGTCAGTGCCATTGAAATTCGGATCGTGCATTGTAGCTAGAAGCTGCGGGAGCAACCAAAGATAAACCTAGGTTCAGCTCTAGCTCATTCACAAAATTCTCAATTCACTAACCCAAACCCTAACCCTAACTGTACCAAACTGACCTTGATGATGCCATCGCAGGAGGAGGAGATGTTCATGACTGAATCCTCACTGGTATCGTCGCTCCACGACACCATGGCCACGGGGGAGCAGCAGAACGGTGGTCGGCGATGTGGCGGCGTCGAGGGAAAAGAACTGAGTGAGGAGAGGAGAACAAAGTGACGAGAGGAGAGGGCGAGCGAGGCAGAGGAGACATCTGGATCGAGTAGGCTTCTATCGCCGGACCGGCCGTCACGCCATCAAACGGCGTCAGTGCGCGGCCGTGACGCCACGTCGACCAGACAGGGCCCCACCTGTCAAAAGTGTGCTTAAACTGCCCGAACAGGAGGTTTGGAGCTTTCTGCAATAGATTAGGAAAAAAACCAGTGTTTTCTGCAGCAAAAACGTAGAAGAGTGTTTCCTGCAAACCTAAGCTGAAATGTGGTGGTTTTCTGCAATTCACTTGAATGCAGGCAAATCACATCATGATTTATTTACATTCATGGATGAACTAATGGTCTTGGATAAGCAAATCAGCTGCATGGTTCACTCAGAGCTTACCCAGTACAAATATTAGTTCAGGAGAATACAAAACAGAGTAAAGACCCTAGCCGGTTTCTAATCAAAACATAGCTCTAGTCGAAGTACTTTGACCCCACAGTATGGCTGTAAATAGAAAAAAAATATACCAATGGCAATAAACCAATGGCAAAGTCAGAGTTCCACAGGAGTCTAGTGGCATTGTCATAAACTACTGATTTGCTCTTAAAAAATAGACATATAGCACATGACTACACATACTAAGTGTATGCAGCTGCATATATATACAGAGAATACACATATAGCACATGACCATGACTGTTGCATGTCCTGAACATACACTTGCTCCGACAAAAACGTACTGAATGAATCCTCCACAACCAAAATGGCGCACCCACCCACCCACCCACCCTCTCTCCCGTGACCTAGGCTTCCGGCGATCAACCAACCCCGCCGGTGTCTTCTTGATCTTCTCCGCTCATCGGATCCGGCGTCCTCTGATCTACACGTCTATACCCATCTCCTATGGGTTCCTCCCGTGGATCTACGTTGGATCTGGACTTTTCGGCGGGACTGGACTTTGCATCTAGGGTTTTCAATGTTTGTGGACAAACGATCCATCCTTCGGACGACACACATCATTTCGTTATGGTGGTGTCTTTCAGCAGGCATATTTTTCGTCTTACTGAGGACTCAGTGGCGACTGCACTAGAATCAGCCCTTGGAGGTTCTGCTATCGACCTCATGGTCTCTCATATCAAGGACAAGGTATTTTCGTTCTTTGTTTCATGCAAGAAAGTTGGGCTATATATTCTGCAGCTGCGTTCTTTTGCTTGCATGCATTTCAAATGCTTTTTCCACCTCTGGGGACATGGAGGCCCTAACTGGCGCCGTGAATTTGAGATCTGGAAGAAAGAGTGTGATGCAGAATGGATTCTTGTTAGTCCATCTAAAAAACGGGCTACTCTTGGTCTCCTGGCTATGCATAAACCCCCAACCAAATCATCTTTACGTTCGGGTTCTTCCTCGGGGAGAAGGATTTCGTTTGCCACTTTCCAACAATACCCAGCTTGCCGGGGCTACAGATATCCTGCTACACAAGTCTGCGTTGATACCGTTGCTGAGGCCGGTTACGAGATTAACCCTCGGGAACATGTTATTATCTCCTCGCCGCCGGCGAGCAATCTCCAGTGGACGGTGGCTACGCCACCTATCTCTTTTGGAACTATCAACGTTTCGGCAAAACTTACGCCCGTCATTTCAGGATCGGATCAATCTGCACCGTTTCGGGATTTACTTGCTCCACAAGTCTCGGCCGTATCGCCACAGACGCCACCTCCCTCGGCCCAGTCGGAAGATTCGAACTTGGGCGCTCAATTGGCCCATCCTCCAGGGGCCCATGGAGACCACAATCCTCCTGTTTTTTCCGCTGCCTCGTTGGAGAATGCTACCCTCAACTCTCCGGATAGTATTTGTCCCTCTGTTACAGACGAGGATTTCATTAATGATATGGTGTTACAAGTTTGGAAGTGCAGGAACTGTCTCTCAATGAAACACGCAACGGTCTCGTGTTCCAATCAGATACGTTGTCGACAGTGTTTCCGCCTGGGTCATCGAGCGAAATCTTGTTCTGGCTCTGCACCTTCCCCCTCTTACAAGTGGGTCCCCCGGGTCAATATTGCGGCTCAAATCCAATCTAAGGATTCTTTATCGCCTGCCGCTTCGATTTCCCTCCCAGCCGGTCTCCCTGAACCCTTGTCCAGTCCCATCGCGTCTGCCACACCATTGCCTCCACCATTGCCATCCGAGCCGCCGCCCATTACTCCACCGCAACCCGCATCGGCACCGCCGCCCACACCTCCACCACCAAACACTCCCCAGCCACCACCAACACCTGCCATGGCCAACTTCGAGCTCGACCCCATGGACTTCCTCCCGCAGGGCTTTGACATCGTCGATGGCGGCCCCTTGAGGCTCCCACGGGCTTTCTTCTCGCCGGCGGTTGCACCTGACCGGCAAAACGAAGCGTTTGCTATTGCCATTGTGGAGCCTGCACCTCTCCAAGCCGAGGTTCCTCTTTTCCGCAACTTAGTCAGTGATTTTGTTGTCAATCAACTTGGGCGCGCTGTCCTGGATGCCCAACCTTGGATTCAGGGAGTGGGACTTTTTCGATTCCGCAGCGCTGTTGCTAGGCAAACCTTAGTGGATCACCCCCCGTTTGATCTTGGCAATGATCGGTTCGTCCGTTTCATACCCCATGATGAAGGTATTAATTACCGGGCTGTCCACGGATTTCGCCGAGGTTGGATCATGCTTGTTGGCATCCCGCTTGATTACAGAAGAACAGCCTACATCGCTGATGCCATCGGCTCTTTTGGCCGATTCCATTATTGGCATCAAGAGGATCCTGTTCTTGGCCGCACTTTGGCTTATGTATCTTTTCCTGCTCCCTCCCTTGTGCCGCGCGATATTGTCTATCGGGAATATTCAGATTTCGGTGGAGCACGCATCTCCTGGACAGTTCCAGTTTACATCCTATCTGCGGACTTTGCGGATGTTTTACCTGCTGATGAAGATCCTATGCCAGCCAATGGTAACCCTCATCCCCTGCCAGGCCAGATGGTATTTGACAATCACAACTGGATGGTCTTGCCTGAATTTCCTGAGTTGGGCTGGAATGATGTGCCACCACCAGCCAATGAGCAGCACCATGGATTCCAGCAGCAACCTGTGGACATCTTGGAGCAGGTACAAGACAACCAGCATGACGAGGAGCCATCCCAGGAATCCATGGTTCTTCAGCTGTCTGAGGATTCAATCAACAATGATGCTGTTGATGTTGCAGTGAATCAACCTCCCCTTCAAGTTGGAATGGTTCTGACTCTTTATGGGCCTGAATTACCCCCTGGTCTTCAGTGGCAGCGTAGCTTTGAGCGCTTGATGCCACTCATGTGGGTCTCAGAGATTCCAAGATCTATTCACCAACAGGCGTTTCCATCCTTTGAGTTGCCTCTTAATATCTGGAATTTCAACTGCACCTTGTCTGGCCTCGACATCTCTCTGAAGACGGACAACAGCTCTGTCCTGGCTTGCCCTGCTAAGAAGCCGGTGCCCCGCGCTCTGTGTTTTGATGATATCTCTTGCCCTGTGACTGAGGCTTTCCAATTTTTTGCCAAAATGCCAAGGAAGCGAGGGCGCAAGGCGGCTACGCCCCTCGTGGTCTCCGAGGTCCGCCGCAGCGCCCGTCTCTCTGCTCTCAAGGGAGGCTTTCGCCAAGTCCCTATGCCTGAAGAATTGCGGCAGCACTCCTCTGCTCCGAAGAAGCGCAAGACCAAGGCGTCTGCGCATGGGCCGCAGCTTCCTCCACTTTGCTCGATTGATGATCTTCAGCGCATCGGCACCCGTCTTCGGATTGCACAGGAGAAAATAACCAAGGAGAAGCTTACGGCGGATCCTTCTGTCACCAGCAGCACGAGTTCTGATGATCATTGAACCTCTCAGAAGGCTGGGTTTATGGCGTACCTCCAAAATCGCCATCTATCTTAGTTTTATTTTCTTCGTTCTGAACTTTATGGCTCGGTTATGTACTATGCTAGTCTATGGATCACTGCGTGATACATTATGTTGCTGCTCTCTACATGTTTTCCATGAATCAAAACATTTGTAGAGCTTGGAAGGTCTTTTGCTGGAATGTTAGGGGACTCAACTCCGAGGCGCGTCAACTTGCTGTCAAGCAAAAGATTGATGAGAGTGGATGCTCCGTAATCTGCCTTCAGGAAACCAAGTGTATGCATATTGATCATCGTTTTCTTCGAAAGTTCTGTCCCAGGCGTTTTGATAATTTCGCGTATGTTCCTTCTAATGGGGCCTCTGGTGGTATTGTAATCATCTGGAACTCCTCTTTCTTCATTGGCAAGCTCATCGTGGCAAAACCATTTGGTATCGTGGTGGAATTCAGATCCGCTCATACGTCTGAAGTTTGGACACTTGTGACTGTTTATGGACCGTGTCAGGGTCCTGCCCGCGATGCTTTTGTACAATGGCTCTATAATCTCAACATTAATGCGGATGATAAATGGCTTCTTCTGGGCGACTTTAACTTCATGAGATCTTTGGAGAATCGTAACCTTCCAGGGGGCAATATAAACGATATGTTCTTGTTCAATGAAATCATTGGGCATCTTGGCCTCATTGAACTTCCGATAAAGGGCAGACAATACACTTGGTCTAATATGCAAGCACAGCCCCTGCTCGAGCAACTTGATTGGTTTTTTACTTCAGTTGCATGGACGCATGACCACCCCAATACCTTGGTCTATCCCCTGGCCAGAACTGCCTCGGATCACGTGCCTTGTGTGGTCTCTATTGCCACGAGCATTCCCAAAGCCAAAGTATTCCGCTTTGAGAATTACTGGATTGATCTTCCCGGTTTCTTTGAGTGTGTCTCCTCGGTGTGGAACAGAGACTTCCGACAGGCTAATATCGCATCCAGAATTTCGGCAAAATTCAAAGCTCTCCGCTATGCACTTAAGCAATGGCATCTTAGTCTGGCTAAGGTGAAGGCCCTAATCAATGACTGCAACAAGGTTATACTTTTTTTCGACCAACTTGAGGACTGTCGAACTTTGAGTTGGCCTGAAACGAATTTTCGGCGCATTGTTAAAGCCCATCTTGCAGATATCTTACACATGCAGTTCATTTATTGGAAGCAGCGTTGCACCATCAGATCAATTAAAGTTGGTGAGGAGAACTCCAAATTCTTCCATGCCATGGCCACGGAGAGATACCGTAAAAACACCATCTCTTCTCTCAGAAATGCAGAGGGCGAAGTAATTTCTGACCATCAACAACTCGCTGCTATGTTCTGGAATGATTTCAAACAGCGCATGGGCCATGCTAAAGGGATTCAGATGGACTTTGATCTTGCTTCCCTTATTGTCAAGGTCGATGGCCTTGAGGAATTGTCTCGGCCTTTTTCCGAGAAGGAAGTGGAGGAAGTGATCAAGCATATACCCTCTGATCGTGCCCCGGGGCCCGATGGTTTTTCTGGTCTGTTCTTGAAGAAATGTTGGCCTATTCTTAAGCAGGATTTCCTATCACTTGTCAGGGATTTCTATGAGGGTACTTGTGACCTCGAATGCTTGAACACTTCCCTCATTACTCTCATTCCTAAGAAGTTGAGCCCTGAGGTGGTGGGGGACTTTCGGCCTATCTCATTGACCAACACCTGTCTAAAATTCCTGACGAAACTTTTAGCCAACAGACTACAACAGGTAATTCTCAGATGCATCCACAAAAACCAATATGGTTTTCTCCGGTGCCGATCAATCCAGGATTGTTTAGCTTGGTGCTTTTAATACATACACCAATGCAAAGCTTCCAAACGGCCTATTGTTCTCCTCAAACTCGATTTCACGAAGGCTTTTGATACACTGGAGCATGCTACCATTCTTCAGATGTTGCACTATAAGGGGTTTGATGAGCGTTGGACTGGCTGGGTAAATTCTTTGTTATCTTCAGGCTCTTCTTCGGTGCTCCTTAACGGAGTACCTGGTCAGCATTTTCACTGCAGAACTGGGGTGCGTCAAGGTGATCCTCTGTCCCCACTACTTTTTGTCATTGCGGTGGACCTACTTCAATCGGTGGTAAATGATATGTGCGCTCGCAACATTCTTCAAATGCCAATACCTACCAGCTCCAATGCTTACCCAATTGTCCAATATGATGATGACACTCTGATCATCCTTCCGGCCGTAGATGATCAGCTCATTACCCTTAAACAGATGCTTCATAAGTTTGCTCAAGCCACCGGGCTCTGCGTCAACTTCAGCAAGTCATCGTTGATTCCTCTGAACTTGTCTGATGAGGAAGGCTCCCGTATTGCGGCACTACTTGGCTGTGAGGTGGGTACTCTACCATTCACATATCTTGGTCTGCCTATGGGTACTTCTAGGCCAACCGTGGCGGAGTTATCGCCACTTGTGGACCGTCTGGAGAGGAGGCTGTCCGCCTCCTCCTGTTTGCTAAACCAGGGCAGCCGTCTTCAGTTGCTGCAATTGGTCTTAGCCTCCATGCCTATATACTTCCTGTGTTCTCTGTCCCTTCCAAAAGGCATTCTTAAGCAGCTAGAAAGGATCATGCGCCAATGCCTCTGGAGAGGCAACTCGGAGACGCCACGTCAATCTCTCGCTGCCTGGGACCTTATATGCCGACCCAAGAAATGCGGTGGACTTGGTATCACTCACCTGGAAACTCAGAACGAGGCTTTGCTCATGAAACATCTTTACAATTTTTTTAACAAATTGGATATACCTTGGGTTCAGTTGATCTGGGACACTTATTATGTCTCTTCACCACCCCAGGCAACTCGCAACTGTGGCTCTTTCTGGTGGAGGGACATTCTACAAATATATGATCAATTCTGCTCCCTCGCCACCCCTCATGTTTCTTCGGGTGACACGGTCTTGTTTTGGACAGATAAATGGCATATTGATAATAGGGTGATTGCACTCCGAACCAGATTTCCTCATCTATACTCCTTTGTGATTAATGAGTTTATCACTGTCAAGGACTTCTTCCTTGCATCGTATGAAGCCCAGAACTTTCATTTGCCTCTGTCCATCGAAGCCTATCAGGAGTTACAGCATCTGCAGTCTTTATTGGCTACCATACAGCTTGATCCTTCAACAAATGATAACTGGAAATGGCCCTCGAAGTCTGGCACCTTCAACTCCAAGGTATACTATGACTTCATGTTCTCTCATATTGTGGTTGATCCCATATTTAAATGGATCTGGAAATGCTCCTGCACGCTAAAGATCAAAGTTTTCGGTTGGTTACTGTTAATGGATCGCCTCAACACTAGAGATATGATGCAACGAAGGCATTGGCATGTCGATGATGCTCATTGTACTTTATGCCTCCTACCTCAACTTGAAGACCGGGCACACCTATTCTTTGCCTGCAACTTTAGTCAGCGCGTTTGGAACTACCTTGGTATTTCTTGGACAGCTGAAGGTCACTCATCCACATACTCCATGGCTCTAGCAGCACGTCAAGACTTTGGCCAGCCTTTCTTCACTGAAGTGGTCTTCACTGCCACTTGAATATCTGGACTCAGAGGAATGGCAAAGTTTTCAGGAATGAGCAACCTAGTTTCAGATCCTGGAAAAGAAACTTTGTGTATGATATTTCCTTACTTGCTCATAGAATTAAATGTAAATATAGAGATAAGCTTCTCTCTTGGATAGCCTCTCTTCAGTAGATTAGTTGTAAGTTCCCCTCTCTCTGTATATATTTAGAACCTTTGTAATCTTTACCCACTCTGGGTTTTTAATCTAATAAAACACTGTGAGGCTGTTGCCTTGCAGTACATAGTCAAAAAAAAACGTACTGAATGAGATACACAAAGGTCAGGTACAAGAGACATCTAAATATCTGAGTTACAGGCTACTTAAGCTAGTGGGCTCCAAATAACAGGTGCATCACAGGTAATTCTATTCATGGCTTAGCAATATCCTTTTAGAAATGCAATGGACAGTGGATACAAAAACACAAACATTTAACTGGCCAAATGATGAGATGAAGAAACAAAACAGAATATTCTCTGCAAGATAAACTGTACAACATGCAAGTTCATCAGCCAAACTATATTTAGAATTGTGCCCACCAGGGGAAATTACTTGGCAACAAACTATAAGCATTAATCCTAGAACTGTCGTTTTGATCACACAACTAAAATCACAGTAAGTGAAGTGAAAACTACAGGGAAACATCAACATATATAAGTTAATAACAACAACGTCAAAGAGAATATTAATATGGGTTAGTACTGCAACCGTGGATGCATAATGCCGAGATGGAGTTGACAAATTTGTGGCCTAGAGTGGTGTACTGTGGCGGCAGACCGAGTCACCTTCATCGCTAGCCTCTGCCCTCCCCATGGAAATATGTGCACGGTTAAACATTTTCAATATACATGATGAGGAACAATGGCGAACTAAAATCTGATTCTCCGACGGCATGCTTTCTAAATGATGCTTGAAATGGAGAGGTTTCCTTATATTAATAACTGGAAAGCCATGCTAAATTAGGACAATAAATAGATGGCATAAGAGAGGTCTAGGTAATCAGACATTCGGGACTCACTGAGTAGCATTGTCTACACTTCAACTAAGATTCAATTAGTTTAACAACAGAAAACAAAGGAGACAGTACGCCAACTGTCAATGTGTCTAATTACATTCAGACCTGTACACCAGAAAGTTCATGTTTCATGAAGAAATTCAACAAACTTGAGGTACACCGATGAGTGTATTACTGAACTATCATACACCCATTCAGAAGATATCCCCATTCTGTAAGAAAATAAATAATTAACTAATTAGGCATCATTCAATCATAAGTATTGTGCATATGGTAGAACATTTTGGAGCTTCTCATTGGAAGTACTGCCAAGAAAGAATAATGTGAAGGCCCATCTGAACCGTGGTATCACACAAAGGAACGCTATAAGAAAACAATCACGTGAAAGCAATCAATTAGAAAATTAATGTATCAGAACTCCAACAAAAATTTGTGAGAAGACACTGTAGTAATAAAATGGTTTGTTCAAGTTGCATACCTGCAGAATGATGCTCCAGAAAATGTATTTTGGCCAGTTTGTATGCCATTCCCCTACAACTCTTAATAAAATTGAAGAAATGGGAGCACGATTTTTTATGGAAGATAACATGAACTTGTCAGTAATTCAGCAGACCTTCTTTCTCTATACAGAAAGAGATTGTTCCTCAAAAAATTATAAAGCATGTACTGATGCATAAAGAAACTAAGAAATTCTAATGAAGCTGAAACAACATGCTAAAAAATGTAACCAGTCACAAAATAAGATAACTTTGACCTCGATTTAGTGATACACTTGACTATCTATCGAACTCCAGCCGATTCATTTATAAACAATCAGATTTACCTATAAGGGAGTAATTGTCTGTAAGATGGGTCTTCCTTGCATGCAGTGGCGGACCCAGGATTGGCCGACGCCCCGGGCGAGAAACTAAGGGCTAAAAATTATGCAGAAAAAATTCCAGTTTTAAGGCATAACTAATAAGAAATCAAACATAATATTCAATGGTTGCATTTGCTCCATGATGGGTCAACTAATAAAGCGAGACAAATAAAAAGACAATATGTACATAGATAGATGATACAAAAGATTGATACCAAATCAAAGGATTGGTTGATCTGAGACTCCCATGACTACATCTTCAATAACATAAGAAGCTAAACCTTCAATCATCAATTTTAAAATGCAAATCAGAGCATAATATAGTAGGTAAAACTAGTTAATAACAGATGCAAAATATGAAAACTTGCCTCTAAGACCAGGCAAAACAAATAAAAAGAGGACTCAACCTCCCTGACCCTACCTTACGCTACGAAACGACGACTGTTGGCCACTCGACCTGGCAACTGTTGCATACTAAAACGAAGCGCAAACTTTTAAGTACCCAACCACAGTGGTAAATCTGTTTTTAATTTTTATTACTCAACATTTCTTGGAAAAAATGCGAATAATATTTGAAAATGTGAACGATTTCAGTATTTGAACAAAACCTTAAAAACGTGAACAAAAATTGAAAAACATGAACAAATTTTAAACAGGTGAACAAAAATTGAAAATGTGAACAATTTTCATATAAGCTGAATAATTAATATACATTGAACATTTTTGTAATATATTCTGAACAATTTGTAAATACTCATTACTTATTTTTGTGATATACCATGAACAATTTTTAAACAAACGTTGAACATGTTTGTGATATACGCTGAATAGTTTTTTAATACGTAATTAACATTTTCTTATGATATGTTGAACATTTTATTAATATACTACGTACATTTTCTTAAATATACGATGCACATTTTTGCAATACACAGCGAACATTTGTATAATACACAAAAAATGTGAACACAATTGGAAAATGATAACATTTTTTGGTATTCCATACATTATTTGAACTTTTAGAAAAAATATTTGAAAATATAAAATGAAAGGAAAAGGAAAAAACGAAACAGAAAAACGGTGGTGCATATGTGGGTCGGCCCAACTGGGTGTAGCGACCACGATCCGAATGGACCGAAGTCTCTGTGTTCTGTGTCATCCTTGGATCGGTATGCTGACACACACACAGTACAAATAGGATTTATAACAGAGGTAAATCACATGTATTAAGTAAAGTAAATACTATTACCTCAAATCGATCATAGCGGAAGCAACAAAGGTCGTGGATTCCCATCAACACCAACGGCAAGGTTGAGTGTAGAAATCGTAACCCCTAACGTATTACTTACTCGTCGTAAGATAACCCTGCAACATAGAACGTTGCAGCCCGAAAACGGGTCAGTACATTGAATGTACTGGCAAATTCACACTGTAATGATAATGATGAATAAGGCCTACAGCTACATGCATATTTGGCTGGTGGAGGCTGTAAGGTTAAAGTTTTTGCGTAAAGCCAATTTTTCCCTACTTCAAAGGAATGCATTTTAATTAACTATCATGGTAGTTGAAAAATTATTGAGAAGATAGACATCCTCTCAACCCCAATTAAAAATAATCATTAAACCCAACAAAATTAAATTAAAGTAACATGTTGAGATGCACATGATAATCCAAGTACTAGATACTCAAGACGTCCATAACCGGGGACACGGCTAATCATGATCAGTTTGTACACTCTGCAGAGGTTTGTGCACTTTTCCCCACAAGACTCGATCGCCTCCGTTTGGTTTCTCGCACTGCATGGTGTTTGAGAAACGGATGACCGAGACACAGTCTTTCCGAAGAGGTCCCCTTAACCAGATAGATAGGCCGGTACACCTACAAAAACCCAACTACATCTGCTAGCCCATCATGGAAAGGTTTCCCACAACTTACTGAACTATGCCAGAGCCCATATTGGCATGTGGCTGCACACAGAAGTTTCTAGTATGAATAATCTCATGATCCCTTTGAGCCTGGGTGGCGGTCCAAAAGAAAAACAGGTAATCCTGGAATACCCAGATGCCTCAATCCACCCAGATGTGTATTAATGTTGCCACCTTAAGTTGAACCATTAATTAAACAATCTCACATCTGTCATGGATTTCACTCACCCAATCCACGTCTACGAGCATAGCATGTCCTAACAGCAAACGTAGAAGTAACTTCCAAGGGTTTGAATGTAATGCAGGTAATAGGTACTACCTCAAACTACTTCCCAATCCCACAAGTTAATTGATCCTACTCATGCAATGTGTGAGGGTTGGACTAATGCAATGAAAACTGGGTAATTGGAAAATATGATCAAAGTGTGAACTTGCCTGCAAAGTTGATGAAGATGATTCGCACTCAAAACTTTGGATAGATCTACTCGTCACACTCCGGTCAATCTATCGTAAGCAAGCAATAGTAACCACACATAAGCAATCACTCAGAAAGATCAGACAGAGCGAATAAACACTTCGGAAACTTCAAAAACAACACAAATGACTCTTGAAACATGAAACAATTTCCAACAGTACCAAAATTATGTGAATTTGGCCTTACCAGAAAGTTTTGGTCAAGAGCTTTGATTTGCAAAAAGAATCAACTGAAACGGAGTTACGAAACTCAAGTTATGATCAAATTAAGTTCAAATCTAAAACTAGTTGAATTCAAATTTTAAACTTTTCAAAATCTTGTTTAAGTTGTATCAATGGAAAGAGGGCTTCGTAACGAAGACGTGGGCGTTGGTTTCGTTGAATTTGGACTAACTGATAAAAAGATATGGCCTAATGAAGTTTAGGGGCAAATCTGTAAAATTAAAATTTACAGAGAGGTCCCTGGCCGAAACTAAACAGAAAAAGAAAAAGCTATCAAGCGAACGTTCGTTTTCTAGTCCTAAAGGATGTACGTTCACTGTATAGATAAAACCTAAAAAAAAATTAAACCGATCTAAAGGAAAACCAATCTAAACAGGAAATAAATCGGTGCGGTTTATACCTAACGGTTTTCCCTGACGAAAACCGGGGTTCGGCAAAAAAACACGGGAGGTGGATTAGATAGAATCTCGCCGGCGATTAACTCCGGCGAGGCTTGCGGCGGCGGCGGTGGGCGTGGCTTGCGAGGGGCGGCGCGGGGCGAGGCACGGCTGCGGGAGGTGGGGAAGCAGCAGCGGCAGGCAGGCGGCGGCGAGAAGGGCAGCGGCGGCGGCGGGACTTCGCGCGGCGGCGGCGGTTAGGCGCGGCCGCGGCGGCGAAGTGCGGGCGGCGGCGGCGAAGTGAGAGAGGGAAGAGAAGGGGCGGCGGCGGCGCTGTTAGGGAACGTAGTATTTTTAAAATTTTCCTACGATCACGCAAGATCTATCTACCAGATGCATAGCAACGAGAGGGAAGAGTGTGTCTACGTACCCTCGTAGACCGGAAGCGGAAGCGTCAAGTGACGCGGTTGATGTAGTCGAACTTCTTCGCGATTCAACCGATCAAGCACCGAACGTACGGCACCTCCGCGTTCAGCACACGTTCAGCTTGATGACGTCCCACGAGCTCTTGATCCAGTTGAGCTTCACGGGAGAGTTTCGTCAGCACGACGGCGTGGTGACGGATATGATGTATTCACCGGCGCAGGGCTTCGCCTAAGCACCGCGACGGTATGACCGAGGTGTGTTTCTGTGGAGGGGGGCACCGCACACGGCTGGAATAATTCAACTTGTGTGTCTTTGGGTGCCCCCCTGCCCCCGTATATAAAGGAGCAAGGGGGGAGGCCGGCCGGCCCTTGTTTGGTGCGGCTAGGGGTGCAATCCTACTAGGAATAGGATTGCAATCCTATTCCTAGTAGGAACCACCAAAGAAGGAAGAGAGGGAAAGGAAAAGAGGGAGAGGTGGCGCCCCCAATCCTAGTCCAACTAGGAACCCTAGGTGGGGCGCCGGCCAGCCCCTATTGGCTGCCTCTCTCTTTTCCATAAGGCCCACTATGGACCATCCCCCTTCGTAGGGGGTTCCGGTAACCCCCTCCGGCAATCCCGTTAAATCCGAAACTTTTCCGGAACACTTCCGGTGTCCGAATATAGTCGTCCAATATATCAATCTTTATGTCTCGGACATTCCGAGACTCCTCGTCATGTCCATGATCTCATCCTGGACTCCGAACTACCTTCGGTACATCAAAACTCATAAACTCATAATACCGATCGTCATCAAACGTTAAGCGTGCGGACCCTACGGGTTCGAGAACTATGTAGACATGACCGAGACTCATCTCCGGTCAATAACCAATAGCGGAACCTGGATGTTCATATTGGCTCCTACATATTCTACGAAGATCTTTTATTGGTCAAAACCGCATAACAACATACGTTGTTCCTTTTGTCATCGGTATGTTACTTGCCCGAGATTCGATCGTCGGTATCTCTATACCTAGTTCAATCTCGTTACCGGCAAGTCTCTTTACTCGTTCCGTAACACATCATCTCGTGACTAACTCATTAGTCTTTTGCTTGCAAGGCTTATTATGATGTGTGTTACCGAGAGGGCCCAGAGATACCTCTCCGACACTCGGAGTGACAAATCCTAATCTTGATCTATGCCAACACCACGAATACTTTCGGAGACACCTGTAGAGCATCTTTATGATCACCCAGTTACGTTGTGACGTTTGATAGCACACAAGGTGTTCCTACGGTATTCGGGAGTTGCATAATCTCATAGTCATAGGAACATGTATAAGTCATGAAGAAAGCAATTGCAGTAAAACTAAATGATCATAGTGCTATGCTAACGGATGGGTCTTGTCCATCACATCATTCTCCTAATGATGTGATCCCGTTGATCAAATGACAACTCATGTCTATGGCTAGGAAACATAACCATCTTTGATCAATGAGCTAGTCTAGTAGAGGCATACTAGGGACATACTGTTTTGTCTATGTATTCACACATGTACTAAGTTTCCATTTAATACAATTCTAGCATGAATAATAAACATTTATCATGATATAAGGAAATAAATAATAACTTTATTATTGCCTCTAGGGCATATTTCCTTCAGTCTCCCACTTGCACTAGAGTCAATAATCTAGCTCACATCGCCATGTGATTTAATACCGATAGTTCACATCGTTATGTGATTAACACCCATAGTTCACATCGCCATGTGACCAACACCCAAAGGGTTTACTAGAGTCAATAATCTAGTTCACATCGCTATGTTATTAATACCCAAGAGTAATAAGGTGTGATCATGTTTTGCTTGTGAGAGAAGTTTAGTCAACGGGTCTGTCACATTCAGATCCGTATGTATTTCGCAAATTTCTATGTCTACAATGCTCTGCATAGAGCTACTCTAGCCAATTGCTCCCACTTTCAATACGCATCCAGATTGATACTTAGAGTCATCTGGATTTAGTGTCAAAGCTTGCATCGGCGTAACCCTTTACGACGAACTCTTTATCACCTCCATAATCGAGAAACATTTCCTTAGTCATCCAGTTACTAAGGATAATTTTGACCGCTGTACAGTGATCTACTTCTGGATCACTATTGTACCCCCTTGACAAACTCATGGCAAGGTACACAACATGTTTGGTACACAGCATGGCATACTTTATAGAACCTATGGCTGAGGCATAGGGAATGACTTTTCATTCTCTCTATATTTTTCTGCCGTGGTCTGGCTTTGAGTCTTACTCAACTTCACACCTTACAAGTCAGGCAAGAACTCCTTCTTGGACTGATCCATTTTGAACTACTTCAAAATCTTATCAAGGTATGTACTCATCGAAAGTCTTATCAAGCGTCTTGATCTATCTCTATAAATCTTGATGCCCAATATGTAAGCAGCTTCACCAAGGTCTTTCTTTGAAAAAAAAACTCCTTTCAAACACTCCTTTATGCTTTCCAGAAAATTCTACATCATTTCCGATCGACAATATGTCATTCACATATACTTATCAGAAAGGTTGTAGTGCTCCCACTCACTTCTTGTAAATACAGGCTTCACCGCAAGTCTGTATAAATCTATATGCTTTGATCACCTCATCAAAGCGTATATTCCAACTCCGAGATGCTTGCACCAGTCCATAGATGGATCGCTGGAGCTTGCATACTTTGTTAGCACCTTTTGGATTGACAAAACCTTCTGGTTGCATCATATACAACTCTTCTTTGAGATATCCATTCAGGAATGCAGTTTTGACATCCATTTGCCAGATTTCATAATCATAAAATGCGGCAATTGCTAACATGATTCGGAAAGACTTAAGCATCGCTACAGGTGAGAAAGTCTCATCGTAGTCAACTCCTTGAACTTGTCGAAACCCTTCCGCAACAAGTCGAGCTTTGTAAACAGTAACATTACCGTCTGCGTCGGTCTTCCTCTTGAAGATCCATTTATTTTCGATGGCCTGCCGATCATCGGGCAAGTCAACCAAAGTCCACACTTTGTTCTCATACATGGATCCCATCTCAGATTTCATGGCCTCAAGCCATTTTGCGGAATCTGGGCTCATCATCGCTTCCTCATAGTTCGTAGGTTCATCATGGTCTAGTAACATGATTTCCAGAATTGGGTTGCCGTACCACTCTGGTGCGGAACGTACTCTGGTTGATCTACGACGTTCAGCAGAAACTTGATCCGAAGTTTCATGATCATCATCATTAACTTCCTCACTGATTGGTGTAGGAATCACTGGAACAATTTTCTGTGATGTACTACTTTCCAATTCGGGAGAAGGTACAATTACCTCATCAAGTTCTACTTTCCTCCCACTCACTTCTTTCGAGAGAAAACTCCTTCTCTAGAAAGGATCCATTCTTAGCAACGAATATCTTGCCTTCGGATCTGTGATAGAAGGTGTACCCAACAGTTTCTTTTGGGTATCCTATGAAGATTTACTTTTCCGATTTGGGTTCGAGCTTATCATGTTGAAACTTTTCCACATAAGCATCGCAGTCCCAAACTTAAAGAAATGACAGCTTAGGTTTCTCGTCAAACCACAGTTCATACGGTGTCATCTCCACGGATTTAGATGGTGCCCTATTTAACGTGAATGTAGCTGTCTCTAATGCATAACCCCAAAAGCGATAGTGGTAGATCGGTAAGAGACATCATCGATCGCACCATATCTAATAAAGTACGGTTATGACGTTCGGACACACCATTACACTGTGGTGTTCCAGGTGGCATGAGTAGTGAAACTATTTCACATTGTTTTTACTGAAGGCCAAAACTCGCTAACTCAAATATTTTACCTCTACGATCATATCGTAGAAACTCTTATTTTCTTGTTACGATGATTCTCCACTTCACTCTGAAAATCTTTGAACTTTTCAAATGTTTCAGACTTGTGCTTCATTAAGTAGATATACCCATATCTGCTCAAATCATCAGTGAAGGTCAGAAAATAACGATACCCGCCGCGAGTTCAACACTTATTGGTCCACATACATCTGTATGTATGATCTCCAACAAATCTGTTGCTCGCTCCATTGTTCCGGAGAACGGAGTTTTAGTCATCTTGCCCATGAGGCATGGTTCGCAAGCACCAAGTGATTCATAATCAAGTGATTCCAAAATTCTATCACTATGGAGTTTCTTCATGCGCTTTACACCATTATGACCTAAACGGCAGTGCCACAAATAAGTTGCACTATCATTATTAACCTTGCATCTTTTGGCTTCAATATTATGAATATGTGTATCACCACGATCGAGATCCAACAAACTATATTCATTGGGTGTATGACCATCGAAGGTTTTATTCATGTAAACAGAATAACAATTATTCTATGACTTTAAATGAATAACCGTATTGCAACAAATATGATCAAATCATATTCATGCTCAACGCAAATGCCAAATAACATTTATTTATGTTTTACACTAATCCCGAAAGTATTGGGAGTGTGCGATGATGATCATATCAATCTTGGAACCACTTCCAACACACATCGTCACTTCACCTTTAACTAGTCTCTGTTCATTCTGCAATTCTCGTTTCGAGTTACTAATTTTAGCAACTGAACCGGTATCAAATACCCAGGGGTTGCTATGAACACTAGTAAAGTACACATCAATAATCTGTATATCAAAATATACCTTTGTTCATTTTGCCATCCTTCTTATCCGCCAAGTATCTAGGGCAGTTCCACTTCCAGTGACTATTTCCTTTGCAGTAGAAGCACTTAGTTTCAGGATTGAGTTTAGCTTTGGGTTTCTTCATGGGAGTGACAACTTGCTTGTCATTCTTCTTGAAGTTCCCCTTCTATCCCTTTGCCCTTTACTTGAAACAAGTTGTCTTGTTTAACCATCAACACTTGATGCTCTTTCTTGATTTCTACCTTCGTCGATTTCAGCATCGTGAAGAGCTCGGGAATTACTTTCGTCATCCCTTGCATATTATAGTTCATCATGAAGTTCTACTAACTTGGTGATAGTGACTAGAGAACTTTGTCAATTACTATCTTATCTGGAAGATTAACTCCCACTTGATTCAAGCAATTGCAGTACCCAAACAATCTGAGCACATGCTCACTGGTTGAGCTATTCTCCTCCATCTTGTAGGCAAAGTACTGTCAGAGGTCTTATACCTCTCGACACGGGCATGAGTATGAAATACTAATTTCAACTCTTGGAACATCTTATATGCTCCGTGGCGTTCAAAACGTTTTTGAAGTCCCGGTTCTAAGACGTAAAGCATGGTGCACTTAAACTATCAAGTAGTCATCATACCAAGCTTTTGTCAAAACGTTCATAACGTCTACATCTGCTCCTGCAATAGGTCTGTCACCTAGCGGTGCATCAAGGACATAATTCTCTATGCAGCAATGAGGATAATCCTCAGATCACGGAACAATTCCGCATCATTGCTACTAACATCTTTCAACTTAGTTTTCTCTAGGAACATATAAAAAATAAACGTGGAGCAACATCGCGAGCTATTGATCTACAACATAGATATGCTAATACTACCAGGACTAAGTTCATGATAAATTAAAGTTCAATTTAATCATATTAATTTAAAGAACTCCCACTTAGATAGACATCCCTCCGGTCATCTAAATGATCACGTGATCCAAATCAACTAAACCATGTCCGATCATCACGTGAGATGGAGTAGTTTCAATGGTGAACATCTTATGTTGATCATATCTACTATATGATTCACGCTCGACCTTTCGGTCTCCAGTGTTCCGTGGCCATATCTGCATATGCTAGGCTCGTCAAGTTTAACCCGAGTATTCTGCGTGTGCAAAACTAGCTTACACCCGTTGTATTTGAACGTAGAGCTTATCACACCCGATCATCACGTGGTGTCTCGGCACGACGAACTTTCGCAACGGTGCATACTCAGGGAGAACACTTATACCTTGAAATTTAGTAAGGGATCATCTTATAATGCTACCGTCGAACCAAGCAAAATAAGAAGCATAATAAGATAAACATCACATGCAATCAAAATATGTGACATGATATGGCCATCATCATCTTGTGCTTTTGATCTCCATCTTCAAAGCACCGTCATGATCACCTTCGTCACCGGCGCGACACCTTGATCTCCATCGTAGCATCGTTGTCGTCTCGCCAACTATTGCTTCTACGACTATCGCTACCGCTTAGTGATAAAGTAAAGCAATTACATGGCGATTGCATTTCATACAATAAAGCGACAACCATATGGCTCCTGCCAGTTGCCGATAACTTTACAAAACATGATCATCTCATACAAAACCGTATAACTCATCATGTCTTGACCATATCACATCACAACATGCCCTGCAAAAACAAGTTAGACGTCCTCTACTTTGTTGTTGCATGTTTTACGTGGCTGCTACGGGCTTAGCAAGAACCGTTCTTACCTACGCATACAAAACCACAACGATGTTTCGTCAAGTATATGTTGTTTTAACCTTCACAAGGACCGGGCGTAGCCACACTTGATTCAGCTAAAGTGAGAGAGACAGACACCCGCCAGTCACCTTTAAGCAACGAGTGCTCGTAACGGTGAAACCAGTCTCGCGTAAGCGTACGCGTAATGTCGGTCCGGGCCGCTTCATCTCGCAATACCGCCGAAGCAAAGTATGACATGCTGGTAAGCAGTATGACTAGTATCGCCCACAACTCATTGTGTTCTACTCGTGCATATCATCTACGCATAGACCTGGCTCATGATGCCACTGTTGGGGAACGTAGTATTTTTAAAATTTTCCTACGATCACGCAAGATCTATCTACCAGATGCATAGCAACGAGAGGGAAGAGTGTGTCTACGTACCCTCGTAGACCGGAAGCGGAAGCGTCAAGTGACGCGGTTGATGTAGACGAACTTCTTCGCGATTCAACCGATCAAGCACCGAACGTACGGCACCTCCGCGTTCAGCACACGTTCAGCTTGATGACGTCCCACGAGCTCTTGATCCAGTTGAGCTTCACGGGAGAGTTTCGTCAGCACGACGGCGTGGTGACGGATATGATGTATTCACCGGCGCAGGGCTTCGCCTAAGCACCGCGACGGTATGACCGAGGTGTGTTTCTGTGGAGGGGGGCACCGCACACGGCTGGAACAATTCAACTTGTGTGTCTTTGGGTGCCCCCCTGCCCCCGTATATAAAGGAGCAAGGGGGGAGGCCGGCCGGCCCTTGTTTGGTGCGGCTAGGGGTGCAATCCTACTAGGAATAGGATTGCAATCCTATTCCTAGTAGGAACCACCAAAGAAGGAAGAGAGGGAAAGGAAAAGAGGGAGAGGTGGCGCCCCCCCAATCCTAGTCCAACTAGGAACCCTAGGTGGGGCGCCGGCCAGCCCCTATGGGCTGCCTCTCTCTTTTCCATAAGGCCCACTATGGACCATCCCCCTTCGTAGGGGGTTCCGGTAACCCCCTCCGGCAATCCCGTTAAATCCGAAACTTTTCCGGAACACTTCCGGTGTCCGAATATAGTCGTCCAATATATCAATCTTTATGTCTCGGACATTCCGAGACTCCTCGTCATGTCCGTGATCTCATCCGGGACTCCGAACTACCTTCGGTACATCAAAACTCATAAACTCATAATACCGATCGTCATCAAACGTTAAGCGTGCGGACCCTACGGGTTCGAGAACTATGTAGACATGACCGAGACTCATCTCCGGTCAATAACCAATAGCGGAGCCTGGATGTTCATATTGGCTCCTACATATTCTACGAAGATCTTTTATCGGTCAAAACCGCATAACAACATACGTTGTTCCTTTTGTCATCGGTATGTTACTTGCCCGAGATTCGATCGTCGGTATCTCTATACCTAGTTCAATCTCGTTACCGGCAAGTCTCTTTACTCGTTCCGTAACACATCATCTCGTGACTAACTCATTAGTCTTTTGCTTGCAAGGCTTATTATGATGTGTGTTACCGAGAGGGCCCAGAGATACCTCTCCGACACTCGGAGTGACAAATCCTAATCTTGATCTATGCCAACACCACGAATACTTTCGGAGACACCTGTAGAGCATCTTTATGATCACCCAGTTACGTTGTGACGTTTGATAGCACACAAGGTGTTCCTATGGTATTCGGGAGTTGCATAATCTCATAGTCATAGGAACATGTATAAGTCATGAAGAAAGCAATAGCAGTAAAACTAAACGATCGTAGTGCTATGCTAACGGATGGGTCTTGTCCATCACATCATTCTCCTAATGATGTGATCCCGTTGATCAAATGACAACTCATGTCTATGGCTAGGAAACATAACCATGTTTGATCAATGAGCTAGTCTAGTAGAGGCATACTAGGGACATACTGTTTTGTCTATGTATTCACACATGTACTAAGTTTCCGGTTAATACAATTCTAGCATGAATAATAAATATTTATCATGATATAAGGAAATAAATAATAACTTTATTATTGCCTCTAGGGCATATTTCCTTCCGGCGCAGATTTAAAGGGGGTGGGGAGCTTCTTGCGGAAGGGGGCGAAGGGGAGGAGTTCGACGCGGTCACGTCGTCCATGGCGGCGACGGCGGGAGTCCGTCCCGAGGACGAAGGGGGGCGACGGGGCGAGGACGAGCTGGGCCGCGGCCTGGCGGGCAGCTGGGCCGGCCCAGTTCGGAGGAACATTTTTTTTCTTTTCTTTAAACACATTTTTTTTCTAACCGACAGAAAAACGAATAAAATCAAAATAAAGAAAAATACCCTATAGGCATATAATATATCTAAATTTGCTGAAAAATAAGCCCTACAACATGAACATTTTACTACTGTCAAATAAAATGTCCACAAAATCGAATAAATAAAAAGGTTCTACTGTTGCAATAAAATCCAGCAAAAACCATTTTTAAAATACCAAAAAGAATTCAAATACATTTATCTCCAATTTTCTGCTGTAGGGAATCATGTTACCCTATTTTCCATGTAATATATTTTTGGAGAAAAATAATTTGAATAAAAACCAAATAACTCAATATTTGAAATTGAGTTCCAGAAAATTTCAGAAAACTTCCAACTCATATTTCCTATAATTTGAAGAAGTCATTTTATCTTCTCTCTGGAAAATCATTGAGTCGCATAAAGTTTTTGAATTGAAAGGATTTCGAGGATAAGTTTCAAAATCCTTTCAAAGCCCTTTATCATTTAATAATAAATGGAAGAAGTCATATTATCTTCACTCTAGGGTTTTGTGTTGAAAAGAATTTGAATTCCCTCGGAGATCCAAAAGCAAAGTGAAAGTTTTGGGAAAGTCATTTTATTCTCTCTCATTTAACTTTCAAAAGTTTCAAATTTCACTCAATTTCACTCAGCACATCAAACAGCAATCAAATCTGTCTATTTACTATAACATTCCAAAATTTAGAATTTTGGGATGTTACACTGGGAGCGCCTTCAACGAAGGCATGATGTTTTGCCGCCCGTGCCGCCCACGAGCGTCATATAGGATCCACCATGCAAGGGGCAGTTCGTGCGACGCGGGGCGGTTCGCCTGGGCGGCTGGCCCAGTTTCCCTGGGCTGCCTGGGCATAGAAGTGGGCTGCGCCCCAGGCCAAATGTTTTTTTTTTCAAAATATGGGCCGAGGAAAAGACCCACGCCCCAGGCAGTGGCCTGGGGCCCAAATCCGCCCATGCTTGCATGCATTTCATAAATAAAACTGTAAAGAGAAGGTAGGACTTGCTTACATACCTGAATACTTACACTTCACATACAGAGACAATATATCATCAATTCATAGGTAGGACGCAAGAATGTATAGCACAGTTCCATGACAGGAAAAATCTTCAATAACCTGTTAACTCCACAAAACAACGATATTTGAGATCTCACGTTTTGTTGACGTATTCACATATAGAGGAAGGAGATGTATGTCGACAAGAGAGGAGAAGCACCAAAGGCACTAGAATAAAAATCAAAACACAAAAACGACAAATGGCACTGGGAGTTTGGAGCCCGTCCATCCGATTTAAATGATGGGAAAGAGTACTGATTTTGTCCGCTTGTGGTTTTGAAATACAATTAGAAAAGTTCAGTTAACTGCTGAATATGTGATTTAAGCTTATCCAACTTCCTTAGTTCTGAAAAATAAACAACCCCCTCTCATAATATAATTTTATACCTCATATGTTGGAAATATGAGCAAATTACTATGATATTTAACCCGAATAAACAGGAAATAAATCATGACAGCATTAACACATATTGTACTAAACATGCTAACTAGAATAGCTGATGAATCGATCAAATCTAGGGCACATACTAAAAGCATGAATTCTACCACGATCTCGAACAAGAATGACATAATCACATACGGTGCAACGGGAGCAGCACCGCCGACGTTCATGTTGTCGCCCATGTGGTTGAGGAAAAGGTTGCCGAGGTCGGGGAAGAAGTCGTCGTTGGCGAAGTCGTCGTTGCCAGCAGTCGCACGAGTGCGCTCCCCAAAAACCTGATCGCCCCTCTCCCGTACAGGATCACAAGAGGCGGGGTTCTGCAGGCCTGCTGTCATTTCTCGCGGTGCACGCCGGAAGGAGGGATGGAGAAGACTTGCGTGGCGGTGCAATGATCTGGAACGGTGGTGCGAAACCATATGTTGTGACGGTGTAGGAGATATGCCCTAGAGGCAATAATAAATATTATTATGTATCTCTCTGTTCATAATTAGGTTTATGTTCCATGCTATAACTGCTATGGTTCTCGAGTCTACAAATAAAACGAGGCTCGGAGGAAGACTCATATGCACGTGTGGAATAATAAACGATAAAATGTATTCCTAGTCTGGCCTCTAAGACTAGCTCAAGTGTTGCATGATGGTTCTGTTTTCCTGATCATGGGCATGTCTATGCCAGCAACTTTGAGGGCACAATGTTAGCAGAACATTTGTGTTGAATCGACCCGAATTGATGTTATGCTATGAGTTACATTCGTCACAAGTTAATGGTTAATAACACAGGAAGTTAATGTTTGCATAATTCCTTAGACCATGAGAGTATCGAGTTCCTTCATGCTTGATTCATGAACTTTGGGGTTTGTTAAACGTCATCCGTAACTGGATGGCTATTACGGCGGCTTACGGGTTCATGGGAAAGTATGGCAAGTAACGAGATAGCTCAAGATTGGGATTTGCTCCTCCGACGATGGAGAGATATACTCGGGCCCTCTCGGTGTAACGGTATCCATCATCGTCTGGCCAGACACAGGGTGATTTGATCACTGGGATGCCGGAACACGAAAACGAGAAAAGTGAACAAAACCGGTAACGAGGTAACTTGCATAGTGGACAAAGTGTTTGCCCACGGGGATGCAATAAATCTCACCTCGGGTGTTTGTGACATATCGCGAAGCAAAAGGAATAGCACACAACAACTGGAGGTTCACTCGAATATTTATTCATGTGGGTATAGGGGGTCAATATGGGTGTCCACGGCTCCGATGTTGATCATTGATCGGAAGTGTTTCCGGGTCATGTCTATACTTCACTGAACCTATAGGGTCACACGCTTAAGGGTCATCTATCTGCTGAATACTAGACAGGGAGTCTGAGAGAAAATCACCGAAAAAGTTTCGGAGACAACGGAAGAGTTCCGGAGAGAGAACACCGAAAGAGTTTCGGTAAAACCAAAAAGATGTTTCGGAATATATTATTAGGTCAAAAAGGGTTTCGGCACCGCATGGAAATTATCAGAGGGTGCCAGAATTGGTCTGGGAACTTCTGGGAATTTTCAGAGAGAAAAACCGGAAATGTTCCGAAACTGCCGTAACCGCTGTTAATGCTTTCCGCTGATAAAAACCACAGCACCGAAAATGTTTCGGATCATGCCCAGAATAATTTTAGAGGGTACCGTAAATGTTCTGGGACCGTCTGGAATTTTTCAGAAAAAAGTTTCGCGGAAAACATCTTGTCTCAGCGCGAGGGGACAAGATCCCACGAATCGGGGGTTGCATGTTTGGTGGCTTTTTGTCTAGGGAGCATGCATGTTTCATGGAGACATGTTGGTGGCTTGTTCGGGGGGGCCCCCCCCAGGGGGGGACAAGGTGTTGGGCTGCCATGGGAGTGTCCCCTTGGTGCCCCCCTTGTGTTACCTTTTTACCCTTCCATGTTGGACATGTAGCATGGGTAGTTTGGTATTTCCTCCACCACCCCACCCCTTGCCTTGGCCTATAAATAGAGATGGAGGGGCAGCCCTCCACACACACTCCTTGCTCTCTCATACACATGCCATGCAATGATCTGGCTTCTTCTCTCCCTCCCACGAAAAGAGTTTCGTAGAGCCGAAAGGCTGTCTGGGTTCCGGCAGGAACTAGTTCTGGACGGCGAAGCCCTGCCGGATAGATGACACCGTATGTGTGCAACCCCGTAGAGAGGTCGTAGTTTCGATCTTTGTGCCCGAGGGGCTGTTTTGAGAGTGCCTCCCGAAGGGCTGTCCAAGTGACGGTCCGAGTTCTGTGAGTCCTCCCGTAGGGCTGTCCGAGTGACCGTTCGAGTTTCGAAGGTCCTCCTGAAGGGCTGTCCGCGACACCATCCGGGGGACTGTTCGACCGTCTCCCGGAGGGCTGTCCGAGGAGAAGATGAGGGTATACATCCTCGCGGTTGGGAGGTTGTAAATCCTAGCTGCGGGGATCTGCACCAACGATCGTCATCGACTCTACTTCCGCTGCGCTACGAGTCGGTAATGAAACAGATCAAACCTTGTATGCAGTCTTCATAGTGGTCCTGGGCTGGTGCGTAGGTCGGAAATTTTTATTTTCTGCTGTGTTACCCTACAGTGGCATCAAGAGCCGTGCTATGCGTAGATGCAGGTTGCGATCTAGAATACATGGAGATGTATGGGTGTTGCACAATATAATTAGGTAGTAGATAAGATCTATTACTGAAAATTATTTGTGCGGGTAGCAGATGAAATCTGTTACCTGATGTTCTTGTTGCTTCCCTTAAATTTGTGTAGTCCTGATCTTGACAGCATTGTGGAATCTGACAAAGTTCTGGCAATCCGCGATCCTTTCATGCTGCTCCTGAGTATGCTGATTGACAGATCAACGAAGTGCTAACAGTTCTTTGGGTTCCACTTTAGTCAAAGAAAGATGGATGTTTCGCAGACGAAAGGGCAATGCAGATATGATCTGCACGGGGGTCATGCGTATGACGAAGTTCAGTATGGGGCTCGAGATTTTATTATCTCGTGTTTCATACACCCCGCAAAAGTTAATCTAGCGACTTGAATTATCATGCTTGATGATGGACGTTGGTAGCTTCGGTTTGTTTCGAAACCTTAGAAGCCACGTAAGATAAACTTTTGTATGAACCGATTAGAGGCGTCTAACTTGGTTTTGCAGGAGGGTTTGCATGTGCATGTGATGTGGTATAGCAGAGCTCATAATAATTTGATTATGTATGAGATGACTATATGATGTAAATTAATTAACATGACCTGCGTGTCATGATTCGGCATGATGGCTGGAGCCATATGATTGCACTTTAATGACCTGCGTGTCAACCTTGTGTAATGCATTTATTTTATCTGCTATAGAGATAGCAATATTATCTGGTGCATCGACAAGGTGGTGGCAATCTTCGCGAAGGTGAATACCGACGCGAATGCCGAAGACGAAGAAATGAAAGACTTCTCCGTCAGAAAGGGCTATACCATATCATGCTAATTATGAATTGCCTGAGATGTTTATCCCTTTGATGCACCCTTCTTGATTGCGCGGTAGTCGCTTTTTATTAGGGTGATCTCTCACAAAAATATCAAGTAGTTAGTGTTCTCCCAAGTGTAGCACCGTCACGGCACCTAACTTTTCGGGGTATCACATGCTAACATGGGTACGAACGATTAGGGATGTGTGAGGCGGGTGAGTTGAGACCTCGCAGCGAGATCACTTGGTTGTCTTGACGTTCAGGCATGAAAGTCATGAGCTCGGAACACACGCATCGAAAGATGAACAAGAGTCACATAGAGATGTGATTGGCAAGTTTGCCTACCGATTGAGATTTTCGTCATTAGTGATGCTACCATCAATGGCGTTGAATTGAAATGCGGATCTTGAATCACTCACAATCAATTATGAGAGATATTGATTTGAGTGGGAGCGCACTGTTGAATTAACTTGTTTCATTCTCAGTGCAATTAATTTTGAACACTGTCTAAGTGTGGTTTGCATAATAGTTATAGAATAATGGCTCGCGTTTCCACCTTCCCTATTAAAATTGAATAGCTGTTAAATATCTGGTTAAATCTTTACGGTTGGTAACGTAATGTGAGGATTGTCCTCAAGAGTGCCGAGAAGTACTTTGTCATATCGCATACTTTCGGTATTCTCCCGCTAATGCTATGGATCATGTGACTCTCGTCCTTCGATCCAAAAGCTAGAATTCCATTTTTTAGTCAAGTGCAATATGTTTGCTTCCATGAGACCCGAACTTCAAAAGTTTGGATAGTTATGTGATATTCATGGAATCTGAAAATCATTTTCA
Organism: Secale cereale; assembly: GCA_902687465.1. Taxonomy (NCBI): domain Eukaryota; kingdom Viridiplantae; phylum Streptophyta; class Magnoliopsida; order Poales; family Poaceae; genus Secale; species Secale cereale. Next base: position 29,666,962 of record LR738709.1, on the reverse strand, counting down.
GAGACAGACAAAGGCTGAAAGATATGAGATATCCAAAGCAGTGTTTGTTTGCAAACTATTAGTAAAGGAGTTTACTATGCATTAGACTGATAAGAGAGGGATCCAGTAGAACGCCTGTCATATGATGAAAGGTGAATAAAACAACAACTTAAAGAGAAAGGAAGTGTCCGAAGGGTGTTAGTAAGACTTTCACGCCTAGGAAGTCCGGGGCTAACGCCACTCTTAAGTTGGGTGCTTCTTCTGAGAGTAGGAGAAATACTAAAAGTTAAACTGTTAGAAGTATAATGGTAAAAAGAAAGAAGACTGGAATATCCAGCTCATGTATGAATGTCATACAAGTTTTTGATGTATAGAAGGCTGGTCAAAGATATAGTCCTTGGGAATTATGATTAATTTGTTGATCACTAATTCTTGGGTATTGTGAGTTAATCACAAAGATACCCGCTCGATTGCATTCTGATGCAACTCGATGTAAGAACTACTATGGCCTAAGACACTAGCCAGGAATGAGGTTAAGGTATACACAGGGAACATAGTAAATGTTACTATACCTTCCATCGGTGTATTACCGTCTGTATTTATTTTCATAATTCATTTAGAGTTTTACACACTCTAGCCCATTGCATAAGGTATCTTGCAAGAAGGTTGTTCATAAGAGAACTTCTGATGTTCGGTGTTATGAACAACATAAGGGCCATACTTTCATTATGAATGAGATGTATGTTATGAATGTTGATAATAAAATATTACCTCTGTGTTTATTTTCATAATTCATTTTAGAGTTTCATACACTCTAGCCCATTGCACAGTGTTTTTGCAAAAGAGGTTATTCATAAAAACAACAATTGTTGTTCAGTATTATGAATAACATGAAGGGGCATGCTTCCATCCAAGATGGGATGTATGTTATGAATATTGATGGTAATATGATACATCCATAACACTGACGCTAAATGTCGCAAGACTAAAAGAATACCACACAAGTGTGGCACTGCATTTGGTCACATTGGAGAAACCCGCATGGAAAATTCCATTATGATGGATTTTGAAGTCATTTGATTTTGAATCGTCTGACACTTGCAACTTTCCTCCGAAAAGTGAAGTGACTGAATACCGTTCACGGGCCATAAGGAACGAGTAACAAACTTATTGGTGATCATACATTTGATGTGTGTAGTCCGATAAATGTTGTTAGTAGTGGATTTATCTATCTTCAGAAATGACTCAAGTAGATATATGGATATTTACTTGATGAGACGTAAGTCTGGATCTTTTGAAATCATTCGAAAGGTTTTCAAAAATGAAGTAGAAGTTATTGTAACAAGAAAATTATGTTTCTACAATTCGATTGCAGAAAGGAATATTTGAGTTACAAGTTTAGCGAATGTCTGATGAGTTGTGAAAGCTGTTTCATAACTTACACTTCCCGGAACACCACTGCAAAGTGAAAAGTCTGTGAAGATGTAATCAAACCATTTATGACATGGTGAGATCAAAGATGACATAAATAAATTTGCCATTATCCCTTTTAAAGAGTGATGCTTTAGAGACTGCGGCTTTTACACTGAAAAGAGCTCCATCGGGTCTGTTGAAATGACACCATGGTATGGTACGCCCAAACATGTTATATCTTTTCTTAACATTTGGAATATGGGGCTTGTGTAAAAGGTTACAAACCTATTCCAAATCAGACAAGTGCTACTTTGTAGGTTATCCCAAGCAATTGGGTATTCCTCCCTCACTATACCGAGGCAAATAGTTTTGCCACAAAACGGTATGATTTTAAAGAGAATGGTTCTTTCAAAAAGGTGAGTGGGAGAACAATGCAAATCGACGAGATAACAGTATCTTCGTCATCAGGTCAAAGGAAAGGAACCTTGGAAGTAATTCCAGAGTTTCCTACTGCGACTGATACGGAAGTCTCTACAATAAAATGTATGGACTTCGGTCGAACTTGCAGCTGAACCACGTAGGCAAGGCTCGTGCAAACCTCTCAGGTGCGCAGACGAGATATTGTTGTTGGACAACAGTACACCTATGATACACAAGGAAGCGTTGATGGGCCCTGACTCCGGAATTGGCTAAATGCCAATACAACCCGAGTTAGTTTCCATATAAGTGATTCAAGATTAAAACCTTGATACACCCTTCAGAAGACTTAGAGTCTAACGAATATTTATGGAACTTAAAACTGATACGGATAAAAATGTTTATCCATAAAGCTCGACTTGTTGCAAAACAAGTTCAAAGAGTTGACTACGATGAGGTTGTTTCATCGTAGCGATGCTTAAAGTCGGTTCGGGTTGAACTAGCAATTAATACATATTTCAATCTTGAGATATGAAACATGGATGACAAAAGGATTTCCATCTGATGGAAATGAAACCTAGGACTTGTATGTGATACAGTCCAAAGTAGGTTGTCGATCCAGAGGATGCTAGTAGGTATGCAAACTTCAGAGTTCCAGCGATGGACAGAAGAGAGCAAAATGGAGTTGGAATCTTCGTGTTTTGATGAAATGGTCAAAAGGGGTTTTGACTTCATCAATGGGTAACGAAGATGCTTGTAATTCAAGAAAGTAAGTGGGAGCGCAATAATATTTCTAAAAACCTTGTGTGCTTGACACATTGGTAATTGGAAATAAATTTCTTGACACGAATTAGGACTTCATTTGAAAATAGTTTTTTCAATGAAGTGCTTAGGCTAAATAGCCTTGATATTAGGCATGATGATCTATGGAGATAGATTTACCTAATAGGGCTAAGCAATGAATACATATTGACAAGATGCTAAAACTTTTTAGCATATAAAACGCCAAGGAGTGATTCTTGCCGAAGTCACATGGAAAGAGTTTTTGCAAGACTCGGTGTCCCAAAAACACCTATGAGCAAAATACATGATGGAGATTCCACACACTTTCGTGTTTGGATTAGTCATGTATTCCATGGTATGTAAAAACAACCAGATATGTCCGATACTCCAAAGGTGTTATGAGTATAGATACCAAAGTGGTCAAAAGTACTGATCATAGGACAACAGTGAAAGATGTCATGTAGTACCAGAGTAGTACTGATGACATGTTTTCTCGCAAGCGGAGATCATGAAGAGTTCGTTGTAAAATGTTACATCGATACAGTCTTCATCTTTTCCCCGTGCGATTTTCGATTTAAATTAAGGGTTTTGTGTAACACACAATGTGGTGGCACAGTTAGTTGGAAAATGTTCCAAACAAGTTACTGTGGTGAATTCTATAACAGAGGTGAAGTATGTTGCCGCTTTTGAAGCGACAAAGAAGATGTTGAATCATATAGTTCATTCATGAACTTAGTATGGTTCCAAGATGGCTTTTGTCAATGGGACACTACTGCAGGTAGTTGCTCCATAACTCAGTCTGAGGAATCCAGGTTCTACCTGTGATTCACATACATACAAAGCTAAGTCCACACAAAATATGAATTTTGTGAAGGCGTGAAAACGCGAGGATATGCAAAGATACACACGGAGCTGAAGTCGTCAGATCCGTTGGACATCAGGCTATACCACAAGCGAAGCATATTTACACCAATGTGCCATAGGTGTAAAGTGCATTAGCATTGACTAGATATTGACTCTAGTGCAAGTGGGAGTCTGTAGGAGATATGCCCTAGAGGCAATAACAAATGTTATAAATTATCTCTCTGTTCATAATTAAGTTTATATTCCATGCTATAACTGCTATGGTTCTCGAGTCTGCAAATAAAACGAGGCTCGGAGGAAGACTCATATGCACGTGTGGAAAAATAAACGATAAAATGTATTCCTAGTCTGGCCTCTAAGACTAGCTCAAGTGTTGCATGATGGTTCTGTTTTCCTGATCATGGGCATGTCTATGCCAGCAACTTTGAGGGCACAATGTTAGCAGAACATTTGTGTTGAATCGACCCGAATTGATGTTATGCTATGAGTTACATTCGTCACAAGTTAATGGTTAATAACACAGGAAGTTAATGTTTGCATAATTCCTTAGACCATGAGAGTATCGAGTTCCTTCATGCTTGATTCATGAACTTTGGGGTTTGTTAAACGTCATCCGTAACTGGATGGCTATTACGGCGGCTTACGGGTTCATGGGAAAGTATGGCAAGTAACGAGATAGCTCAAGATTGGGATTTGCTCCTCCGACGATGGAGAGATATACTCGGGCCCTCTCGGTGTAACGGTATCCATCATCGTCTGGCCAGACACAGGGTGATTTGATCACTGGGATGCCGGAACACGAAAACGAGAAAAGTGAACAAAACCGGTAACGAGGTAACTTGCATAGTGGACAAAGTGTTTGCCCACGGGGATGCAATAAATCTCACCTCGGGTGTTTGTGACATATCGCGAAGCAAAAGGAATAGCACACAACAACTGGAGGTTCACTCGAATATTTATTCATGTGGGTATAGGGGGTCAATATGGGTGTCCACGGCTCCGATGTTGATCATTGATCGGAAGTGTTTCCGGGTCATGTCTATACTTCACTGAACCTATAGGGTCACACGCTTAAGGGTCATCTATCTGCTGAATACTAGACAGGGAGTCTGAGAGAAAATCACCGAAAAAGTTTCGGAGACAACGGAAGAGTTCCGGAGAGAGAACACCGAAAGAGTTTCGGTAAAACCAAAAAGATGTTTCGGAATATATTATTAGGTCAAAAAGGGTTTCGGCACCGCATGGAAATTATCAGAGGGTGCCAGAATTGGTCTGGGAACTTCTGGGAATTTTCAGAGAGAAAAACCGGAAATGTTCCGAAACTGCCGTAACCGCTGTTAATGCTTTCCGCTGATAAAAACCACAGCACCGAAAATGTTTCGGATCATGCCCAGAATAATTTTAGAGGGTACCGTAAATGTTCTGGGACCTTCTGGAATTTTTCAGAAAAAAGTTTCGCGGAAAACATCTTGTCTCAGCGCGAGGGGACAAGATCCCACGAATCGGGGGTTGCATGTTTGGTGGCTTTTTGTCTAGGGAGCATGCATGTTTCATGGAGACATGTTGGTGGCTTGTTGGGGGGGCCCCCCCCAGGGGGGGACAAGGTGTTGGGCTGCCATGGGAGTGTCCCCTTGGTGCCCCCCTTGTGTTACCTTTTTACCCTTCCATGTTGGACATGTAGCATGGGTAGTTTGGTATTTCCTCCACCACCCCACCCCTTGCCTTGGCCTATAAATAGAGATGGAGGGGCAGCCCTCCACACACACTCCTTGCTCTCTCATACACATGCCATGCAATGATCTGGCTTCTTCTCTCCCTCCCACGAAAAGAGTTTCGTAGAGCCGAAAGGCTGTCTGGGTTCCGGCAGGAACTAGTTCTGGACGGCGAAGCCCTGCCGGATAGATGACACCGTATGTGTGCAACCCCGTAGAGAGGTCGTAGTTTCGATCTTTGTGCCCGAGGGGCTGTTTTGAGAGTGCCTCCCGAAGGGCTGTCCAAGTGACGGTCCGAGTTCTGTGAGTCCTCCCGTAGGGCTGTCCGAGTGACCGTTCGAGTTTCGAAGGTCCTCCCGAAGGGCTGTCCGCGACACCATCCGGGGGACTGTTCGACCGTCTCCCGGAGGGCTGTCCGAGGAGAAGATGAGGGTATACATCCTCGCGGTTGGGAGGTTGTAAATCCTAGCTGCGGGGATCTGCACCAACGATCGTCATCGACTCTACTTCCGCTGCGCTACGAGTCGGTAATGAAACAGATCAAACCTTGTATGCAGTCTTCATAGTGGTCCTGGGCTGGTGCGTAGGTCGGAAATTTTTATTTTCTGCTGCGTTACCCTACAGACGGCGGCTAGGGTAGACGTCTACCTGACTATATAATGCGGACCGGGTAGATCGTGGGGAAAACCCCACGTCCAAGTAACAGCCCCACGATCCAAAAGGATCGGAAACGATTGAGCAATTACCACGCCCGTTAATTACGACTTATTAATTATTCCCCAGCAACAAAAATATAGACAACGTGCATAGGTCTGTCCTCGGCTCGGCTCATTCCCGCAACCCGCGGCGCGTCATGATGAGGCGTGGCGTGGCGAGGCGAGTGAGGAGGAGGAGCGCGCGTGTAGGTCTCATCTTCTCATGCTCATACAAGTGGTAGAAGAGCTAACCTTATAAAGAGGTGCAACTCTCCCTCAACTTCCATTGTGGGACTAAACTTTAGTACCACTCAGTCCACTCACATGTGTGCATGAATGGGCTAAGAGAATTTGAGAATTTTAGTTGGGCTTTGGGCCAAAGGCCTACTAGCAAAATTCCAACAATCCCCCACAAAGTCTCATTGGCACATCACATTATTTAGTTCCAAAACATTGTTTATATACCGTTGCTCAGTGGAGACTGTTAAGTTGAACTTCCACTCAGAGATTTATGCTACACTAGATGACAACTTGAATAGTGGACTATCCCTTGAACTACAAGTTTTCTGCGAGACTAGTTTCACACATGTTCTTGACCGATACTGGGCTGCCGCAAGGCTTCCCTGCGGGTGGAGCGTATACGTCATACTCCAGGGCCTTTCATGAATTTATTAGAGAACACCCAATTCTCAAAGACTACGACGTTAACAGTCAAATTCATATAGGTGTGTTCCTCAGGAGTTGCTCTGCAGGGCAACATCTCTGCTTACCCGAATAAGCCACTTGGAACACATTAAGATAGGTATCAACCTGCCATGCAGATTAGGAGAGTATTGCATCTTCACGGAGTGGGATAATTAATACAAGGATACTCTCCTCCCAGCTGACCAACAGCTTGTCTCCCACTTCTACTTCATGAGATCTCCGATCACATAGAGTGGGTTACCACTGTGGACAACTCATGCGGTGGGTCTCAAACCCATCTCCATCGATGCATTATCTATCACATTACGTTATAAACCCTTTGTGAAGGGATCTGCCAAGTGTTTCGATGTTTGGATATAATCCAACGTAATAACTCCGGAGTTCTTCAATTTTCTGACAGATTTCAATCTCCTCTTCACATGCCTTGAGGACTTCATATATCCTTAGAACTGTTTATCTTAACGATCACAATTTGATTATCACAGTTCATCAGGATAGGGGGTATCGTTTTTTCAACCATCGGTAAGTCCATAAAGAGTGCACGAAGCCACTCTGCTTCAATAGTGGTTGCGTCTAATGCTGTGAGTTCTGCTTCCATAGTTAACCTCGTTAAGATGGTCAGCTTGCAAGACTTCCAGGAAATAGCGCCACCACCAAGTGTGAAAACATAACCACTTGTGGCCTTAATCTCATCAGCATCAGATATCCAGTTTGAGTCACTATAACCCTCCGGTACCCTTGGATACCCAGTGTAGTGAATCCCGTAGCTCGCAGTGCCTTTCAAATAGCGCATAAATCTCTCAAGAGCACGCCACTGATCAACTCCCGGTTTTGACACAAACCGACCCAGCTTGCTCACAGCAAAAGAGATGTCAGGCCTCGTGGCACTTGCCAAATACATAAGCGAGCCAATAATCTAAGAGTATCTCAGTTGATCTCTAGCAATTCGTCGATTCTTTCAAAGCAACACACTAGCATCATATGGAGTTGGAGAAGGCTGGCAGTCGCTATACCCAAAGCGACTCAAGACCATTTCCACATAGTGAGACTAAAGCAGTGTAATCCCACCATTCTCATCTCTCAATAGCTTGATATTTAAGATAACATCAGCCACTACTAGATCCTTCATCTCGAAACAGCGAGATAAGAAATCCTTAACCTCCTTGATTAAATCAAGTTTGGTTCTGATAACCCTCAACCGTAAGGGATCGAGATAGTCTTCGCGGGTAAGAATAACCCAATTTATTGATTCGACACACGGGGAGCCAAAGAGTATTTATAAGCTTTGACAGTTGAGTTGTCAATTCAACCGCACCTGAAATATACTTACTTGCAACAAAAGATAAGTGGTAACAGTGATATGATAGTGATGATAGTGATAGTAAAAGTAAACAGCAAAAGTAAATAGCAGTAGTAAATGGCAAAAGTAGCGACTAGTAACAAGCAGGGTTTAAAACACTGTAGGCTAGGGAGATGGATGGTTGGGCGCTGCATGGATGAGATAGATTCTAACTTGGGGCACGGCACACGGAAAAGTAATGATCATCTAGGCAAATATCAAACATTAGGCATGTATCCCGTAGGTAGTTGTGCGTGCTTGCAATAAGAACTTGCACAACATCTTTTGTCCTACCATCCCGCTACGAACGGGGCCAAAAGGAACTTATGGATATTAAGGTGCTCCTGTCAAAGAGCACCGGAACAAAGCAATGAACTCAATGGATACATGTAATCCTCAAACTACGGACCATCCCCTTTGGTGTCCCAAGCTGTCACTTTTGGGATCGCCGGTTCCGGACCGTAACAGGTGCAAACAACTCATAGATAGGATCACGAACACAAATATACTCATACAAACACATATGGTTCAGATCTGAAATCATGGCACTCGGGCCCTAAGTGTCAAGCATTAAGAATAACAAGTTGAAGCAAAGATGATAAACACCATAGTAGATGATAGGCAACATGCCCCCAACGATCTAATAAACTATTACATGATCTAACTCATCCAATCCCTACCATCCCCTTCGCCTACAACAGGGGAATTACTCACACATGAAAGGGGAAGTCATGGAGGGATGATGGAGTGGTGATGATGATGACGATGGCGACGATCTCCCCTCTCCGGAAGCCAATTCAGCCTCCAGATTAGCCCTCCCGAGGAAGAATAGAGGGTGGCGGCGGCTCCGCGACAGAAAACTGCGAAAGAACTTCTGATCTGGGGTTTCTGCGTCGGGAGTAAAAATACGAGGCAAAGTAGGGCAGCTGGGGTGTGGGACCCACCCAGGCGGCCCCCCGGCGCGGCCCAGGGGGGGGGTGGGGCGCGCCCACAGGGCGCCTGGGCACCCCCTGGCCCCCCTCTGGCCCCACTTCTGGCTCCTGGTTCCTTCGGGTGCGTGGATTTTCTGTGATTTTTCGTGGATTTTTCTGAGATACCTAAAAATCCATTTTCCTGCACACAAATAAACCATACAGGCAGCTCTGCTGAAAACAGCGTCAGTCCGAGTTAGCTTAGTCCAAATCATGCAAGAATGAGGCCAAAACAATATCAAAAGTGTTTGGAAAACTAGATACGTTTGAGACGTATCAACTCCCCCAAGCTTAGGATATTGCTTGTCCTCAAGCAATTCAGTTCAACGAACTGGACGCGACAAAGAAAACTTTGACAAACTCTTTTGCTTCATTAGATGTATATAAGCATGTACTACGAAAAGAGTTTAGCAAGTATTGAAACAGTACTTATGAGGACAATGCAAGGAGCAATCCTTCTTTCAACTGACCAGTCACAAATACTTAAACGTAAATAATATATTACTGGAAATCAAGACAAGATTACATTGCACATAGCTTGAGCATATTAGGGTGGTATCTCGCTAGCCTCCATGAGTGAAGCAAAACATAAATGTAGAGACTCCTCCAGAGTTTTAAAGGAGACTAGAACTAAGAATTTCAGAATAAATCATATCACAAGTATGCAGAAGACAATGTAATACTTTGGGACAATGCACATTACACTCAGAATGACAATTATGCTCTCCTAGTGGGTGCTTTGAAGAAAGAAGGTGAGACTCTCGAACCGTGGCTTTTATTGGGAAGGTTGAAAACCTGTGGTCGGAAACAAAAACTAAACATGTACCAGAGCTCTTGGTTTAAAAAAACAGAAGTAAACATGTTTTGAGAAGTGCATATTTCGTCAACGAATGCTAGCAATTAAATCAATCACTTTTTGAGTGGACAAGTCTCGAGGAACGGCTCCCGCATGAGGACGATCACATCCTCTTAATCTCCTTTGTTTATCACTGCCAAAGTTTTCTGATTTCTCATGAACAAAGCGTGAAAGAGGGTTTGGTTGTTATATTATCTTTTTGAGTCGGGCACACTCAATGCCAGTTCCTTTTCGTATTAGGGGTTTGCACATTAGACATACAATCCAGGGGTGAAACTTGTCCATCTTAAAAAGATCATGAATTAACTACTACTTCCTCATGAGCTAAAACATAGTCACAAAAGAGAAATGCTTTTGATTAGTTTCGAGATGGTACATGAAAGTCTTCGTTAGGAATGGTAGGTAAATACCATGTATAGGAAGGTATAGTGGACTCATATGGCATAACTGGTTTTAAGGATTTTGGATACACAAGCAGTCAGTCCGCTTAGTACAGGTGGAGGTTTAGCAAAAGACTGGGAAGCGACCAACTAGAGAGCAATAACGGTTATAATCATGTAGAGCGACAAAGCAACATTGAATCGGGCATGAAAGTGATATAACTATTCTGAAACTCAAAGATGATCAAGGCAGAGTAGACTTTTTAGTCTTAAGCATGTGTAAGCATGTGCCAAGTCAATCCAAAAATTCTCTAAAGGGAAATACCACCTTAGTATACCAGACTATGAACAGTGCAATGCATGTAGATCATTTCAATAACACATTATATACTCTAGTTATTCGGGACTAGCCACAAGGAAAGCATTAACCACTGGAAGAGCATTGTAAACATAGCACTATGTCGCTACAAGCTGGTCTCTAGATCATAAGTACAGGCATATGTACAAAAGTAGAAACAAAAAGAGTTCATACCGGTCTTCCTTGTTGCTTCCCTCCAGTCGATCTTCGTCATCACTGCTTGTCACTTGCACGATCGAACATAGGAAATATAATCAAATGACATCACAGACTCGAGCTGATCTCTGAAAACAAAGCAAACTAAAGAGAGAAAGGAAATCTTTTTGGGTTTTTTCAAAGGTTGAATAAAAGCAAAAGAAAGAAAAAAAATATTTTTGTTGTTTTTGCAAACAGAGAAACAAAGAAGAACGGGCAAAAACTTCTAAAAGATCAAAGCGAATAAAACGGATAATACAATGGAAAAGTGAGAAGGGCACGTACTCACTAGTAGATAAAGGGTATTTAGCCCCGGTTCATTTGGCCTTTTAGCCCCGGTTCTGGAACCGGGGCAAGAGGGTCGGTACTAATGCTCTGACCCTTTAGTCCCGGTTCAATCCAGAACCGGGGCAAAAGGGTGTCCACGTGGCCTGTGCACCGAGTCCTGGCAGGAGGGGCTTTAGTCCCGGTTGGTGGTACCAACCGGGACCAAAAGGCATCCACGTGTCAGCATTTCTGTGGCTGTGGTTTTTGTTTTTTTTTTGAAAGGGGAGGGGGGG
>LR738709.1:29582393-29651456 GCA_902687465.1 Secale cereale | reverse complement strand
CGCCTTGACCTTCAGATTCATCCACTGTGCCATAAGGTGGCAATTTTGTGCCTGCGTGATAGCATCCACAGGATTCCTGGCAGTAGCCGTCAAGGCAAGCTCTGGCTGAAGCAGCTCGGTGGAAGCCACGCTGCTTCTCCGCTGAGATGGCGGGGTAGCTTCGGGGGAATCTTCGGCAATTCTTTTCTCCCGATCTGCTTCCCGTTCCTCTATCGCTTGTATTCTGGCCCGCAGCGCCTGGATTTCGGTCATCTCCATTTTCTTCCTCCTGTCGTGGCATTTGTAGCCTCCTGCGTCCGGAAACCCAGCACGCCACGGAAGGGAGCCTGGCGTGCCTCGTGTCCGTCCAGGGTGCTCAGGATTCCCGAGGGCCATTGTCAGCTCGTCGTTCTCTCTGTCGGGGATGAACGTCCCTGCATGCGCTGCCTTGATATACTGCCGCATCTTCTTGAGTGGTGTTTCCATTTGCTTGTCCGTCCAAATGCACCACCCTGTTACAGGGTCCAAGGTTCCGCCAGCCCCGAAGAACCAAGTCCGGCAACGTTCTGGCCAGTGCATTTTCTCTGGTTCGATCCCTTTCTGAAGCAGATCATTCTCAGCCTTGGCCCACTTAGGCCGGGCTACGAGGTAGCCGCCCGACCCCGTGCGATGGTGATGCATCTTCTTTGCAGCATTTATCCGGTTTGTCTCCGACATCTTCTGACTCTTTTCCGACTTCTTATGGGCCACAAATGCGGGCCAGTCATCTTTGATCTTCTCATATATGCCCACGAATTCTGGAGTCGTTTTCTCTCTGACAAACGTATTCAGTTTTTTCTTCCATGCCCTGAATTGGTCTGCCATCTTCGAAAGTGCATAAGACTTGATTAAGTCCTCTTTAACTGGCTTCGCCGGATCAACCTCTCGCGGTAGGACGAAGTTTGACTTCAGCTCAGTCCAAAGATCTTCTTTCTGCATATCAGTGACATAAGTCACCTGAGCATCGTTTGCAGCCGGCTTTAACCATTGATGGATGCTGATCGGGATCTTGTCCCTAACCAGAACCCCGCACTGATTAACAAATGCGTTCTTTGTGCGGATGGGTGCAATCGGCTCGCCGGAGCGCGAGATTTCTGAGATCTCAAACTTTTCATCCGGCCTCAACTTTTTCTTCGCTCCTCGTCTCTTTACCGAAGATTTGCTCGATCCGGAGGGCTAGAAAAGGAACAAAGACGAGAGTTAATGAATGAATCAATTAACTAGTCAGCACATGCTTAACTAACATATATACCTCCTGGCCGGACTCGGTTCGGTCACCGGAGCCAGCATCACGGTCTCCTTCTTGCACCGGCATTGGGTCACCGGAGCCGTCCTCACGGTCTACTTCTTCCATGTGCATTGGGTCACCGAATTCATCAATATCATAGCCTAGATCTTCCAGCTGCAGCTCTTGTTCGACCTGCTCATCGGTGTCGTTGAGAAACGACCTGACGGCATTTTGCCCGTCTGCGATTATGTCCATCAACATCGCTTCTTGTGCTAGGTCTCGGGTGTTGTCGTCCATTGTTTCTACAAATATTTACAACATGCCAATTATTATTCAAACATGACAGATGGATATATTAATGGCAAACGTAGAACTAGCTTCAACCCTCGACTGCTCGGCGATCCACAAACCCTAGACCCCCTCATGTCACATTTTGTCTAGCTAGTGTCAAAGGATTCAACAAAACCAATACTTCATCATTAGGCAAAAGTAACAGTAGAATGATGGTACGAAGCTTTCCAAAGTTGTTTTGGAACGGAGTCCCAGATAAGATAATCCGTAACAAAAGACGGATTAACCTATCAGGAACTCCGTTCCAAAACATCTTTGCATAACTTCGTACCAACATGCCCCGGTTACTTCTGGCAAAAGATGAAGTCATGGAATTTTTCAATACTTTGACACTAGCTAGGCAACCTCTCTCGACCCCTCGACCCCCGACTGCTCGGCGATCCACAAACCCTAGACCCCCCTCATGTCACATTTTGTCTAGCTATAGTGTCAAAGGATTCAACAAAACCAATACTTCATCATTAGGCGAAAGTAACAGTAGCATGATGGTACGAAGCTGTCCAAAGTTGTTTTGGAACGAAGTCCCAGATAAGATAATCCGTAACAAAAGACGGATTATCCTATCAGGAACTCCGTTCCAGAACATCTTTGCATAACTTCGTACCAACATGCCCCGGTTACTTCTGGCAAATGATGAAGTCATGGAATTTTTCAATACTTTGACACTAGCTAGGCAACCTCTCTCGACCCCTCGACCCCCGACTGCTCGGCGATCCACAAACCCTAGACCCCCTCATGTCACATTTTGTCTAGCTATAGTGTCAAAGGATTCAACAAAACCAATACTTCATCATTAGGCGAAAGTAACAGTAGCATGATGGTACGAAGCTCTCCAAAGTTGTTTTGGAACGGAGTCCCAGATAAGATAATCCGTAACAAAAGACGGATTATCCTATCAGGAACTCCGTTCCAGAACATCTTTGCATAACTTCGTACCAACATGCCCCGGTTACTTCTGGCAAATGATGAAGTCATGGAATTTTTCAATACTTTGACACTAGCTAGGCAACCTCTCTCGACCCCTCGACCCCCGACTGCTCGGCGATCCACAAACCCTAGACCCCCTCATGTCACATTTTGTCTAGCTATAGTGTCAAAGGATTCAACAGAACCAATACTTCATCATTAGGCGAAAGTAACAGTAGCATGATGGTACGAAGCTCTCCAAAGTTGTTTTGGAACGAAGTCCCAGATAAGATAATCCGTAACAAAAGACGGATTATCCTATCAGGAACTCCGTTCCAAAACATCTTTGCATAACTTCGTACCAAAATGCCCCGGTTACTTCTGGCAAATGATGAAGTCATGGAATTTTTCAATACTTTGACACTAGCTAGGCAACCTCTCTCGACCCCTCGACCCCCGACTGCTCGGCGATCCACAAACCCTAGACCCCCTCATGTCACATTTTGTCTAGCTAGTGTCAAAGGATTCAACAGAACCAATACTTCATCATTAGGCGAAAGTAACAGTAGCATGATGGTACGAAGCTCTCCAAAGTTGTTTTGGAACGAAGTCCCAGTATAATGCCCAGGATGGAGTTATACCTCCTACGTGTCGAGGCACGACTTAAAGGCATAAATCCATCCTAGAATGATCTCAAGTTTGGTATCTTTGCACGACTCATGTAAAAGAGGGATTAAAATGCAAAAGGAGATAGTTGGCTTACACTCGCCACTTCACACAATACATTACATAAACAATCATCATTCAGAACATCACAGCCCGACTACGGGTAAGATCCAAAAGAAAGATACCAAAACAACAAAAGCCACAGGTCAGGATCGAATCCTAGTAGAAACCACTACTGAACATCGAAACGTCACAAGCAAACGGTCAAACTCTTCATCGAGCTCCTGGTGAAGCACTGAACCAGCTCCTGCATCGAGCTCGGCTGAACCTGCATCTGGTGTGGTGAAGTAACTGTGAGCCACAGAGGACTCAGCAATCCCGTTCCCGGGTAACAAGACTATTTAAGCCTTGGGTGTGGACAAGGCTGAAGAAAGAACGAGAGGTGAAGGAACAAACAAGAGTCTGCAGCAGCAACTAGCACTAACTTACGTAATAGAGAGCGAGAAGAGAAGAGCATCGGTCGAAAGATGATCACGAAGTGATCCTAGCTAAAGCCGGTCAAACATAACCCCACCGTGTTCAACTCCCGAATCCCTATTCGGAAATTGACAGTCACGGTACACACGCTGGTAGTGTATTGAAACATTGTGTCAAGTTATCTACAACCGGAATTAACAAGCTCCCATCTGCCACATAACCGCGGGCACGGCTTTCGAAAGTTCAAACCCTGCAGGGGTGTTCCAACTTGGCCCATCACAAGCCCACGATCCGCGAAGTCGCAACTCCATAGGTGGGAAGACCCGAGTATTCTCGGAATCCCGTGCTCAAGTTAAACCGAACTAAGGTAAGGCTAATCCAGCAAATCCTCCCGGCGTGTCGACACCCTGATAGTAGCCGCGCGTATCTAAGTCTCAGGACACGACCGGATGGGCGAAGCTACAGGACCCAAATACCTCGGGTTGCCCCAAGGCGGTTCCCGCAGGCTCCCCGTTTGGGACCAACACCATCGGCACTGGCCCCCCCTGCTATGTAGAAATAAAGGATCCTCGAGGGAGCGACCCTCTATGCAAATTTAATTAATTAATTAAGTTGTTATTATGAGGCAAATAGTACCAAATGTTGGGACTTGCTGGAAAAGACTTAGCACTTAGCGGTTTATCAAGGGGGTCCCATACACCCCAACCGTGTTAGGAACGCAAAATCAAGGAACATAACACCGGTTTATACGGTTCCTAACGGCATGAGTGGAACAAAACACCAAGCAAAAGGCTTAGCCTTCCACCCTGCCAGTATATAGATGATTTCATTATTTTAAGCATTTATATAGTGTGATATAACCCAACCAAACTTCAACATGAAGCAAGCATCTTCAATCTTCACCTGCAACTAACAATGCTATAAGAAGGGCTGAGCGAAGCGTACTTAGCCAAGCAACGGTTTGCGTAGGTAGGGTGGTTAAACATGGCAATTGGTTACAAGTAGGAGGCTGACAAGAAGAACATGGGCATCGAGGCAAAACTATAGAGCGATACTCTAGCAAGAGGCAAAAATAGTAATGGTATCCGGGTTTGGTCATCTTGCCTGGGATTCCACAAGGAAGAAGAACGGATCCAAGAAGAAGACGAAGCAACAGTCGAGCGGATCCTCACAACTCCGGAACGAAACCGAAGCTAACAAGAGAAGCAACCGGAAAGAAAGAAACAACACGGTAAACACACAAGCAACAACATGGCATACGATGCACAAACAAGTATGATGCATGTCCGGTTTAAAATATGCATGGCAAGGCAAGTGCACAAACAAATACTACAAGTTAAGTGGAGCTCAATATGCAACGAGTTGCATATTGACGAAACACCACAAATTAATTATTTAGTTGACTCTCATTATTTACAAGACAAGATTAAATGTTTTAGCATGGCAAGAGGTGAAGCAAAAATAAAACTACACTATTAGGCAATTTAAATGAGGCCGGAAAAATAACAACAACAAGTCCGGAAAAATCCCCATGAGCATGTTTAATGATTATAAGCAAACAACAATTTAACATATAAGGTTGTTAACATGATGCGGATGATATGAACAAGTTTATGCAAGTTTTTATTAAAAGGTTGACTTAAAAGAGATATGAAGCATTTGTCACCGTGGTGGAATGGAAAAGAGTGCCACGGCAACGATCCGAAATGAGGCAATGGCATCATATCGGTACCGGTAACTCGGTGAGGGACCGGTGCAAAACAAAAGGTGGAGTGAACGAGTTGAACAAGAAGATGGGGTGATCCCGTTGCCGGGTTCCCACGAGTCGGCGACGCGGCAACCGAGGAGCTCAACAAAAGGTGGAACGGGCACGACGCACACACGGGAAACAACTCATACAACACAAGCAAGCATGCATCACACGGGTCACGTCTCGGGGTTATACCTTCGAAGCGTGCGTTTCGGGGCGGTTCGAGATCGTAGTGGAAGTAGTGGTACACGGCCGAAGAGGAAGAAGTCGTTCATGTTCGGAGAGGACGTAGCCGTTCCGCAACTCGTAGAGGAAGTAGTTGTTCACGTCATCGTGTCGTGGTACTTGGCGAAATTCTCGTTTCCGGGCGACGGTAGTGGTACACGCGACGGTAGTCGTTCGGGTCGTCGATGTCGGGGTACTTGTCGCGTCGGCGTTCGTAGTGGTACTTGGGGGTTCCCGTTTGCGACGGTAGTGGTACATGTCATTTGTCGCCGTGTAGTCGTACTTGACGGGTCGTCGGCGACTCGAAGGTGTACACGGGTCATCGTTCTCGTACATGTACTTGATCAGGTTGCCGGTAGCTCGTTCGGTCATCTGTCAATTTAACAGCACAAGGCAGCACACAACAACAAACAAAACAGCAAGGGGCGACGAAAGGGGCAGTACGGCGTCGAGGTTGCAGCAGCAAAACTCGGGCGCGGACGGAGGGAGACGAACGCGGAGGGAGCCGCGGGCTCGTGCTTGGGGCGCCGGGCTTCGCCTGGCTGGAGTGCTTGGGAAAACGGGGCGAGGACTTGAGGGGGCTCTGGACGGGACGCCGGCACGAAGAAGAAGCGGCACCAGCCCCGTCCATGGCGGCTGGAGGAAGGGGCGGACTGGCTTGGGGCGGCGCTGACACGGAGGGAGGAGCCTGGCCGCGGGGCGCCCTGGCGAGGCAGCGCTCGAGCCTCGGGGAGCAGAGGCCAAGGCGAGGAAGGGGCCTCTGCGCGGGGAGACCTCTGGCCTGGCCAGGCGCTGCAGGAGGGAGCTGGTGAGGGGGAAGCCGCGGGCTCGGCCGAGGCTGGAGGATGCGGCCTGGCTGGCCTGCCTGGGCTCAAGGGCCGGCGATGGAAGGAGGTCGCGGAGTCCAGGCGAGAAGAGGGCTGGAGAAGGGGCGGCAGAGGAGAAGGGAACGGGGTCGGGCGCGCTTGAGGGGAGAGATCGAGCGAGGGACTCGGGGCGCTGTCTTCGAACGAGGGAGGAGAAGAGAGATCGAGAGGAGAGGGAAACGGAGTGGCGGCGGGGTCGGGACGAGAGGGAGAGAAGAGGCGAGAGCGAGGGAAGGGCTGGAGCTGCTAGGGTTCAGTCGGGAGGCCGGGCCAGATGGGCCAGGGCGCGGCTGGAGTGGCCCAGATGGAGGAGAGGCCTAAGAGGCTGCGGCTGAGAGGGAGGTTTGCTGGCCTGGGCCTTAGGGAGGCCTGGGCTGGCTGCCTTCTTTTTATATCTCTTAGCAGAAACAACTAAAAACAAAAGAGAGGAAAAAGAAAAAGAGGAGGGGGGTTAGGCAAGAATTAGGTCAAAGGTTATTTTTCCCGGGCTCGTAAAAATGAGCACGACCGGAGAAAAATACAAAAGGCAAGGACGGGAAATAATTCAAACATATTTGAATTTAATTCAAATAGGTTTGAACTAAGACGAGATTATTGAGGTGTCCAAAAATGTCCGGAATTTTGGAGGAGCCTCGAAACAACGGAAAGAAATAAGACAAAGTTTTTAAGGTGAAACTCGAAGTGAAAAGACAATGGGGAATTTATGCAAGTGTGTTATGGTGATTCCGGAGCAATGGAATAATTATTATATAGCTCCCTACAATATTGAGAGGCTTTTATATGTTATAAAGAGAAGTCACCTTCCCTCGATTTAAATGGACCGAAGGCCCACACGAATTATTTAGGTTGAGATGCAAAAATAAAAATATGACATGATGGCATGATGACATGATGCAATGCAAAAATAAATAAAACAAGCACAAAGAACACACGGGCAACCCGGAACATCTGGAATCTTCTGGGATCTTCTGGGACGTCGGTCTCGGGCGTCACAACTCTCCCACACTAACAGAGGATCTCGACCCGAGATCCTAGAGATATCACCGGGTAGAAACGAAAAAGAAGAGGTAAACAAAGTTGCTTCTTTGACAGACGAGTGAAACCAAGGAACCTTGAGAGGTCTAACAAATGAAAGAAGAATACGACGGAGATGAACGAATATAAGAGCACTTCGGTAAAAGGAGGAACAAGGAGCACTATGAGAACCTTGTAGGTTGAAAGACATGAAACAAGAGCTTACGGACGGAAAGAATATGAAACCGCAATGGTATGGCCAAGGAATAAGAATGACAGAATTTCGGCAGCACTCTGTCTGTAAATGGAAGGAAAAGAACAAAAACTTGAGTAGATGTAGTGATACTTGATGAAAACAACAACATATTGCTTCCGAAACAATTAAAAGAATGGCACAAGGTTAAGAAAGATTCATACAGCACTCCGGTTGAAAAGAGAGGCAAAACTTGATAAGATGAGGGAACTAGAATGAAGAATACAACACTCCGGTTAAAATGACAAGCAAGGGAGGATATGATCTCGATAAAAAACGAGAAGATGGTTAAAGAGAGTAATATGACAAGGCCTCCGGAATGAAAGAATAGCATATAGGTCAAAGAAAAGAAAAGAACGGAGAAGAAAAATGACAACTTCTCCCAAAATGAATTTGAAAGAGCATCCTTACAAAGAAGGGTTGAACGGAGCTGTTGGAATTTAACAACGAAAAAATAAGGTTGATGTGGGCTTATGGAAAACATCTCAAAATTAAGAGGTGACAATCAGCCACTACGAAAACAATTGATTGGAATGAGATCAACAAGGAGATGAAAAACTTAATTCATCGGAATGATGAATGAAGAACTTGGGTCATTATAAGCACCATAATAAGCAAAATCCTTAGGGAAAAGCTTTTAGGTGAATTGTAACCCAAGATAACTCCAATGCATAGATTGAAGGGTTGAAAAGATCTCCTGAACAAAGAAAATGATGGGTTTAAATAACTCATTCTTGAAAACTCGTGAATCATGAAACATGAAGGAATTGTCAAGAATGACATAACACCATCTCAAAGAATAAGGTAGAAAGAATTGCAATTGGAAAGCATGATGAAGAATGCTTGAACTCCAACAAGAATCTTGATGAAGACTTCAAGGATTAATTAAAACATGAAGAACCACCATGAAAAACTCCGGTAATGAAAGCATGAGAAGTGGAAGATGAAAAGAATAAGATTCAAGGCCTGCAATGAATTAGATTGAGCTTTGAAATGATAATAATTGAAATAACATGGAGCTCCGGAAAAACAAGATGAAGAATTTAGAACCGAGAATATGATATGATGAACAAGCTCCAGACAAAAGAATTAAATCACCTTGAAGGAATAAGAATAAGAATTATGTCATGCATCTCCTTCACCAATTAAATTGATGACAACCAAGGATTTGGCATACTACTTATTCTCGTTGCAAGGAATTAAAGAGAGATCTCGCACAAGTTTGGATAAATCTTCAACAAGCACCGGTAGGTTGTGAAAAGAACAAATGAATTGAAACGATAACAACGGAAGAGTAAACTTGAAAGAACCACCGTAAAAATATGGAGACGAACGAAGAGGCATCAATGAAGAATATTTGGAGGACGAAGTTGAAAACTGAGAACGAAGAAATCTTCTGAAATGATGGCCTTCGGAGGATCACAATGGAAAAGAATTCATGAAAAAACTTGAGAGAACGGGCCAAGATTTAAGAGAAACTCTTCTCCGGTCTTCAAATGTTGAGAATGAAGATGAGAAAAGCCATAAGAATTGTTGAGCACTCCGGAATGAAGAATTAAAAAGGTTGAACCAATGATGAACAAGAATTTGAAAGCGATCTTGGAGAAGGCATGTGACTGATGGGAATCATTGTTACGTCACACTTTGAAAAGAATTTGAGTATAACTCCGGAAAATAGAAGAGTCAGGTAAGATCCTGGGAAAAGACCTGTGGGTTAGGGCCCACTCAAAGAAATCACCGTTGAAAAAGATTGCTTAAGAGATATTGCACCGGTTGAATTAAAAGGCTTGAGTAAGATAACAATCCTCAAAATAGCTGAACGGATTAAGAATGGAATTATGAATCTTCAACACTCCGGATATGAATAACAATAGGAGAATGAATAATTGGTCCACCGGAATAAGAAGCATTGTGAAAAGAGGAAAAATGATAGGATCAACACCGAAATCTTGAATTACAACCACCTGAAGAATTAGAGAACAAAAGAATGATGAACTAGAAGCTCCTGAGCATCTTCACGATAAATCACCGGATAAGAACATTGGAGGAAAAGAATGAAGAAATATCACATGAATAAAAATGGATACTTCATCTGAGAATTTCTGGCTCCAAGAAGAAAAAGGGTGGGAGGGTGGGGAAAACAAAGACAACTTGGGATGAACAAAATGGACACCGGTTGAAAAAGAATTAACATGAAAACTTGATGATTAAGAAGGACTAGCACTCCCATAGAAATGTGAGAACACCTATTAGGAAGGTATGGAATCAACATTCGACATCGAAGCAACTCGAATACCAGAATCAAAACAAAAACAAAGGATAGATATGCAACATGATCTTCACAATATCATCCGAACAGAGAATTGAACGAATGAATTCTGTAGGTACATCACTGGTCGAGAAGCCACTTGGAGAACAAAATGAAAATAAAAAAAGGAACAAGGAACAGATAGAACAAATACAAGATAGAAGTTTCGTTCGACATCTTCGTGCTGAAAGCTCATGGAACGTGTTACAAAAGGGTTTTGCAATCCCCGGATCAGCATAGCCAAGGACCCTTTAAGATGCAACTCCCGATCAGAACAAGTCCATAAAACCACTTCACTCAATGTAGAACCCCGAACTTCATATCGAGCATCCGTTGGAAGAATGCCTAGAACTACTAGATAAACCCACCTATAGATTTCCGAAAGTTTCCAGTTATGCAATCAGGTGTTGGGGATACACGGGAAGCACCGCGCAATCAACTCTAACCTACATCCAGGTGTATCCATCCTTCAACACATAACCAGTCTTTCTCGGAAACTGTTTACCTCGGACCTTCGAAAACGCATCCACTATAACAAGCTATGGCAATACTCTCGAACTACCTCCCCAGTACTGGGTGATGTCGGGGTTATCTTGCCACTGGCCGTATAGGAGAGATTTTCGATGTCGGCCGTCTTAAGTATTTAGTACTGTCGCGATATGCTTGTGTCAATGATACCCCGAAGCTCAACTCCTCGGTAACAGGAGGCATCGAGAACAATATCCTTGTCACAAGAACATCGGAACAATCCCAGAATACTCGCGGGATCCTAAAAAAAATTTGGTGCAATTTTTGAAAGTAGAAGAGATAAGAGTAGACGTCAGGAGTCCTCACCAGAACGAAAGGGATGAGGAGCAAACAGAAATCCTACTCTCCGATATAATATAGGACTCAAAAAGTTTTCAGTGTGTGCCTAGACTCAACCGTCAACGATTCGATCAATCAGTGGGGGCTTCTAGGTCGGAGAAGGCTCTGAATACCAACTTGTAATGCCCAGGATGGGACTATACCTCCTACGTGTCGAGGCACGACTTAAAGGTATAAGCCCATCCTAGAATGATCTCAAGTTTGGTATCTTTGCACGACTCATGTAAAAGAGGGATTAAAATGCAAAAGGAGATAGTTGGCTTACACTCGCCACTTCACACATTACATTACATAAGCAATCATCATACAGAACATCACAGCCCGACTACGGGTAAGATCCAAAAGAAAGATACCAAAACAACATAAAACCACAGGGCAGGATCGAATCCTAGTAGAAACCACTACTGAACATCGAAACGTCACAAGCAAACGGCCACACTCTTCATCGAGCTCCCGGTGAAGAACTGAACCAACTCCTGCATCAAACTCGGCTGAACCTGCAACTGGTGTGGTGAAGTAACTGTGAGCCACAGAGGACTCAGCAATCCCGTTCCCGGGTAACAAGACTATTTAAGCCTTGGGTGAGGATAAGGCTGAAGAAAGAAATATGAGGTGAAGGAACAAACAAGAGTCTGCAGCAGCAACTAGCACTAACTTACGCAGAAGAGAGCGAGAAGAGAAGAGCATCGGTCGAAAGATGATCACGAAGTGATCCTAACTAAAGCCGGTCAAACATAACCCCACCGTGTTCAACTCCCGAATCCCTATTCGGAAATTGACAGTCACGGTACACACGCTGGTAGTGTATTGAAACATTGTGTCAAGTTATCTACAACCGGAATTAACAAGCTCCCATCTGCCACATAACCGCGGGCACGGCTTTCGAAAGTTCAAACCCTGCAGGGGTGTTCCAACTTGACCCATTACAAGCCCACGATCCGCGGAGTCGCAACTCCATAGGTGGGAAGACCCGAGTATTCTCGGAATCCCGTGCTCAAGTTAAACCGAACTAAGGTAAGGCTAATCCAGCAAATCCTCCCGGCGTGTCGACACCCTGATAGTAGCCGCGCGTATCTAAGTCTCAGGACACGACCGGATGGGTGATGCTACAGGACCCAAACCTCGAGTTTCCCCGTGGTGGTTCCCGCAGGCTCCCGGTTTGGGACCAACACCATCGGCACTGGCCCCCCCTGCTATGTAGAAATAAAGGATCCTCGAGGGAGCGACCCCCTATGCAAATTTAATTAATTAATTAAGTTGTTATTATGAGGCAAATAGTACCAATGTTGGGACTTGCTGGAAAAGACTTAGCACTTAGCGGTTTATCAAGGGGGTCCCATACACCCCAACCGTGTTAGGAACGCATAATCAAGGAACATAACACCGGTTTATACGGTTCCTAACGGCATGAGTGGAACAAAACACCAAGCAAAAGGCTTAGCCTTCCACCCTGCCAGTATATAGATGATTTCATTTTTAAGCATTTATATAGTGTGATATAACCCAACCAAACTTCAACATGAAGCAAGCATCTTCGATCTTCACCTGCAACTAACAATGCTATAAGAAGGGCTGAGCGAAGCGTACTTAGCCAAGCAACGGTTTGCGTGGGTAGGGTGGTTAAACATGGCAATTGGTTACAAGTAGGAGGCTGACAGGAAAACATGGGCATCGAGGCAAAACTAAAGATCGAGACTTCTAGCAATAGGCAAAAATAGTAATGGTATCCGGGTTTGGTCATCTTGCCTGGGATTCCACAAGGGAGAAGAACAAGTCCATGAAGTAGACGGAGCAACACAGACGATAGAAACCTCACAACTCCGGAACGAAACCGAAGCTAACAAGAGAAGCAACCGGAAAGAAAAGAAACAACACGGTAAACACACAACCATAAGCATGTCATACGATGCACAAACAAGTATGATGCATGTCCGGTTTAAATATGCATGGCATGGCAAAGTGCACAAACAAATACTACAAGTTAAGTGGAGATCAATATGCAACGGGTTGCATATTGATGAAACACCACATATTAATTATTTAGTTGACTCTCATTATTAACAAGACAAGATTAAAGTTTTTAGCATGGCAAGAGGTGAAACATAAAGAAACTATACTATCTAGACATTTTAAATGAGGCCGGAGAATAACAACAACATATTCCGGAAAATCCTCATGAGCATGTTTAATAATTATAAGCAAACAACAATTAAACATTCTCATGTTGTTATCATGATGCGGATGACATGATCAGGTTTATGCAAGTTTTTTAAAAGGTTGACTTAAAAGAGATAAGAAGTATTGTCACCGTGGTGGAAGAAAAGGGTGCCACGGCAACGATCCGAAAATGAAGCATGGCAACATATCGGTACCGGTAACTCGTTGAGAGTCCGGTGCAAAAGGTAAGATGGCGTGGGTGAGTCAAACGAGATGAAAGGTGGGCGATCCCGTTGCCGGGTTCCCACGAGTCGGTGACGAGGCAACCGAGGAACATGACAAAAGGTGGAACGGGCATGAAGCACACACGAGAGACATTTCATACAACACAACAAGCATCCACGGGTCATCGTCTTGGGGTTATACCTTCGGAACAAACGTTCATGGGGCGGTTCGAGAGCGTAGAGGAAGAAGTCGTTCTCGCGAGTCGTGGTACACGTGTCGTAGAGGGAAGTAGACGTTCGGGCGACGGTAGTCGTTCGGGCGACGGTAGACGTTCGGGCCGTAGATGTACTCGGTCGTCGTGGTACACGTTTGTAGATGTTCATCCATCATCGTGTCGTAGTACTTGTCATAAGGTCGTCGTGGACGTAGTGGAATTTGGTCTCGGCGCATCGAAGGGGTATGTCGGTGTACTAAGGTAGGGGTACCCTAGTACCCCAACTTGTGCACGGGCAGCGGCAGCTCCCCGCGGCAGGGTTCATCACGCGCTTACCGGAAACCTTCCTGCCCCTTATCTAGCCATTCAAAAACAAAGTATACAAGACAGAAGACCAAGACCCCGGCAAGAGGAGCTTGCCGGGAAGGCCGTCCCAGGCTCGAGATTGCTTAACTAGCACGAGGCCCTGGCAAGAGGAGCTTGTCAGGACGAATAGAAGATTTTATCTTAGAAGACCCGACAAGGGCTCGGGGAGCGGCAAGCTTCCGGGCCCGGCAAGGTCGAGATCCCCGGCAAGGTGCTTGCCGGGGGAGGTGCGCTGTGTGCCCGCGCTCCAGCTCATCGGCCCACGCGTCGCCCTGGGGCCACTCCAGGGACGCGTGGCGGATGGCTGTGCAGCCTGGGGGACACGGCGGCACTCCACGGCAGAGGATCCATCGCCGTGGCAGACGGAGACGCAACGGCGGGAGCTTTTGGGGTCGACGGCGACGGGCATTAAATGCCCTTGTCCCCCACTGTTAAAGTAGGTATAGGCCACTGTTCTGTACTGTAGCTCCACTGTTCCCGCACTATTACAACTACCACCTCTTTTACATTTTTACCCCTTTCTCCTACGTTGACACCTGTCGGTGACCCCTTGCACTATAAAAGGAGGCCCATGCACAACGTGGAGGGGGGTTCGAAACCTAGATTACTCTCACGCACGGTGTAGCTGCTTCTTCAAGCTCCCGAGCGCTCAACTCAATACACAACCAAGCAGGAGTAGGGTTTTACGCATCCGTGCGGCCCGAACCTGGGTAAAAACTGCCCGCGCGTCTGCCTCGATCTGCTCTTCGTGCTCCCTCCGCCCTCGTACCGCACAGACAAGGGGCTCCGGTCCCATAGGTGTTCGTGGCGGACAGTTTCCCCCGACATCTTTGGCGCGCCAGGTAGGGGGCGTCGAGGTTGTGCGAACCTGATCCGGCGTTCGCGCGGGCGCAATCTTCATTAACCTCTCCAAGTTTCGTCAACAACTTCATCAGCGACAACTCCATGGCCCCGAAGAAGAAGCCTTCGGAGGTCGAGGGCCCGTCTGCGTCTCATCCGCCGCCACCAGAGCCAACGGTGGGCGGGGGAGACGCCGTCGGAAGGGTGGTTGCCGGCGAGGACACTCACGGTGCCACCAGATCCAAGAACAGGACGGACGACCGGACCTCGGTCTCCGTGGACGCGCCACGTCCATCGCAACATACGACGACCCCGCAGCGCCATGCCACGGGAGGTGGTATCCGCTTGCTGGGACAAGGCCATACTGGAGGTTCGCGGGACGCCCCGGACCCCCGTCCGGGCACAAGCAAAGCGAAGGCGCCGGCACGGGACCCCCGCTCCTTCTAACGTCGTTAGAAGTCCGAGCGTATCCCGCTCCTCGCACCGCTCGCCCGCGTTCCCCACTACTCCGGCAGAAGCGCTCGCAAGGGCGCAGCTGCTCCTCGATTTTCCTCCAGCGGCCGACAAGGCCGAGGAATGGAGGGCCACTATCCGGAGCCTGATAGACTTCGCCAACAACGACTCTCCGCAGCAGCCGTCGGCCTCACGGCCGCGGCAGGCCGAGAAGACGAAGGCTATCGGCGACAAGACTGCCGGGGGTGCGACAAGCGTGCACTCCCCGCCGCAGAAGCAGAAGACGCCGCCCCGCCGGAACAACCCCGACGACGGCTCCACAGCCTCGTCGGACCCGCGGGCCCGTCGGGACCAGCGCCAGGTCCTCGACGACCGGCGAGATGAAGACGCTCGGACCACGATCGAGCGCCGCCGAGAAGCTCGGCGACAATCCGACAAGAGAGCTGGGAACGCTGTCGATGCACCCGCGCCCGGTGAACCAGGCGACTTGCCGTATGCGGCAGGCTGCCCTGCGTTCACCCGCGAGCTGCGGCGCGTCCAGTGGCCCAGCATGAAGAACTTTAAGCCCGACGTACCGGAGAAGTACGACGGCAAGACGCACCCCTCGGAGTTTCTCAGCGTCTACACCATAGCAGTGCAAGCTGCCGGGGGGCGCGACGAGAAGATCCTAGCCAACTACTTCCCGCTCGTGCTGAAGCCGAACGTCCGTTCGTGGCTCATGCACTTGCCGGAAGGCTCTATCTCTTCTTGGGCCGACCTCTGCCATCAGTTTGTTGGCGCCTTCACCGGCGGCCACAAACCCCATGGCCAGGAGAGCGATCTCCACATTTTGGCCCAGAAGGAAGGCGAACCCCTGCGCAAGTATATCCAACGCTTCAGCCGGGTACAGCACAACATCCCAGACGTTCACCCTGCTGCGGTTATCAGCGCGTTCCATCAGAACGTGCGTAACCGCCGCATGCGTGAGGAGATGGCGATGACCAAGATCAGGGACGTCAGCGAGCTCTACGCTCTTGCCGACAAGTGCGCCCGTGCAGAAGAGGGGAGGAAACTCCCCGGGGAGGATGCTGGCGCAGGGGGAAGCGACAGCGACGACGCCGCCCCGGCAAAGAAGAGCCGGCGGCGGAACAACAGGAAGAAGGGCAAGAAGGAAGTGCTTGCCGTCGAGAAGTCCGGCAAGGAGGCCCCCGCCAAGCAAGCGCAGGCCGGCGGCTCCGGCAAGGAGCCTGCCCCTGCGGCGGCGGCCGACAAGCCGGGTAGCTCCGACAAGCAATACTGTAAGATTCACCGCACCAAGGGTCATGACCTCTCCAACTGCAAGCGCGTCGAGTACCTCGTCGAGCAGCAAAAAGCTGAGTACGAGAGGCGCGACAAGGAGAAGGCCCAAGGTGGCGGGGAAGAGCCCAGCAAGAAGCGGCCATTCAATGGCCGGGGAGGACGCCGCGGCAAGGCCAAGCAGCGGCAAGGAGATCGACCTCCCCGGGGCCGCGACAACGACGAAAACGACGATGAAGACATGGAGGACGACGAGAACAGCGAGCAGGAGTTCCAGAAGGCCACGGAGGTCCTGTGCGTCGACGGTGGCGCCTCCCTGCACACCTCCCACCGCCAGCTGAAACAGTGGGTGCGTGAGGTGAATGCAGCGGAGCCGCCCGTGGAGTCGCGCAGGCTCCTCAAATGGTCCAGCACGCCCATCGTTTTTGACCTTGAGGATCACCCTGACCGCACCACGGCGGTCGGGTGCTTGCCGATGCTGGTTTCCCCCACCATCCGCAACCTCAAGGTCACCAAAATGTTGGTTGACGGCGGGGCCGGGCTGAACTTGATCTCCTCTGCTGTGATCAAGAAACTCCAGATTCAAGACGGCGAGCTCGAAGAGACCGGTTCATTCCAAGGAATCAACCCGGGAAGGAGCAAGCCCAAGGGAAAGATTACTCTGCCGGTGACCTTTGGCGGGGAGCTCAACTTCAGAACTGAGCGCATCACCTTTGACGTTGCTGATATTCCATTGCCCTACAATGGGATACTCGGCCGTCCCGCCCTCGCCAAGTTCATGGCAGCTTCCCACTATGCCTACAACGTGCTGAAGATGCCGGGGCCGATAAGCGTCATCACTGTCCACAGCGACAAGAAAGATGCGCTTATTTGCGCCGACAAGATTTACCGGGATGCAGCAGCTGCGGCCGAGAAGGATACTCTTGCCGCTGAAGCTCCCGGGGGGAAGAAGACGAAGACCAAGTCCGGCAAGTGCTCTGGGACCCACTCCGGCAACCGCACCTCTTCGGAGTGCTGCGCTGCCGTCGAGGACGTTCCATCGAGCTCCACCGGCAAGAGCAAGAAAGGAATGGCTGCTCCTCCGGCAACCAAGAAAGTGTCCGCAAAGGAGGATGGCACTGGTGGTGCTTTTACCATCAGTGCCACCCTTGACAGCAAATAGGAAAGCGCGCTCGTCGCCTTCCTGCGGGCGAATGTCGATGTGTTTGCTTGGCAACCATCGGACATCCCCGGTGTTCCCAGGAAGGTGATTGAGCACAAGCTTGCTGTCTGCCCTCATGCGCGGCCCATCAAGCAAAAAGTAAGGAAGCAAGCCGTGGAGCGCCAAGAGTTCATCAACGAGGAGATCAAGAAACTAGAGGCAGCAGGCCTAGTTAGAGGTGTGATCCATCCGACGTGGTTGGCAAACCCAGTCGTCGTGCGCAAAGCCAACGGGAAGTGGAGGCTGTGTATAGACTTCACTGATGTCAATAAAGCATGTCCCAAGGATCCCTTCCCTTTGCCGCGCATTGACCAGATTGTTGACTCCACTGCCGGATGTGAGCTGCTCTGTTTTCTTGATGCATACTCAGGCTATCACCAGATTTTCATGGCCAAGGAAGATGAAGAGAAGACTGCATTTATCACTCCGTGTGGCACATACTGCTTTATCCGCATGCCGTTTGGACTGAAGAATGCAGGCTCAACTTTTGCAAGGGTAGTGTACACTGCTTTTGAGCCACAGATCCACAAGAATGTAGAAGCCTACATGGATGATATCGTGGTGAAGAGCAAAAGCAAAGAAACCCTGATTCAAGATCTAGAAGAGACATTTCAGAACCTGCGCAGGATACAGCTCAAGTTGAACCCCGAGAAGTGCGTCTTTGGAGTCCCCTCCGGCAAGCTTCTCGGGTTCTTTGTTTCACAGAGGGGGATTGAAGCCAACCCCGACAAGATCAAAGCCATCGAGCAGATAGAAGCCCCGAGGCGCGTCAAGGATGTCAGAAGGCTTGCAGGTTGCGTTGCTGCCCTCAGTAGGTTCATTTCAAAATCCGCGGAACGCGCCCTACCTTTCTTCAAAATCTTGAAGAAGGCAGGTCCCATGAAGTGGACTCCGGAAGCGGAGGCGGCGTTGCAGGATTTGAAACGGTACCTGTCCTCCACTCCTATACTTGTCGCACCTAAACCACAGGAAAAGTTGTTGCTATACTTAGCGGCAACCAACCAGGTGGTTAGTGCTGCGTTAGTAGCGGAGAGGGAGTCCGACGAGGAGTCAGCATCGCCGGCAAGCGAATCTAGCGACAAGCAGGGGGCTGTCCCGACAAGCTCTGGCCCCGACAAGGAAGACTCTGCGCAGGAACAAGGAGAGGTGCGGAAGAAGATGGTGCAGCGCCCAGTGTATTTTGTAAGTTCCCTTCTCCAGGGGGCTAGATCAAGGTACTCTGGTGTGCAAAAATTGCTTTTCGGCCTCCTCATGGCCTCGAGGAAGCTGCGCCACTACTTCCAAGCCCATGAGATAACAGTGGTCACTCGCTTTCCGTTGAAGAGGATATTGCACAATCCAGAGGCAACAGGCAGGATTGTCGAGTGGGCACTAGAACTATCAAGCTTTGGACTCAAGTTTGAAAGTACTTCAACCATACAGAGCCGAGCTTTGGCAGAGCAAGCTAAGTGCGTTGCGACCTGCTGCGGCAAGGTTGCTTGCCGGCGAGGACCTTGGCCAGCAGGCTGCTCAGAGTCCAGCACTCAGCGCTCGCGGCAAGGGCCCCTTGCCGGCAAGCTCCCCGGGAGCGTAGGGTGAAAAACATACAAAGTCAAAGATTGGAACAAGGAAGATAACATTGCACTGATTGATCAAAGTAAAGCAAATATCTTACAAAGATAACTTGTCGCAATGGACTAATGAGTTCATAACATAACATGCAGCAACAAAAAGATAAAGATAGATGGGGCCCTAGTCTACGCGGTCGCCCTCCTTCCTGCCAAGCTTTGCCACCTTGGCGATGATGTGGCTGACCTGCTCCTTCAGGGCCTCCGTGTTCGCATCCTCCGGCAAGCTGCGAAGAACGTTCGTGAGGTTGATCCCCGGGTTGCGGAACACAATCTTCGTCAAGACCCGCTCCAGAGTTCCCGCGCAGAGACGGCGCGACTCCTCGGCCAGCTGCGCGGGGATGCGGTTCCGGAGACCTGCAAGGGCCGGAGCGACGCCTCTGAAGAAGAGGCTGAGCTTGGCGCTGTGCGGGAGATCTGGATCCGGCGAGTAGATAAGATGCTCGGCCTTCAAAGCAAGCAACTCCTGGTCAATGTTGGACGCAGAAGAAGCCAGCTCTTCGGTCCACGCCTCGATGGTCTGCCGGAATAGCTCAGACGCCTTGTTGACGCTATCCACCAAAGTCCGCTCCTTCCGGAGCTCCTCCTTCAGCTTGTCTTCTCGGAGCTTGGCGGCGTCAATTGAATCCCTCAGAGTTGAGACCTTCAGCTCCAAGTCTTCGATGGAATCCTTGGCGGCCTTCAACTCGTCGCCCTTCTTGGATAAGCTTACTTGGAGCTCCGCGTTGGTGTGGGCGTCCTTCTCGCGTTCAGTAATGAGCGCGGCAACCTTCTCGGCGCTCACCTTCATCGCCTTCTCCAACTGGATGACCTTGGCGGCGAGCTCCTTCTTGGCGTCTTCCGCGGCAGCAGCAGCGGCTTTCGCCTCCTTCAGCTCCCCGCCAAGAGCAGCCTCGCGAGCGGCAAGGTCCTCCTCGTGGGAGTCGAGATCCACCTTCCGCTGCGCGAGCTCTCCCTCTCGCCGGGACATCTCCACCCCGGCGAGCCGTTGCTGTTCTTCAGCCTCGGCCTTCTCCAGCACCCATTCTTCATATTCGCCGGCAAGGCGCTCGCGCGCCTCCGCCACCTCGCGGAGGCCCGCCTTGTGGGCGGCGCTAAGCTCCGCCGCACGCTTCTCCATTTCAGCGGCGGCCTGGGCAGCAAGGGCTTCCCGGGAGGCAAGCTTCGCCTGCCTGGCCCGGTAAAGGGCCAGGAGTCGGTGGAGAAGCTTCTCCTCCTCGGGCCCATCTCCTTCGCCGGGCGCCTCGACGACTGTCAGACCCGCGGAGGCGAGGACTTCCCCGTCAAACGCCTCGCCCTCCGCGGGAGCTCTTGATGAAGACCCCCAAGGCACTTGGATAAAGATGCCATTGGGGGCACGAAGATAGTAACCGGCTGGCTCCTCGCCGGCGGAGGGACCGGCGGCCGGTGCAGCATCTGATGCTCCCGCCACCTCCGGGTTGGCGGTGCGGTCGCCGTCCCCCTCCCCGGCCGCTGCATCGGCAGCCGGAGCGGTCTCCTGCTCGGCCGGCTCGGTGGTTTCGGCCGTCTCCGCGGTGGCCTCGGCCATCTCCACGACGACGGGAGCGTCATCGCCGCCGCCCTGCGCGCCCTCCTCATCCTCGATATTGATGACCTCAGTCTCCATCGGTGCGGGAGGAGGAGGAGGAAGATCTAAGAGAAGAAGAAAAAGAAGTTCAAAATCAAGCAAAGATCCAAAAAGAAGCAAAGTCAAGAAAACCAAGTACAGAACGTACCTTGGCGGACGTCCTCTGCGGCGGGCTCCCTTGCCGGGGAGCTCGGCCCTGGCGGAGTGGCCGTCCTCGCCGGGCTGCTCGCCCTTGGCGGGGTACTCTGCCTTGGCGGAGTACCCGCCCTTGGCGGAGCGCTCTCCCTCGCCGGAGAGTTTTGCCTTGCCGGGGACGGCGGGGCCTGCGGCTCCTCGGTAACGACCTCCGGGCGCTCTTCCCGCTGCGGCTCCACCTCTGCACAAGAGAAGATAGAAGAACCAAGACATTCAGAGATCAAAGCCCTAAGCGCGCCCCGACGAGCAAAAACAGTAAACCTCTAACTTACGCTGGGGGCTGCGCTGGGGGCTGCTCCCCGGAGCGGCACTCGGGTCCGGCAAGATCGGCTCCGCCGCGATCCCTGCTTCCGCGACGGATGGGTCTTCCACGACCTCAACTGTGGGCACCTTGACCCTCTTCGCGCGCTGCTCCAAGGTCCTGCAATCACAAGCAACAAACAAAATCAAGCGTCAGCAACAATCGAGATATAAAAATCAAGAAGGAGTAAGGTCTCGGGTCCTTACTCTTGGTCCTCCTCGTCGTCCTCGCTCAGCGCGGAGAAGTCGAACTCCACGGTGGGCGCGTCGGCGCGAGGAGCGGAGGATGAAGGTTCCCTCGCGCGTTTCGGAGCCACCGGGGCTGGGGGCTGCGTAGGCCCAGCCCCTGTGGTGGCCGGCGCCCGAGAAGGGGGCGGAGCAGCTGCTCCGCTCCGAGAAGATCCTTGCCGGCTCGGTGCCGGCCTGCGGAACGCCTCTGCCGTGGCCGGCACGCCGGCCGCCCTTGGCACGGCTTGGCTCGGCCGGGGAGCTGCCCGGCGAGCTGGCTGTTGCCGGGGCGCTCGCGTCTGCTCTCCCGTCGCCGCCTTGCGGAGACGCTTCAACGGGGACTGCTTCGGGCTTGCCGGGGGCGGGGAGCTCTCCGACGAGGAGAGGTCGTCGGCGTACAACTCTGTCGATCCGCCGGAGCCTTCGGCCTCCTCCTCCTCCTCCTCCTCTGCCTCGGCCGGCTCGCTGGGCCCAGCATCCGACGATGCGGCCCTCTTCCCCTTGGCGCCTCCGCCCCTCGCGGCGCCTCTGCTTCCTCCGGCGGTTCCCTCCATTGCCGCGGCCTCCGTCGCGATTCCACTGATCCCGGAGTGCCTCAGCGAGGGGATCACGGCGAGCGCGTCGGGAGGGAGCTCCAGCAGCTTGCGAATCTCCTCATTGTCCGCCTGGCTGGCGGCATCCGCGGCTTCCGCCTCCGCGGGTGTGTATCCAAAGTTTCCCGCCGCCGCGGCTGCGGCGACTTCTTCAGCACGAGAAGCTATGTAAGCAATCTCTTGGTCGGTGGTGGCCCGCGTGTGCAGCTTGAGATCGTCCTTCTTCTCCAACACCTCCACAAGGCGGTCGTAGAACTCGAGGACGTCGATGGGCTTGGGCGCAATCCACGTGCGCTCCACTCCATGAGAGTCGCACGCGGGCATCATGGCGACGAGGCGATCCCGGGCGCTGCTGGCGCAGAGCGGCACCACTCCCCGGGGAGCTCGGAAGTACTCGGGGTGGGCCGGGTCGAACTTGAAAAGTTCCCTGACCATACCCCGCAGCTCGAGTGTTGTGAAGTTAAAATTGAGGCCGGGGCGCAGCCTCATGATGTCTGCCGGGCCGCCATATTGCCACGCCGGCCTCTTCCGGTCTTGGAGGGGGGCGATCCGGCGACGAAGAAAGTCCTTGCCCACTTCAGCGACAGACAGCGGCGCCAAGCGAAGACGCATGATCCTGACGAGAGCAATATCCAGCTTGGAGTCGTCGGAATCGAAGTTACTCCAATCCCTGCCGCGCACGATGGGCGATGTGCGCGGCGCGGTGAAGTGTTGCGGCCGCTCCTCGACGACCCAGCACCACTCCGCACGCCACTCTTCCCACTTGCCGCGGAGCTCCCCCGGCAAGTAGGCGGGTTTCTTATTCAGCCTGAACACCCAAGAGATTCCTCCGGAGAGGGGGGCGTCGGCCTCTACTCTGGGGATGAAAAAGTGCCTAAAGAGAGCTACGTTGGGCTGGATTCCTACGAAGTTTTCGCACATGTGTGCGAAAACGGACATGGTGAGGATGGCGTTGGGAGTGAAGTCGAGGAGGTGGAGGCCATAAGTATTCATGATATCGCAGAAAAAGTTTGAGAAGGGAGGGCACAGACCGCAGTGGAAGAAGGCTGCGAAAAAGTAATACCCGCCGGGGTAGTGATCCTTGGCGACGGCCGGGTAGACGCGCGTGCGGGGGTGCGCTGGAGTCTCCTTGGACCAGAACCAATAATATTTGCTCCAGAGTTCCCGCACGCCGAGCCTCGGCGAGAAGACGATGTGCTCCTTCCGGTACGCGGCGAGCTTCGCCGCCTGATCTGACTTCTCCCGCTTAGACTTCTCCGCCTTCGCCTTGTCGGTCTTTGGGGCCATGGCGGACGCGGTGGAAGGAAGGGGGCGAAGAGCTTGGTGGTGGCGGAGGAGTAGAGGCAAAGCGCAGAGGAATCTGAGGAAGAAGATGATGGCAATGAGTGCGCAGGGAGGGGAACCGCGCCGCTCTCTCTGCTTTTATGGGGGAGTGGGGGGGCGTTTCGCCCTTCCCATTAAAGAAATCGTGGGCACGTCCCATCCCACGGCGCCGCAATCGACGCGTGCCGTTACCGTGGGGTGCGGCGGATAGGGAAGTGGATTCGGCGCGCCGCGGGCCGCGGGTGCCCGTGCACTGTTTTGGGCCTGGCCCAACAGCGCTCGGCACC
Organism: Secale cereale; assembly: GCA_902687465.1. NCBI lineage: Eukaryota > Viridiplantae > Streptophyta > Magnoliopsida > Poales > Poaceae > Secale > Secale cereale. The sequence goes on along the minus strand of LR738709.1, from coordinate 29,627,675 downwards.
GTGTGTGGCCCAGGCCCGGGGGCTCCTGTCGGTGTACTAAGGTAGGGGTACCTCAGTACCCCAACTTGTGCACGGGCAGTTGCAGCTTCACGCGGCAAGGTTTACTGCTGGCTCGCCGGAGACCTTCCTGCTCCTTATCTAACCATTCAAAAACAAAGTATACAAGACAGAAGACCAAGACCCCGGCAAGAGGAGCTTGCCGGGAAGGCCGTTCCAGGCTCAAGATTGCTTAACTAGCACGAGGCCCTGGCAAGAGGAGCTTGTCAGGACGAACAGAAGATTTTATCTTAGAAGACCCAGCAAGGGCTCGGGGAGCGGCAAGCTTCCGGGCCCGGCAAGGTCGAGATCCCCGGCAAGGTGCTTGCCGGGGGAGGTGCCCGGCAAGGTGCTTGCCGGGGGAGGTGCGCTGTGTGCCCGCGCTCCAGCTCATCAGCCCACGCGTCGCCCTGGGGCCACTCCAGGGACGCGTGGCGGATGGCTGTGCAGCCTGGGGGACACGGTGGCACTCCAAGGCAGTGGATCCATCGCCGTGGCAGACGGAGACGCAACGGCGGGAGCTTTTGGGGTCGACGGCGACGGGCATTAAATGCCCTTGTCCCCCACTGTTAGAGTAGGTATAGGCCACTGTTCTGTACTGTAGACCACTGTTCCCGCACTGTTCCAACTACCACATCTTTTACATTTTTACCCCTTTCTCCTACGTTGACACCTGTCGGTGACCCCTTGCACTATAAAAGGAGGCCCATGCACAACGTGGAGGGGGTTCGAAACCTAGATCATTCTCACGCTCGTGTAGCTGCTTCTTCAAGCTCCGAGCGCCCAACTCAATACACAACCAAGCAGGAGTAGGGTTTTACGCATCCGTGCGGCCCGAACCTGGGTAAAACTGCCCGTGCGTCTGCCTCGATCTGCTCTTCGTGCTCCCTCCGCCCTCGTACCGCACAGACAAGGGGCTCCGGTCCCATAGGTGTTCGTGGTGGACAGTTTCCCCCGACAATCCTGGCCCATGGTTGGGTTTCTAGTCGTATTCAGGCCGTGTGGGCCCAGCAGGTGGCATATTTTTTCTTTTTTTCTTTGTTGCTTTATTTTTTAGTTTTGTTTCTACTTTCAACAAAATACTTACTGTTGCTATTTTTATTTATTTGTTTTCTTTGTTGCTTTATTTATTTGATTTTGTTTCTACTTACAAAAAAATATTTATTGTTGCTATTTTTTTTTCAAGTTTTTTTGTTTTGTTTTCTGCATTATTTATTTTCTTTTGTAAAACCAATTACGAACTTTCTGTTAGTGCAAGTAGTATTCAAATTTGAATAGTTTAAATTTGAAATTATTTGTTTTCTTTGTTGCTTTATTTATTTTATTTTGTTTCTTTTCAGCAGCCCAAAGGGCGGGAAGGAGGGACCTTTAGTCCCGGTTGGTGGCAGCAACCGGGACTAAAGGGGGGCATTAGTCCCGGTTGGTGGCAGCAACCGGGACCAAAGGCCCTGAGCTGGCGCGGGTGCGGTGGGATGTTTAGTCCCACCTCGCTAGCTGAGGGAGCTCGAGAGTGGTTTATAAGGGCTGCTGCTCCCACCCTCTCGAGCTCCTCTCAAATGCAGGCTTCTGGGCCTAACTCTGCGCGCTGCCCTGTGAGCTTGCTGGTCCTTATATTACAGGTGGATCCTGTGCTATAGGCCTTGCAGGCTCACTGGGCAGCGCCCAATATTTTTTTTTCCTTTTTTGCTTTATTTATTTCTAAGTTGTTTTTTGCTGTATTTAGAGTTGCTTTATTTATTTTATTTTCTTTGTTTATTTCTAAGTTGTTTTTTGCTGTATTTAGAGTTGCTTTATTTATTTTACTTCCTTTATTTATTTTCTTTGTTGCTTTATTTATTTTATTTTGTTTATACTTAATTACAACAAAATACTTATTGTTGCTATTTATTTCTAAGTTGTTTTTTGCTGTATTTAGAGTTGCTTTATTTATTTTATTTTCTTTGTTTATTTCTAAGTTGTTTTTTGCTGTATTTAGAGTTGCTTTATTTATTTTACTTTCTTTATTTATTTTCTTTGTTGCTTTATTTATTTTATTTTGTTTATACTTAAAACAAAATACTTATTGTTGCTATTTATTTTTCAAGTTTGTTTTGTTTTGTTTTGTTTTGTTAGTGCAAGTAGTATTGAAATTTGAATAGTACAAACGGACAATGGTATCATACTCGTTTGTTACAAAGTTGGCATGGTATCATCATAATAGTTGCGGAAATAACTCTTCACTTTTTCTTCGCTTGTATCATTTGCTTATTGCGCCGTAACCATGGATAATCTTCATCGTTTATCAGGATGCTTGGGTCAGCCTTGACTTTGAAGGAAGGAATTTCATGAAACTTTTCATAATCTTCAGACATGTCTGTCTTGCCCTCCACTCCCAGGATGTCCCTTTTTCCTGAAAGAACTATGTGGCGCTTTGGCTCATCGTATGATGTATTCGCTTCCTTATCTTTTCTTTTTCTCGGTCTGGTAGACATGTCCTTCACATAGATAACCTGTGCCACATCATTGGCTAGGACGAACGGTTCGTCAGTGTATCCAAGATTTTTCAGATCCACTGTTGTCATTCCGTACTGTGGGTCTACCTGTACCCCGCCTCCTGACAGATTGACCCATTTACACTTAAACAAAGGGACCTTAAAATCATGTCCGTAGTCAAGTTCCCATATGTCCACTATGTAACCATAATATGTGTCCTTTCCCCTCTCGGTTGTTGCATCAAAGCGGACACCGCTGTTTTGGTTGGTGCTCTTTTGATCTTGGACAATCATGTAAAATGTATTCCCATTTATCTCGTATCCTTTGTAAATCAATACAGTCGAAGATGGTCCCCTGGACAACAAGTACAACTCATCACAAACAGTGTTGTCACCTAAACAGTGCGTGCATGCGTTGTATCCTTTGTTTGTCTGTCCTGAAAGGTTACTAAGAGCGGGCCAATCGTTGATGGTCACGAACAGCAACGCCTTTAGGTCAAATTCCTCCTGTTTGTGCTCATCCCACGCACGTACACCGTTTCCATTCCACAGCTGTAAAAGTTCTTCAACTAATGGCCTTAGGTACACATCAATGTCGTTGCCGGGTTGCTTAGGGCCTTGGATGAGAACTGGCATCATAATGAACTTCCGCTTCATGCACATCCAAGGAGGAAGGTTATACATACATAGAGTCACGGGCCAGGTGCTGTGATTGCTGCTCTGCTCCCCGAAAGGATTAATGCCATCCGCGCTTAGAGCAAACCATACGTTCCTTGCGTCCTTTGCAAACTCCTCCCAGTACTTTCTCTCGATTTTTCTCCATTGCGACCCGTCAGCGGGTGCTCTCAACTTCCTGTCTTTCTTACGGTCCTCACTGTGCCATCGCATCAACTTGGCATGCTCTCTGTTTCTAAACAAACGTTTCAACCGTGGTATTATAGGAGCATACCACATCACCTTCGCAGGAACCCTCTTCCTGGCGGGCTCGCCATCAACATCACCGGGGTCATCTCGTCTGATCTTATACCGCAATGCACCGCATACCGGGCATGCGTTCAGATCGTTGTATGCACCGCGGTAGAGGATGCAGTCATTAGGGCATGCATGTATCTTCTGCACCTCCAATCCTAGAGGGCATACGACCTTCTTTGCTGCGTATGTACTGTCGGGCAATTCGTTATCCTTCGGAAGCTTCTTCTTCAATATTTTCAGTAGCTTCTCAAATCCTTTGTCAGCCACAGCATTCTCTGCCTTCCACTGCAGCAATTCCAGTACGGTACTGAGCTTTGTGTTGCCATCTTCGCAATTGGGGTACAACCCTTTTTTGTGATCCTCTAACATGCGATCGAACTTCAGCTTCTCCTTTTGACTTTCGCATTGTGTCCTTGCATCGACAATGACCCGGCGAAGATCATCATTTGGTTCCTCTTGATCTTCAGCAGCTTCACCCGTTGCAGCATCATTGGGCACATCGTCTGGTTCCTCTTGATCTTCATCAGCTCCCCCCATTGCAGCATCACCGTATTCAGGGGGCACATAGTTGTCATCGTACTCTTCTTCTTCGCCGTCTTCCATCATAACCCCTATTTCACCGTGCCTCGTCCAAACATTATAGTGTGGCATGAAACCCTTGTAAAGCAGGTGGGAGTGAAGGATTTTTCGGTTAGAGTAAGACATCGTATTCACACATTGAGTGCATGGACAACACATAAAACCATTCTGCTTGTTTGCCTCTGCCACATTTAGAAACTCACGCACGCCCTTAATGTACTCGGAGGTGTGTCTGTCACCGTACATCCATTGGCGGTTCATCTGCGTGCATTTATATATAATTAAGTGTGTCAAAAACCATTACAGAACATCATAAATAGATAATTAAGTGACCAAATGGATAAAAGTTCATCATCACATTAAAACCAAAGTACATACATATATATAGTTCTCATCTAACAACATATATAGCTCTCCATACACATCGAAACTATGTAAAACATTTCAACGCGAAAACAAATGCTATCATAATCGCATCCAAGGTAACAATTGATCCAACGGCATAATGATACCAAGCCTCGGTATTAATGGCATATTTTCTAATCTTTTTAATCTTCAACCGCATTGCATCCATCTTGATCTTGTGATCATCGACGACATCCGCAACATGCAACTCCAATATCATCTTCTCGTCCACAATTTTTTTTATTTTTTCCTTCAAGAATTTGTTTTCTTCTTCAACTAAATTTAACCTCTCGACAATAGGTTCCATCTTGATCTTGTGATCATCGATAACTTCCGCAACATGCAACTCCAATTCCATCTTCTCCTCCTCCATTTTTTCCAATTTTTTCTTTAACGAAATGTTTTCCTCTTCAACTAAATTTAACCTCTCCACAAGAGGGTCGGTTGGAATTTCCGGTTCAACTACCTCCTAGACATAATGAAACATCTATGCATGTCAGGTTGGTCGGCATAACTATCATAAGCACTAAAACAAATAGTTATAAATTAAAGATAATATACCACATCCGAATCGTAGACCGGACGAGGGCCCACGTGGGCGGATATCAAAACCATCGCACTATATAATAACAAGCAATAATAAACGTAAGAAAATTAGACAAATATCTATCTAAAGCAATAATAAAAGTAAGAAAAGCATGGACATAACAAGAGGCTCACCACGGTGGTGCCGGTGACGAGATCGGCGGGGGCGATCGACGGCGGCGAAGACGGGGACGGGACGTGACGGACCGCTAAACCTAGACAAATCTCGGAGAAAATAGAGCTTCGAGAGGAGAAAAGCTTAACTAGTGTGGCTCGGGCATTCCACCGAACACGTTGTGTGCATAGGAGGTGAGCTAGAGCACCACTAACCCCTCTCCCCCTCGGCCAGAAAAAAAAACAGAGCAGTGAGCTCTGCTCTTGAGTGAGGGTGTTTATATAGGCAACTCACTGGTCCCGGTTGGTTCTACAAACCGGGGCTAAAGGGGTGCCTTTGGTCCCGGTTCATAAAACAAACCGGGGCCAATAGTGGTGGGCCAGGAGCAAGAGCCATTGGTCCCGGTTTTTAGCTCCAACCGGGACCAATAGGTCCAGACGAACCGGGACCAATGGCCCACGTGGCCCGGCCGGCCCCCTGGGCTAACGAACCGGGTCCAGTACCCCCATTGGTCCCGGTTCTAGATTGAACCGGGGCTAATGGGCTGGACCAATGCCCTGTTTTCTACTAGTGACTCCCCCAAGCTTAGGCTTTTGGCCTAAGTTGGTAGCAGCTACTGCCCCCAGGAACCTCCTGCTCCAGGGGTATGGTGGTGAGTCCAAGGGTCGTAGAAGGATGCTGGCGCGTACACCGAACTCCTCGGAGTCTCCCACGAGGAAGGTTCCGAACGCCAAACAGAGGAAGACCCTTCACCAAACTCGGTGGCGGTCTCTTCCTGAAAAGGTGGTAACTCACCGTGCTCCTCCTCGTCGGGCACAACCCCCTCCATGGGGTTATGAAACTGATGCTGGACCATGAGCTCATCGAACTGAACAACATCAAAAGACCATCCGTTCCTGCGAGAAAAATCAAACAAAAGAGGTGCAGGTAGACGGATCTCGCGTTCCGCGGCAGTTCCGAAACGCAAGATATAAATAAGATTATCAAGCTCAGAACCCATGGTAACAAACTTATGCCTTTTCATAGCAGCAAGATCAAAGCTTAAATAAGTAAAAGGAGTATCATCAGGGTGTGGGGTGCCTCTAAGATGCTCTAAGATAAGTGTGGCGTAAACGCCACCATATAAGTCCCCCTTGTTACCGTTCATAGCAAGGCGTCGAGCAATTAAGGTACCCAGATTATAATCAGACCTCCCTGAGAGGGCTGCTGCCAGGATAGCAATATCCGGAGCAGAAATGTTGCTCGTGTTGTCACGAGCTAGCACCCCTCTAGCAATATAATATGCAAAATACCTGAGGTGAGGAAACAAGATGCCGGAGATCTTCGACCGATGAATATCCCTCGTACCCATGCTGCGGAGGGAGTTGATGACGGTTTTCAGCTCGGAGGGCTGAGTGGCCATCCTTGCCGTCCTCCCAACGTTCGGCACACCTATTATTTCACAAAAATTTCCCAAAGTCATGGTGATAAGATCATTATAAATTTTAAACTCAATAGCACCTGAATCAGGATTATATCTAAAACTGTTAATGAAACTAGAGGTGAGTTTTTGATACTGAGTAACACGGCTCGTGAACAGCCGTGTCAAACCTGCATTAGCACAAAGATTATAAAACTCATCCTTGATTCCCGCAGCTTCCATGAATTCATCACATGGAAATGTCATCGCACGTGCTGGACTTGTGTCTTCCAACAACTCCAGGGGCACATGATCTTCATTATAGCTCACCCTAGCAGTCGATGGTGAAGCTGCGGCTCTAGTAACTTGATCGGAGTGTGCGGGCCTCCTCTTCTCAAGCCATCCTTTTGCCCTTCCTAACAAACTCATTTCTGAATTTTTTTTACAATTTACAAAAACGAGGATTAAAACAAAGTGAGCTAAGGCAAACTACTCAACTCACTTGCCCAAGGCATAAACTTGCATCAAAACTTGAAAAATAACTTTCTACACATGCATGCAAGCTCATCTCTACAGCACCAAGAACTACTAAATACTCACAAATGAGGCCACCAATCAAAAATCTAATTGGAGGGGTGGAGGAGTCACATACCAGGGAGTATTTGCTCAAAATTTCAGCTCAAATGATGGGCTGTAGAGAGAGATCGAAGAATCGCCTCCAAGAACAGCAAGAACACAAGAACAAGAGCAGAACTCGAGTTTTTGGAGAAAGAGAGAGAGGGAGGAAGAAGACATACCTGGAGGGGGGCCCTGTGGGCCCCAGGCGCCCTATGGGTGTGGCCAGGGGTTGGGCCGTGCCAGCTGGCCGCCTGGGCCACTGGTGGCCCCCCCCTGGCTGGCCCCAGGACTTTCTGGGTCTCTCCCGTCGTGGAAATTTTTATTATAATTTTTCTGGAATTTTTCTGAAAACTTTTGCTGTTTACTTTTACTATCACCATCATCACTATCATATCACTGTTACCACTTATCTTTTGTTGCAAATAAGTATATTTCAGGTGCGGTTGAATTGACAACTCAACTGTCAAAGCTTATAAATACTCTTTGGCTCCCCGTGTGTCGAATCAATAAATTGGGTTATTCTTACCCGCGAAGACTATCTCGATCCCTTACGGTTGAGGGTTATCAAGTACCGTTTTCTGGCGCCGTTGCCGGGGAACATAGCAATATTTACAAGTCTACTTGAAGTATCCTACCTGCTGCACTTCATCCGCTATGGGTAAGAAAGGAGACCCCAAGGTTCCGATCTTACTATCTACTACAAGAAGAGGTACTGTTCTGAGCACTAGTGCTACACTTGATTCGCCTTCTGTTATGAGTAAGTTTGCCTCACCACCACCACATGATGCTCCTACTGAATCAGTTACTATGTCCGATACTCTTGATGATGCTTCTACTACTGCTGATGATATTAGTTCACTTGTTTATGCTCTTGAGAAACAGATCGCTGCTGCTGCTAAAAAGTCTGGAATTGAAATTCCTGTTACTCGCTACCCTATTGGTGAAACTTATGATTATCCTGATTTGAGTAAACTCAAGGAGAGACTCCTTGATGATGATTACTATATGCTTGATGAAGATTTATGCAGGGAACTGACAGAGTTTTCTGGCTCTGACCCTGAAGTTATTAAGAAACTGTTTGAAAAACACTCTTTGAAGAACAAAACTGTTCCTGATCCGGAATTTGCTACATCTCCTATATGCATTGATGATCCTGATTATGATTTCTCTGTTGATCTTTCACTTATACCTATGGTTGAAGCTGACCCCTTTTATGGCAGAGAAAATGATGATGCTATTGCACACCTGACTAAACTCGGTGAGTTGGGTGGCCTGTTTACCACAGATGAGAAGATACGATACTTTTATGTGACCAAGCTTCTTCCTTTCTCCTTGAAGGAAGGTGATAAAGCATGGTATGATTCACTCCCATGTGGTTCCATTAAGAATCCTCAAGACTTAGCTCACTCTTTTGTTGATAAGTACTTTCCTGCTCACATGCAACATGCCGCTTTACAAAGAATTTATAACTTTAAACAGTTGCAGGATGAGTCCCTCCCTAAAGCTTGGGGGAGGTACTACGGTCTGATTCGGGCTAGACCAGGCCATGAAGTCCCTAAGAACGAATTAATCGATATATTCTATGCTGGTCTAACTGATGAATCCAGGTCCTATTTGGACAGTTGTGCTGGTTGTGTTTTCAGGAAAAGGACGCCGAAAGATGCAGAAGATTTGATGGGCAGGATTGCCAAAAACCATGAAGATTGGTCCGTCCCTGAACCACCTCCACCACCAAAGAAGAGGGGCATGTTTGTTCTAAGCCCCGAAGATATGCGAGAAGCAAAGAAGTCTATCAAAGAGAAAGGTATTAAAGCTGAAGACGTGAAGAATCTACCCCCTATTGAGAAGCTGTGTGAGCCTACCACTCACCCTCCTATGGTAGAGGTACACTCTCTTTTAGATTTCAATGCAAGTGACACCCCTCATGGTAAGCCTCCTGATCAATGTTTAGATGAGTTTGATAATTTTATTATGAAACAAAATCATTTTAATGAGAGGATACAAAGTCAGTTGCATGATAATTCCCTTGCTATCAAAAGTTTGCTTAATGTTCTAGGTAGAACGGTTAATGATGTTCAATGTCTTGTGAAACATTTTCATATGGTTCAAACTCAACTTGACCAAATTTCTAATGTGCAAAAAGATTTGCTTGCTAACAATGCCAAACAAGATAATTTGCAGGCTTTCGGGATTAAGACCCGAGGAGGAACTAGCACTCAAGATCCTCTCTATCCAACGGGGCATCCGAGGAGAATCGAGCAAGATTCTCAAATGCAGGAAGAAGAAATTGTTGGCTCTCCAAAGAAGAAGAAGAAACATAAGGAGACTGAAAATTCTAATGATCCTATTACAGATGAAGAGCCAGCTGTTGATCCCAACAGTGTATCCATCTCCGATGCTGAGACTGAAGACGGTGCTGAACCTGAAGGTAAGGATAATGAGAAGAATGATCCGCCTGAAGTTCAAGAAGAAGCAGCACCTGACAAACGTAAGAGGTACACTAAAGAAGACTTCATCGCAAGAAAACATGGGAAGGAAAGAGAACCATGGGTACAGAAACCCATGCCCTTTCCAGGTAAGTCCGTCAAATCTAAAGAAGAAGAGCATTACAATAAGTTTTGTGAGTGGATTAAACCTCTTTTTCTTCAAATCCCTTTGACTAATGCTATTAAGCTACCTCCTTATTCAAAATATATGAAAGATATTGTCACTAATAAAAGAAAAGTTCCTAATGAAGCAATATCTACTATGCTTGCTAACTACTCTTTCAGTGGCAAGATTCCTGAGAAGCTCGGTGATCCAGGTATACCCACCATTCCTTGCTCCATAAAGAATAATTATGTCAAAACTGCTTTATGTGATCTTGGAGCAGGAGTGAGTGTTATGCCTCTCTCTCTTTACGAGAGGCTCTGTTTAGAGAAACTAATTCCTACAGATATCTCCCTTCAGATGGCTGACAAGTCAACCGCCGTCCCAATAGGTATTTGTGAGGATGTTCCCATAGAAGTTGCTAATTGTTTGATTCTTACTGATTTTGTTGTGCTTGACATGCCCGAGGATGGGAGCATGTCCATTATTCTTGGTAGACCTTTTCTTAACACCGCAGGTGCTATTATTGATTGCAATAAAGGGAAGGTTACCTTCAATGTGAATGATAAAGAACACACGGTATATTTTCCAAAGAAGACCGACAGGAGGCATGGCCTCAACTCTATAGAAAATATCGAGACCGTGAAGATTGGAGAATGGGACTGTCCACTACATGTGCCTCACAAATACAAAACTATCATGGTGGGGACAATGTCCATCAAAGTAAAGGTTCAGTGATTACTTCGTAAGAGGTGAGACTTTTTGCTCTATATATCGCCTGTTTGTTGGTAAGACTTGATCAACCTTACTAGTAAACATGTTTTATGTAGATAAAAAGTTGAGCTTGTTATGTTTTCATTTGTTTTTAGTTTTTGTCCTACTTGCTGTACCACGTATTTATGTTTTGAAGCTTCATAATACTACTAACTGCTTCAAGTTTTCAGAGAGTTTCACAGTTTTTTGAACTTCGAAAAAATTTCAACAGTGAAGTTTTCAGAAAAATTCCAGAAAAATTAAAATAAAAATTTCCACGTCGGGAGTGACCCAGAGGGACCTGGGGCCAGCCAGGGGGACCCACCAGTGGCCCAGGCGGCCAGCTGGTGCGGCCTAGCCCCTGGCCGCGCCCACAGGGCGCCTGGGGCCCACAAGGCCCCCCTCCAGGTATGTCTTCTTCCTCCCTCTCTCTTTTTCTCCAAAAACGCGAGTTTTGCACTTGTTCTTGTGTTCTTGCTGTTCTTGGAGGCGATACTTCGATCTCTCTCTACAGCCCATCATTTGAGCTGAGATTTTGAACAAATACTCCCTGGTATGTGACTCCTCCACCCCTCCAATTAGGTTTCTGATTGGTTGCTTCATTTGTGAGTATTTAGTAGTTCTTGGTGCTGTGTAGATGAGCTTGCATGCATGTGTAGAAAGTTATTTTCCAAGTTTTGATGCAAGTTTATGCCTTGGGCAAGTGAGTTGAGTAGTTTGCCTTAACTCACCTTGTTTTAATCCTCGTTTTTGTAAATTGCCAAAAATTTCAGAAATGAGTTTGTTAGGAAGGGCAAAAGGGTGGCTTGAGAAGAGGAGGCCCGCACACTCCGATCGAGTTACTAGAGCCGCAGCTTCACCCTCGACTGCTAGGGTGAGCTATAATGAAGATCATGTGCCCCTGGAGTTGTTGGAAGACACAAGTCCAGCACATGCTATGACGTTTCCATGTGATGAATTCCTTGAAGCTGCGGGAATCAAGGATGAGTTTTATAATCTTTGTGCTAATGCAGGGCTGACACGGCTCGTCACGTGCCGTGTTACTCGGTATCAAAAACTCACCTCCAGTTTCATTAACAGTTTTAGATATAATCCTGATTCAGGTGCTATTGAGTTTAAAATTTACAATGATCATATCACCATGACTTTGGGAAAGTTTTGTGAAATAATAGGTGTGCCAAACGTTGGGAGGACGGCTAGGATGGCCACTTAGCCCTCCGAGCTGAAAACCATCATCAACTCTCTCTGCAGCATGGGTACGAGGGATATTCATCGGTCGAAGATCTCCAGCATCTTATTTCCTCACCTCAGGTATTTTGCATATTATGTTGCTAGAGGGGTGCTAGCTCGTGACAACACGAGCAACATTTCTGCTCCGGATATTGCTATCCTGGCAGCAGCCCTCTCAGGGAGGTCTGATTATAATCTGGGTGCTTTAATTGCTCGACGCCTTGCTATGAACGGTAACAAGGGAGACTTATATGGTGGCATTTATGCCACACTAATCTTAGAACATCTTGGAGGCACCCCACACCCTGATGATAATCCTTTTACTTATTTAAGCTTTGATCTTGCTGCTATGAAAAGGCATAAGTTTGTTACCATGGCTTCTGAGATGGATAATCTTGTTTATATCTTGCGTTTCGGAACTACCGCGGAACGCGTGATCCGTCTACCTGCACCTCTTTTGTTTAATTTTTCTCGCAGGAACGGATGGTCCTTTGATGTTGTCCAGTTCGATGAGTTCATGGCCCAGTATCAGTTTCATAACCCCATGGAGGGGGTTGTGCCCGACGAGGAGGAGCACGGTGAGTTACCACCTTTTCAGGGAGATACCACCACCGAGTTTGGTGAAGGGTCTTCCTCTGCTTGGCGTACGGACCCTTCCTCGTGGGAGACTCCGAGGAGTTCGGTATACGCACCGGCATCCTTCTACGACCCTTGGACTCACCACCATACCCCCGGAGCAGGAGGCTCCTGGGGGCAATAGCTGCTACCAACTTAGGCCAAAAGCCTAAGCTTGGGGTAGTACGTGCCCCTCTCACTTTTCCATTGTATTATCCATTTTATCCGCTTTGATCTTTTCGAAGTTTTTGCCCGTTCTTCTTTATTTCTCTCTTTGCAAAAACAACAAAAAGATTTTCTCTTTCTTTTGCTTTCGTTCAACCTTTGAAATAATCCAAAAAGATTTCCTTTTTTCTCTTTAGTTTGCTTTGTTTTCAGAGTTCAGCTCGAGTCCGTGATGGCATTTAATTATATTTCCTACGTTCGATCGTGCAAGTGACGAGGCAGTAATGACGAAGATCGACTGAAGGGAAGCAACAAGGAAGACCGGTATGAACTCTTCTTGTTTCTACTTTTGTACATATGCCTGTACTTATGATCTAGAGACCAGCTTGTAGCGACATAGTGCTATGTTTACAATGCTCTTCTAGTGGTTCATGCTTTCCTTGTGGCTAGTCTCGAATAGCTAGAGTATATAATGTGTTATTGAAATGATCTACATGCATTGCATTGCTCATAGTTCGGTAGACTAAGGTGGTATTTCCCTTTAGAGAATTTTTGGATTGACTTGGCACATGTTTACACATATTTAAGACTAAAAAGTCTGCTCTGCCTTGATGATCTTTGAGTTTCAGAATAGTTATATCACTTTCATGCCCGATTCAATGTTGCTTTGTCGCTCTGCATGATTATGGCCGTTATTGCTCTCTAGTTGGTCGCTTCCCAGTCTTTTGCTAACCTCCACCTGTACTAAGCGGACTGACTGCTTGTGCATCAAAAATCCTTAAAAACCTGTTATGCCATATGAGTCCACCATACCTTCCTATACATGGTATTTACCTGCCATTCCTAACGAAGACTTTCGTGTACCATCTCGAAATTAATCAAAAGCATTTCTCTTTTTGTGCCTCTGTTTTAGCTCATGAGGAAGTAGTAGTTAATTCATGATCTTTTTAAGTTGGACAAGCTTCACCCCTGGATTGCATGTCTAATGTGCAAACCCCCAATACGAGAAGGAACTGGCATAGAGTGCGCCCTGCTCATAAAAGATAATACAACAAACAAACCCTCCTTCACGCTTTGTTCATGAGAAATCAGAAAACTTTGGCAGTGATAAACAAAGGAGATTAAGAGGATGTGATCGTCCTCATGCGGGAGCCGTTCCTCGAGACTTGCCCAGCTCAAGAAGTGATTGAATTATCTGCTAGCATTCGTTGATGAAATATGCGCCTCTCAAAAACGTTTTTACCTCTGTTTTAAAAAAAACCAAGAGCTCTGGTACATGTTTAGTTTTTTGTTTCCGACCACGGGTTTTCAACCTTGCCAACAAAAGCCACGGTTCAAGAGTCTCAACCTTCTTTCTTCAAAGCACCAACTAGGAGAGCATAATTGTCATTCTGAGTGTAATGTGCATTGTCCCAAAGTATTACATTGTCTTCTGCATGCTTGTGACATGATTTATTCTGAAATTCTTAGTTCTAGTCTCCTTTAAAACTCTGGAGGAGTTTCTGCATTTATGTTTTGCTTCACTCACGGAGGCTAGCGAGATACCACCCTAAAATGCTCAAGCTATGTGCAATGTAATCTTGTCTTGATTTTCAGTAATATATTATTTACTTTTAAGTATTTGTGATTGGTCACTTGAAAGAAGGATTGCTCCGTGCATTGTCCTCATAGTACTGTTTCAATACTTGCTAGACTCTTTTCGTAGTACATGCTTATATACATCTAATGAAGCAAAAGAGTTTGTCAAAGTTTTCTTTGTCGCGTCCAGTTCGTTGAACTGAATTGCTTGAGGACAAGCAATATGCTAAGCTTGGGGGAGTTGATACGTCTCAAACGTATCTACTTTTCCAAACACTTTTGATATTGTTTTGACGTCATTCTTGCATGATTTGAACTAAACTAACCCGGACTGACGCTGTTTTCAGCAGAGCTGCCTGTATGGTTTTATTGTGTGTAGGAAAACGGATTTTTAGGTATCTCAGAAAAATCCACGAAAAATCACAGAAAATCCACGCACCCGAAGGAACCCGGAGCCAGAAGAGGGGCCAGAGGGGGGCTAGGGGGGCCCCAGGCGCCCTGGTGGCGCGGCACACCCCCTGGCCGCACCGGGGGGTCGCCTGGGTGGGCCCCACCTCCCCTGGTGCCCTACTTTGACTCGTATTTTAGCTCGTGATGGAGAAATCCCAGATCAGAAGTTCTTTTCCCAGTTTTCGTCGCGGAGCCGCCGCCACCCTCTGTTCTTCTTCGGGAGGGCTAATCTGGAGGCTGAATTGGCCTCCGGAGAGGGGAGATCGTCGCCATCGTCATCATCATCACCACTCCATCATCCCTCCATGACTTCTCCTTCCATGTGTGAGTAATCCCCTGCTGTAGGCGAAGGGGATGGTAGGGATTGGATGAGTTAGATCATGTAATAGTTTGTCAGATCGTTGGGGGCATGTTGCCTATCATCTACTATGGTGTTTATCGTCTTTGCTTCAACTTGTTATTCTTAATGTTTGTCACTTAGGGCCCGAGTGCCATGATTTCAAATCTGAACCATATGTGTTTGCATGAATATATTTGTGTTTTTGATCCTACCTATGAGTTGTTAGCACCTATTACGGTTCGGAACCGGCGATCCCAAAAGTGACAGCTTGGGACACCAAAGGGGATGGTCCGTAGTTTGAGGATTAAATGTATCCATTGAGTTTATTGCTTTGTTCCGGTGCTCTCTGACAGGAGCACCTTAATCTCCATAAGTTCCTTTTGGCCCCGTTCGTAGCGGGATGGTAGGACAAAAGATGTTGTGCAAGTTCTTATTGCAAGCACGCACAACTACCTACGGGATACATGCCTAATGTTTGATATTTGCCTAGATGATCATTACTTTTCCGTGTGCCGTGCCCCAAGTTAGAATCATGATATATCTCATCCATGCAGCGCCCAACCATCCGTCTCCCTAGCCTACAGTGTTTTAAATCCTGCTGGTCACTAGTCACTACTTTTGCTATTTACTTTTGCGATTTGCTCTCGCTATTTACTTTTGCTGTTTACTTTTACTATCACCATCATCACTATCATATCACTGTTACCACTTATCTTTTGTTGCAAGTAAGTATATTTCAGGTGCGGTTGAATTGACAACTCAACTGTCAAAGCTTATAAATACTCTTTGGCTCCCCGTGTGTCGAATCAATAAATTGGGTTATTCTTACCCGCGAAGACTATCTCGATCCCTTACGGTTGAGGGTTATCAGCATGCTAAGGGAATCACTAACCTTAACACAAGTATTTCTCAGTTTCATAATAACTCCACTAGCATGACTCTAATATCACTATCCTCATATCTCTAAACAATTATCAAGCATCCAACTTCTCATCATATTCAATGCACTTAGTGTGAAAGTTTTTACTACATTGATATTGGATGTCTATCATGTGAAGACTAGTTTTATAGCCTAAGCACATTACCATGCTGTTTTAATAGACTCTCAAAAGGATATAAGTGAAGCATGAGAGTTCAACAATTTCTTCAAAATATTATCAACACCGTGCTCTAAAAGATATAAGTGAAGCACTAGAGCAAAAACTATTCAACTCAAAAGATATAATTGAAGCACATAGAGTGTTCTATCAATTCCTAGGCCATAATTAACTCTCTCAAATAAGTGTGTCCAACAAGGATAATGGCGGCAAACTAACAAGCAAAGACTCAAATTATACAAGACGCTCCAAGTAAAACACATATCATGTGGTGAATCAAAATATAGCTCCGAGTATAGTTACCGATAGATGAAGACGAAAGAGGGGATGCCTTCCCGGAGCATCCCCAAGCTTAGGCTTTTGGTTGTCCTTGAATTTACTTGGGGTGCCTTGGGCATCCCCAAGCTTAGGCCCTTGCTACTCTTTGTTCCATAGTCCATCAAAACAATACTGAAAACTTGAAAACTTCACAACACAAAACTTAGACAAAAATCTCGTGAGCTCCATTAGTATAAGAAAGCAAACCACTACTCAAAGGTACTGCAATGAATTCATTCTTTGTTTATATTGGTGTTAAACCTACTGTATTCCAACTTCTCTATGGTTCATACTTCCCAATATTACTCATAGATGCATTGAAATAAGCAAACAACACACGAAAAACAGAATATGTCAAAAACAGAATAGTCTGTAGTAATCTGCAGGTTTCGCATACTTCTGTAACTCCACAAAATTCAAACTAAATTGGTAGACGTGAGGAATTTTTCTATTAATCATCTGCAGAAAGAATCAATTAAATAGCATGCTCCAGTAAAATCTGATGACCATTCTAGCGAGCGCTAACGATTCTGTTTTTCACAGCAAGATCATATAAACTTCACACAAGTCTTCCCAAAGGTTCTACTTGGCACAAACATTACAGAAAACACAAAACCGCATCTAAACAGAAGCTAGATGCAATATTTATTCCTAAA
Source organism: Secale cereale (assembly GCA_902687465.1). Classification (NCBI taxonomy): domain Eukaryota; kingdom Viridiplantae; phylum Streptophyta; class Magnoliopsida; order Poales; family Poaceae; genus Secale; species Secale cereale. The sequence continues at coordinate 29,610,704 of LR738709.1, read as the reverse complement.
CAGAGGTAACAAAAATTATAAAATTGGGTTGCCTCCCAACAAGCGCTATCGTTTTACGCCCCTAGCTAGGCACGATACATGATAGATCTAGGTATTGCCATCTTTGAAGACAATCCATAAGTGGCTCCCATAATAGATTCATATGGTAATTTGATTTTCTTTCTAGGAAAGTGTTCCATGCCTTTCCTTAACGGAAATTGGAATCTAATATTTCCTTCCTTCATATCAATAATTGCACCAATCGTTCTAACGAAAGGTCTACCAAGAATAATGGGACATGAAGGATTGCAATCTATATCAAGAACAATGAAGTCTACGGGCACATAATTCTTATTGGCAACAATAAGAAAATCATTAATCCTTCCCATAGGTTTCTTAATAGTGGAATCCGCAAGATGCAAATTCAAAGAACAATCATCAAGCTCATGGAAACCTAGCAAATCACACAAACTTTTCGGGATAGTTGAGACACTTGCACCCAAATCACACAAAGCATAGCATTCATGATCTTTAATTTTTATTTTGATAGTAGGTTCCCACTCATCATAAAGCTTTCGGGTGATAGAAACTTCTAACTCAAGTTTTTCTTCATACGATTGCATCAAAGCATCAACTATGTGAATAGTAAAAGCTTTATTTTGACTATAAGCACGCGGAGAGTTTAGTACGGATTGCAACAAGGAAATACAATCAATCAAAGAACAATTATCATAATTGAATCCCTTGAAATCCAAAGTAGTGGGTTCATCACTATGCAAAGTTTTAATCTCTTCACTCCCACTTTTAACAATTTTAGCATCAAGATCTAAAAACTTTGAATCATTGGGACACCTTAAAGTAGAATCATCTCCAATCCTATCTTCATCAAGATTTATGCTAGAAAACAAGATCTAATAGGAGACACATCAATAACTTTCAGATCTTCATCTTTACTTTCATGATAACTAGAAGAACACGCTTTAATATAATCCTCTCTTTTAGCGTGCATCCTAGCGGTTCTCTCTTTGCATTAATCAATGGAAATTCTCATGGCTTTGAGAGACTCATTGATATCATGCTTAGGTGGGATAGATCTAAGTTTCAAAGAATCAACATCAAGAGTAATTCTATCCACACTTCTAGCCAATTCATCAACCTTAAGCAATTTTTCTTCAAGCATAGCATTGAAATTCTTTTGCGATATCATAAACTCCTTAACACTAGTTTCAAATTTAGAAGGCATATTTCCATAAGAGTTGTTGTAGGAATTACCATAATTATTAGAGGAATTACTAGGAAAAGGCCTAGGATTAAATTTCTCTCTATAAGCATTGTTACCAAAATTATTCCTACCAAGAAAAATTCACATCCAAAGATTCATTATTATTTTCAATCAAAGTGGACAAAGGCATATCATTGGGATCAGAGGAAGCACTCTTAGCAGCAAATAATTTCATAAGTTCATATATCTTTCCTCTCAAAACACTAATTATTTCAATAGCATGTACTTTTTACTAGTAGATCTTTCAGTGTGCCATTGAGAATAATTAACCATGATATTATCTAGGAGTTTGGTAGCTTATCCTAAGGTAGTTTCCATGAAAGTGCCTACTGCGGCCGAATCTAAAAGATTTCTAGAAGCAAAATTCAAGCCAGCATAAAAGTTCTGAATTATCATCCATAGATTCAAACCATGTGTAGGGCAATTATGTATCGTTAATTTCATTCTCTCCCAAGCTTGTGCAACATGCTCATGATCTAGTTGCTTAAAATTCATAATATCGTTTCTAAGAGAGATGATCTTAGCAGGAGGGAAATACTTAGAGATAAAAGCATCTTTGCACTTATTCCACAAATCAATACTATTTCTAGGCAAAGAGGAAAACCAAGTTTTAGCACGATCTCTAAGTGAAAACGTAAATAACTTCAATTCAACAATATCGTTATCCGTATCCCTTTTCTTTTGCATATCACACAAATCAACAAAGTTGTTTAGATGGGTGTCGGTGTACTAAAGTAGGGGTACCTTAGTATCCCGAACATGTGCACGGGCAGTTGCAGCGTCCCGCGGCAAGGCTAGCCGGGTGATCGCCAAGGTCCTCCGTGGTTCCTTTGGAGCCATTCAAGAACAAAGTATCCAAGCCAAGGAGACAAGACCCCGGCAAGAGGAGCTTGCCGGGAAGGCCACTCAAGGCACAAGACCACTCGAGGCGCAAGACCCTGGCAAGAGGAGCTTGCCGGGAAGGCCATCCAAGGCATCTCAAGAAACTTGCCGCGACGCGCCACGCGTCCCGGCAAGGCCCGATGAGCGACAAGCTCCCGGAAGCGACAAGGTAGCGACCGCGGCAAGGCGCTTGCCGCGGCGAGCTTCCACTCAGTACCCGCGCTCCAGCGCATCCACCCACGTGTCGCTCTGGGACCCTTCCATATGCACGTGGCGGGCGGCTGTCCAGCCAGGGGTACACGGTGGCAAGCGGTGCTGACAAAGTAGCCATCGTGGTGAACGGTGGCGCCCCTGACGGCCCTTTTTTGCACTGTTTGGGGCGACGGCGATGGGCATTTAATGCCCTTGTCCCCTGCCGTCAGAGTTAGGTGCGATGTACTGTACCAACTACAACTCTTTTTACATTTTTACCCTCAACTACGTTGCCACCTATCGGTGACCCCTTGAGCCTATAAAAGGAGGCCCATGCCCATTTTTACCCTCAACATACGAACGCTCTCACGCTCGGTCTTGCCAGCCGCTGAAGCATACTGTAGCTCTCAGCGCTCCCGAGCAAGAACTCAATACAAACCAAAGCAGGAGTAGGGTTTTACGCATCCGTGCGGCCCGAACCTGGGTATACTGCTCGTGTGCTTCGCCTCGATCTGCTCTTTGTGCAATCTCCGCCCGCTGCCGTACCGAAAAGGTGCTCCGTCCCCATAGGTGTTCGTGGGTGAATATGTTTCCCCGACATCTTTGGCGCACGAGGTAGGGGGTGCGTCGTGGTTGTGTGAACCTGATCCGGCGTTCACACAGGCTAGATCTTCATCATCTTCATCAATATGCCGCCGAAGAAGAAGGCTTCGGAGGCAGCTGGTCCGTCCGCGTCGATCCCACCACCACCGGAGCCAACGGCTGGTGGGGTAGACGCCGGCGGAAGAACGGACGTCGACGAGGGAGACCACGGTGCCGCCAAGTCCAAGGACAAGGCTGCGCTGCCCATCGGCGGCGTAGCCGGCTCCCACGACGACCGGGCGCACTCCAAGACCTCGGCGTCCGTACATGCACCGCGCCCATCTCAGGAGGCGCGGGCCCGGCAACGTCATGGTACTCACGGTACCATACGTTTGTTGGGCCAAGACCAAGCTGGTGGGTCCCGGGACGCTCAAGGCCAACATGCACGCTAGCATGCCGGCACGAGCAAGGCACGGTCGCCTGGACGAGATACTGCTCCTTCTAACGTAGTTAGAAGTCCGAGCATATCCCGCTCCTCACACCGCTCGCCACCGCTACCCACCACTCCAGCAGAAGCTCTGGCACGAGCTCAACTGCTCCTAGACTTCCCTCCAGCGGCAGACAAGGCCGACGACTGGAGGGCCACCATTCAGAGTCTCATAGCCTTCGCCAACGGCAACACTCCGTGGCAGCCGAGCACGGCGCAGCCACGGCAAGTCAGCCAGGCGCGGGCCGATGGCGACAAGACCGGTGGGGGTGCAACCACCGTGCACTCTCCGCCCCGAAGGCCAAAATCGCCGACTCGCCGGATCAACATCGACGACGACTCCACTGCGTCATCGGATCTGCGAGCTCGTCGCGATCAGCGCCAAGTTCTCCACGAACGACAACAAGAAGACGCTCGCACTCGCATCGAGCGCCGAAGAGAAGCGCGGCGTCAATCTGACCAGCGCGCTGGGCGCGCTGTCGACATGCATGCGCCAGGGGGACCAGGCGACTTGCCGTACGTGGTAGGTTGTCCTGCGTTCACTCGTGAGCTGCGGCAAGTCCAGTGGCCCAGCATGAAGAACTTCAAACCAGACGTGCCGGAGAAGTACGACGGCAAGACGCATCCGTCAGAGTTCCTCAACATCTACACCATCGCGGTGCAGGCTGCCGGGGGGCGAGACGATAAGATCCTTGCCTATTACTTCCCTCTGGTACTCAAACCCAACGTCAGGTCCTGGCTCATGCACTTGCCGGACAACTCCATTTCTTCTTGGGCAGACCTGTGCCATTAGTTTGTCGGCGCCTTTACGGGCGGCCACAAACCCCATGGCCAAGAGAGTGACCTTCACCTGCTCGCCCAGAAGGAAGGAGAGTCCCTGCGCAAGTTCATCCAGAGGTTCAGCCGTGTCCAACACAACATCCCAGACGTCCACCCTGCAGCGGTTATCAGCGCGTTCCACCAGAACGTGCGTAACCGCAGGATGAGGGAGGAGATGGCGATGTGCAAGATCAGGGACGTCAGCGAGCTGTACGCCCTGGCCGACAAGTGTGCACGTGCTTAAGAGGGGAGGAAACTCCCCGGAGAGGATACAGGAGCAGGAGGGCCTGACAGTGAGGATGCCGCCCCGGCAAAGAAGAACCGGCGGCGGAACAATAGGAAGAAGAAAAACAAGGAGGTGCTAGTCGTTGAGCAGTCCGGCAAGGAAGGTGGCGCCAAGAAAGCCCAAGTTGGAAGCTCCGGCAAGGAGACTGCCGCATGCACCAACTGCCAGGCTGTGGCGGCCGCCGACAAGCAGGACGGCACCGACAAGCAGTATTGCAAGATCCACCACACCAAGGGTCATGACCTCCAGAACTGCAAGAGGGTCGAGTACCTTGTTGAGCAGCAAAAGGCTGAGTACGAGCGACGCGACAAGGAGAAGGCCCAAGGAGGTGATGGAGGATCCGGCAAGAAGCGGCCATTTAGCGGCCGGGGAGGACGCCGCGGCAAGGCCAAGCAGCGGCAAGGAGACAGACCTCCCCGTGGCCGCGACAAGGATGAAGATGATGAAGACGACGAAGACATGGAAGATGGCGAGACCAGTGAGCAGGAGTTCCAGAAAGCCACAGAAGTCTTGTGCATTGACGGCGGTGCTTCTCTGCATGCTTCACACCGCCAACTCAAACAGTGGGTGCGGGAAATTAATGCAGCAGAACCACCTGTCGAATCGCGCAAGCTTCTGAAATGGTCCAGCACGCCTATCATCTTTGATATTGAGGACCACCCTGATTGCACAACTGCGGTTGGGTGCTTGCCAATGTTGGTCTCACCAACTATCCGCAACCTCAAGGTCACCAAGATGTTAGTTGACGGCGGGGCCGCCTTGAACTTGATCTCCTCCGCTGTTCTCCAGAAGCTCCAGATCCCTGACAGCGAGCTCGAAGAGACCGGAACATTCCAAGGAATCAACCCGGGAAGGAGCAAGCCGAAGGGGAAGATCACGCTGCCAGTGACGTTTGGCGGCAAGCTGAACTTCAGGACTGAGAGGGTCATGTTCGACGTTGCCGATTTTCCATTGCCTTACAATGGAATACTCGGCCGTCCAGCACTCGCCAAGTTCATGGCAGCCTCTCACTATGCATACAACATGTTGAAGATGCCAGGCCCGATAAGCGTCATCTCTGTCCCTGGCGACAAGAAGGATGCTCTTATCTGCGCCGACAAGATTTACCGGGAAGCAGCAGCCGCAACAGATCGCAAGTCACTTGCCGCTGAAGCTCCCGGAGGGAAGAAGACCAAGTCCGGCAAGAGCTCTGATGCACACTCCGACAAACGCACCTCCTCGGAGTGCTGCACTGCCATCGAGGACGCACCATCGAGCTCCACCGGCAAGTGTAAGAAGACGATGGCAGCTCCGCCAGAAACCAAGAAGGTGTCCGCCAAGGAGGACGGCACTGGTGGTACTTTCACCATCAGTGCCACGCTTGACCCTAAATAGGAAAGCGCGCTCGTTGCTTTCCTGCGGGCGAACGTCGACGTGTTTGCATGGCAACCGTCTGACATCCCCGGTGTTCCCAGGAAAGTAATTGAGCACAAGCTTGCCGTCTGTCCTCACGCGCGGCCCGTCAAGCAGAAGGTCAGAAAACAAGTAGTGGAGCGCCAAGAATTCATTGCAGAGGAAATCAAGAAGTTGGAAGCAGCAGGCCTTGTCAGAGGTGTGCTCCATCCTACGTGGTTGGCCAATCCCGTAGTCGTGCATAAGGCAAACGGGAAATGGAGGCTTTGTATCGACTTCACCGATGTGAATAAAGCTTGTCCCAAAGACCCATTTCCCTTGCCGCGCATCGACCAGATTGTTGACTCCACGGCCGGATGTGACCTGCTTTCATTTCTTGACGCATACTCAGAATACCATCAGATCTTCATGGCTGAAGAAGATGAGGAGAAGACCGCATTCATCACTCCATGTGGCACGTACTGTTTCATACGGATGCCTTTTGGTTTGAAGAATGCTGGTTCAACTTTTGCAAGAGTAGTCCATACAGCTTTTGAGCCACAGATACATAGAAATGTAGAAGCATACATGGATGACATAGTGGTCAAGAGCAAGGACAGGGCTACTCTGATCCAAGATTTAGAAGAGACCTTTGCAAATCTGCGCAAGATCCAGGTTAAGCTCAACCCCGAGAAGTGCGTGGTTGGAGTCCCTTCCGGCAAGCTTCTCGGATTCTTTGTGTCTCAGAGGGGAATTGAAGCCAACCCCGACAAGATCAAGGCCATTGAGCAGATCGAAGCACCCAAGCGCGTCAAGGATGTACGAAGACTTGCCGGTTGCGTGGCTGCTCTCAACAGGTTTATCTCTAAGTCTGCTGAGCGCGCCCTGCCGTTTTTCAAAATTTTGAAAAAGGCAGGTCCAATGAAATGGACTCCGGAAGCGGAAGCTGCGCTGCAAGACTTGAAGAGGTACCTGTCCTCCACTCCAACACTTGTCGCACCTAAGCCACAAGAGAAGTTGCTGCTGTGTCTAGCGACAACCAATCAAGTGGTTAGTGCTGCGTTAGTAGCGGAGAGGGAGGCAGATGATGAGCCAGCAACCGCGGCAAGCGCATCCAGTGACAAGTAGGGGGCTTCCCCGACAAGCTCTGGTCCCGACAAGGATGGATCTGCGCAGACGCAAAAGAGATACGGAAGTAAATGGTGCAGCGCCCAGTTTACTTTGTCAGCTCCCTTCTGCAGGGGGCTAGGTCAAGGTACTCTGGTGTGCAAAAATTGCTTTTTGGCCTCCTCATGGCCTCGAGAAAGCTGCGTCATTACTTCCAAGCACATGAGATAACAGTTGTCACTCGCTTTCCGCTGAAGAGGATACTGCAGAATCCAGAAGCGACAGGCAGGATTGTTGAGTGGGCACTGGAACTGTCAAGCTTTGGCCTCAAGTTGGAAAGCACTTCAACTATCCAAAGCAGAGCATTGGCAGAATTCATAGCAGAGTGGACGCCAACACCAGATGAAGAAATTACAGAAACGAGCATCCCCATCAAGGAAGCAAGCAAAGAGTGGATAATGTATTTTGATGGTGCCTTCTCGCTGCAAGGCGCCGGTACTGGCGTGCTGCTTGTCGCACCCACCGGAGAGCACCTCAAGTACGTGGTCCAGATGCACTTTCCCAAGGAGCAAGCAACAAAGAATACTGCAGATTATGAGGGTTTGCTTGCCGGTCTCAGGATCGCGGCAGACCTTGGGATCAAGAAGCTTATTGTCAGGGGTGACTCGCAGCTTGTCGTCCGCCAAGTGAACAAGAATTACCAGAGTCCGTTGATGGAAGCTTACGTCGATGAAGTAAGGAAGCTAGAAGAGCACTTTGACGGCCTACAGATGGAGCATGTTCCTAGAGCTCAGAACGACATCGCCGACAGCCTGTCAAAGTGTGCCGCACTTAAGTTACCTGTGGAACCAGGGATCTTTCTGCTCAAGCTGACTCAACCATCCGTAACACCATCAACTGGACAGAGCAAGAAGAGGAAATTGATTTCTGGTGACTATTTTCCTGCAGAGCTCCCCGAAGCCGCCGCCAAGAAGGTACCCAAGATAAACGCCAAGAGTGTTGAGGAGCAATCTGCTCCGGCGAGCCCAAGTGTTTGTTCCGTTGTAGCAAAGGCTCCCGACAAGTTTTGCTGCGGCAAGCTTGCCGGGGAACATCAAGTTCCGGCTGAGACACAGGTTCTCGCCGTAGAAGCTGATGTTCCCGCACCAGCAAATGTGCCTTTAGTCCTTGCTGTCAAGCCACAGGCTCCGGCATGGGCGCAGCAGATTGTCCGTTTTCTTCAGACAGGAGAACTTTCCGAAGAGCAAGAAGAAGCGGAAAGAGTAGCCCGTCAGTGAAGTATGTACCAATTTGTTGACAACACACTGTACAGAAGAAGACTCAACGGTGTGAAATTGAAGTGTATTCCCCGGGAAGACGGACAAAAGCTGTTGGCAGAGATACATGGAGGCATATGTGGTCACCACATTGGCGCAAGAGCACTTGCCGGCAAAGCATTCCGGCAAGGTTTCTTTTGGCTAGAAGCCCTCCAGGATGCAACTGCACAAGTAACCAAGTGTAAAGCGTGCCAGTTCCATTCCAAGCAGATACACCAGCCAGCTCAAGCTCTCCAGAGGATCCCTTTATCCTGGCCATTTTCGGTCTGGGGGCTCGACATCCTCGGCCCCTTTCCCCGCGCAGCCGGGGGCTTTGAGTACTTGTACGTTGCAATCGACAAGTTCACAAAGTGGCCAGAAGTGGAACCCGTGAGAAAGGTGACCGCACAGTCAGCAGTCAAGTTCTTCAGGTCGATTGTTTGCCGCTTCGGGATCCCTAACAGGATCATCACCGACAACGGTACGCAATTCATGAGCCGCACCTTCATGAAGTACGTCCAAGATCTTGGCGCCAAGGTCTGCTTCGCTTCTGTTGCTCACCCGAGAAGCAACGGTCAAGCGGAGAGGGCAAATGCTGAAGTGCTGCGTGGCCTCAAGACCAGAACTTTCGACAGGCTGCACAAGTGCGGAAGAAACTGGATCGAGGAGCTGCAGGTGGTTCTTTGGTCGATCAGAACGACGCCAAATCGAGCCACCGGACAGACACCTTTTGCTCTAGTCTATGGAGCAGAGGCAGTTCTCCCCACGGAACTCGTATACGGGTCGCCTCAAGTGGTCGCTTATGATGAGCTCGAGCAAGAGCAGCTGCGACAAGATGACGCGCTGCTCCTTGAGGAATACCGTCTTCAGGCTGCGGTACGAGCTGCTCGCTACCAGCAAGCTTTGCGCCGCTACCATAGCCGCCAAGTTAACGCCAGAAGTCTCGAGGAAGGCGACCTTGTTCTTCAGCGCGTTCAGTCCGCCAAGAATTCCAACAAGTTGACGCCGAAGTGGGAAGGCCCTTATCGGATGAAACGAGTCACTAGGCCTGGCGCAGTCCGTCTTGAGACCGAAGATGGCTTTCCGGTGAGCAACTCCTGGAACATTGAGCATCTTCGTAAGTTTTACCCGTAAGGCGCGGTTGCCGTGACCCGCTCCGGCAACCACCTTTTGTACAAGTCTTGCCGCTGTTTGGACGTAATCCTTTGTACAAAGCCGGGCGCAGACCCCGTGCATCAGTAAAGCTCATGTGCCTCGCACAACTTGTCATTTCATGCTTTTTATTTCTTGCATGTGTTATCTGACACTTTGTGCAGCACCTACCCCCGGTAAGCAATAACGAGCCATAAGGCTCCATATCGTTATTTTCTCTTCTTTCTTTTTCTCAAGGAAAGGAAGGTTCCCTCGCCCACAAGTTTGCCGGGGGGGGAGGAGGAGATAGTGGTATGGACCAGGCGTCGTTCAAGAGAGTTTCGTCTTGCCGGGAAGCAAACAACACGGAAGCTAAGTTGCCAAAGTTTGAGCAATCAAATTTTTAAATTTTAAGTAATCTTCCTTGAACGACCGTGCTTTGTATGGAAAACCTGTGCGCGGAGGAACCTACTCGTAGCTAGTTGCGCCCTTACTTTGTTTCGAGTCCGCTCAACGACTTAAGTGTGCTGCGACTAGTGTCGCGCTCTTACTTTGTTTTCGAGCACGCTCAACAACTTAAGTGTGCTGCAACTAGTTGCGACAAGGTTTCTTGTCGGTAGCGGCACCGCCAGCAGGCCGCTGAAGTTCCGCACTCAGCGCTCGCGCCTAAGGTGCCTACACCAGTAAGTTCCCTAAAAGTGTATGGCAGAAACATACAAAGCAAAGGAGTCAAGTAAAGGAAATAACATCGCAATTACTACCCGAAATAGAGTTATATTACAAAGAGACTTGTCGCAGCTCTAATAGACTGTTTTTCATAACATGGCTAACAGCGACAAGGAAAGAAGAAAATGGGCAAGACTAGTCCGCGCGGTCGCCCTCAACCCTCTTGATGCCGCTCACCTTGTCCACAATGGGTGCAACAAGGGCCTTGAGCGCCTCCATATCGGCGTCCTGCGGCAGGGACCTGAGGACGTTGGTGAGGTTGAGGCCTGGATTGCGGAAGGCCACCTTCATCAGCACCTTCTGAAGGGCTCCCGCGCAAAGATTGCGCGACTCGTCCGCCAGTTGCTTCGGGATCCTTTCCCGGAGCTGCTGGAGGGCCGTCGCCACGCCTCTGAAGAATAGGGTGAGCTTGGCGCTGGGGTGGAGGTTCTCGTCGGTGGAGTACCCGAGATACTCCGCCCCCAGCTACGCCAGCTCCCTGTCGATGTCCGCGGCAGCGTTCACAAGACCTTCCGTCCAGTGCTCGACGGTCGCCCTGAAGTTGTTCTGGGTGATGGCAGCACTCTCCAGCAACGCCTTCTCGGCCCTGACCTCCTCCTTCAGGGCCGCCTCCCGCTCCTTGGCGCCATCCAGCGTCTTGGTCAAGGTGGTTAGCTTCAACTCAAGATCAGCATTGGAGTTCTTGACGGTGGCAAGCTCCTTGCCCTTCTCGGCGAGGCGGACCTGCAGCTCAGAGTGGCTGTGGGCGTCCTTCTCCCGCACAAGCTTGAGCACGGCGATCTCTTCGCCTCTCGCCTTAAGGTCGGCCTCCAGCTGCGCCACCCTCGTCTCCAACTCCTCCTTGGCGGTCTCGGCAGCTGCGGCAGCGTCCTTCGCCTCCTGGAGGGCCCCGCCAAGTGACTGCTCGCGCGCGGCAAGCTCCTCCTCATGGCTGTCGAGGTTGACCTTGCGCTGCGCCAGCTCGCCTTCTCGCTTAGATAGTTCCTCAGCGGCAAGCCGCTGTTGCTCTTCGGCTTCGACCTTCTCGAGGAAGAAGGCCGTTTGCTCCTCAGCAAGCTGCTCCCGCTCCTCTGCCAGCGCCCGGAGAGCTGCCTGGTTGAGGGCCCGGAGCTCCTCCGCGCGTTTCTCCATATCAGCTCCCGCCTTGGCGGCCAGCGCCTCGCGAGACTCCAGCTTGGCCTGCCGGGCGCGGTAGAGTGACAGCAACTTACGCAGCAGCCGCTCCTCCTCGGGCTCGCCGCTGCTGCTGCTCGGCGTGTCGACAAGTTTCAGCCCGGCGGAGGCAAGTACCTCTCCGTCGAAGACTTCTCCCTTGACCGGCGCCCTGGACATAGATGCCCAGGGGAGGCTGATGAAGATGCCGTCGCCGGCCATCAGGTAGGCGCCTGGCTGGGGCTCTCCGGAGCCGGGGGCTGCGGCAGCGGCGGAGGGATCAGCGGTCGGCGTAGCGCCTGGTGCTCCTGCGGCCTCAGGGCCGTCAGTGCGATCGCCGGACCCCTCGCCGGCTGCTGCGGTAGCAGCCTTGGCGGCCTCGTCACCGGCGGGCTCGTCAGCACCGGCCGCCCCTTCAGTGTCAGTGGCATCGCCGGTGTTGCCGCGCGTGTCCTCCTCAACAGCAGCCTCCGTCTCCATAGGCTCCGCAGCGGATGGATCTGACGGAAGGAAAGGGGAGGGAAACAGTCAAGCAAATATCCAAAAAAGAAGAATCAAAGGAAGAAAAGCCCAAGGGAAGTTTGAAGCAAAGGGATTACCTGCGCGAGCCGGCTCCTCGACGGTGTCCCTCGCCGGGGAGCTCCCCCTTGGTGGCGTAGCTGTAGTCCCCACCGGCGGAGGGCCGCTGGCGCTGTCCCTCGCCGGGGAGCTTGCCCTTGGCGGAGAACTCTCCCTCGCCGGGGAGACCCTTGCCGGGGAACTCTCCCTTGGCGGCGTAGTTGTAGCAGGTGGCGCTTCGGGGGCAGTCTCCGGGCGCTCCTGGATTGTCTGCTCTGCTCCTACACGAATCAACAAACGAGACGTCAGCAAAGGTAGAACCCCCACGCACGCCTAACAGCGGAAAGAGAACCAAGAACTTACGCTGGGGCCTGCGCTGGGGGCTGCTGTGAAGAACAGTTGCCGGGTCCGGCAAGTTTGTCTCAGGTGCACCCCCTGCTGTCGCGGCAGGCTCGTCCTCGATGACGATCACTAGGACCTTGGCCCTCTTTGCCGCCCTCTGGGCCAGAGTTCTGAAAAAAAAGGAACAGGTTCAGAGTGAGGCAAAAGATAAGTCGGAGCTGAGCGCAGAGAACAACAAAGGCTTACTCTTCTTCTTCCTCGTCGGAGCTGAGCGCAGAGAAGTCGAAGTCTGGCTCACGCGTCCCGGCGCGAGAAGGCGGAGGAGTAGACTCCCTTGGCCGCTTGGCGGGAGCAGGGGCGGTGGTTTGTGACGACCCCGCTCCGGCTGCCGCCGAGGCATGGGGAGCGGCAGGGGCAGAAGCAGCGGTCCGAGAAGATCCCGCTCCAGCTGCTGCAGAAGCGCGAGGTGCTCCCGCGGCAGCCTTGCTTGCCGCGGTGGCTCGTGTCGCGCGGCGCGGCGGCTGTTGACCCGTCTGCCGCTCCGTCACGTCCCCGGCCTTGCGGAGATGCCTTCTTGGAGCTGGAGGCTCTGCTGGTGGTGGCGAGCTGCCTGAAGACGAGGAGGAAGAGGACCCGATCTCCAGCGAGCCACTCGTGCCCTCGGCGGGCCCGCTCGACTCGGCGCCCTGCTCGGCGGGCTCGCTTGGCTCGGCGTCTTGCCCGGCAGGCGCTCCAGCGCTAAGGAACTCCTCTCGCTCGGCAAGGCTTGCCACTTCCGCTGCCTCCGCCTCCTCCGGGGTGAAACCTAATTGACCCGCGGCCCTGGCTGCCGCCGCCTCTTCCAGCTTGGTGGCAATGTACGCCATCTCCTTGTCGGTGGTGTCGCGGGTGAGGCCCTTCTTCTCGTCGGCGTGAATTGGCGTTTCTTCCAAGTTGTCGAAGAATGCCTGCACGGCTTCCTCGGTGGGCTCTTGCCAAGTCGGGTCGATACCGTGCGAGTCGCACAGCGGCATCATTGCACGGATGCGGCTGAGCGAAGAATTGTTGCACAACAGGACGACACCCCTCGGCAACACGAATACCTCGGGATGATCGAGGTCATACTTGAACAGCTCCTGAAGCATCGCGTTGAGCTCTAGGACAGTGAAGTTATAGTTGAGGCCCGGGCGCAGCCTCATGATATCTGCCGCGTTCTCGAAATCCCAGGCGGGCCTCTTCCTCTCCGGCAGGGGAGCGATGCGGCGGTGGAGAAAGTCTGCGCCAACTGCGCCTACGGTGAGCCCGGCAAGCCTGAGGCGAAGGATCCGGGCAATGGCAATCTTCAATCTACTGTCTTCCGGGGCCAGGTCACTCCAGTCGTTGCCGCGTACTACTGGGGCTTGGCGCCGGGCGGTGAATGGCTGCGGGTTCTCCTCTACAATCCAACATCAATTGGCCCTCCACTCCTCCCACTTGCCGCGGAACTCTCCCTCCAGATAAGCTTCCTTCTTATGGGGCCTCGAGATCCAGGATACTCCGCCGAATAACGGCTCTCCTCTCTCAACCCGGGGCATAAAGAAGTGGCGGAAAAGAGCTACATTTGGGAAGACTCCGACAAAATTTTCGCATAGATGTGCGAAAACTGCCATGGTCAGAACGGCGTTGGGGGTGAAGTCAAGGAGGTGGAACCCGTAGGTATTCATGATATCGCAGAAGAATTCGGAGAAGGGCGGGCAGAGCCCGCATTAGAGGAAGAAGGCGAAGAATGCGTATCCATTCGGAAACATTTCGCAAGCAATGGCCGGGAATACCTTGGTGCGCGGATGCGCCCGCGTCTCCCCCGACCAGAAAAGGTAGAAGGCCTCCCTCAGCTCCTTCGTGGCAAACTTGGGGGGAAGACCGCCCTCTTATTTCGCATTGCCGCGAGCCGCAGCGCCTCGGCCGACTTCACGATCTTCCCCTTCTCTCCGTTCGGAGCCATGGCGGAAGCGGCGAGGGAGGTCGACGGCGCTGGTGGTGCTGGTGGCGACGGGGGGCGGAGCGCTGCTCTCCTTCAAGCTTTGGGAAGAAGGGGAGTGGCGGAAGTTTTCTTGAGGATTGAAGCGGCAACGGGCGGATGGACGAACTGCCCCTGTTTCCCCTGCTTATAAGGGGGGGGGGGCGGACGGTCCACATTTCCGATTAAAGAAACCACCCACGATCTCTCCCACGACGCCGCAATCGACGCGTGCCGTTAGGGGAGGGCGCGGCGGATACGGAGTAAGATACGGCGTGCCGCAGGCCGCGCGTGCCTGTGCACTATTTTGGGCCTGGCCCAACAGCGCTCGGCACCGTGTATGGCCCAGGCACGGGGTCTCCTGTCGGTGTACTAAAGTAGGGGTACCTTAGTATCCCGAACTTGTGCACGGGCAGTTGCAGCATCCCGCGGCAAGGCTAGCCGGGTGATCGCCAAGGTCCTCCGTGGTTCCTTTGGAGCCATTCAAGAACAAAGTATCCAAGCCAAGGAGACAAGACCCCGACAAGAGGAGCTTGCCGGGAAGGCCACTCAAGGCACAAGACCACTCGAGGCGCAAGACCCTGGCAAGAGGAGCTTGCCGGGAAGGCCATCCAAGGCATCTCAAGAAACTTGTCGCGACGCGCCACGCGTCCCGGCAAGGCCCGGTGAGCGACAAGCTCCCGGAAGGTACAAGGTAGCGACCGCGGCAAGGCGCTTGCCGCGGCGAGCTTCCACTCAGTACCCGCGCTCCAGCGCATCCACCCACGTGTCGCTCTGGGACCCTTCCAGACGCACGTGGCGGGCGGCTGTGCAGCCAGGGGTACACGGTGGCAAGCGGTGCTGACAAAGTAGCCATCGTGGCGAACGGTGGCGCCCCTGACGGCCCTTTTTTGCACTGTTTGGGGCGACGGCGATGGGCATTTAATGCCCTTGTCCCCTGCCGTCAGAGTTAGGTGCGATGCACTGTACCAACTACCACTCTTTTTACATTTTTACCCTCAACTACGTTGCCACCTGTCGGTGACCCCTTGAGCCTATAAAAGGAGGCCCATGCCCAACGTAGAGGAGGGTTAGACATACGAACGCTCTCACGCTCGGTCTTGCCAGCCGCTGAAGCATACTGTAGCTCTCAGCGCTCCCGAGCAAGAACTCAATACAAACCAAAGCAGGAGTAGGGTTTTACGCATCCGTGCGGCCCGAACCTGGGTAAACTGCTCGTGTGCTTCACCTTGATCTGCTCTTTGTGCAATCTCCGCCCCCTGCCATACCGAAAAGGGGCTCCGTCCCCATAGGTGTTCGTGGGTGAATCAGTTTCCCCGACAATGGGTAGCGACATCTTCACTAGGAAGGCCGGAGAATTGATTTTTCATGACAAGATTCAACAAAGCAGCATCCATCTCACAAGATTCAACATCGGTAATAGGAGCAATCGGAGTGCTAATGAAATCATTATTGTTGGTATTGGAGAAGTCACACAATTTGGTATTGTTCTGAGCCATAGTGACAAACAAGCAATCCAACACACACAAGCAAACAAGAAGCAAGCGAACGATAAACACACGACAGAAGAAGGGCAAATAAAACGGCAAGGGTGAAGTGGGGGAGAGGAAAACGAGAGGCAAAAAATGTAATGCGAAGGATAATGGTTTGTGAAGGTACTTGGTATATTACTTTTGCGTAAGCCTCCCGGGCAACGGCGCCAGAAATTCTTCTTGCTACTTCTCGAGCTTGTATTGTATTCCCTCGAAGAGGAAAGGGAGATGCAGCACAGTAGCGTAAGTATTTCCCTCAATTTTTGAGAACCAATGTATCAATCCAGTAGGACACCACGCGCGAGTCCCTCGCACCTGCACAAACAAATAAGAACTTCGCAGCCAACACGATAAGGGGTTGTCAATCCCTTTACGGTCACTTACGAAAGTGAGATCTGATTATAAGAACAGAAAGTAAAAGTGGATAAAGTAAAGTAGATGTGGATTGATATGTTGAGAATAGACCCGAGGGCCATAGTGTTCTCTAGTGGCTTCTCTCATGATTGTGATATTCTACGGTGGGTAAACAAATTACTGTCGAGCAATTGATAGAAAAGCGAATAATTATGAGACTATCTAGGCATGATCATTATATATAGGCATCATGTCCGAGACAAGTAGACCAAAACGATTCTGCATCTACTACTATTACTCCAAACATCGACCGCTATCCAGCATGCATCTAGTGTATTGAGTTCATAAGAACAGAGTAACGCCTTCAGCAAGATGACATGATGTAGATGGATAAACTCAAGCAATATGATATAAACCCCATCTTTTTATCCTCGATGGCAACAACACAATACGTGCCTTGCTGTCCCTACTGTCACTGGGAAAGGACACCGCAAGATTGAACCCAAAGCCAAGCACTTCTCCCATTGCAAGAACTATAGATCTAGTAGGCCAAACCAAACCAATAATTCGAGAGACTTGCAAGGATATTATAATCATACATAAAGAGTTCAGAGAAGAACCAAATATTCATCATAGATAATCTTGATCATAAACCCTCAATTCATCGGATCTCGACAAACACACCGCAAAAAGAGATTACATCGAATAGATCTCCTCAAAGACCGAAGAGAACTTTGTATTATGATGATGTAGAAGCACTCCGTGGAATATCCCCCCTCCGGCGGAGCTCCAGAACAGGCCCCAAGATGGGATCTCACGGGAACAGAAGGTTACAGCGGTGGAACTAGGGTTTTCTCTGTTGTTCTGATGGTTTCGGGGTACGTAGGCATATATAGGAGGAAGGAGGGCACCGGTGGCCATACGTGGGACCCACGAGGCAGGGGGCGCGCCCTGGGTGGGGGGCCGACCCTCGTGGGCACCACGTAAGCCCTACTCCGTGGTTCTCAAGTCTCCCGTGCATGATTTTCTCGAAAAATATCTCTCCCGAAGGTTTCATTCCGTTTGGACTCCGTTTGATATCCCTTTTCCGTAAAACCCTGAAACAGGCAAAAAAACTGCAATCTAGACTGGGCCTTTGGGTTAGTAAGTTAGTCCCAAAAATAATATAAAAGTCTATGACAAAGCCCATTAAACATCCAAAAAAAATCATAAATAATAGCATGGAACAATAAAAAATTATAGATACTTTGGAGACGTATCAGTGGGAACTCGGTTTAGGACATGACATGCAGTCATTAGCGCCTCCCCCCACCATGCCTTGGAGAGACCCGGTGTGTCTAACATGGCGTTAACCAAATCAGTTAGAGTTCGGTTCTTTATTTCGGCCACACCATTTGACTGAGGTGAGTAGGGAGGCGTCATCTCATGGATTATACCATGTTCCACACAAAACAAATCAAACTCATTGGAAAAATATTCTCCACCACGATCAGACCTAAGTCGTTTCATTTTTCGATCAAGTTGGTTCTCTGCTTCTGCTTCAGCTTTATAGAGCACCATACCGGTGTCATAGCAGCACATGGTTTGAAACCAGTAGACTGCTCTCGTGCACCACCTCTTATATTGCACCGCCTTAAAGGCAGGCGGCTTCAAATATGCACTAAAACCACTCGGAATAATTTGCCTATAATCAGGTTATTGGATTGTTGGAAATATGAGAAAATTACTATGATATTTAACCCGAATAAACAGGAAATAAATCATGACAACATTAACACAGATTGTACTAAACATGCTAACTAGAATAGCAGATGAACCGATCAAATCTAGGGTACATACTAAAAGCATGAATTCTACCACGATCTCGAACAAGAAGGACATAATCACATACGGTGCAACGGGAGCAGCACCGCCGGCGTTCATGTTGTCGCCCATGTCGTTGAGGAAGAGGTTGCCGAGGTCGGGGAAGAAGTCGTCGTTGCCAGCAGTCGCGCGAGTGCACTCCCCAAAAACCTGATCGCCCCTTTCCCGTACAGGATCACAAGAGGCGGGGTTCCGGAGGCCTGCTGTCCCTTGTCGCGGTGCACGCCGGAAGGAGGGATGGAGAAGACTTGTGTGGCGGCGCAACGATCTGGAACGGTGGTGCGAAACCATATGTTGTGGCGGCGGCTAGGGTAGACGTATGCCTGACTATATAATGCGGACCGGGTAGGTCGTGGAGAAAACCCCACGTCCAAGTAACATCCCCATGATCCAAAAGGATCGGAAATGGTTGAGCAATTAACGCGTCCGTTAATTATGACTTATTAATTATTCCCGGGCAGCAAAAATATAGACAACGTGCATAGGTCTGTCCTCGGCTCGGCTCATTCCCACAACCCGCGGCACATCGTGACGAGGCGTGGCGTGGCGAGGAGAGTGAGGAGGAGCGCGCGTGTAGGTCTCATCTTCTCATGCTCATACAAGTGGTAGACACTAGTAGAAAATAGGGCTTTGGTTCGGGCCTTGCGAGCCCATCCCGTTTCACCCACGAACCGGGACCCATGGGTGCATACGTCCCGGTTCGTGCGGCTTAGGGGCCAACCGGGCCTCGTTGGGCATCTGTCCTGGTTGGTCTGGGACCATTTGTCCCGGTTCAAGGCAAGAACCGGTACCAATGGTCCTCGCTCCCCCAGACCCATTGGTACCGGTTCGTACGGAGAACCGGGACCAATGGGTTACCTTTAGACCCGGTTCGTGAAACGAACCGGGACCAATGAGTTTCCTATATATAACCCCTCGCCCACCAGTTCCTCTGCTCTGTTTTTTCTGGCCGGCCGGGGGGAGCTGTATGGTGCTCTAGCTAGCTCACCTCCTATGTACATGAGGTGTTCGATGAAATGCCCGAGTCACACTAGTTAAGCTTTTCTCCTCTCGAAGCTCGAACTCCAAGCTCCATTTTCTCCCAGATTTGTCTAGGTTTAGCGGTCCATCACGTCCCGTCCCCGTCTTCACCGCCGTCGATCGACCCCGCCGATCTCGTCACTAGCACCACCGTGGTGAGCCTCTTGTTCTGTCCATGTTTTTCTTACTTTTATTGTTGCTTGTTATTATTGCTTTAGATAGATATTTGTCTAATTTTCTTACGTTTATTATTGCTTGTTATTATATAGTGCGATGGTTTTGATATCTGCCCACGTCGGCCCTCGTCCTGTCTACGATTCGGATGTGGTATATTATCTTTAATTTATAACTATTTGTTTTAGTGTTTATGACAATTATGCTGACCAACCTGACATAGATGTTTTTATATGTCTAGGAGGTAGTTGAACCGGAAATTCAAACCGACCCTCTTGTGGAGAGGTTAAATTTAGTCGAAGAGGAAAACATTTCCTTGAAGAAAAAATTGGAAAAAACGGAGGAGGAGAAGATGGAATTGGAGTTGCATGTTGCGGAAGTAGTCGATGATCACAAGATCAAGATGGACCCTATTGTCAAGAGGTTAAATTTAGTTGAAGAAGAAAACAAGTACTTGAATGAAAAACTAAAAAAAATTGAGGACGAGGAGATGATATTGGAGTTGCATGTTGCGGATATCGTTGATGATCACAAGATCGAGATGGATGCCATGCGGTTGAAGATTAGAAAAATTAGAAAATATGCCATTCATACCGAGGCTTAGTATCATTATGCCGTTGGATCAATTGTTACATTGGTTGCGATTATGATCGCATTTGTTGTTGCGTTGAAATGTTCTACATAGTTGCAATGTATGGTTTAATTAGATGCTCTAGAGATATGCATGTACTTTGAATGGCATGTGATGATGAACTTATATTAATATCATCACTTATCTATCCATGATGTTCTGTAATGGTTTTGTACACGAAGTGCATCCAATTTTTGCCGTAACCCTCTCTACTTTTTTCCACATGTTATGTGGTTGAAATGATGATACCATGCCAACTTTCATCCTTTTCAGAGTTCATTTGAAATGCTTTTCAATTTCAGGGTCATTTAGCTCAAAAAAATCAGTAAATACATGAAAAATAGCAAATGAGGACAAAAATGGTTGAAATTGATGATGTTGCTTTGAATGGTGCATTTTGAACACAGAAAAAGACTATAGTTCAAATAAGTTAAAAAAATGAAATCCCTTTGTAACAGACGAGTTCTCGTCTAAAATCCTCGTACCTCGAAAGAGATTGTCTGTTTTGTACACGAAGTGCATGCAGTTTTTGCTGTAACCCTCTCTACTTTTTTGCACATGTTATGTGGGTGAAATGATGATACCATGCCAACTTTCAACCTTTTCAGAGTTCATTTGAAATGCTTTTCAATTTCAGGGTCATTTAGCTCAAAAAATCAGTAAATGCATAAAAAATAGCAAATGAGGTCAGAAATTGTTGAAAATTGATGATGTTGCTTTGAATGGTGCATTTTGAATACAGAAAAAGACTGTAGTTCAAATAAGTTCAAAAAATGAAATCCCTTTGTAACAGACAAGTTCTCGTGTGAAATCCTGGTACCTTGAAAGAGATTGTCCGTTTTGTACACGAAGTGCATCCAGTTTTTGTTGTAACCCTCTCTACTTTTTTGCACATGTTATGTGGGTGAAATGATAATACCATACCAACTTTCAACCTTTTCAGAGTTCATTTGAATTGCTTTTCAATTTCAGGGTCATCTAGCTAAAACAATCAGTAAATGCATGAAAAATAGCAAATGAGGTAGAAATGGTTGAAAATTGATGATGTTACTTTGAATGGTGCATTTTGAACATAGAAAAAGACTGTAGTTCAAATAAGTTCAAAAAAATGAAATCCCTTTGTAACAGATGTGTTCTTGTATGAAATCCTGGTACCTCGAAAGAGATTGTCCGTTTGTACACGAAGTGCATCCAGTTTTTGCTGTAACCCCCTCTACTTTTTTGCACATGTTATGTGGGTGAAATGATGATACCATGCCAACTTTCAACCTTTTCAGAGTTCATTTGAAATGCTTTTCAATTTTAGGGTCATTTAGCTCAAAAATCAGTAAATGCATGAAAAATAGCAAATGAGGTCAGAAATGGTTGAAAATTGATGATGTTGCTTTGAATGGTACATTTTGAACACAGAAAAAGACTGTAGTTCAAAAAAAAAGCAAAAAAATAAAATAAGATTAATAACTAAAAACAAAATAAACTTTAATAAAGTAAAATAAACAAAATCTAATAAAATAAAAAAATAGCAACAGTAAAGTAAAATAAACAAACTTTAATAAAATAAACAATAATATCAGTAGTAAGTATTTTGTAGAAAGTAGAAACAAAACTAAAAAAATAAAGCAGCAAAGAAAAAAATGGGAAAAAAAGCAACCTACTGGGCCACCACGGCCTGAATACTACTAGAAACCCAACAGTGGGCCAGGATTCAGGCCCGCAGAAGGCCCAGTAGGCCCACAGGCATAGCAGTGTCAAATTAGGCCTGTAAGCCTGCAATTGAGAGGAGCTCAAGGGAGGTGCGGCAGTGGTGCTTATAAACCACTACGCGCCCCTCACAACTAGCGAGGTGGGACTAAAAAATTTGGCCATCCAGGGGCAGCACGGGGCCATTGGTCCCGGTTGGTGTCATGAACCGGGACTACATGGGCGCATTGGTACCTGTTCGTGGCACCAACCGGGACCAATGCCCCCCTTTAGTCCCTGTTGGTGCTACCAACCAGGACCAATGGCCTCTTTTTCCCGCCCTCTGGGCTGCTGAAAACTGGCCATTTATCCCGGTTATTGGCACCAACCGGGACTAAAGGAGGGAATTGGTCCCGGTTGGTGCCACGAACCAGGACCAATACTTCTGCTATATAAGCAACCCTTGGAAGATTTTCAGATTGCCATCGTCCCAGCAGCCCGACCCCGCCAGGCTGCTCGCCGTCCCCGCCGTCGTCGCCCTGCCTCGTCGTCGCCGTCCCCGCCGCCGTCGCCCTGCCTCTTCGTCGCCGTCCCCGCCGCCGTCGCCCTACCTCATCGTCGCCGTCCCCGCCGACCTCGTCGTCCCCGTCTCGCCGCCGGCCGTCTGCCCCCTCGTCGTCGCCGTCCCCGTCTCGCCGCCGACCGTCACCTTCCACGCAGCCCGTGCCCCGACGCCGTCGCCCTGTGAGCGCCGCCGGCCCCCGATCCACTTCCTCTGTTAGATGAATTTTCAAAATATGTTAGAAAATTATAGTAATTATACAAATGTTAGATGAATTTGTTAGATGAATTTGCACATTTGTATATAGTAATTATACAAATGTTAGATGAATTTTAAAAATGTTACTTAGTTATATACACAAATGTTAGATGAATTTTCTATTTTTATAGTTTTTTTATAGTTTTAGTGATAGAATGTAGTTGAACTAGTTGAATTAAATAGAACTAGTTTATGTTTTTTAGTAAAACTAGTTTAATTCAAGTAAAACTAGTTTATTTTAGTAAGAAACTATAGTTCGGTTTATTTATAGTAAGTGCTTATTAGTTGAACTAGTTAATAGAACTAGTTTTTATTCTTAGTAAAACTAGTTTAATTTTATAGAACTAGTTTATTCTTTTAGTTCAATTAGTTTGTAGAACTAATTCGTAGTAAAATTAGTAGAACAATAGTTCATTTTTATTTATAGTAAGTACTTAGTTGAACTAGTTGAATTAATAGAACTAGTTTATTCTTTTAGTTCAAGCAATTATTCCCGCATCGACGTCGACGATGCCTATCCCGCATCCTCGTCGTCGACTCAACGGAGGCCTGCTTGATCAGAGGGGTCATGTTCGGGACTGGGCTCCGCCGGGCTGGTATTGGGAGGTGCTTCCTTCCGGTGGGCGCAACTTGATGAGGAGCCAACCCGTTGTTGACCATAACCTTCTTTGGTGGCGGGCGCGCAGGCTAGGGACAGTGCGGAGGCTTGAGGACCCCGCGGAGGTTGTACGTCACCGTGTCAGCGAGGAGGACGAACACGTCCGTCGCTACATGGTTGCGTTGTAGGGCAGGTTCGACAATACATGGTAGGTTCTTCATGGATCTCACTGGAGCTATGATCCTGTGATGGTTCCTTCTCTTTGGGTGTCCACCGCCCGCGCCGATACCCGTCGTTCGCTAGGGTTTTAGCTTTATTAATTAATTAGTGATGCTATATGTATGATACTATTCGGGATGTATTAGTGATAATATTCGACGATATATGGACGCAAGAGATGATTTAGTTTTGCTTATTGAATGCTCAAACTGGAGTCCAACCAAATCTCCATGTCAATATATATGAGTCCTATAATTAAGATATTTTGATATATTTTTTTATATATTCAACCATTGAATTTTGGCATGACTTGTGCTACAATATGTAGGAAATGTCGTCATCTGACGATGACGATAGTATCCCAGCGTGCGACTGGTGTGGCGACGACCGGGGTCAGTGCGATAGGCCACACCTGCTAGACGATTGATGCTTCAGTGTTAAGCTCGATGAGGTCTTCGATTTTGAGACGGTATGCAACACGACAAGTCTTGTTTGGTAATTAAGCATGACTTATGCTTTCTTTTCAATGTGTACTTTTCGTCTTTTACGATTCGACTAGCTTATCCCATGCCATGCAAGACGCTATGTCTTGGAGCATCTGGATTTCGAAGATCATGAAAGTATGGGAACAAAGCAAATTCTTCTGAGGACCCATCATGATTATGATTTTCTTGAGTGTAACCCATTTTGGTTGCTTGAACTTGAGAGCACTGTGCAAGGCATCTGATTTTCAGGAGGGTATGTATGTCACCTTTGACCTTGGTGATGATGACAATGGCATTTGGGTCCTTGTTGATACGCTTCCAGTTCTACCTCTATGTGAGTTTCTCAAACATATTTATTAAGTAATTTATGTTGCATTGTGTCTTTCAAAATAATTGACAACTTATTTCCATTAACAGCTTATTTCCATTCTTCAAGAAATATACGGAAGATGGTAGACAGAACCCACTACACTGATGGTGCGGAATTAACTTTGTCAGAAGAAAAATCATATTGTCTCGTTACTTTCTGATTTTGAGCGTTACAATACCTATGCTAAAACTCCTGCACATTATGGTCAATACGTGCCACTAGTGCACGTGTTGAGCTACGGTATCATCCATGGAGATGTCATGGTAAGATTTGTGGCCGATCATCTTTTGCATAAATTCTTCTAAAACTAAACTACATTACTAACTACAAAGTTATTACTATATTTTTCAACAGAAAATCCCTTCGGATTGTATGCCTCATCCGATGATTCAGAATGGTCACCTCAATGTTATGAGCTTATTTCCGTACTCGTAAGGTCATCATCCTACACATAACTGTCCATACAGGATTTCTAAATCCAATGAAGACTTGACAATCAAATATTGGAAGAAATGTATGGTCAGTCGTAGGCAGCTATATGGAAGTGACATTGTGCGAAAGCCAAGAATTGGAGACATGCTAATCTGCATTGTCCATAATGGAGAGTCAGGGCCTATCTTATTTTATGCTATTTCACATTAGAGAGGGTGTACTTAATTAAGTCTGGCTACTTATGATCATGTGCTAAGAAGTTGTTAGATGACTATGATGATGATGATGATGATGAGCAGGACTTGTTATTATGACAACGAGTAGAAGTTGTGACATGACGATGATGATGGGTACAACTTTTTTATTATGACAGTGACGATGATGATTTATTATTAATTATGATGATGCATTGTTATATGAGCATGCACAGAGACAAGAGAGGACACTTCTCTCTATTTAGCTAGCTAACAAAATATATGAAACACCTAAATTAACCATACAAAACCCACAAACCCCCCCCCCCCTCCTTCAGAAAAAAAAACATAAACCCTAACCCCTGAAGTGCTGACGCGTGGAAGCTTATTTGTCCCGGTTGGTGCTACAAACCGTGACAAAAGGCCCCCCTGCCAGCGCAAGCCGCAACTACCACGTGGTGGGCCATTAGTCCCGGTTGGTATAAGAACCGGGACTAATGGTCTAGGGCATTTGTATCGACCTTTAGTCTCGGTTCCCCATCCGGGACAAATGGCCCTGACGAACCGGGACAAATGGCCTTTTTTGCACTAGTGAGAAGAGCTAACCTTATAAAGAGGTGCAACTCTCCGTCAACTTCCGTGGTGGGACTAAACTTTAATGGCACTCACTCCACTCACTAAAGTTAAGCGTCCCAAGGCCTCAAAGATCGTGTTGATGTTGATAAACAAATGATGCTTCCTAGACAGAAGAAATGGAAACCCGGGACAAAGATTAGATACATCTAGGACCAATTGTGCTTATCAGAATGGTAAAAGAAATGGGAACCCACTTCCGCGCCTATACCCATCAAGGACGGCCAAGATTGGTACAGGCGCCGACCGCCAAGATGGGTATAGGTGCAGGAGTGAGCTCGAGAGGCACGATAGGTATAGCTCGTTTTGCAGCTTATTTCCAACTGATATAAAAAACAGTTAGTTCCAACTCTTACTGCTGGACTGCTCTCTGCTATCTACCTCGAATTGTATCCATACTCCAGAAGCAGCAAGCGACGTCCAAATCCATAAAGGAAATATTTTTTTGGAAAGCGAAAGTACATTCTTAGTAAGCTAGTTTGCATTGCTGAATCATTGTTAAAAATGAAATTTTACAACCAATCAACAATTAACCATCAGAATAAAGAGTTAGGTGCTTAAATTAAACACCTAATCAGTAGAGATGATGTAAGCAATGAAGTTTATAAAATTATTAGAAGGTCCAAGCCTCCAAGCAGAGTTAATTGGATGGCCTAAAACTTGGTCTGACAATCCCGCCTTGAGTTCCAGCCAGCATACCCTGTCAAAAACAATATCAATATGAATGATGTGGAGATTCGTACTGATAAGTTTTTGCAAAGGGCACATACACACATTGGTAGTCGGTACCTTGCCTAAATCTTAATAATCACAAACTGTATCACAAAAAGGGAGACTTGGAGAACAAATCATAATAAGTTCATCCACCACAATTGAGCAGCCACAAACTGAGCAATCGGTTCACAGTTCACTATGTTACTTCTGCTTTTTTGTCGAAATAGTATGTTACTTCGAACTCATGGCAATACTGTTGTCCAAAATTCAGAGCATATTTTATCCCAAATCTCCCTAACCAGAAAATCTCAAGAAACTTCAGAACAGTCTGTGGTGAGGCTTGAACTCAACTGATGATAAAGTCAAACCTCAAACGCATCCCGTCTTTGTATTGTACGGGAGAGATATGAGCTAGCAGCACAAGAACATCTGGCTGAGAGGGAAGGAGGACGACAGACCGCTGCCGGGACTTCTGGCGGAGGCAGTGGCGAGGATAGAGACGGGAATTGGGGACATGGGCTCGATTAGGCCGGCCGGAGAGCGAAAGAGCGAAGCACGCACACCAGTGAAACACTGGCTCCTGCATGGCTGTCGCGGTCATGACCAAAAAACACTCGCGGCCAAAAGCGCCGCCGCCAGGTCGTCGAAGAGCGGCGGGAGGAGGTACTGATACAACGTGGTCATCATCATGTACCACTCTTGCTGCCGCTAGAGCTCCCAGAGCTGCGACCGACCCGCGCCTCCTCCTCCGCTCGGGCTCGGCTACAGATACGTCTCCAACGTATCTACTTTTCCAAACACTTTTGCCCTTGTTTGGACTCTAACTTGCATGATTTGAATGGAACTAACCCGGACTGACGCTGATTTCAGCAGAACTGCCATGGTGTTGTTTTTGTGCGGAAATAAAAGTTCTCGGAACGACCTGAAATTCAACGGAGATTTATTTTGGAATATATAAAAAATATCCGCGGAAAGAACCAGACCAGGGGCCCACACCCTGTCCACAATGGTGGGGGGTGCGCCCCCCTGGTCATGCCCCCTGCCTCGTGGGCCCCCTGTTGCTCCACCGACGTATCCCCGACTCCATATATTCACTTTCGGGGAGAAATAAATCAGAGAAAAGGAATTATCACGTTTTATGGTACAGAGCCGCCGCCAAACCCTAACCTCTCTCGGGAGGGCTGATTTGGAGTCTGTTCTAGGCTTCGGAGAGTGGAGATCATCGCCATCGTCATCATCAACCTTCCTCCATCACCAATTTATGATGCTCACCGCCGTGCGTGAGTAATCCCATCGTAGGCTTGTTGGACGGTGATGCGTTGGATGAGATTTACCATGTAATCGAGTTATTTTGTTAGGGTTTGATCCCTAGTATCCACTATGTTCTAAGATTGATGTTGCTATCAATACTAGGAAAAGTCCTACTAATGGCGCACCAGTTTTGGCCATTAATGGAGCACTACTGGTGCGCCATTAGTGCCACGCCATTAGTATTTTTTACTAATGTCGCACCACTGGTGCGCCATTAGTATCTGGTATACTAATGGAGCACCACATGTGCGCCATTAGTATAGGCCACGGTGCGCCATTAGTATGCCTCCCTGGGGGCAGTATATACCTAGGTGCTTTGGCATACTAATGGCGCACTACATAGAAGTGCGCCATTAGTAGATTTTTTTCAAATTTATTTTCATTTTTTTTAAAATTTTGTTTTTAATTTTTTTCTTTTTTTTCTTAGTCTCAGGTCATTATGGCTTAATATGGGGTCAATTTGCTTAATCTCAAGTCAAATCGCACTTTGTGGTCAAACTTTCCATAAGGTCACCCATCCTCACACTACTCCAGCCCGAACACGCTTAACTTCGTTGTTCTATCCAACCCCAGCAGCAGCTCACTTCACAGGCACTTGTTGATATATCTATCATATCAATCCTATTAACCCTTCGTGATGTCTAGGAGTTTGTTAATATTCATGAGTATGATGAAATTTTGAAAATATATTTGAAACTTCCCGGTCATATTACGTATCATATTTTGGAAAAAAAATCAAAAAAAATGTCGAAATTTTTTTAAATATTTTTTTCTGTTACTAGTGGCGCACCTAGCAAACGGTGCGCCACTAGTAAGTTTTAAATTTTTTGAATTTTTATGCCTCTAGATTTAAAAGCCCCGTAACTTTTTTCTGTTTGGTTTTGGGGATTTTGAAAATGTTTAACGGGGTTCGAGTAGATGATTTTTCATATAAAAAACTTTTTAATCCGAGTTCGTATGCAAAAGTTATGCCCGTTTTACTAAATTCCAGAGATATTTTGCAAATAAAGTCAAAATTCATATTTGAAAATTTTCCCAACAAGTAGACCACATATCACATGGGAAACTTATTTTCTTTTATTTTTTTGACATTTCCATCATTTTCTTTTATTTTT
>LR738709.1:29495309-29582269 GCA_902687465.1 Secale cereale | reverse complement strand
ATGACCAAGTTAGTAATGGCGCACCGTGGGAGTGGTGCGCCATTACTAGTTCAACTAGTAATGGCGCACCACTCCCACGGTGCGCCATTACTAGTTTTGTAAAAAAAACAAAATTTGAAAAAAATTTACTAGTGGCGCACCGTGGATGTGGTGCGCAATTAGTAAGTTTAACTACTAATGGCGCACCACTCCCACGGTGCGCCATTACTAGTTTTGAAAATAAAATGAAAGAAAAATAAAAACAAAATTTGAAAAAAAATTACTAGTGGCGCACCGTGGATGTGGTGCGCCATTAGTAGTTTAACTACTAATGGCGCACTATCCACTGGTGCGCCATTAGTAGTTTTGAAAAAAAAAATTGTTAATAATGGCGCACCGTTGATGTGGTGCGCCATTAGTATTTGGACTAATGGCGCACCAACACATGGTGCGCCATTAGTGGCGCACCGCATGTCTGGTGCGCCATTAGTAACAATCCCATCTATAGCCCTTTTCCTAGTAGTGTATGACTTTCCTATGCTTAATGCTTGTCACTAGGGCCTGAGTGCCATGATTTCAGATCTGAACCTATTATGTTTTCATGAATATATGTGTGTTCTTGATCCTATCTTGCAAGTCAATAGTCACCTACTATGTGTTATGATCCGGCAACCCCGAAGTGATATGGCAGGCCCAAGATGTGATTCTATCCCGGTCACGTGACACTTACGTGATTGGCGCACAACCGCATTTCGGGCGCTTGCGCTTAGCAAGATGGATATCATTACATCGTACCATTACATACATACATGAGGGATACAACAATTCAGACATGTCACATGAATACAACATCATCAATACAAGGCATCCGACTACGGATGCAAACATGAAAACACAATGACATCCATCTGCTATCCCAGGCTGCCGACCAGGAACCTAACCCAAGACTGATGAAGAAGAAGAAGAAAGAACTCCAACAAAAGAACATTGCTCTCACGTCAAGTCATCGAAAACCTGCACCTGCAACTGTTGTTGTAGTACCCGTGAGCCACCAGGACTCAGCAATCCCATAACCATGGGTAACAAGACTAGCAAAGCTTAATGGTTAGGAAGAGGTAAAGTGGTGAGATTGCAGTAGCGGCTAAGCAATATATGGTCTCTAACTTACGAGTACAAGAATAAGATGAGCATCTACGCAAACGGTCGCAAACTAGTAGTGATCGCTAAAGATCCTGAACTACCTACGAGTCAAACATAACCCCACCGTGTTCTCTTCTCAAAGTGAAAAGAGACAGTCATTGTTACTCACGCGGTTGTGTGTTTTACTTCTGATCCTCTGTCAAGTTTTCTACAACCGGACATTAACAAATTCCAATCTGCCACATAACCGCGGGCACGGCTTTCGAAAGATCATAACCTTGCAGGGGTGTCCCAACTTAGCCCATCACAAGCTCTCACGATCAACAGAAGTAATAATAATATTACCCCTTATCTTAGGGAAGGCCCGATCAGACTCGGAATTCCCGGTGCACAAGACATTTCGACAATGGTAAAACAAGTCCAGCAAGACCTCCCGGCGTGCCGACACCCTGATAGTAGCCGCGCGTTTCTCGTCTCAGGCCACAACCAGATAGGTGATCCTACGGGAGCCAGCCCTCGAGTTTCCCCAAGGTGGCCCCGCAGTCTCCCCGTTTGGGACCAACACCATCAGCACTGGCACCCCCTGCTATGTAGAAAGAATCCTCGGGTAGTGCTAACTCCCTATGCAATTAATTAATTAATTAAGTTTTTATTATGAGAAAATTAAAACCAATGTTGGGCCTTGCTGGACGAGTTTTATTCAAAGACGAACTGTCAAGGGGTCCCCATATACCCAACAGTGTAAGGAACGCAAAATCAAGGAACATAACGCTGGTTTATCGGCTCCTAAGGTGGCATGAGTGGAACAAAACACCGAGCAAAAGGCCAAGCCTTCCACCCATTGCCAAGTATATAGGTGTGTTAAGATATATAAGATATATTGTGATATTCCAAAAACAAGATCCGACATGGATCAAAATCTTAATCTTCACCTGCAACTAGCAACGCTATAAGAGGGGCTGAGCAAGTTGGTAAAATAGCCAAACAACGGTTTTGCTGGGTAGGTGTCAAATGGTTAGAGGGTTAATGGCAACAAGGAGAGGGGCTGACAATAAAAGATGGGTAGAGCGACATGTAACGATAGCATCGAGACAACTATAATGGCAATGATAGTAAAGGTATCCAAGGTCATGGTCATCTTGCCTGAGATCCCGCAAGGAAGGAGAATGAGTCCATGAAGAAGACGAAGAAGAAGCCTTGAAGACGAACCACGTGTAGTTGAACGAATCCACACGATCGCAACGGAAAAGAACTAGCAAGAAGAAAGAACATGAAAGTGCAACTAATCCCCGGGTGGTTTTGGTAATTAATAACAACATATATATCATTGAACTAATAGTTACTTGAGAATCATTTCAGAGAAGTTCGATGATATGGGTATGGAAATGTCTGAAGAAGTGGACCCCTCAAAATGCTAAGACAAGCATTGGCAAAAGCTCAAGACTCCATTTTTGGTTTAGTGATCAAAGATCACATTGAGTCCATAGGAAAAGCCAATACTATTAAAAGGGGATGAGGTTGTGTTGATGATCTGGTTGCTCAAGTGCTTAGTGATTTAGCTCCTTCAACTATCAGCAACTTTCACTACTAAACACACTCATAAGTAATCTCGGACAAACCGATTCTTCCAACTCAGTCCCACCGAGATGAACCACCTCAGCTATTTTCCAAACCCTAGATATTTCGGTCCATCCGATTTTGAGTTCGGTCTCACCGAAACTGGACTGCCAACCTTCTATAACCATTTGACATCATATCGGAATATCCGAGTTGTTAATTTTGGTCCCACCGAGAATGGCAAGCTCCTACCTTTGATTCATATCGGACACACCGAGATGGTATTTTCGGTCCCACCGAAAACCCCAACGTTCACTATATTTGAACTTTCGGTCTGACCGAGTTTTCACTTCGGTCTCACCGAGATTGCTCAAATATGTGTGTAACGGTTGGATTTTGTGTGGAGGCTATATATACCCCTCC
Source organism: Secale cereale (assembly GCA_902687465.1). Taxonomy (NCBI): domain Eukaryota; kingdom Viridiplantae; phylum Streptophyta; class Magnoliopsida; order Poales; family Poaceae; genus Secale; species Secale cereale. The sequence goes on along the minus strand of LR738709.1, from coordinate 29,579,170 downwards.
ACCCCCTCTTCATTCGTAGAGAGAGCCATCAGAAAGTCTACCACTCCTACCTTACACTTTCTGAGAAGAGAACCACCTACCCTTGTGTTGAGATCAAGTTATTCCATTCCTACCATATGAAACTTGATTTCTAGCCTTCCCAAGTTGCTTTCCACTCAATCCTTTCTTCCACCACAGCCATATCAGTGAGGAGAGTTGAGTGTTGGGGAGATTATCATTTGAAGCACAAGAGCAAGGAGTTCATCATCATCAACCACATCTTTTACCTTTTGGAGGGTGGTGCCTCCTAGATTGGTTAGGTGTCGCTTGGGAGCCTCCGTCTTCGAGATGTGGAGTTGAACCAAGAAGTTTGTAAGGGCAAGGAGATCGCCTACTTCGTGAAGATCTACCCCGAGTAAGGCTAGTCCTCCGTGGGCGTAGGCCATGATGGAATAGACAAGGTTGCTTCTTCGTGGACCCTTCGTGGGTGGAGCCCTCCGTGGACTCGCGCAGCCGTTACCCTCCGTGGGTTGAAGTCTCCATCAACGTGGATGTACAATAGCACCACCTATCGGAACCACGACAAAAATCTCCGTGTCTCCAAACTGCGTTTGATCTTCTCCACCTCTCTTTACTACATGTGCAATTTACTTTCCGCTGCTTATACTCTAGAATTGCATGTGTAGGGTGATACTTGAATTGATCATAATTGTGAAACTGCCAAAAACTGTTCATGATCTAAAGGCAGATTTTTTATATTGTCAAGTAGTCTAATCACCCCCCCTCTAGACATACTTTCGATCCTACAAGTGGTATCAGAGCTTTGGTCTCCATTGTTTTGGTTTCCATTGCATTGGACTCCATAAGCTTGGTTTCACAACCTAGGAGAGTATGGCGTCTAGTGAGGGTAATTATCGTAGAGGTCCTTACTTTGATGGTACAAATTTTGCTAGTTGGAAGCATAAAATGAAAATGCATATTCTTGGTCATAACCCAGCCGCATGGGGCATTATTTGTGTTGGTATGCAAGGTGATTTCTTCGAGGAAGGAAAAGTTCCGGATCGCGAAGCTACACCGGAAGAGTTGCGGATGTTGCAAAACAATGCTCAAGCTTGTGACATTCTCTTCAATGCTTTGTGTCCCGAGGAGTTCAACAAAATCAGCAGTCTTGAGAATGCTAAAGAGATTTGGGATACTTTGGTTGAAATGCACGAAGGTACTGAATCTGTGAAGGAATCAAAGCTAGATATTCTTCAAGGTCAACTTGACAAGTTCAAGATGAAGGATGGTGAAGGAGTCGCTGAAATGTACTCTAGGCTTGCTCTCATCACAAATGAGATTGCCGGCTTAGGAAGCGGAGAAATGACCGACCGATTCATCATCAAGAAGATTCAAAGAGCTTTGGATGGAAAATATGACACCGTGTGCACTTTGATCCAAATGATGCCAAACTACAAGACTCTCAAGCCAACTGAAGTCATTGGAAGAATTGTTGCTCATGAGATGACACTTAAGGATAAGGAAGAGCTTCACAACAAGTCAAGTGGTGCTTACAAAGCTACAAGTGATGCTCCCACTACCTCAAGTGACAAGTTAATTTGCAATGAAGAGATAAGCCTAATGGTTAAGAACTTCAACAAGTTCTACAAGAATAGAGGCAAAGAAAGAAGCTCAAAGTCTAGATCATATGATGAAAAGAGATCTTCTAGTCGTGATCGAAACTGCTACAATTGTGGAAGACCCGGACACTTCTCAAATGAGTGTACGGCTCCCCACAAGAGAAGAGAAGAATCTCCAAGAAGAAGAGCAAGAGATGAGTCACCTCGGAGAGAGAGAAGGAGTAGAGATGATCGTTATGAACGAAGACCCTCTCGGAGAAGCAAGGATTCGGAGAGGAAGGACAAGTCATCAAGGAGCTACACAAGAAGAAGACATCAAGCTCATGTAGGTGAATGGGTCTCCGGCTCCGACTCCGACAATCAATCCGATGGAAGCTATCACTCCGACTCCGACTACAGTCAAGATGAAGGTGTTGCCGGACTTGCACTCGTATCCTCCAACTCCAACTCATACGACTTATTTGATTCACCAAATGAGGGAATTGGAAGATGCTTCATGGCTAAAGGCCCCAATGTAACACACCCTGAATTCATTGACTTTGATAGTGATGAGGATGACTTGCTTGGTGAAGATGAGCTCTTGCATGATAAATCTAGTGAGCTTAGTAATGATGAAAATGCTAGTAGTCTTTATAGTCGAGAAGAGTCGAATGACAATTCTATGAAGGAGATTGAGCGTCTAACTAAAGAACTAAACACTCTTAAGTTAGCTCATGAAACAACTCAAGAAGATCATAGAGAGCTCCTAAGATCTCATGAGAAGCTACGCTTCGAGAAGCTCACTCTAGAGCAAGAACATGAGTTTCTAAAAGCGATCAATGACGATCTTCGAAAGAAGAGTTCTTCATATCTTGCCAAACGACTTCTCTTGTCTAATTTCTTGCCACCTATTAAGACTAAGCATGACAAGCATAAGAAAAGTTCTTCCTCTAGTAGTAACAATAACAATGTTAAATCCAATATTGTTACTTCTAGTAGTTCTCTTGATTCCACTAACAATGTTTCAAGCCAAGTTACACTTGAGCAAGAAAATAGCTTATTGAAGGAAATCATAGAGAAAGGTGTCTACAAGAGTCTTGCCGGAAGCAAGAACTTTGAGGAAATTGTTCGCAAACAAGGAAGGCACCAGAAGAATCAAGGGATTGGTTTTGAACGGAAGTTCAACGCCGAAGGTGTTGAGTGGGAAGAAGGTCAATACCCTACTCCACAGTTTGTTTCTCAAAAGGAGAAGTATGATCCTACTTCTTCCAATGTGGAACAAGCTCAAGATGACCTTCCACCACAAGACCACAAGCTAAAGGCCAAGGACAAGCTTCAAGAGGAGATTGATGCATTCATTGAAGCACCTCAAGCCATGGTCAAGTGGGTTCCCAAGGACACGTCAAGTTCTACTTCATCAAGCTCAACTACAACTCCAAGGATTCCCATCAAGATGATGTGGATCCCAAAGAAGAAAAACTAGAAGGTTCTTGAGGGTGACTCCGCCAACATACTTCACTCATATTCTTTTTGGCAAGAACTTGTGCAAACAACTTCCACATCATGCACTAGTTCATGGAGTCACAAACCCTCTTGTTGGTAAGTCAAGGGACAAGGTAATCATTGCTTTCATGGACATCATCTTTTGTGAACTTCAATCTATGTCTATGGATATCCTTGTTTGTTCCTTGTGGGACTAACCCATGTAGGTATTGAAAGTGCCCTAATCCAAAGGATAGCTCCCAACTCTTGATGATCTACATCAACTTTGAGCATCCACATCTTCAACATCTACATGAAGTCTTCTACGACAACCCAAGGTTAGTTTGACCCTTTAAAAGGGGTTCTCACATCTAGGGGGAGCTTTGCTCTAAAAATTGAGCTAAAGCATCTTCAAATGATGTGAACACATAAATGCTTTATGTAAAAGTGGTAACCCCACTTGTGCTTAAACGATGAGTATGACCTATGATCAAATGTTCTCATTTGGCTCCTAAGTCAAAATACTCATATATAGATGACCTAGTCATCGACAAATTGTGTGCTAGTAGCTAGAGTGTTGGTTGTGCATGTTTGACACATATTTCAGTTGCTATCTTATTGTGTGAGCATGTTGAATGCATGATTTTATCCATTCAAGGACATCCATTTGTTGTTTTGATTGTTTTGATCTTTTCTGGCCAAATGGATGGACAAGAATGCCTAAGCACCTTCCCTAGCTATCTATGCTTTCTTGTCTCAAATTCTATTCATGCTCATATCACAACTTTGAACAAGTCATTTTCGGACCCTCCGAGTGAGGAGCACTCGGAGCCACCGATCCGTCTAAGGCTGACTTCCAAAACCTTCTAAGTCCATTTCGGTCTGACCAACTTTTCCATCTCGGTCCAACCGAAACGCTTAGACTGATCTAGGTTTCATCTCGGTGAAACCGAGTTATAAATCTCGGCGTGACCGATATGTGTAACTGCACAGCAGTTAGCCATTTCGGTGTCACCGAGTTTTTCAACTCGGTCCCACCGACAGTATGGGGATATATATACTGAGGGTAGCGCGCTATTTAATTCTTCAAACCGTTTCGCCCCCAAGTCCCCTGCTGCCGTCGCCCTGGTCTTCGGATCGTCGCCGTCGTCGCCTGTGCACCCTCGCCGCAGGTCTCCGCCGCCGTCAACGGTATTCTTCTCCGCGCCGTTGCCGCCGTAGAGGGACTCCACCAAGTTAGGGTGAGTCCCGATCCCTCTCGTGCTCCCCATCTGATTCTTGCACGATTGGTTTGCCATGTATCTATCCACGTTTGAGATATTCCTTAAACATCAGATCAGATCCTTTTAGTTTCGAGCGAAATTCTTAGGTTTAGGTTTCCACGGAACACATCTCGGTGAAACCGATTTTGAAAACTCGGAATGACCGATTTGGCCTCTGGCCATTGCACTGCACCGTTCGGTCTAACCGATTCGTGCAAATCGGTGTGACCGATGTAGAGTCTCAGTGAAACCCTAGTGTTTCGGTAGGACCGAAACCCATTTCGGTCTGACCGAAAGTGGTGTGTAGGTTTCTGTTATACACTTCGGATTCACCGGAACTGAAAATCGGTTTGACCAAAATGCATTCTGTGAAAACTCAAAACTAAGATTTGAACTCATTTTTTTGCAAAAACCTCTGCAGTTGTGATAACTCTTCTACTCTGCCTATACCTTATCTTTTCACAGGTTGTCAGCCATGTCAGATGCCAGTGACAGCCAGAACAGGTCTGAGTCACCTTTTGCAGAGATCCCTGAGGCAGATACTAGTCCTGAGGCTAGCAGTTCCAGTGATGATGGTGAGAGGAGCACCCCTAGTGGTTTGCCTCCTGCAGCCACCAGAACCAGGAAGAAGAGAAATTCTGATGATGAGGACTCTGACTTCGTTGCTGAGGAAGTTACCTCCAAGCCCAAGAGAAAAGTTGTTGCCAAAGAGCACGAAGGGCAGCAGTCAAAGAAAGGCACCAGCAAGGTCAAGCAGTCAGCTGTTGCAAAGAAGCTAAACTTGGAAGAGCCAGCTCCAAGTAAGGTGAAGAAAACTTCCAAGAGGAAGAGGGTAGTATATGCTGAACCTCATGTTGATGCAGCTGCTGATGAAGAAGAAGAAGATGCACCTCAGCCTCCTCCTCAGAAGGCTAAGTTCATGGGTGATGCTATTAGGGCTCAAGCCACTTCTAAGCCCAAGAAGCCTGCTCAAGCCAAGGCAGCTCCAGTCAAGCCCAAGAGGACAACCAGGAACATCCCAGCCTCTGAGAAGAACAAAGGTGATATGCCACCGTCTGAGTCAGATGAAGAACATGTGTTGCTGAAGCTCCGTCCTAAGTTGCCACTCCACAACGATGCTCATCCTCAAGCCGAGGATATGAAGGCAAGGAAGGACAGAGGTCTCAGGCTATGGAGACAGTCTGATCCATATGCCGTGAGGAGAAGGACTGCTGTGGACCCCAGATTCCACACCAGAGAGCAGCAGGACTTCTATGAGACCGTGCTGATGGATAAGAAGCCTATTGTTGCAGACACCAGGTATGTTGACTGGAAGTACATTGACAGTGAAGAGCACCGAGACTTCTTTCCCCATGTGCATGAGAGCTTCACTGCATGTGGAGTTGATGAGTTCGTGGGTCAGAAGCTGACAGATTGGAATGACGAGATGATCATGCAGTTCTACGCCACAGCCCACTTCTATCCTGATGGCAAGATCACCTGGATGACTGAAGGTCAAAGGTTTTCTTCGTCTGTTGAAGAATGGGCAGAACTTCTGAATGCTCCAGTGCAGAGAGAGGACGACATTGATGTCTATGGGATTCCTAAGAAGAACCATGATTCCATGAAGAACATGTACAAGGAGATCCCCGCTGCTGATTTGGAAGGGTGGAAGCTTGGCTCAGTGTACTATCTCCAGGCAGGTCTGACCACCACAAACACTATTTTGAGGCATACCTTGATGCCCAAGTCTGGAGACCACCGCATGACTCGAGGCTATTCTATCAACATGCTGCACATTCTTGATGAGAAGGCACCTTTCAAGGTGATGGACTTAATGGTAGAGACCATTAAGAGGACTGCAGCTGACCAAAAGAGGTCGTGTGGATTTGCCCCGCAGATTCAGATGCTCATCAATGCCAAGTTTGGCACGGGCAAATTCATGTTGGATAGGAAGCACTTGCCACTGCAGCCAGAGCATGAGGATAACGTAGTTGTGATGGATGAGGAGGATCCAACCTCAGTTGAAGGTCAAGCCAAAATTGAAGCTGCAAAGAAAGCCAAAGCTGACAAATAGGCAGCAGCAGCAGCAGCTAAACCAAAGAGCTTCGGAGAGCAGATTCTTGAAGCTACCCAAAGGATTGAACAACGCCTGGCCAGCATTGAACAATCTCAGGAAAGCCTAGAGAGGATTGTTGAAGACAAGATCCACGCTCTGGACGTGAAGCTGACAGAGATTCAGGTGACCGTCAACAAGCTTGAGGCGGACATGGAGGAAGCAAGGCAGGAGAGAGCAGAGCTCATTCAGGATGATCTAGTCCAGGACTCTCATCGCCAGACTGCTCAGGTTCCCAGAGGATCCCGATCTGCAGCTATCCCAGTGACTGACTCCAGGGCTACCACTTCAGCACCAGCTACAGCTCCAGCAGTTACTCCAGCTCCAGCTCCAGCATCCACTCCTCCAGCGCAGACATCAGCAGAAGTCTTCGCCGATGCCGTCATTTCTACTCCGACATCTACCCAGACGGGAGCCGCCAGCAGAGCCCACAGTGACGCTTAGCTCTATGCTTTTTCGAACTTTTTGGTAACTTGTTGCCAAAGGGGGAGAAATTGTATAGATCATAGGGCTTCGAGAGAGAGAGTGCTCTTTCGTTCTTTTGCCGGTTTTCTTTGAGATACATTTGTTTCATTTGGTTCTTGATACTTTCAGTGTGCTTGCTACTACGTTTGATGCTACCTTAATGAGTGCTTGGTCATACTATGCTTTAATGTGTGCTTAATGCTTATCATATGCTATTCCTTCTTGTATGATCATTTACTCATGTCTTGGTGATTGAGTGCATGTTATTCATTCTTATCATTTTGTGCGCTCCACCAAGATGTATGTGACATGGAAGAGTGACCCATAATCCTAATCGATTGTGCATTTGCATTCAAACGCAAATTTTAAATAATGCACAAATTTAGGGGGAGCTCTTGTTTATCACATACTTCTCAAAGCGACGATATTATTCATTGATTATATCTTTTGTCGAAGCTTTAATCTATATGTTGTCATCAATTACCAAAAAGGGGGAGATTGAAAGTGCAACTAATCCCCGGGTGGTTTTGGTAATTAATAACAACATATATATCATTGAACTAATAGTTACTTGAGAATCATTTCAGAGAAGTTCGATGATATGGGTATGGAAATGTCTGAAGAAGTGGACCCCTCAAAATGCTAAGACAAGCATTGGCAAAAGCTCAAGACTCCATTTTTGGTTTAGTGATCAAAGATCACATTGAGTCCATAGGAAAAGCCAATACTATTAAAAGGGGATGAGGTTGTGTTGATGATCTGGTTGCTCAAGTGCTTAGTGATTTAGCTCCTTCAACTATCAGCAACTTTCACTACTAAACACACTCATAAGTAATCTCGGACAAACCGATTCTTCCAACTCAGTCCCACCGAGATGAACCACCTCAGCTATTTTCCAAACCCTAGATATTTCGGTCCATCCGATTTTGAGTTCGGTCTCACCGAAACTGGACTGCCAACCTTCTGTAACCATTTGACATCATATCGGAATATCCGAGTTGTTAATTTCGGTCCCACCGAGAATGGCAAGCTCCTACCTTTGATTCATATCGGACACACCGAGATGGTATTTTCGGTCCCACCGAAAACCCCAACGTTCACTATATTTGAACTTTCGGTCTGACCGAGTTTTCACTTCGGTCTCACCGAGATTGCTCAAATATGTGTGTAACGGTTGGATTTTGTGTGGAGGCTATATATACCCCTCCACCCCCTCTTCATTCGTAGAGAGAGCCATCAGAAAGTCTACCACTCCTACCTTACACTTTCTGAGAAGAGAACCACCTACCCTTGTGTTGAGATCAAGTTATTCCATTCCTACCATATGAAACTTGATTTCTAGCCTTCCCAAGTTGCTTTCCACTCAATCCTTTCTTCCACAACAGCCATATCAGTGAGGAGAGTTGAGTGTTGGGGAGATTATCATTTGAAGCACAAGAGCAAGGAGTTCATCATCATCACCCACATCTTTTACCTTTTGGAGGGTGGTGCCTCCTAGATTGGTTAGGTGTCGCTTGGGAGCCTCCGTCTTCGAGATGTGGAGTTGAACCAAGAAGTTTGTAAGGGCAAGGAGATCGCCTACTTCGTGAAGATCTACCCCGAGTAAGGCTAGTCCTCCGTGGGCGTAGGCCATGATGGAATAGACAAGGTTGCTTCTTCGTGGACCCTTCGTGGGTGGAGCCCTCCGTGGACTCGCGCAGCCGTTACCCTCCGTGGGTTGAAGTCTCCATCAACGTGGATGTACGATAGCACCACCTATCGGAACCACGACAAAAATCTCCGTGTCTCCAAACTGCGTTTGATCTTCTCCACCTCTCTTTACTACATGTGCAATTTACTTTCCGCTGCTTATACTCTAGAATTGCATGTGTAGGGTGATACTTGAATTGATCATAATTGTGAAACTGCCAAAAACTGTTCATGATCTAAAGGCAGATTTTTTATATTGTCAAGTAGTCTAATCACCCCCCCTCTAGACATACTTTCCATCCTACAGAACACAACAAGGTAAACACACCACTCAAGAACACGACATAATGCTCAACCAAGTTATGATGCAAGACAAGTCTATATGATGCAAAACATGGCAAGGGATGAAGCACACAAGAACAACACAAACCAACAAGTTTAAATGAGTCCGGAATCAACATATAGCCATTCCGGTAAGCCCTCATATGCATATTTCAAAATTGGTCCAGATCTGAACAAACCTTAAGTTAAAGTTGATAAACAGCAAGTTAACATACACCATGAAGATCTACACAAAATTCTAGCCAAGTTACATATAAAGTTTATTAGATTCGGAGCTACGGCCTAGAAGATATGATCTAAACAAGTCAAGCATGTCATCGGTGCAAGATGCACCCAAACATCAAGCAAACACACCCCAAGCATGAAAATAACATGATATTATGCTTCTACATGCAAAATCACACAAGTTTCATCTATAGAACGCTCAAAACAGAGCAACGGTTCAACACATACACACGAAACAAGATATAACAACAAGCTGTCCAAAATCAGCAACATAGCAACTTTTGAGCCAGGTAATTATAAGTTACATCACCCAAACATGATAACAAGAGGCATGGATGTGAAGTAGACATGATACTTAACAAGCATGAACTTATAACACACCCAAAAACTTGCTGGAACACAATTAAACAAGCATGACAAGTTGCAATAAATTTAACCAGACTTTGCCAAAATCTGGGAAGACAAAAACATCATCACGATGCTGCCTTCGGAGGCACAAAACCACAAGCATATCAACTCTACTAAGCATGTAAAGATCATGGACACGTAATAGACATGGCATACATCAAACAACTCCATTTGAGCAACTCCATAGGAGGCATGGATCAATAACAACAAGCTTCACCAAATTGATCATGATGATAAACATACTGACAGGTAAATTTATAGCAACTTAAGAGCAAGAAATAAATAAGCTACAGGAGGCCAAATGTGCAAATAAGGGCATGGATGGATAGAGCATAACATGGACAACAAGACATGATCATTGGCCACTCCAAAACAAGCATGGATTTGAGTGGGGCATCAAGCAAACATAGCATTAGGTTTAACAGATTCCAGACCTAGCAATTTTTTCACTAAGTATAAAACAGCAACATTGGCATGGCATGTTTACAAGCTTCTTTAAGTCACCTCAAAGCATATCATCAAAAGTGGATTGCACCACAGCAAAGACCATATGATTGTGCTTCTAAAACATATAGACATGTGGCATGAAGACAATCACACCAATAGCAATGAGCAAGGCAAAATAGCATCTCATAACAAGTTTCAGCACTTAACAGCCACATGCACTTTTGCAACAGAGATTACCATGGCAAGAAGGCACCTAACATGAATTCTACAGCAACCATCATGTAGAGCACCTTACAATGAACATTTTGACATATCATATGCCTCATTTGGACCAACATGCACAAAGTTATCACATCTCAAACATGATAACAAAATTACAGTTAACAGCAATTTTAAACTTATAGCACTCTTGCAACGATGATTAGGGCATCAAGATGAAGTCAAACAAGCATGCCACAATGGAACAAAATGAAGAGCATATCACCACGATCATTTTGACATATCGTACACTCAATTTGGACATACCCACAAAAAGTTATCACAGGTCAAACATGCACATATTTTTACAAAAAGGCAAGGGACTTGGTGGGAAAAGAGGCAACCTCGGGGTGGACATGTCCGTGTCAGATCGGACATGTCCGTCGGTGGCTGGACGCGGGTCCACCTGACAGTGACACGGAGAGGAGGAGGAGTCGGACATGTCTGTGCCCAGTCGGACATGTCCAGCTGGCTGGACACGCGGGACCCACCGGCCAGGGACAGAGTGGGCGAGGTAGAGGGCCTGCAGGACGGTGGTGGCTGCCGGCCCACGGCGGCGACAGATCCGGGGCGGTGGAGCGGAGGAGGAACTGGAGGCGCGGGGGCAGGTGGATCAGGGCCTGGGGAGGCCGGACCCGGCGAGGAAGTGGCCGAGCGAGACAAGGCGGCAACGTGCCGCGGCCACGGAGCTGACCGGCGGCGGGGTTCCGGCGAGAAGAAGGCGGCGGGTCTCGGGGATGTCGAGGCGACGGAGGTTGGGGCCCAGGGCGTGGACGGAGGCGGCGGGAAGGACGGCAGTAGGGTCGGCCGAGGGAGGCAGAGCGGCTGATCTGGCCGGGGTCGATGGAGCGGCCGTGGTGCTCGCCGGCGGCGGCGAACGTCGTGGACGAGGCGGGGTGAAGCGAGCGACGCGGGGATGAAGGCTCGGGCGACGCGGCTGACTCGAGCCCAGTCGCGGCCCGGGGCGGGCCGCGCGGTGGGGGAACTGGCTGGAGGGGCTGGAGGGACGTGGCGAGGCCACGTGGCGTGCGGGCATTGGGCGAGGGGCTGCCCAGGTGGTGGGTGGCCCTATGGGGCGGCAACAAGTGGCGGCGGTGGAGAGGGGCTGCGCCGAAATTGAGGAGGAGGAAGAAGAAGGCCATATTTGGACGAGGGGGTTCCATATATAGCAGTTTTGGCTAGGGTTTGGGTCTAGGGGTGATTTTTAGACCCTTCGATCGAATCGGACGGCTCCGGTTGCGAGGGGAGGGGGTTAGGCAGGCGTAGTGGGCTGTGTAGATGGGCTAGGCTATGTGGAGAAAAGAGAGAGAGAGAGGCCCGCGAAGGTTTTCGGAGACCGAAAAAGTTCGACGTTTTATCCGGCTACTAGTGCCGCTATATTTAACGGTTGGACTATCAAACGAGCTCGTAATGCGATGAAATTTGGCAGGTGGCCTGTCTACACTATAATAAGACCACACGCCAAGTTTCACCCAATTCCGAGAACATTTTCCGGCCACTCATAAAATAAATATTCGGAGGTGCCGCGGGCGCGTGCAAGTGTGTCTGGGCTCAGAACGGATAACGGAAAGGACGAGGGGGTTCGGCCGGATGAATGTTTTGAAAACATGATGATGCAACACACACGATCACAAGGCAAGATGCAACACACAAGCAGATGACATGGCAATGACAACAAATAACTGGCTGACACCTGGCACACCGGTCTCGGGGTGTCACAACACTCCCCTACTAACAAAAGATCTCATCCCGAGATCTTAGGAACAAGACGGAAGGGAAAAAGGAAGAACAAAGTTCTTCGAGGACAAAAAGAGTGAAACCAAAGAATGTTCAGAGGATGAGCCACTCGAAAGGACGAACACGATGGAGAAAACGAAGTTGCAAACACTTCGTTAGACAAGAAGAACTAGGGATACGACGAGGACCAAGAGCTTAAGTGACAAAAGACTCAATGAAGCCACTCCGGTTAAAATAGATAGACAAGGAATTCGAACGAAGTAATTCGGGCAGCACTTCGGCTGAAACTGAAAGAAATAGCACACCGGTTGAACATGAATGGAATGGAACAAGAACTTGAGAGGATGGAACGATCCATGACGAGATGAACAAGAAAATGCCTCCGGAAGAATTTAAAGAGAGTGGAATGAAAAGAATGGAGAAGAAGATGACAACTTTCACCACGAAAGAATTCGAAAGAGCATCTTCACAAAAAGGCTTGAACGGAGTTGTTGACAAAATCAACAACAAAAGAATTAGCTTGTTATGGACTTATGAAAATCATCCTGAAACTTGAGGTGATATTATGCCGCAACCCATGTATTGATGAGCTGAGAGGGTGAAGAATGCAAAACTCCACTTGAAAAGAATACAGAGAAATATTTGCATCTCGGGACACAAAAGAATAATGCTTGAGCTTTTGAACAAGAATTTGATGAACACTTGAAGAATGAATTACTCATGATGAACCACCATGAAGAACTCCGGTAGCGAAAAGGATGATGATATAGAAGTGAAGGATTCAGGAATAAGAATAAAGCCTTGCGATCATTAGACGGGGTCCGACGAGATAACCAAGGAAAACTTGAACTCCGGAAAAGAAAAAGATGAGAACACTTGGAACTAGAATTTATTCATCAAGAATAAACTCCGAAGGAAGGAATCACTCAACTTGATAAAAAGAATAAGAATTATGTTATGCTTATCCTCCACCAATTAATTTGCTGAGAAATAATTGGTTCGCATACTACTTATTCCCGTTGAGATGATTGAAGAGGGATATATCGTGAACTTGCAAAAATGTTCATGAAACATCGGTAGGATTGGAATGAACGAATGAATTGATATGATAGCACCGGAAACAAGTGTTGAGCGAATCACCGTAAAGAATTAAAGCCGAGTGAAGAGAAGAACAAACCACCGGGAAGAATTAAAATCGAATGATGAAAGAGAACAACCACCGCGAATAATAAAATCGAGTGATTAAAAGAACAAACCACCGTAAGGAATAGAATTGAGTGAATAGAAGAGAATGAATCGCCGGGAAGAATAAAGCACTTGGGGAATTTAGGTAAAAGAGAACGACGAGATCGCGAACTGATTAAAGAATACTTGAACGAAGCACCGAACGATTGTGAGACAAACGAAGAGGCATCAATGAAGAGTATTTGGAGGACGAAGTTGAAAACTGCGGACGAAGAAATCTTCTGAAAGATAGCATTCGGAGGAACCCAAAGAAAAGAATTCATGAAATACTCCGGAAAAAATGAAAAGAAGAAAGGTCGAATCCACACGAAAGATTTTGAAAGCGATCTTGAAGAAGGGCTATGACTGATGGAATCCATACTTACGTCATACTTGAAAAGAATTTCGGAACACTCCAGGAAATTAAAAGAGTCAGGTAAGGTCCTGGGAAAAGACCTGTGGGTTATGAGCCCACCAAAGAGAAAATACCGTTGAAAGGATTGAAAAGGAGATAATGCACCGGAACGATTGAAAAAAAACTCGAATGAGGTGACAACCTCAAATTAATTGGAAGACAGACGAATCTCTGAGATGTCTTTGAAACTCCGAGATGATTAAATGGCGAGATGTAAACGAGCAAGGGGAATATCCGAGCCAAGGGAAAAGAATATGATGAACACCGAATCCTTGAATTGAATCCACCGGAGAAGAAAAGAGATGAAGAATATCAAACGAGAGGAGAAGTCATCGGAGAAGAAAAAAGAAGAATGATGACGAGTTAGACGAGAATTCACCGGTTGAAAATAACTCAGGAAAGAATGCAAAGGATTCACACGAGTCGGATGAATACTCGATTAAGGACTCTGGCTCCGAGAAGCAAAATGGTGGGTGGGTGGGAAAAAGAAAGACCACTTGGATGGGGAAAACACGGTCGGTTGAAAGAACTGAGGATTGTGTAGGAAATATGTTCTAGAGGAAATAATAAATTGGTTATGATTATATTTCCTTGTTCATGATAATTGTTTATTATCATGCTAGAATTGTATTGATAGGGAACTCACATACGTGTGTGGATACATAGACAAACACCATGTCCCTAGTAAGACTCTAGTTGACTAGCTCGTTGATCCAGAGATGGTCACGGTTTCCTGACCATGGACATTGGATGTCGTTGATAACGAGATCACATCATTAGGAGAATGATGTGATGGACAAGACCCAATCCTAAGCCTAGCAAAGATCGTGTAGTTCGTATGCTAAAGCTTTTCTAAATGTCAAGTATCTTTTCCTTAGACCATGAGATTGTGCAACTCCCGGATACCGTAGGAATTCTTTGGGTGTACCAAACGTCACAACGTAACTGGGTGGCTATAAAGGTGCACTACAGATATCTCTGAAAGTGTCTGTTGGGTTGGCACGAATCGAGACTAGGATTTGTCACTCCGTGTGACGGAGAGGTATCTTTGGGCCCACTCGATAGGACATCATCATAATGTGCACAATGTGATCAAGGAGTTGATCACGGGATGATGTGTTACGGAACGAGTAAAGAAACTTGCCGGTAACGAGATTCAACAAGGTATCGGGATACCGACGATCGAATCTCGGGCAAGTACTGTATCGATAGACAACGGGAATTGTATACGGGATTGATTGAATCCTTGACATCGTGGTTCATCCGATGAGATCATCGTGGAGCATGTGGGAGCCAACATGGGTATCTAGATCCCGATGTTGGTTATTGACCGGAGAGTTGTCTCGGCCATGTCTGCATGACTCCCGAGCCCGTAGGGTCTACACACTTAAGGTTCGACGACGCTAGGGTTATAGGGAAAGTATGTACGCGGTTACCGAATGTTGTTCGGAGTCCCGGATGAGATCCCGGACGTCACGAGGAGTTCTGAAATGGTCCGGAGCTAAAGATTCATATATGGGAAGTCCTGTTTTGGTCACCGGAAAAGTTACGGGCGCTATCGGTAGCGTACCGAGACCACCGGGAGGGCCCTGGGGGTCCACCGGGTGGGGCCACCGGCCCTAGAGGGTTGCGTGGGCCAAGTGTGGGAGGGGACCAGCCCCAGGTGGGCTGGTGCGCCCCCCCACCAGGGCCCAAGGCGCCTCCAAGAGGGGAGGGGGGCAAACCCTAGGGCAGATGGGCCCTAGGGCCAAATCTGGTGCGCCACCCCTCTCCCTCTCCCCTTGGCCGCCCCCCTAGATGGGATCTAGGGCTGGCCGCCACCCCTAGGGGTGGAAACCCTAAAGGGGGCGCAGCCCCTCCCTCCTCCCTATATATACTTGAGGTTTGGTGCTGCCCAACACATGGTTTGACCTCTCTCTCTTGGCGCAGCCCTACCTCTCACCCTCCTCTTCTCTCGCAGTGCTTGGCGAAGCCCTGCTGGACTCCCACGCTCCTCCACCACCACCACGCCGTCGTGCTGCTGCTGGATGGAGTCTTCCCCAACCTCTCCCTCTCTCCTTGCTGGATCAAGGCGAGGGAGACGTCACCGGGCTGCACGTGTGTTGAACGCGGAGGCGCCGTTGTTCGGCGCTTAGATCGGAATCAACCGCGATCTGAATCGCTACGAGTATGACTCCTTCATCCGCATTCTTGTAACGCTTCCGCATCGCGATCTACAAGGGTATGTAGATGCACTCCCCGCTCCCTCATTGCTAGATTACTCCATAGATTGATCTTGGTGATGCGTAGAATTTTTTTGATTTCTGCTATGATCCCCAACAGTGGCATCATGAGCTAGGTCTATGCGTAATTTCTTGCACGAGTAGAACACAAAGTAGTTGTGGGCGTCGATTTGTCAATTTACTTGCCGTTACTAGTCTTATCTTGATTCGGCGGCATCGTGGGATGAAGCGGCCCGAACCGACCTTACACGTACTCTTACGTGAGACTGGTTCCACCGACTGACATGCACTAGTTGCATAAGGTGGCTAGCGGGTGTCTGTCTCTCCCACTTTAGTCGGATCGGATTCGATGAAAAGGGTCCTTATGAAGGGCAAATAGAAATTGGCATATCACGTTGTTGTTTTGGCGTAGGTAAGAAACGTTCTTGCTAGAAACCTATAGCAGCCACGTAAAAACTTGCAACAACAATTAGAGGACGTCTAACTTGTTCTTGCAGCATGTGCCGTGTGATGTGATATGGCAAAAAGGATGTGATGAATGATATATATGTGATGTATGAGATTGATCATGTTCTTGTAATAGGAATCACGACTTGCATGTCGATGAGTATGACAACCAGTAGGATCCGTAGGAGTTGTCTTATTTTATTGTATGACCTGCGTGTCACTGAAAACGCCATGTAATTACTTTACTTTATTGCTAACCGTTAGCCATAGTAGTAGAAGTAATGTTTGGCGAGACGACTTCATGAAGACACGATGATGGAGATCATGGTTTCATGCCGGTGACGATGATGATCATGGAGCCCCGAAGATGAAGTTCAAAAGGAGCAAAATGATATTGGCCATATCATGTCACTATTTGATTGCATCTGATGTTTATCATGTTTTACATCTTATTTTCTTAGAACGACTGTAGTAAATAAGATGATCTCTCACTAAAATTTCAAGAATTGTGTTCCCCCTAACTGTGCACCGTTGCTAAGGTTCGTTGCTCCGAAGCACCACGTGATGATCGGGTGTGATAGGCTCTAACTTTCGCATACAACGGGTGTAAGCCAGATTTACACACGCAATACACTTAGCGTTCACTTGACGAGCCTAGCATGTACAGACATGGCCTCGGAACACGGAAGACCGAAAGGTCGAACATGAGTCGTATAGAAGATACGATCAACATAAAGATGTTCATCGTTGATGACTAGTTCGTCTCACGTGATGATCGGACACGTCCTAGTCGATTCGGATCATGTATCACTTAGATGACTAGAGAGATGTCTATCTGAGTGGGAGTTCATTAGATGAACTTAGTTGTCATGAACTATAGTCTAAGTTGTCTTTGCAAATTATGTTGTAGACCAAAAGCTTGCATTGTAGCTCCCTGTTTAATACGATCCTAGAGAAAGACTAAGTTGAAAGATATTGTAAGCAATGATGCGGACTGGGTCCGTAGTCCGATGAGTGTCCTCACTGCTACACAGAAAGCTTACGTCTTTGATGCACCGCTCGATGTGCGAACCCCTACAACGTCATCTGTGGATGTTGTGAACATCTGACAGACACGTCCTGATGACTACTTGATAGTTAAGTGCACCATACTTTACGGCTTAGAATCGGGATTCCAATGACGTTTTGAACGCCATAGGTCATATGAGATGTTCCAAGAGCTGAAACTGGGATTTCAGGCTCAAGCCCGTGTTGAGAGGTATGAGACCTCTGACAAGTTCTTTTGCCAACAAGATGGAGGAGAATAGCTCAACTAGTGAGCATGTGCTCAGAGTGTCTGGGTGCTAAAATGACTTGAACCAAGTGGGAGTTAATCTTCCAGTTGAGATAGTGGTTGACGGAATTCTCTAGACACTATCACCAAGCTGCTAGAACTTCGTGATGAACTATGACATGCAAAGGATGGAGATGATCCTGGAGCTATTAGCGGTGCTTAAGACCGCAAAAGTAGAAATCAAGAAGGAGCATCAAGTGTTGATGGTTTAACAAGACCACTGGTTTCAAAAGGGGCAATCGCTAGAAGGGAAACTTCATGAATGTCAAACCAGTTGTCGCTCTAATGAAGGAACCCATGGTTGAACCCAAACCTCGATACTAAGTGCTTCTATTGTAAGGGAAACGGTCACATGGTAGCGGAACTACCCCATATACATGGTAGATAAGAAAGCTGGCAACTTTAACAAAGTATATTCGATATACGTGTTATTAATGTGTACCTTACTAGTACTCCTTGTAGTATCTGGGTATTGGATACCGGTTCAGTTGCTATTATTAGTGACTTGAAGCAAAAGCTACGGACTGAACGGAGACTAGCTAAGGGCGAGGTGACGATGTGTGTTGGAAGTGTTTCCAAGGTTGATAAGATCACCATCGCACGCTCCCTCTACCTTCGGGATTAGTGTTGAACCTAGATAAATGTTATCAGGTGTCTACGGTGAGCATGAATATGATTAAATCATGTTCATTGCAATATGGTTATTCATTTAAGTTAGAGAATAATGGTTATTCTGTTTACATGAATAATACCTTTATGGTCATGCACCCAATGGTTTATTGAATCATGATCATAGTAATACACATAATGATAATATTAACGCCAAAAGATGTAGAGTTAATAATGATAGTACCACTTTCTCGTGGCACTGCCGCTTAGGTCATTTTGGCATAAAATGCATGAAGAAACTCCATACTGATGGATGTTTGGAGTCACTTTGATTTTGAATCGCTTGACACATGCGAGCCATGCCTCATGGGCAGGATGACTAAGATCCCGTTTTCATGTACAATGAAACGGGTAAGTGACATGTTGGAAATCATACATGCTGATGTGTGTGATCCAAAGAGAATTAAGGCGTGTGGTGGATATCGTTATTTTCTCATCTTCACTGATGATTTGAGTAGATATGGGTATATTTACTTAATGAAGCAAAAGTCTGAAACGTTCGAAAAATTTAAGGAATTTCAGTGTGAAGATTAAGAATCATCATAACAAGAAGATCATGTTCCTACGATCTGATCAAGGGGAGATTTTCTGAATTATGAGTTTGGCAATCACTTAAGACATTGTGGAATTGTTTCGCAGTTGAAGCCACCTGGAACACCACAGCGCAATGGTGTGTCCGGACGTCGTAATCGAACCTTATGAGATATGGTGTGATCTATGATGTCTCTTACCGATCTACCGCTATTATTTTGAGATTATGCATTAGAGACAGCTGCATTCACTTTAGATAGGGCACCATCTAAGTCCGTTGAGATGACGCCGTATGAACTATGGTTTGGCAAGAAACCAAAGTTGTCGTTTCTTAATGTTTGGGGCTGCGATGCTTATGGCTTCAGCCGGAAAAAGCTCGAAACCAAAGCGGACAAATACATCTTCATAGGATACCCAAAGGTAACAGTTGGGTATACCTTCTATCTCAGATCCAAGGGCAAAAATGTTTGTCGCTAAGAACGGGTCCTTTCTCGAGAAGGAGTTTCTGAGTCGGAGGAAGATAGCACTTGATGAGGTTATCGAACCCTCACTTCAACCTGAGAATAATGCAACACAGAAAGATGTTTCTGTGGAACCTACGACTGTTGAAGAGGAAACTAACGATATTGATCATGAAGCTTTGGATCAAGCTGCTATCGAACCTCGTAGGTCGACAAGAATATGTACTACTCCTGAGTGGTACGATGATCCTGTCTTAGATGTCATGTTGTTGGACAACAATGAACCTACGAACTATGGAGAAGCGATGGTGGGCCCGTATTCCGACAAATGGTTAGAAGCCGAGAAATCCGAGATAGGATCCATGTATCAAAAAAAAGTATGGACTTTGGTGGACTTGCCCGATGATCGGCAAGCCATTGAGATAAATGGATCTTTAAGAAGAAGACGGACGTGGACGGTAATATCACCGTCTATGAAGCTCGACTTGTGGCGAAGAGTTTTTCACAAGTTCAAGGAGTTGACTACGATGAGATTTTCTCATCCGTAGCGATGCTTAAAGTCCGTCAGGAATCAAGTTAGCATTAGCTGCATTTATGAAATCCGGCAGATGGACGTCAAAACAAGTTTCCTTACCAGTTTTCGTAAGGAAAGGTTGTATGCGATACAACCAGAAAGGTTTTGTCGATCCGAAGTATGCTAAAAGATATGCCAGCTCCAGCGATCCTTCTATGGACTAGAGCAAGCATCTCAGAGTCGGAATACATGCTTTGATGGAGTGATCAAAGTTTTTGGGTTTATACAAAGTTTGTTAGAAACTTGTATTTACAATAAAGTGAGTGGGAGCACTACAACATTTCTGATAAGTATATGTTTATGACATATTGTTGATCCGAAATGATGTAGAATTTCTAGAAAGCGTAAAGGGTTGTTTGAAAGGACTTTTTCAAAGGAAGATCTGGATAAAGCTGCTTACATAATTGGGCATCACCATCTATAGAGATAGATCAAGACGCCTAATGATACTTTCAAATAGAACACACACCTTTGACATGATTTTGAAGGAGTTCAAAATAGATCAGTCAAAGAAGGAGTTCTTACCTGAGTTGTAAGGTGTGAAGTTGAGTAAGACTCAAAGCTTGACCACGGCAGATGAAAGAGGAAGGACGAAGGTCGTCCCCTATGCTTTTGTCATAGGCTCTATACGGTATGCCATGCTGAGTACCGCACCTGATGTGTGCCTTGCCACATGTCTGGCAAGAGGGTACAAAAGGTGATCCAGGAGTAGATCACAAGATAGCGGTCAAAATTATCCTTAGAGGAATATGGAAATGTTTCTCGGTTATGGAGGTGATAAAGAGTTCGACGTAAAGAGTTATGTCGATGCAAGCTTAACACCTATCCGGATAACTCTAAGTAGAGATACCAGATACGTATAATGGAGCAACAGTTTGGAATAGCTCCAAGTGGAACGTGGTAGCAGCATCTACGATATAACATAAAGTTTTGCAAAGTACATAGGGATCTGAATGTTGCAGACCCGTTGACTACAACCTCTCTCACAAGCATAACATGATCAAACCCAGAACACACTGAGTGTTAATTAATCACATATTGATGTGAACTAGATTATTAACTCTAGTAAACTCTTTGGATGTTGGTCACATGGCGATGTGACCTGTGAGTGTTAATCACATGGCGATGTGAACTAGATTATTGACTCTAGTGCAAGTGGGAGACTGTTGGAAATATGCCCTAGAGGCAATAATAAATTGGTTATTATTATATTTCCTTGTTCATGATAATTGTTTATTATCCATGCTAGAATTGTATTGATAGGAAACTCAGATACATGTGTGGATACATAGACAAACACCATGTACCTAGTAGGCCTCTAGTTGACTAGCTCGTTGATCAAGAGATGGTCACGGTTTTCTGACCATGGACATTGGATGTCGTTGATAACGGGATCACATCATTAGGAGAATGATGTGATGGACAAGACCCAATCCTAAGCCTAGCACAGATCGTGTAGTTCGTATTCTAAAGCTTTTCTAAATGTCAAGTATCTTTTCCTTAGACCATGAGATTGCGCAAATCCCGGATACTGTAGGAATGCTTTGGGTGTACCAAACGTCACAACGTAACTGGGTGGCTATAAAGGTGCACTACAGGTATCTCCGAAAGTGTCTGTTGGGTTGGCACGAATCGAGACTGGGATTTGTCACTCTGTGTGACGGAGAGGTATCTCTGGGCCCACTCGGTAGGACATCATCATAATGTGCAAAATGTGATCAAGGAGTTGATCACGGGATGATGTGTTATGGAACGAGTAAAGAGACTTGCCGATAACGAGATTGAACAAGGTATCAGGATACCGACGATCGAATCTCGGGCAAGTACTGTACCGATAGACAAAGGGAATTGTATACGGGATTGATTGAATCCTTGACATCGTGGTTCATCCGATGAGATCATCATGGAGCATGTGGGAGCCAACATGGGTATCCAGATCCCGCTGTTGGTTATTGACCGGAGAGTTGTCTCGGCCATGTCTGCATGACTCCCGAGCCCGTAGGGTCTACACACTTAAGGTTCGATGACGCTAGGGTTATAGGGAAAGTACGTACGCGGTTACCGAATGTTGTTCGAAGTCTCGGATGAGATCCCGGACGTCATGAGGAGTTCCGGAATGGTCCGGAGGTAAAGATTCATATATGGGAAGTCCCGTTTTGGTAACCGGAAAAGTTTCGGGCGCTATCGGTAGCGTACCGGGACCACCGGGAGGGTCCCGGGGGTCCACCGGGTGGGGCCACCGGCCTTAGAGGTCTGCGTGGTCCAAGTGTGGGAGGGGACCAGCCCCATGTGGGCTGATGTGCCCCCCCACCAGGGCCCAAGGCGCCTCCAAGAGGGGAGGGGGGCAAACCCTAGGGCAGATGGGCCCTAGGGCCCAATCTGGTGCGCCCCCCTCTCCCTCTACCCCTTGGCCGCCCCCCTAGATGGGATCTAGGGCTGGCCGCCAACCCTAGGGGTGGAAACCCTAAAGGGGGCGCAGCCCCTCCCTCCCCCCTATATATACTTGAGGTTTGGGGCTGCCCAACACACGGTTTGACCTCTCTCTCTTGGTGCAACCCTACCTTTCTCCCTCCTCGTCTCTCGCAGTGCTTGGCGAAGCCCTGCTGGAGTCCCGCGCTCCTCCACCACCACCACGCCGTCGTGCTGCTACTGGATGGAGTCTTCCCCAACCTATCCCTCTCTCCTTGCTGGATCAAGGCGAGGGAGACGTCACCGGGCTACACGTGTGTTGAACGCGGAGGCGCCGTTGTTCGGCGCTTAGATCGGAATCAACCGCGATCTGAATTGCTATGAGTACGACTCCTTCATCCGCGTTCTTGTAACGCTTCCGCATCGCGATCTACAGGGGTATGTAGATGCACTCCCCTCTCCCTCGTTGCTAGATTACTCCATAGATTTATCTTGGTGATGCGTAGAATTTTTTTGATTTCTGCTACGATCCCCAACAGGTTGAACTTGCAAAGAAGAAGAGGGTCGAATCCACTTGACGAGAGATGCACCAGATGAAAGAACTGACAACGCAACGAATTAAAACTAACCACGTGATCCTAAAAAAATTGAAGGGGAAGAGGAGTAATTCAAAACACCTACGTCAAGATTCCACACCAAAGCGACGAAGGGGCAGAGGAGTAAAAAGAATTCCTACTCTCCGATATAACTAGACTCCTAAAAAGTTTTCTGCTCGACTCAACACGGCCAAACTACGATCAATCAAGGGGGCTCCTGTAGTCGGTCGAGGCTCTGATACCAACTTGTCAGGCCCAAGATGCGATTCTATTCCGATCATGTGTCACTTACGTGATTGGGGCACAACCGCATTTCGGGCGCTTAGCAAGATGGATATCATTACATCGTACCATTACATACATACATGGGGGATACAACAATTCATACAAGTCACATGAATACAACATCATCAATACGAGGCATCCGACTACGGATGCAAACATGAAAAACACAACGACATCCATCGGCTATCCCAGGCTGCCGACTAGGAACCTAACCCAAGACTGACGAAGAAGAAGAAAGAACTCCAACAAAAGAACATCGCTCTCACGTCAAGTCATCGGAAACCTGCACCTGCAACTGTTGTTGTAGTACCCGTGAGCCACGAGGACTCAGCAATCCCATAACCATGGGTAACAAGACTAGCAAAGCTTAATGGGTAGGAAGAGGTAAAGTGGTGAGATTGCAGCAGCGGCTAAGGAATATATGGTGGCTAACATACGAGTACAAGAATAAGATGAGCATCTACGCAAACGGTCGCAAACTAGTAGCCATCGCTAAAGATCCTGAACTACCTACGAGTCCAACATAACCCCACCGTGTTCTCTTCTCAAAGTGAAAAGAGACAGTCACGGTTACTCACGCGGTTGTGTGTTTTACTTCAGATCCTTTGTCATGTTTTCTACAACCGGACATTAACAAATTCCAATCTGCCACATAACAGCGGGCACGACTTTCGAAAGATCATAACCCTGCAAGGGTGTCCCAACTTAGCCCATCACAAGCACTCACGATCAGCAGAAGTAATAATAATATTACCCCTTATCTTAGGGAAGGCCCGATCAGACTCGGAATTACCGATTCACAAGTCCAGCAAGACCTCCCGGCGTGCAGACACCCTGATAGTAGACGCGCGTATCTCGTCTCAGGCCACAACTGGATAGGTGATCCTACGGGAGCCAGCACTCGAGTTTCCCCGAGGTGGTCCCGCAGTCTCCCCGTTTGGGACCAACACCATCAGCACTGGCCCCCTGCTATGTAGAAATAATCCTCGTGTAGCGCTAACTCCCTATGCAATTAATTAATTAATTAAGTTTTTTTTATGAGCAAATTAAAACCAATGTTGGGCCTTGCTGGAGGAGTTTTATTCAAAGACGAACTGTCAAGGGGTCCCCATATACCCAACCGTGTAAGGAACGCAAAATCGAGGAACATAACGCCGGTTTATCGGCTCCTAAGGTGGCATGAGTGGAACAAAACACCGAGCAAAAGGCCAAGCCTTCCACCCATTGCCAAGCATATAGGTGTGTTAAGATATATAAGATATATTATGATATTCCAACAACAAGATCCGACATGGATCAAAATCTTCATCTTCACCTGCAACTAGAAATGCTATAAGAGGGGCTGAGCAAGCAGGTAACATAGCCAAACAACGATTTTGCTGGGTAGGTGTCAAAAGGTTAGAGGTTTCATGGCAACAAGGAGAGGGGCTGACAATAAAAGATGGGTAGCGCGACATGTAACGAAAGCATCGAGACAGCTAGCATGGTAATGATAGTAAAGGTATCCAAGGCGATGGTCATCTTGCCTGAGATCCCGCAAGAAAGAAGAATATGAGTCCATGAAGAAGACGAATAAGAAGCCTTGAATACGAACCACGTGTAGTCGAACGAATCCTCACGATCGCAACGGAAAAGAACTAGCGAGAAGAAAGCACACAACAAGGTAAACACACCACTCAAGAACACGACATAATGCTCAACCAAGTTATGATGCAAGACAAGTCTATATGATGCAAAAGATGGCAAGGGACGAAGCACACAAGAACAACACAATACAACAAGTTTAAATGAGGCCAGAATCAACATATAGCCATTCCGGTAAGCCCTCATATGCATGTTTCAAAATTGGTGCAGATCTGAAAAAACCTTAAGTTAAAGTTGTTAACCAGAAAATTAACATACACCATGAAGATCTACACGAAATTCTAGTCAAGTTACATATAAAGTTTATTAAATTCGGAGCTACGGCCTAGAAGATATGATCAAAACAAGTCAAGCATGTCATCGGTGCAAGATGCACCCAAGCATCAAGCAAACACACTCCAAGCATGAAAACAACATGATAGTATGCTTCTACATGCAAAATCACACAAGTTTCATCTATAGCACGCTCGAAACGGAGCAACGGTTCAACACATACACACGAAACAAGATATAAGAACAAGCTGTCCAAAATCAGCAACATAGCAAATTTGGAGCAAGGTAATTATAAGCTACAACACCCAAACATGATAACAAGAGGCATGGATGTGAAGTACACATGATACTTAACAAGCATGAACTTAGAACACACCCAAAAACTTGCCGGAACACAATTAAACAAGCATGGAAAGTAGCAATAAATTTATCCAGACTTAGCCAAAATCTGGGAAGGCAAAAACATCATCACGATGCTGCCTTCGGAGGCACAAAACCACAAGCATATCAACTCTAATAAGCATGTAAAGATCATGGACATGTAATAGACATGGCATACATCAAACAACTGCATTGGAGCAACTCCATAGGAGGCATGGATCAATAACAACAAGCTTCACCAAATTGATCATGATGATAAACAGGCTGACAGGTAAATTTATAGCAACTTAAGAGCAAGAAATAAATAAGCTACAGCAGGCCAAATGTGCAAATAAGGGCATGGATGGATAGAGCATAACATGGACAACAAGACATGATCATTGGCCACTCCAAAACAAGCATGGATTTGAGTGGGGCATCAAGCAAACATAGCATCAGGTTTAACAGATTCCAGACTTAGCAGTTTTTTCACTAAGTATAAAACAGCAACATTGGCATGCCATGTTTACAATCTTGTTTAAGTCACCTCAAAGCATATCATGAAAAGTAGATTGCACCACAGGAAATACCATATGATTGTGCTTCTAAAACATATAGACATGTGGCATGAAGACAATCACACCAATAGCAATGAGCAAGGCAAAATAGCATCTCATAACAAGTTTCAGCACTTAACAGCCACATGCACTTTTGCAACAGAGATTAACATGGCAAGAAGGCACCTAACATGAATGCTACAGCAACCATCATGTAGAGCACTTCACAATGATCATTTTGACATATCATATGCCTCATTTGGACCAACATGCACAAAGTTATCACATCTCAAACATGCTAACAAAATTACAGCTAACAGCAGTTTTAAACTTATAGCACTCTTGCAACGATGATTAGGGCATCAAGATGAACTTAAACAAGCATGCCACAATGGAACAAAATGAAGAGCATATCACCACGATCATTTTGACATATCGTACACTCAATTTGGACATACACACAAAAAGTTATCACAGGTCAAACATGCACATACTTTTACAAAAAGGCCAGGGACTGTGTGGAAAAAGAGCCAACCTCGGGGTGGACATGTCCGTGTCAGATCGGACTTGTCCATCGGTGGCTGGACGCGGGTCCACCTGACAGTGACACGGAGAGGAGGGGGAGTCGGACATGCCCGTGCCCAGCCGGACATGTCCGGCTGGCTGGACACGCGGGGCCCACCAGCCAGGGACAGAGCGGGCGAGGTAGAGGTCCTGCGGGGCGGGGGCGGCTGCCGGCCACCGGCGAAGACAAATCCAGGGCGGCGGAGCGAAGGAGGACCTAGAGGCGCGAGGGCGGCTGGATCAGGGCCTGGGGAGGCCGGATCCGGCGAGGAAGTGGTCGGGCGAGGCAAGGCGGCGACGTGCCGCGGCAACGGAGCTGACCGCCAGCTGGGTTCCGGCGAGAATCAGGCGGCGCGGCTCGGGGATGTCGAGGCGACGGAGGTTGGGGCCCAGGGCATGGACAGCCGCGGCGGGACGGACGGCGGTAGGGTCGGTCGAGGGAGGCAGAGCGGCGGATCTGGCCGGGGTCGGCGGAGCAGCCGTGGTGCTTGCCGTCGGCGGCGCACGTCGTCGAGGAGGCAGGGTGAAGCGAGCGACGCGGGGACGAAGCCGGCTGGAGGGGCTGGAGGGACGTGGCGAGGCCACGTGGCGTGTGGGCATTGCGCGAGGGGCTGCCCAGGCGGCGGCTGGCCCTATGGGGAGGCGACAAGTGGCGGCTGTGGAGAGGGGCTGCGCGGAAATTGAGGAGGAGGAAGAAGAAGGCCATATTTGGACGTGGGGGTGTCCATATATAGCAGTTTTGTCTAGGGTTTGGGTCTAGGGGTGATTTTTGGACCCTCCGATCGAATCGGACGGCTCCGCTTGCGAGGGGGGTTAGGCAGGCCTAGTGGGCTATGTAGATGGGCTAGTCTATGTGGAGAAAAGAGAGAGAGAGGCCCGCTGAGGTTTTCGGAGACCGAAAACGTCCAACGTTTTATCCGGCTACTAGTGCCGCTATATTTAACGGTTGGGCTATCAAACGAGCTCCGAATGCGATGAAATTTGGCAGGCGTCATGTCTACACTATAATAAGACCACATGCCAAGTTTCACCCCATTCCGAGAACATTTTTTGGCCACTCATAAAATAAATATTCGGAGGTGCCGCGGGCGCGTGCAAGTGTGTCTGGGCTCAGAACGGACAACGGAAAGGACGAGGGGGTTCGGCCGGATGCAAGTTTTGAAAACATGATGATGCAACACACACGATGACAAGGCAAGATGCAACACACAAGCAGATAACATGGCAACGACAACGAATAACTAGATGACACATGGCGCACCTGTCTCAGGGTGTCACATGATAATAGTTGGGACCACTCCCGGTGATGACCGTAGTTTGAGGAGTTCATGTATTCACCATGTGTTAATGCTTTGGTCCGCTACTCTATTAAAAGGAGGCCTTAATATCCCTTTGTTTCCACTAGGACCCCGCTGCCACGGGAGGGTAGGACAAAAGATGTCATGCATGTTCTTTTCCATAAGCACGTACGACTATATTCGGAAGACATGCCTACATTACATGGATGAACTGGAGCTAGTTCTGTGTCACCCTAGGTTATAACTATTACATGAGGAATCGCATCCGACATAATTATCCATCATTGATCCAATGCCTACGAGATTTTCACATATTCCTTGTTGCTTATTTACTTTTCCGCTGCTACTGTTACAATCACTACAAAAACAATACCGTTACTTTAATTGATGTTACCGTTACTTCCATACTACTTTGCTACTAAACACTTTGCTGCAGATACTAAGTCTTCCATGTGTGGTTGAATTGACAATTCAACTGCTAATAATTGAGAGTATTCTTTGGCTCCCCGTGTGTCGAATCAATAAATTTGGGTTGAATACTCTACCCTCGAAAACTGTTGCGATCCCCTACACTTGTTGGTTATCAGCTACCCCCTCTACTTCGCCACCAGATAAAAAAAGAATGGTGTGTGGTGGCAACCAGATCGAGCATGAATTCTCCCCAGTGCCCCATCGCCTGCAGCTGCCTCGTCCCCCAACACGGATCAGAAGAATAATTTTCTACAGATGAGGGACGGGGCAAGGGGAATAGTGTGTGCTTATAGATGAACTGCGGCTCACAGGGATGGATCTCGACAATGCCATGCCCCATGGCCAGCACAAACACGATGAAATGCCCACGATGCTCCAATCCAATGCTACTTCTTTCCGGGTGTTCCTATCAGGCTCCGTCAAAACCGATGCAAGGACCAATCAAAACCCTAGAGGTCGCCATGGAAAGAGCCATCGCAGTCCTCCTCGATGGCTTGGAATTGGAAGAGGACGCCAGCCGCCGGGAAGGCGCTGCCGCCGGCGCTGCAGGAGTCATTCGTTCTTCTGTGGCTCACGGTGTCGGTAACCATCCCAGCCGCGTATATCTCGTAGCTTGGCCATGGGGAGAGGAGATGCAGGGAAGGGTTGCATCAGGAGTGGAGGCAGGAGCTAGGTTGTGCGGGTGGGGAGGGACGGGAGGAGGCGAGTCACTTTTTATAGTCATACACGGTGGTGCGGCGGTGGCGCTGGATCAGACACGAGCCTTCTAGCGAGAGCCTGAGAGAGACAAATCTAGAGGTTGCAGTCAACTACCAAACATGGACCAATCATTAGTAATCGCACATGCTAGGCAGGAATGATATCTATCTCATGTCTAAATCGCTAGGTCCACACAAGAATGCACACGTCCAGATCCCCCAGTAAATATCGTGGCAACACCTGATTGGTCCGATTTTCATTGCAAAAAAAAATTCAAAATAACAAGGTAAATCAAACCTGGTCAGTTAATTAGTACGACCATTCATACTCCTCGGGGAGGGCTGTAACGACCCAACCTGAATCGATCAAGTCTCTATGCTTAAGTGTCATCCCTGGACCGATATGCTGACACACACAGTACTCGAGGATTTATAACAGAGGTAAATCACATGTATAAGTAACGTAAATATTATTACCTCAATCGATCATAGAGGAAGCAACAAAGATTGTGGATTCCCATCAACACCAACGGCAAAGTTGAGTGTAGATAGCGCAACCCTAACGTAACACTTACTCGTCGAATAATTGCTGCAACATGAGATGTTGCAGCCATGTAGGTCAGTACATTGAATATACTGGCAATTTCACACTGTAATGATAATGAACAAGTCCTAAAACTACATGCATATTTGGCTAGTGGAGGCTGTAAGATTAAAGTTTTTGCGTAAAGCTAGTTTTTCCCTACAACAAAGGAATAAATTTTATTTTAACTATCATGGTGGTTGAAAATCATTGAGAAGGTACCTCCAACTCAATCCCAATTAAAGTAATCATTAACCCAACAAATTAA
Organism: Secale cereale; assembly: GCA_902687465.1. Lineage (NCBI taxonomy): Eukaryota > Viridiplantae > Streptophyta > Magnoliopsida > Poales > Poaceae > Secale > Secale cereale. The sequence continues at coordinate 29,549,301 of LR738709.1, read as the reverse complement.
ATTATAGAGTGATGAGATCAACCAATAATTCAAGTACCAGATACTCATGATGTCCATAACCGGGGACACGGCTAATCATGATCAGTTTGTACACTATGCAAAGGTTTGTGCACTTTTCCCACAAGACTCGATCGCCTCCGTTTGGTTTCTCGCACTGCATGGTGTTTGAGAAACGGATGACCGAGACACAGTCTTTCGGAAGCATTCACTCTTTACCCCGGGTGGACCGGTACACCTACATTCCCCCTACATCGGCTAGTCCACCATTGAAAGAGCTCACATAACTTACTCATACTATGCCAAAGCCCATAATGGCCTGAGGCTGCACATGGAAGTTTCTAGGCATGAAAATATTAAGTGATCCCTTTGAGCCTGGGTGGCATTCCAATAGGGTGATCACACGAATCCTCTGGGATCCCCTAGGACAACACTGGTTTATCCAGGTGCCCGGCAACCACTGGGTGCTCCAGGGTGCCACAACCAATCCACCCAGATGTGTATTAAAGTAGCCACCTTAAGTTGAATCATTAATTAACAATCTCACATCTGTCATGGATACTCTCAAACCCAAACCACGTCTACGAGCATAGCATGGCAATCTAAGCATAACGTAGAAGTAACTCCCAGGGGTTTGAAAATAATGCAGGTAATAGGTTCTACCTCAATCTACTTCCCAGTCCCACAAGTTAAGATATCCTACTCATGCAATGTGTTTGAGGATATAACTAATGCAATGAAAGCTGGGTATTGGAAAGTATGATCAAAGTGTGAACTTTCCTTGTACTGGCGATGTAGATGATTCGCACTCAGAACTCAGGATAGATCTACTCGTCACACTCTGTTCAATCTATCGTAAGCACACAATAGTAACCACACATAAGCAATCACTCAGAAGATTAGAAAGAACGGATAAAACACTTCGAAAAACTTTGAAAACAAACGAATGACTCTTGTCAGAAAACAATTTCTAACAGTACCAAAATTATGTGAATTTGGCCTTATTAGAAAGTTTAGGTCAAGAGCTTCGATTTGCAAAAAGAATCAGCTAAAACGGAGTTATAAAGCTCAAGGTATGATCAAAAGAAGTTCAGTTTCAAATCTAGTTGAATTCAAATTTTAAAACTTTCAAAAACATGTTTAAGTTGTTTTACTAGAAAGATGGGATCGTAACGAAGACGTGGGCGTTGGTTTCTCTGGATTTGGACCAACGAGTTAAAAGTTGTGGTAGTTTGAAGTGTAGGGACTAATCTGTAAAAGAAATAATTACAGACGGGTCCCTGGCCGAAAAAAACTAAAAAGAAAAAAGAAAAAGACTATCGAGCGAACGCTCGTTTTCTAACTCTAGCTAAAGAACGTTCTCTGAATAGATCAAACTAGAAAAATAAAACCGATCTAATCAGAAAACCGGGGTTTATTACCTAGGCGTCTTTTTTAAGAAAACCATGGTTTCGGCGGATTGAACCGGGCGGTTCGGCTCCGCCGGCGATGAGCTCCAGCGAGTCCGGCAACTCCAGCGAGGTGAGGCTGTTGCGGCACGGCGTGGCTCGGGCGGCGCGCGGGCAAGAGCAGGCGAGGGGCAGCGCGGGGCGAGGCTGCAGCCAGCGGCGGCGGCGAGCGAAGTGGCGGCGGCGGCGGTCTACAGCGGCGGCGGCGGCGCGAGATGCGGGAGGATGGGAGGCGAGAGGGCGGCAGGGCGGCGCATTTATAGGCGGTGCGGAGGAGCAGCTGGCGGGAGGGGCAAGGGAGGCGGTGGCGTGGCGTGCACGGACGCCGAGGTCGGCCGGCGGCGGGACTCCCAGCGGACTCCCCGTTGGGGACGACGGGCGAGCTGGGCTGGGCCTTGCTCGGGTGCGGGGCCGGCCCAGTACGGCTGAGAAGATTTTTTTTCTTTAAATATTTTTTTAAACAGACATAGAAAACGAATAAAAACAAAATAATAAAAATATCCTATAGGCATATTATATATCAAAATTTTCGGAAAAAGAAAGCCTACAATACGAACATTTTTCTACTGCAAAATGAAATCTTCACAAATTCTAATAAATAAAAAGGTGCTGTTGTTGCAATAAAAACCAATAAAAATCATTTTAACAATACCAAAAAGACTTCAAATTTATTTATCTCCAATTTTATGCTGTAGGGAATCATGTTACCCTATTTTCATATATTTTATTTTTTGAGAAAAATAATTTGAATAAAAACCAAATAACTCAATATTTGAAATTGAGTTTGAGAAAATTTCAGAAAGACTTCCAACTCATATTTCCTATAATTTGAAGAAGTCATTTTATCTTCTCTCGGGAAAATCATTGAGTTGCATAAAGTTTCTGAATTGAAAATATTTCGAGGATGAAATTCAAAAATCCTTTCAAAGCCCTTTATCATTTAGAATCTAGGGTTTTGTGTTGAAAAGAATTTTGAATTCCCTCGGAGATCAAAAAGCAAAGTGAAAGTTTTGGGAAAGTCATTTTATTCCCTCTCATTTAACTCTCAAAAGTTTCAAATTTCACTCAATGTCACACAGCGCATCAAACAACAATTCAAATCTATCTATTTATTATAACATTCCAAAATTTAGAATTTTGGGATGTTACAAACCCACCACACTTAAAATGAATCTTGTCCTCGAGATTCGGAGAGGCTAGCAAGAAATAGGTTAGGGTTTGGGGGTCTTCTAGCAACTCCATGATCGGTCTGGTCTAGGGGCTACCACACTTAAAATGAATAACACTAGTTTCTTCAAAATCTTGATCCATGTATCATGTCTTCACTCATCACTTATATAGTAACAACTCATAAAATCCAAAATCAATACCATGATATCAACTTTATTGATTCTCAACTCACTCCGATCTACTGCTCTTCCATTGCATGCTTCAACTCAACTACTTAGCACCAATCTCCTTCTCCTTGGAACATTCTTTAGCAAAGTGCCCTGCTTCACTACAGCAGAAACATATTACTTCTGACAAGTCTCGTGGTTCCCTTATAATTACGTAGCCTCCTTTAGGTCCTCGGCTTGTGGGTCCACTTCAGAACTTGTATATCCTTAACTCGTCCTTGGAGTCAATATTGCTCCACATCTCTAGCATTACACCCTCTTTAAATCCAAATGTAATTCTTTCCTTCGTAACCTTGGGGTAGGCTTCATATCAAGAATAAACTCCAATTTATTTGGGTAATCTCCACTATTTGGAGCAACACTTTCCTTTCTATTGGTCCAGGGTTCACTCAGTAAGGTTCAACTAAACAAAATGCACTGGTTCATCCATAATCCATATTCTCCTCATATCAAATCTTTTATTACTTCTTGAACCAGTATTCAATACTCCAATTTCCAAGGGTGCATCACTACAATTGCTACTATCCAGATAGTCTGGTAGGGTCAGGCACTACTTCCATCTTTATTCATTCGTCCTAGCTAAGGACGCTTCAGTCCCACTAGAATTGTGCAATGTGATTCTTAAAATCATCAATCTTTTACTTCGTCCTATTGGCCGTGTGCTTCATCTCCATCATCTCTGCATGCACTCTACTCAGGCTTTCCTGGGTATAACGAAGTCTTGCTTCGAGTATTTCTCCAATCTGACGCATGGCCTCCATAGCAGCTTCACGAACAGAATCGAAGAAGGATGTTCGTGGTACTCGGGAGATTAAAAAGTATTGACACATGGTTTTTGGGCAAACTCCTTTCACACGATAAAGGTGTACCTCCACGTACCAAGGTTCAACTCCATTCTCCATGAAGGGATAACCCTTGTAAAGTGCATCTCCTTCCAGGTGAATATGCTTCATCATGTCCTTCAGGATCTTTGGATAATCCTAATCGCTAGTCAGGGTCATGATGGTTACCGGGCCTTTGAGAAAAGACTCGTAAAGGGTTGTCATCTGTAGGTATGAAAAGAAAGGGCACTCAAGACAATGTAGGTATTTTCTTGTGGTCGTTTGTCCGAGAAAGGTTTGGGGTCAGCTTCTCCATGGGTTCTAGGTTTTGGTCTGGGTGAGGGGCACTCACAATCATCCAACAACTCATCACATCTCCTTCTTAGATTCCAAAAATATCAACTTCTATTACTTCACGAACTATTACAATGTTGTTTCCATAACTCAACTCAACATTGTAATAAAGTATATTCCATATTTAGCTACATGCTTCATTCTAATTTCCAGATCACAACTACTCTGATCATCCTTCCTACGGTCTGAAACTTCTCTGGCAAAATGCCCTACTTCCTTGCAGCGTAAACTAATGACATAAGACAAATCTAGGGACTTCATGGCGACTATCCTGGTTCACTGGATTCTCCGCTTCCTGGTTGGGCAGTTGCTAGCATGATGACCTAAATCCTTGCACCGATAACATGTGATGTGACTTAGGTCCTTTTCCGCAGAAATTGGGTCGTTCTGGGGACACATGCTGTTTCTCTTCCTCGACTTCTTTGTTCCTATCAATTCTTCTATCTTTTGTGGATCAAACTCCACCTATTTTGTTGGGAAGTCTCCCAGATACTCTTGAATTTCCCTCGTGCAATGCTGTGAAAGATGTCCTTTCTCTCCACATGAATAGCAAGCACGGGAGTAATATCTGTCTAGTCCTTCTCCATCAGGGTCGTCAATATCTTCCTCCATCGCGGATTCCTTTAAGGTTTCCTCGAGGACTTCTTTCATTGCTTCTTTCTTATGCTGGATAGTTCGTTGCACCATGGGGTAAATGTGACACTGTGCAGGGTAGTGGGTAGTCCCTTCACACAAGAAACAAGTAATCTGCCTAGTTGGGCATTCTTCAGGTGGATGACTTCCTTCACAATTAGGGCATTCATCCTTGTGCTCCTCCTGGGTGTGTCCTATTTCTCCACAAATCCTGCAGGCACAACATTTCTTCTTCCGGTTGTCACCACGCTCTCGGATGAGACGGGATCTTAACAGAGTCTTCTTGAATTCCTCCCAACTTCCTGCTCCATTACATCCTTGTATGGCTTGATGCATCTTCCACCATTTTGCAGCACTTTTTGTAAAGTACTGAAGAGCGTATTGAACCGCATACTTCCTTGCAACCAAATTTTTCCTAAAGTGATCCTCCATATTTTGTATCCATAGTTCTGCCTCCGATTGGGTCATCAGTCCAGAGAATACAAGTCTATCTTCATTCATCCTCTATTGGTCCAAGGGTTTTAGGGATGAGATTAGGAAGGTGGGGAGAGATACACTCAATACAAACAATGGTTTTGAAAAGGCGGGTTTTATGTTGTGTCCGTCGGAAAAACATCAAACAATAGACCGCTCACAATCGTCGCATCTAACGTAAGTACATAACAGGGGTTTGGTCTTCTAAAGGTCAACATCTTCTCAAAGTCGTCAACTCTTCAAATCTTCGGAGTATCCACTGTTGTAGCTTGAACACTTCCAATGCATGGTGAAATCCTCTTTACTCCGAAGTGGTAAAATGGAAAAGGGTATGTTCTAACTATTTAAGGTAAAAGGTGAGTTTTGACAAAGCTCAGAAAAGAAGAGAGATAAGAATCTTTTGAAAAAGATTGTTTTAGAGAAATCCGTTCCTATGGTCTGGCCAGTTTCTAGGATCACGTCCTACAGTCAACATGTGCTCTGATACCATCTTGTAACGACCCGACCCGAATGGAACAAGTCTATGTGCTTAAGTGTCATCCCTGGATCGGTATGCTGACACACACAGTACTCGAGGATTTATAACAGAGGTAAATCACATGTATATGTAACATAAATATTATTACCTCAATCGATCATAGCGGAAGCAACAAAGGTTGTGGATTCCCATCAACACCAACAGCAAAGTTGAGTGTAGACAGCGGAACCCTAATGTAACACTTACTCGTCGAATAATTCCTGCAACATGAGACGTTGCAGCCATGTAGGTCAGTACATTGAATGTACTGGCAATTTCACACTGTAATGATAATGAACAAGTCCTAAAACTACATGCATATTTGGCTAGTGGAGGTTGTAAGATTAAAGTTTTTGCGTAAAGCCAATTTTTCCCTACAACAAAGGAATAAATTTTATTTTAACTATCATGGTGGTAGAAAATCATTGAGAAGGTACCTCCAACACAATTCCAATTAAAGTAATCATTAACCCAACAAATTAAATTATAGAGTGATGAGATCAACCAATAATTCAAGTACCAGTTACTCAAGATGTCCATAACTGGGGACCCGGCTAATCATGATCAGTTTGTACACTCTGCAGAGGTTTGTGCACTTTTCCCACATGACTCGATCGCCTCCGTTTGGTTTCTCGCACTGCATGGTGTTTGAGAAACGGATGACCGAGACACAGTCTTTCGGAAGCATTCACTCTTTACCCCGGGTGGATTGGTACACCTACATTCCCGCAACATCTGCTAGTCCACCATTGAAAGAGCTCACACAACATACTCATACTATGCTAGAGCCCATAATGGCCTGTGGCTGCACATGGAAGTTTCTAGGCATGAAAATATTATATGATCTCTTTGAGCCTGGGTGGCATTCCAATAGGGTGATCACACGGTTCCTCCGGGATCCCCTAGGACAATACTGGTTTCTCTAGGTGCCCGGCAACCACTGGGTGCTCCAGGGTGCCACAACCAATCCACCCAGATGTGTATTAAAGTAGCCACCTTAAGTTGAACCATTAATTAACAATCTCACATCTGTCGTGGATACTCTCAAACCCAAACCACGTCTACGAGCATAACATGGCAACCTAAGCATAACGTAGAAGTAACTCCCAGGGCTTTGAAAATAATGCAGGTAATAGGTTCTACCTCAATCTACTTCCCAGTCCAACAAGTTAAGAGATCCTACTCATGCAATGTGTTTGAGGATATAACTAATGCAGTGAAAGCTGGGTATTGGAAAGTATGATCAAACTGTGAACTTGCCTTGTACTGACGATGTAGATGATTCGCACTCAGAACTCAGGATAGATCTACTCATCACACTCCGTTTAATATATCGTAAGCAAACAATAGTAACCACACATAAGCAATCACTCAGAAGATCGGAAAGAACGGATAAAACACTTCAAAAAACTTTGAAAACAAATGAATGACTCTTGAACAGAAAACAATTTCTAACAGTACCTAAATTTTGTGAATTTGGCCTTATCAGAAAGTTTAGGTCAAGAGCTTCGATTTGCAAAAAGAATCAGCTAAAACGGAGTTATAAAACTCAAGTTATGATCAAAAGAAGTTCAAATTCAAATCTAGTTGAATTCAAATTTTAAAACTTTCAAAAACATGTTTAAGCTGTTTTACTGGAAAGAGGGGATCGTAACGAAGACGTGGGCATTGGTTTCATTGGATTTGGACCAACGAGTTAAAAGTTATGACAGTTTGAAGTGTAGGGACTAATCTATAAAAGAAATAATTACAGACGGGTCCCTGGCCAAAAAAAAACTAAAAAGAATAAAGAGAAAGACTATCGAGCGAACGCTCGTTTTCTAGCTCTAGCTAAAGAACGTTCTCTGAATAGATCAAACTAGAAAATAAAACCGATCTAATCAGAAAACTAGGGTTTATTACCTAGGCGGTTTTTTAAGAAAAACCGTGGTTTCGGCGGATCGAACCGGGCGGTTCGGCTCCGCCGGCGGTGAGCTCCAGCGAGTCCGGCAACTCCGGCGAGGCGAGGCTGCTGCGGCACGGCGTGGCTCGGGCGGCGCGCGGGCAAGAGCAGGCGAGGGGCAGCGCGGGGCGAGGCTGCAGCCAGCGGCGGCAGCGAGCGAAGCAGCGGCGGCGACGGTCTACCGCGGCGGCGGCGGCGGCGCGAGATGCGGGAGGAGGGGAGGCGAGAGGGCGGCAGGGCGGCGCATTTATAGGCGGGGCGGATGAGCAGCTTGCGGGAGGGGCAAGGGAGGCGGTGGCGTGGCGTGCACGGACGCCGAGGTCGGCCGGCGGCGGGAATCCCAGCGGAGTCCCCGTTGGGGACGACGGACAAGCTGGGCTGGGCCTGGCTCGGGTGCTGGGCCGGCCTAGTTCGGCTGAGAAGATTTTTTTTCTTTAAACATTTTTTTAAACAGACATAGAAAACGAATAAAAATAAAATAAATAAAAATATCCTATAGGCATATTATATATCAAAATTTTCAGAAAAAGAAACCCTACAATATGAACATTTTACTACTGCAAAATAAAATCCTCACAAATTCTTACAAATAAAAAGGTGCTATTGTTGCAATAAAAACCAATAAAAACCATTTTAACAATACCAAAAAGACTTCAAATTTATTTATCTCCAATTTTATGCTGTAGGGAATCATGTTACCCTATTTTCCATATATTTTATTTTTGGAGAAAAATAATTTGAATAAAAACCAAATAAATCAATATTTGAAATTGAGTTTGAGAAAATTTCAGAAAGACTTCCAACTCATATTTCCTATAATTTGAAGAAGTCATTTTATCTTCTCTCGGGAAAATCATTGAGTTGCATAAATTTTCTGAATTGAAAATATTTCGAGGATGAAATTCAAAAATCCTTTCCAAGCCCTTTATCATTTAAAATAAATGGAAGAAGTCATATTATCTTCACTCTAGGGTTTTGTGTTGAAAAGGATTTTGAATTCCCTCGGAGATCAAAAAGCAAAGTGAATGTTTTGGGAAAGTCATTTTATTCCCTCTCATTTTACTTTCAAAAGGTTCAAATTTCACTCAATGTCACACAACACATCAAACAACAATTCAAATCTATCTATTTATTATAACATTCCAAAATTTAGAATTTTGGGATGTTACAAGGGCGCATGTTATTGATAGAGGCCATGGCTGTGGCTCGTTAGAGCACGCATTGGGGCCAGGTCCCTTTTGCGGATCCATTGACTGCGCGCCTAGTAGACTGCGTAGAGAACACGATCAATATCGACCTCACGACCAGCAGGACCACGTCTACCATGAGCAGGCATCCAACCAGAATGCGGCCAAGCCTTGCAGAGCCATCAATCCTTGTAATGAAGAAAACAAATATAACAACCAGGGCCAATCCGAACCACAAAAAACTGTAAGGCAACACACTCTCACCACTGCAATATGTATATATGAACACAACTGGACAGTGTATTTGGGATTTTTATTCTCCTCATTCTGCTTATCCTTCGAGCTTCGGCTCAAAGAGCTCCTCAACAATCTCTTCGTCATTTTCTTTCTCTGTAAAATTTCTGAAATTTGTAGTGACTCAAAATAAAAGTGAACCACACTCAACAAGATTAATAGCAACTACTCCCACAAGTGCCTAGAGGCTATATCGTGCATTAAAACGACTTTTGACCATATAAATTTGACATGCAAGCTCAAGAACAAGGTCACCTTAGCAGCAAAATTTTGAAATAAATAAAGCACTATAACAAAAACTAATTGGACCATTGGAGGAGTCACATACCGAAGAACAATCCCCCAAAACAGTTTTGTGATTGGATTTTTGAGCAAAGAGATCTAAAATGGCAGCAAGATGAGGTAGAACACGGGTTTCATCTATGGGAGGATTTTTTCTGGAATAAGACGAAGTGAGTGGGTGCTGGAATAAGTGGAGGGGGTCCACGTGGGGCCCACGAGGCAGGGGGCGTGCCCCAGGGGGTGGGCGCGCCCTGTGCCCTCGTGGCCAAATGGTGGGGGCCCTGGTGTGTTCTTAGTACCAGAAATTATTAAATATTCTACAAACAATCATATTTAATTTTCAGGATATTCGGAGAACTTTTATTTTCTGGGTATTTTTATTGCAAGGATAATTCAGAAAACAGACATAAAATATATTTTTTGCTTTATTTTATCTAAATAACAAAAAGTAGAAAGAGGGTACAGAGAGTTGTGCTTTCTAACTTCATCCGTCTCATGCTCATCAAAAGGAATCCACTAACAAGGTTGATCAAGTCTTGTTAAAAAACTCTTTCCGAATAACATGAAACCAGAGAATTTTCGAATAACACTAGGTTACCTCAACTGGGATATGCATGTCCCCAACAATAATAATATCATATTTCTTCTTGACAGTAGGAAGAGGGAATTCAAAACATCCAATAGTAATCGTTGAAATTTTTCCAATAGAATTAATACTTTGGACTTGTTGTTGTTTCCTTGGAAAGTGTACCGTATGCTCATTACCATTAACATGAAAAGTGACATTGCCTTAGTTGCAATCAATAACAGCCCCTGCAGTATTAAAAAAGGGTCAACCAAAGATAATCGACATACTATCATCCTCGGGAATATCAAGAAGAACAAAGTCCGTTAAAATAGTAACGTTTGCAACCACAACAGACACATCCTCACAAATGCCGACAGGTATAGCAGTTGATTTATCGGCCATTTGCATAGATATTTCAGTAGGTGTCAACTTATTCAAATCAAGTGTACAATATAAATAGAGTGGCATAACACTAACAATGGGTCCAAGATCACATAAAGCAGTTTTAACATAGTTTCTTTTAATGGAGCATGGTATAGTTGGTACTCCTGGATCTCCTAGTTTCTTTGGTATTCCACCTTTAAAAGTATAATTGGCAAGCATGGTGGAAATTTCAACTTCCGGTATCTTTCTTTTATTTGTAACAATATCTTTCATATACTTAGAATAAGGATTCGTTTTAAGCATATCAGACAAACGCATACACAAAAAGATAGGTCTATTCATTTGAGTAAAGTGCTCAAAATCCTCATCATCCTTTTTCTTGGATGGTTTAGGAGCAAAAGGCATGGGTTTCTGAACCCATGGTTCTCTTTCTTTACCGTGCTTCCTAGCAACGAAGTCTCTCTTATCATAATGTTGATTCTTTGATAGTGGGTTATCAATATCAAGAGCAGGTTCAATCTCTACATCATTGTTATTGCTAGGTTGAGCATCAACATGAACATCATCATTATCACTAGGTTCATGTTCATTACCAGATTATGTTTTAGCATCAGAAATAGATATATCATTGGGATTCTCAGGTGTGTCAACAACATGTTCACTAGAAGCATGCAAAGTCCTATCTTTTTTCTTTTTCTTCTTCTTAGAAGGACTAGGTGCATCAACATTTGTTCTCTGAGAATCTTACTTAACTCTCTTAGGATGGCCTTCAGGATGCAAAGGTTCCTGAGTCATTCTACCCCCTCTAGTCATAACTCTAACAGCATTACCATTTTTCTTATTATTTAATTCATTGATCAAATAATTTTGTTCTTTAAGCACTTGTTCTACCTGAGTGGTAACCGTAGAAGCATGTTTAATAATAAGTTGACGGTCACCTTTTTAACTCGACATATAATCACTCAAGTGTTCAACCATATAAGCATTACGTTTCAATTGTCTACCAACATAAGCATTGAAGTTTTCTTGTTTAACAATAAAATTATCAAACTCATCCAAGCATTGGCTAGCGGACTTATTACAAAGAATATCACCTTCATCAAATCTATAGAGGGAATTTACCTTTACTACCTGTGTCGGGTTATTAAGACCATGTATTTCTTCAATAGGTGGTAAATTCTTAACATCTTCAGCTTTAATACCTTTTTATTTCATAGATTTCTTTGCCTCTTGCATATCTTCAGGACTGAGAAATAGAATACCCCTTTTCTACGGAGTTTCCTTAGGAGTTGGTTCAGGAAGTGTCCAATCATTATCATTACTCAATATATTATTCAATAGCAATTCAGCTTGCTCAATAGTTCTTTCCCTGAAAACACAACCAACACAACTATCCAGGTGGTCTCTGGAAGCATTGGTTAGTCCATTATAAAAGATATCAAGTATTTCAATTTTCTCGAGAGGATGATCAGGCAAAGCATTAAGTAATCGGAGAAGCCTCCCCCAAGCTTGTGGGAGACGGCATTAGATTAACAATAACACTGGTTAGACATAGGCACACACTGAAAACTAAAAAAATGGCGCACCCACCCACCCACCCGCCCTCTCTCCCGTGACCTAGGCTTCCGGTGATCAACCAACCCCGCCGGTGACTTCTAGATCTTCTCCGCTCATCGCCTCCGGCGTCCTCTGATCTACACGTTCATACCCATCTCCTATGGGTTCCTCCCGTGGTTCTACGTTGGATCTGGACTTTTCGGCGGGACTAGACTTTGCATCTAGGGTTTTCAATGTTTGTGGACAAACGATCCACCCTTCGGACGACACACATCATTTCGTTATGGTGGTGTCTTTCAGCAGGCATATTTTTCGTCTTAATGAGGACTCAGTGGCGGCTGCACTCGAATCAGCCCTTGGAGGTTCTGCTATCGACCTCATGGTCTCTCATATCAAGGACAAGGTATTTTCGTTCTATGTTTCATGCAAGAAGGTTGGGCTATACATTCTGCAGCTGCGTTCTTTTGCTTGCATGCATTTCAAATGCTTTTTTCATCTCTGGGGACATGGAGGCCCTAACTGGCGCCATGAATTTGAGATCTGGAAGAAAGAGTGTGATGCAGAATGGATTCTTGTTAGTCCATCTAAAAAACGGGCTACTCTTGGTCTCCTGGCTATGCATAAACCCCCAGCCAAATCATCTTTACGTTCGGGTTCTTCTTCGGGGAGAAAGATCTCATTTGCCACTTTCCAGCAATATCCAGCTTGCCGGGGCTACAGATATCCTGCTACACAAGCCTGTGTTGATACCGTTGCTGAGGCCGGTTATGAGATTAATCCTCGGGAACGTGTTATTATCTCCTCGCCGCCGGCGAACAATCTCCAGTGGACGGTGGCTACGCCACCTATCTCTTTTGGCACTATCAACATTCCGACGAAACTTACGCCCGTCATTTCAGGATCGGATCAATCTGCACCGTTTCGGGATTTACTTGCGCCTCAAGTCTCGGCCGTATTGCCCCAGACGTCCCCTCCCTCGGCCCAGTCAGAAGACTCGAACTTGGGCGCTCAGTTGGCCCATCCTTCAGGGGCCCATAGAGACCCCAATCCTCCTGGTTTTTCCGCTGCCTCGTTGGAGAATAATACCCAGAACTCTTCGGATAGTAATTGCCTTTCTGTTACAGATGAGGATTTCATTAATGATATGGTATTACAAGTTTGGAAGTGCAGAAACTGTCTCTCAATGAAACACGCAACGGCCTCGTGTTCTAATCAGATACGTTGTCGACAGTGTTTCCGCCTGGGTCATCGAGCGAAATCTTGTTCTGGCTCTGCACCTTCCCCCTCTTACAAGTGGGTCCCTCGGGTCAACATTGCGGCTCAAATCCAATCTAAGGATTCTTTATTGCCTGCCGCTTCGATTTCCCTCCCAGCCGGCCTCCCTGCACCCTTGTCCAGTCCCATCTCGTCTGCCACCCCGTCACCTCCACCATTGCCATCCGAGCCGCCGCCCATTACTCCACCGCAACCCGCATCGACACCGCCGCCCACACCTCCACCACCAAACAATCCCCAGCCGCCAACAACACCTGCCATGGCCAACTTCGAGCTCGACCCCATGGACTTCCTCCCGCAGGGCTTTGACATCGTCGACGGTGGCCCCTTGAGGCTCCCACGGGCTTTCTTCTCGCCGGCGGTGGCACCTGACCGGCAAAACGAAGCTTTTGCTATTGCCATTGTGGAGCCAGCACCTCTTCAAGCCGAGGTTCCTCTTTTCCGCAACTTAGTCAGTGATTTTGTTGTCAATCACCTTGGGCGCGCTGTCCTGGATGCCCAGCCTTGGATTCAGGGAGTGGGACTTTTTAGATTCCGCAGCGCTGTTGCTAGGCAAACCTTAGTGGATCACCCCCCGTTTGATCTTGGCAATGATCGCTTCGTCCGTTTCATACCTCATGATGAGGGTATTAACTACCGGGCTGTCCAAGGATTTCGCCGAGGTTGGATCATGCTTGTTGGCATCCCGCTTGATTACAGAAGAACTGCCTACATCGCTGATGCCATCGGCTCTTTTGGCCGATTCCATTATTGGCATCAAGAGGATCCTGTTCTTGCCCGCACCTTGGCGTATGTGTCTTTTCCTGCTCCTTCACTTGTGCCGCGCGATATTGTCTATCGGGAATATTCAGATTTCGGCAGCGCACGCATCTCCTGGACAGTACCAGTTTACATCCTATCTGCGGACTTTACGGATGTATTACCTGCTGATGAAGATCCTATGCCAGCCAATGGTAACCCTCATCCCCTACCAGGTCAGATGGTGCTTGACAATCACAACTGGGTCCTGCCTGAATTTCCTGAGCTGGGTTGGAATGATGTGCCACCTCCAGCCAATGAGCAGCACCATGGCTTCCAGCAGCAACCTGTGGACATCTTGGAGCAGGTACAAGACAACCAGCATGACGAGGAGCCATCCCAGGAATCCATGGTTCTTCAGCTGTCTGATGATTCAATCAACAATGCTGATCTTGCTGTTGATGTTGCAGTGAATCAACCTCCCCTTCAAGTTGGGATGGTTCTGACTCTCTATGGGCCTGAATTACCCCCTGGTCTCCAGTGGCAGCGTAGCTTTGAGCATTTTATGCCGCTCATGTGGGTCTCAGAGATTCCAAGATCTGTTCCCCAACAGGCGTTTCCATCATTTGAGTTGCCTCTCAGTCTCTGGAACTTTAACTGCACCTTGTCTGGCTTCGACATCTCTCTGAAGACGGACAGCAGCTCTGTCCTGGCTTGCCCTGCTAAGAAGCCGGTGGCCCGCGCTCTATGTTTTGATGATATCTCTTGCCCTGTGACCGAGGCTTTCCAGTTTTCTGCCAAGATGCCAAGGAAGCGAGGGCGCAAGGCGGCTACGCCCCTCGTGGTTTCTGAAGTCCGCCGCAGCGCCCGTCTCTCTGCTCTCAAGGGGGGCTTTCGCCAAGTCCCTATGACTGAAGACTTGAGGCAGCAGTTCTCTGCTCCGAAGAAGCGCAAGACCAAGGCGTCCGCGCATGGGCCGCAGCTTCCTCCTCTCTGCTCGATTGAGGATCTTCAGCGCATCGGCACCCGTCTTCGGATTGCTCAGGAGAAAATAACCAAGGAGAAGCTTACGGCGGATCCTTCTGTCACCAGCAGCACGAGTTCTGATGATCATTGAACCTCTCAGAAGGCTGGGTTTATGGCGTACCCCCCAAATCGCCATCTATCTTCGTTTTCTTTTCTTTGTACTGAACTTTATGGCTCGGTTATGTTTTATGCTAGTCTATGGATCACTGCGTGATACATTATGTTACTGCTCTCTACATGTTTCCTATGAATCACAACATTTGTAGAGCCTGGAAGGTCCTTTGCTGGAATGTTCGGGGACTCAACTCCGAGGCGCGACAACTTGCTGTCAAGCAAAAGATTGAGGAGAGTGGATGCTCCGTAATTTGCCTTCAGGAAACCAAGTGTATGCATATTGATCATCGTTTTCTTCGGAAGTTCTGTCCCAGGCGTTTTGATAATTTCGTGTATGTTCCTTCTGATGGGGCCTCTGGTGGTATTGTAATCATCTGGAACTCCTCTTTCTTCATTGGCAAGCTCATCGTGGCAAAACCGTTTGGTATCGTGGTGGAATTCAGATCCGCTCATACGTCTGAAGTTTGGACACTTGTGACTGTTTATGGACCGTGTCAGGGTCCTACCCGTGATGCTTTTGTACAATGGCTCTATAATCTAAACATTAATGCGGATGATAAATGGCTTCTTCTGGGAGACTTTAACTTCATGAGATATTTGGAGAATCGAAACCTTCCAGGGGGCAATATAAACGATATGTTCTTGTTCAATGAAATCATTGGGCATCTTGGCCTCATTGAACTTCCGATCAAGGGCAGACAGTACACTTGGTCTAATATGCAAACTCAGCCCCTGCTCGAGCAACTCGATTGGTTTTTTACTTCAGTTGCATGGACGCATGATCACCCCAATACCTTGGTCTACCCCCTGGCCCGAACTGCCTCGGATCACGTACCTTGTGTGGTTTCTATTGCCACGAGCATTCCCAAAGCCAAAGTATTCCGCTTTGAGAATTACTGGATTGATCTCCCTGGTTTCTTTGAGTGTGTCTCCTCGGTGTGGAACAAAGACTTCCGACAGGCTAATATCGCTTCCAGAATTTCGGCAAAATTCAAAGCTCTCCGCTATGCACTTAAGCAATGGCATCTTAGTCTGGCTAAGGTGAAGGCCCTAATCAATGACTGCAACAAGGTTATTCTTTTTTTCGACCAACTTGAGGACTGTCGGACTTTGATTTGGCCTGAAATGAATTTTCGGCGCATTGTTAAAGCCCATCTTGCAGATATCTTACATATGCAGTACATTTATTGGAAGCAGCGCTGCACAATCAGGTCAATTAAAGTTGGTGAGGAGAATTCCAAATTCTTCCACGCCATGGCTACTGAGAGATACCGTAAGAACACTATATCTTCTCTCTGAAATGCGGAGGGCGAAGTGATTTCTGACCATCAACAACTCGCTGCTATGTTCTGGGCTGATTTCAAACAGCGAATGGGCCATGCTAAAGGGATTCAGATGGACTTTGATCTTGCTTCCCTTATTGGCAAGGTCGATGGCCTTGAGGAATTGTCTCGGCCTTTTTCAGAGAAGGAAGTGGAGGATGTGATCAAGCATATACCCTCTGATCGTGCCCCGGGGCCCGATGGTTTCTCTGGTCTGTTCTTGAAGAAATGTTGGCCTATTCTTAAGCAGGACTTCCTATCACTTGTCAAGGACTTCTATGAGGGATCTTGTGACCTAGAATGCTTAAACACTTCACTCATTACTCTCATTCCTAAGAAGTTGAGCCCTGAGGTGGTGGGGGACTTTAGGCCTATCTCTTTGACCAATACCTGCCTCAAATTCCTGACGAAACTATTAGCCAACAGACTACAACAGGTAATTCTTCGTTGCATCCACAAAAATCAATATGGTTTTCTCCGGTGCCGATCAATCCAGGATTGTTTAGCTTGGTGCTTTGAATACATACACCAATGCCAAGCTTCCAAACGGCCTATTGTTCTACTCAAACTGGATTTCACAAAGGCTTTCGATACCCTGGAGCATGCTACCATTCTTCAGATGTTGCACTATAAGGGGTTTGATGAGCGTTGGACTGGCTGGGTAAATACTTTGTTATCTTCAGGATCTTCTTCGGTGCTCCTTAACGGAGTACCTGGTCAGCATTTTCACTGCAGAACTGGGGTGCGTCAAGGTGACCCTCTATCCCCATTACTCTTTGTCATTGCGGTGGATCTACTTCAATCGGTGGTGAATGATATGTGCGCTCGCAACATTCTTCAAATGCCCATACCTACCAGCTCCAATGATTACCCAATTGTCCAATATGCTGATGACACTCTGATCATCCTTCCGGCCGTTGATGATCAGCTCATTGCCCTTAAACAGATGCTTCATAAGTTTGCTCAAGCCATCGGGCTCTGCGTCAACTTCAGCAAGTCATCATTAATCCCTCTGAACTTGTCTGATGAGGAAGGCTCCCGCATTGCTGCCCTTCTTGGCTGTGAAGTAGGTACTCTCCCCTTCACATATCTCGGTCTGCCTATGGGTACTTCTAGGCCAACCGTGGCGGAGTTATCGCCACTTGTGGATCGTCTAGAGAGCAGGCTGTCTGCCTCCTCCTGTTTGCTAAACCAGGGCAGCCGTCTCCAGTTGCTGCAATCTGTCTTAGCCTCCATGCATATATACTTCCTGTGTTCTCTGTCTCTTCCAAAAGGCATTCTTAAGCAGCTCGAAAGGATCATGCGCCAATGCCTATGGAGAGGCAACTCGGAGACTCCACGCCAATCTCTAGCTGCCTGGGACCTTATATGCCGACCCAAGAAATGCGGTGGACTTGGTGTCACTCATCTGGAAACTCAGAACGAGGCTCTGCTCATGAAACATCTATACAAATTTTTTAACAAATTTGATATACCTTGGGTTCAGTTGATCTGGGACACTTATTATTTCTCTTCACCACCCCAGGCAACTCGCAACTGTGGCTCTTTCTGGTGGAGGGACATTCTTCAACTATATGATCAATTCTGCTCCCTCGCCGTCCCGCATGTTTCTTCGGGTGACACGGTCTTGTTTTGGACAGATAAATGGCATATTGATAATAGGGTTATTACACTCCGAACGTGATTTCCTCATCTCTACTCCTTTGTGCTTAATGACCTTATCACTGTCAAGGACTTCTTTCTTGCATCGTCTGAAGCCCAGAACTTTCATTTACCTCTGTCCATCGAAGCCTATCAGGAGTTACAGCATCTGCAGTCTTTATTGGCTAACATGCAGCTTGATCCTTCAACACATGATATCTGGAAATGGCCCTCGAAGTCTGGTACCTTCCATTCCAAGGTTTACTATGACTTCATGTTCTCTCATATTGTGGTTGATCCCATATTCAAATGGATCTGGAAATGTTCCTGCACGCTAAAGATCAAAGTTTTCGGTTGGTTACTGTTAATGGATCGCCTCAACACAAGAGATATGATGCAACGAAGGCATTGGCATGTCGATGATGCTCATTGTGCTTTATGCCTCCTACCTCAACTTGAAGACCGGGCACACCTTTTCTTTGCCTGCAACTTTAGTCAGCGCGTTTGGAACTACCTTGGTATTTCTTGGACAGCTGAAGGTCACTTATCCACATACTCCATGGCTCTAGCAGCACGACAAGACTTTGGCCAGCCTTTCTTCACTGAGGTAGTCTTCATTGCCACTTGGAATATCTGGACTCAGAGGAATGGCAAAGTTTTCAGAAATGAGCAACCTAGTTTCAGATCCTGGAGGAGGAATTTTGTGTATGATATCTCCTTACTTGCTCATAGAATTAAATGTAAATATAGAGATAGGTTTCTCTCTTGGATAGCCTCCCTCCAGTAGATTAGCTGTAAGTTACCCACTTCCTGTATATATTTAGTTTCTTTGTAATCTTTACCCTTTCTGGGTTTTAATCTAATAAATCACTGTGAGGCTGTTGCCTTGCAGTACATAGTCAAAAAAAAAGCTTGTGGGAGACTCTCTTCTTCAGTTTCCACAAAATTATATATTTCCCTTAAGGCATCTTGTTTCTTAAGAGCGGGGAAATATTTAGCAGAGAAGTAATTTAGTAAGATAGGATATAGTAGTAACAAATTGTTTCCTCATGAGTGAATAGGGTGGCTATATCATTCAATTTAGTAAGATGTGCCACAAGAGTTTCAGATTCATAGCCATAAAAAGGATCAGATTCAACCAAAGTAATTAACTCAAGATCGATAGAGAAATCATAATCCTTATCAGGAATACACATAGGTGAAGTAGCAAAAGCAGGGTCATATTTCATTCTAGCATTCAAAAACTTTTCTTTCAGCTTAGCTAACGGTTTCTTAAGATCATATCTATATTTGCAAGCAAAAAGGTCTCTAGCAGTTTCTTCAACCATAACATAACCCCCAGGCACATCAGGCAATTCATATCTAGGGGGAGAATCTTCATAATCAATATTATTTGTTTCAATAATTTCATTCTCTCTAGCCCTAGCAAGTGGTTCGTCAAGAAATTCACCTAATGGCACAGTATTATCAAGCATAGAAGTAGTTTCATCATAAGCATCATGCATAGAAGAAGTGGCATCATCAATAACATGCGACATATCAGAATCAATAATAGGTGTAGGTGTTACAAATTTACTCATAACAGAGGGTGAATCAAGAGCAGAGCTAGATGGCAGTTCCATACCTCCCCTCGTAGTTGAGGGAAAAATCTTGGTTTTTTCATGTTTCAAGTTCTTCATAGTGATCAAAAGATATAAATCCCAAGTGACTCAAAGAATAGAGCTATGCTCCCCGGCAATGGCGCCAGAAAATAGTCTTGATGACCCACAAGTATAGGGGATCCCAACAGTTTTCGACGGTAGAGTATTTAAACCAAATTTATTGATTCGACACAAGGGGAGCCAAAGAATATTCTCAAGTATTAGCAGTTGAGTTGTCAATTCAACCACACCTGAAAGACTTAATATCTGCAGCAAAGTATTTAGTAGCAAAGTCGTATGGAAGTAACGACAACGGAGGTAAAAGTAATAGTAGCAGTTTTTTTGCAATCGTAACAGTGGCAACGGAAAAGTCACTAAGCAAAGATCAATATGTGAAAAGCTCCTAGGAAATGGATCAATGATGGATAATTATGTCGGATGTGATTCCTCATGCAACAGTTATAACATAGGGTGACACAGAACTATCTCGAGTTCATCAATGTAATGTAGGCATGTATTCCGAATATAGTCATACGTGCTTATGGAAAAGAACTTGCATGACATCTTTTGTCCTACCCTCCCGTGGCAGCGGGGTCCTATTGGAAACTAAGGGATATTAAGGCCTCCTTTTATTAGAGTACCAGACCAAAGCATCAACACTTAGTGAATACATGAACTCCTCAAACTACGATCATCACCGGGAGTGGTCCCGATTATTATCACTTCGGGGTTGCCAGATCATAACACATAGTAGGTGACTATTGACTTGCAAGATAGGATCAAGAACTCATATATATTCCTGAAAACATAATAGGTTCAAATCTGAAATCATGGCAGTCGGGCCCTAGTGACAAGCATTAAGCATAACAAAGTCATAGCAACATCAATCTTAGAACATAATGGATACTAGGGATCAAACCCTAACAAAACTAACTCGATTACATGCTAAATCTCATCCAACCCGTCACCGTCGAGCAAGCCTACGAAGGGATTACTCACGCATGGTGGTGAGCATCATCAAATTGGTGATGGAGGATGGTTGATGATGACGATGGCGATGGATTCCCCTCCCCGGAGCCCTGAACGGACTCCAGATCAGCCCTCCCGAGGAATATTAGGGCTTGAAGGCGGCTCCGTATTGTAAAACGTGATGAATCCTTCTCCCTTATTTTTTCCTCATCGAAGGTGAATATATGGAGTTGGGGTTGAGGTCGGTGGACTCCCAGGGGGCCCACGAGGCAGGGGGGACGCTCCCTGCACCCTCCTGGACAGGGTGTGGGCCCCCTGATGTTGATTCTTTCGCCAATATTTTTCATTATTTCCAAAACGTGTCTTCGTGGATTTTCAGGTCATTATGAGAACTTTTATTTTTGTACAAAAATAACACCATGGCAGTTCTCCTGAAAACAGCGTCAGTCCGGGTTAGTTCCATTCAAATCATGGAAGTTAGAGTCCAAAACAAGGGCTAAAATGTTTGGAAAAGTAGATACGTTGGAGATGTGTCATCGTACACGACACTCGATACTCGCATGTGACGCATTTTGTGGGCCCGCTAGATCGTCGTCCATCACTTTGACGAACAGCCGGCAGTGAGGTTAATTTGACCAGCAAGGTAGAATATTTTTCGTTTGAGTTATGGTGGGATATAGTACGCGTCGAAGAGGTGGGAGGGGACTAGCATATATACTGTACGTACGCGTCCATGAACAAGTACACCTCACTCAGTGTCGGGAATTTTTGGTTTCCGAGGCACGTGCCACATCAGAATTGTGAAATTGGCTATTCAAACATCACACAACACCTCTTCGGGACACATGCATGCACGCGGTGGTTATCCTAGCTAGCAAGGACACTCGCGTGTGACGCTTCCATATGTGGGCCCACGGGGCCATCGTCGATGCATGCATGCATCACTTTGACCTACATCGGGAGAGGTTAATTAATTTCACAATCGATGAGGATTCTTTTGGGTTGTACATATTATGGCAGGAGTATATAGTATGCGGTGAAGAGGGGGGACGGGGACCATCATATGTAGTACACTTCATGAACCTCGTTGTGTGGTGTGCATGGTTTACGGTTTTTAAGGCCTGTGGCACATCAAAGTTGTGCATTTTGGGTATTCAACATATATATGTTTGGCCCACATGCAAAGCGGTGGTGGTTGTCCTCTCGCACCCACTTAAGCGGTTGTCAGCGATATCGATGCTTTCCAACTATGGGCCTGCTTAGTCCATCACTACTTTTTGCCTGACAACAAGAGAGGTTAATTTGACTTAGGACGGGATTACTATTTTTGCTTGTAATACGGTATATATATATATATATATATATATATATATATATATATATATATATATATATATATAGGTCCACTAGTAGAAAATAGGGCTTTGGTTCTGGCCTGGCCAGCCCATTAGTCCCGATTCACTCATGAACCGGGACCCATGGGGGCATACGTCCCGGTTCGTGCGCCCAGGGGGCCGGCCGGGCCTCGTGGGGCATCTGTCTCGGTTAGTCTGGACCCATTTGTCTCGGTTCCAGACACGAATCGGGACCAATGGGCCTCGCTCCTGGCCCACACCCATTGGTCCCGGTTCGTGACTGGAACCGGGACTAAAGGCACACCTTCTTTCCCGGTTCCAGTAACGAACCGGGACCAATTGGTTGCTTATATATACCCCATCGCCGGCGAGCCCACACTGCTCTGTTTTTTCTAGCCGACGAGGGGAGAGCTTTGTGTGGTGCTCTAGCTCGCCTCCCATATATGCACATAAGGTGTTCGATGAAATGCCCGAGTGATAACCCACAAGTGTAGGGGATCGCAACAGTTTTCGAGGGAAAAGTATTAAACCCAAATTTGTTGATTCGACACAAGGGGAGCCAAAGAATACTCTTAAGTATTAGCAGCCGAGTTGTCAATCCAACCACACCTGGAAACTTAGTATATGCAGCAAGATAGTTTAGTAGCAAAGTAATATGATAGTGGTGGTAGCAGCAATAAAAGTAACGATATTGTTTTTGTAGTTTTTGTGATAGCAGCAACGGAAAAGTAAATGAGCAGCAAGCAATTTAGGTAAAGCTCATAGGCATTGGATCGGTGATGGGAAATTATGTCGGATGCAATTAATAATGTAGAAGTTATAACCTAGGGTGACATAGAAGTAGCTCCAATTCATCAATGCAATGTAGGCATGTATTCCGAATATAGTCATACGTGCTTATGGAAAACAACTTGCATGACATCTTTTGTCCTACCCTCCCGTGGCAGCGGGTTTCTATTAGAAACTAAGGGATATTAAGGCCTCCTTTCAATAGAGTACCGGACCAAAGCATTAACACATAGTGAATACATGAACTCCTCAAACTATGGTCATCACTGGGAGTGGTCCCGATTATTGTCATTTCGGGGTTGCCGGATCATTACACATAGTAGGTGACTATAGACTTGCAAGATAGGATCAAGAACACACATATATTCATGAAAACATAATAGGTTCAGATCTGAAATCATGGCACTCGGGCCCTAGTGACAAGCATTAAGCATAGCAAAGTCATAGCAATATCAATCTCAGAACATAGTGGATACTAGGGATCAAACCCTAACAAAACTAACTCGATTACATGATAGATCCCATCCAACCCATCACCGTCCAGCAAGCCTACGATGGAATTACTCACACACGGCGGTGAGCATCATGGAATTGGTGATGGAGGAAGGTTCATGATGACGATGGCGACGATTTCCACTCTCCGGAGCCCCGAATGCACTCCAGATCAGCCCTCCCGAGAGAGATTAGGGCTTGGCGGCGGCTCCGTCTTGTGAAAAGCGATAATTCCTTCTCTGTGATTTTTTTCTCCCAGAAACGGAAGAAATAGGACCTGGGAGTACGTCGGTGGAGCATCTGGGGGCCCTCGAGGCAGGGGGCGCGCCCTGGGAAGGGGGGCGCGCCCCCCACCCTCGAGGATAGGGTGTGGCCCCCCCGGTGAGTATCTTCTTGCAGGTATTTTTTATATTTTCTGAAATAATTCTCCGTTGATTTTTAGGTGATTCCGAGAACTTTTTATTCTGCACGAAAACAACACCATGGTAGTTCTGCTGAAAACAACGTTAGTACGGGTTAGTTTTATTCAAATCATGCAAGTTAGAGTCTAAAACAAGGGCAAAAGGGTTTGGAAAAGTAGATATGTTGGAGACGTATCAACTCCCCCAAGCATAAACCTTTGCTTGTCCTCAAGCAATTCAGTTGATAAACTGAAAGTGATAAAGAAAAACTTTGACAAACTCTGTTTGCTCTTGTTGTTGTAAATATGTAAGCTAGCATTCAGGTTTTCAACAAGATCATGAACTAACCACATTCACAATAACTTTCAGGTCTCAAGACTACTCACATCAATGGCATAATCAACTAGTGAGCAATAATAATAAACCTCGGATGACAACACTTCTCAAAACAATCATGATATGATATAACAGGATGGCATCTCGCTAGCCCTTTCTGAGACCGCAAAACATAAATGCAGGGCACCTTTAAAGATCAAGGACTGACTAGACATTGTAATTCATGGTAAAAGAGATCCAGTCATGATCATACTTAATGCAAATTATAATAATACATGCAACGACAGAGGTGCTCTCCTACTGGTGCTTTTTGATAAGAGGGTGATGACTCTGCATAAAAGTAAATAGATAGGCCCTTCGCAGAGGGAAGCAGGGATTTGTAGAGGTGCCAGATCTCGTTTTTAAAATAGAGATTGAATAACATTTTGAGCGGTATACTTTCATTGTCAACATAACAACCAAGAATCTCGATATATCCCATGCTACACACATTATAGGCGGTTCGCAAACAGAATGGTAAAGTTTATACTCCCCCAACCACTAACAAGCACACTCCACGGCTAGCCCAAACAAACAGGTACCGTCCAAACCAGCAACATCCCTGGGGGAGTTTTGTTTAATTATTATGATTTTGAGCATGGGACAGGGCATCCCGATTACCAGCCATTTTCTCATGAATGATGAGAGAATAACCCACCTAGCATGGAAGATATAGACAGCCCTAGTTGATACATGAGCTATTTGAGCATACAAAACAGAATTTCATTTGAAGGTTTCAAGTTTAGCACATACAAATTTACTTGGCACGGCAGGTAAATACCGCATATAGGAAGGTATGGTGGACTCATATGGAATAACTTTGGGGTATATGGAAGTGGATGCACAAGCAGTATTCCCGCTTAGTACAGGTGAAGGCTAGAAAGAGACTGGGAAGCGACCAGCTAGAGAGCAACAACGGTCATTAACATGCATTAAAATTAATCAACAATGAATGCAAGCATGATTAGGATATAAATCACCATGAACATAAATATAGTGAAGGCTATGTTGATTTGTTTCAACTACATGCGTGAACATGTGCCAAGTCAAGTCACTTAAATCGTTCAGAGGAGGATACCACCCATCATACCACATCACAACCATTTTAATATCATGTTGGCATGCAAGATAGACCATTATAAACTCTCAGCTAATTAAGCATGGCATAAGCAGCTATGATCTCTAATTGTCATTGCAAACATGTTTCATTCATAATGAGATGAATCAAGAACGACGAGCAATCATATTTACAAAAACAAGAGAGGTCGAGTTCATACCAGCTTTTCTCATCTCAATTAATTCATCATATATCATCCTTATTGCCTTTCACTCGCACGACCGAACGGTGTGGAAAATAATAATAGTGCACGTGCATTGGACTAAGCTGGAATCTGCAGGCATTTAATACTAGAGAGAAGACAAGGTAATATGGCTCAAGATTAAATTAACAACAAAGCATATGAGAGCCACTAAGCATTTTCATCATGGTCTTCTACTCTTAACCCCTAAAGAAAAGAAAAGAAACTATTTACACGAGAAAGCTCCCAACAAGCAAAAGAAGAACGGGAAATCATTTTGGGTTTTCATTTTTAGTTACTACTACAACAAGCAAAGAAAGTAAGCTAGATAGAAGCTACAACTAATATTTTTTTGTTTTTCTGGGTTTTTCTAGCACACAAGAAAAAGACTAAGAAAAAGAAATTGAAACTAAGCATGGATGGTACAGGGAAAGAGTGTGAGCACCGACAGCTAGAATAATTGTGAACATGAATGTAAGTCGATGAGAAACACGTACTCCCCCAAGCTTAGGCTTTTGGCCTAAGTTGGTCTATGGCCAGTACTGGCCTGACGGATATCCAAAGTTGTAGTTGGGGTCGTACTGAGATGCAGCAGATGCTGCCCGCTGAGCTGCAGCTCGAAGGCGGGTTGCCTCCGTCATGTTATAATAGGCATTTGCCTCCTCCATAGTTATAGTGTATCTTCCTTTTTCCTGAAAGTTAAACAAAGTAGGGGCAGGAAGAACAATAGGGATGGCATGCTGCCGGTTAAAGATTAGTCTATATTAGAGGTTTTGTTTATCCCACTCTATAAACCAATGACTCGCCATAGCATTACAGTCTAAATAAGCAGGAGGAAAAGGTTCATCATACGTGTGCACAGACACACCCAGATAGAGGGCTATGCGAGTAGCATAGATCCCACCGAATAAATCTCCATGCAAACCATTATGGTGTAGCCTACGTGCAACAATAGCTCCCAGATTATATTGCCTATCACCTAGTACAACACTCCTGAGAACACTAAGATCAGGCACACACATGTGACAAGCCTAATCTTTACCGTTTATGCATCTACCGATGAAGAGAGCAAATTAATGAATGGCAGGAAAATGTATGCTCCCCGTGGTAGCTTGTGTAATGTCCGTGGATTCCCCCACTGTAATACTAGCTAGGAATTCTATAAATTCAGATTTGCGAGGATCACTCATACTACCCCACTGTGGGAGCTTGCAGGCAACATTAAAATCCTCTAAATCCATGGTATAAGATTTATCATAAAGGTCAAACAGCACAGTGTGAGAATTACGTAAAGATGAAAATGTAAACCTTCTCACAAAGCTATCAGTTAAGCCACGGTATTGAAGACACTTATCTTGCATGAAGTCCTCGAGGTCAGCGTTGCGCACATATGCGTAAAATTCATCTTTGATGCCCGCTTGACCCAAAAATTCATCTGGCGGCCATTTACAAGGCCGCACATCAGCATCCCTCGGTGGTTCATCGTCTGGCTCACGGAACGCGAGCCTCGGTTCTTGCTTCCTTGAAGGACCACTTTGGAAGTTTCTCCTAGACATTTTTCTGAAATTTTCTGAAATTTTTAGTAACTCACAATAAAAGTTAACCAAGCTCAACAAAATTGATAGCAAGAACTCCTATAAGTGCCTATAGGCGATATCATGCATTAGAACTACTTGGGACCAAGAAAATTTGACATGCAAGCTCAAGAACAAGGTCACCACAGTAGCATAAATTTGCAAGAAATAAAGCACTAGAACAAAAACTAATTGGACCAATGGAGGAGTCACATACCAAGGAACAATCTCCTAAACAGTTTGGTGAATGGTGCTTTGAGCAAGGAGATAAAAAATGGCAGCAAAATGAGCTAGAACTCGGGTTTGAGCTGGTTGGGTATTTTTTTGGGAGGAAGAAGGGGAGCATGGGTGAAAGGATAAGTGGAGGGGGGCCACGTGGGGCCCTCAAGGCAGGGGGGCGCGCCCTATGCTCTCGAGGCCACGTGCTGACTCCCCTCGCTGTGTGTTCAGTGCCATATTTTCTTAAATATTCTAGAAAAAAATCATATTTCATTTTCATGGCATTTGGAGAACTTTTATTTTCGGGATATTTTTTTATTGCACGGATAAGTCTGGAAACAGACAGATAATGCTATTTTTGTTTTATTTAACCAAATTAACAGAAAGTAAAAGAAGTGTACAGAAGATTTGTGCCATCTAGATTCACCTATCCCATGTTCATCAAAAGGAATCCATTAACAAGGTTGATCAGGTCTTGTTAATAAACTCTTTTCGAGTAAAATGAAACTGAAGAATTTTCGAATAACACTATGTTACCTCAATGGGGATATGTATGTCCCCAATAATAAGTATGTCATATGCCTTCTTGATAGTAGGAATAGGAAACTCAAAACCTCCAATAGTGATAGTTGAAGTTTTTCCAATATAATTGATACTGTGGACCTAAGGTTGTTTCCTCGGAAAGTGTACCGTATGATCATTACCATTGACATGAAAAGTGACATTGCCATTGTTGCAATCAATAACAGCCCCTGCAGTATTCAAAAAGGTCTTCCAAGAATAATAGACATACTATCGTCCTTGGGAATATGAAGTATAACAAAGTCCGTTAGAATAGTAACATTCGCAACTACAACAGGCACATCCTCACAAATTTCGACAGGTATAGCAGTTGATTTATCAGCCATTTGCAAAGACATTTTAGTGGGTGTCAACTTACTCAAGTCAAGTCTACGGTATAAAGAGAGAGGCATAACACTAACACCGGCTCCCACATCACACAAAGCAGTTTTAACATAGTTTCTCTTAATGGAGCAAGGTATAGTAGGTACTCCTGGATCTCCTAATTTAGGCATTCCACCCTCAAAAGTGTAATTGGCAAGCATGGTGTAGATTTCTACTTCAGGTATCTTTCTTTTGTTGGTGATAATACCTTTCATATATTTGGCATAAGGATTTGTTTTAAGCACAACGGTCAAACACATACGCAAAAAGATAGGTCTAATCATTTCAGCAAAGCGCTCAAAATCTTCATCATCCTTTTTCTTGGATGGTTTCAGAGGAAAAGGCATGGGTTTCTGAACCATGGTTCTCTTTCCCTACCGTGCTTCCTAGCAACAAAGTCTCTCTTATCATAACGTTGATTCTTTGATTGTGGGTCATCAAGATCAACAGAAGGTTCAGTCTCTACATCATTATCATTGCTAGGTTGAGCATCAACAACATCATCATTAACATTATCACTAGATTCTTGTTCATTACCAGATTGTGTCTCAGCATCACAAACAGATATATCATTAGGATTCTCAGGTGGGTGAGCTACAGGTTCACTAGAAGCATGCAAAGTCCTATCATTTTTCTTTTTGTTCTTCTTAGAAGAACTAGGTGCATCTAAATTAGCTCTATGAGAATCTTGCTCAATTCTCTTAGTGTGGCCTTCAGGATACAGAGGCTCCTGAGTCATTTTACCACCTCTAGTTGCAACTCTAACAGCATAGTCATTATTCTTACTATTTAATTCATTGAGCAAATCGTTTTGAGCCTTAAGTAGTTGTTCTACTTGAGTGGTGACCATAGAAGCATGTTTACTAATGAGTTTCAGTTCACTTTTACCACTAGACAGATAATCACTCAAGCGTTCAATCATATAAGCATTGTGTTGTAATTGTCTACCAACATAAGCATTGAAGTTTTCTTGTTTCACAATAAAATTGTCAAACTCATCTAAGCATTGGCTAGCAGACTTATAACGAGGAATACCACCTTCATCAAATCTATAAAGAGAATTTGCCTTTACTACCTGTGTCGGGTTATCAAGACCATGTATTTCTTCAATAGGCGGTAAATTCTTAACATCTTCGGCTTTAATACCTTTTTCTTTCATAGATTTCTTTGCTCTTGCATATCTTCAGGACTGAGAAATAGAACAGCACTTTTCTTAGGAGTTGGCTTAGGGGCTGGTTCAGGAAGCGTCCAATTATTTTCATTGGCCAACATAATATTCAATAGTAATTCATCTTGTTCCACCGTTCTTTCCCTGAAAACACAACCAGCACAACTATCCAGGTGGTCTCTGGAAGCATCGGTTAGTCCATTATAAAAGATATCAAGTATATCATGCATCTCAAGAGGATGATCAGGCAAAGCATTAAGTAACTGGAGAAGCCTCCCCCAAGCTTGTGGGAGACTCTCTTCTTCAGTTTGAGCAAAGTTATATATTTCCCGTAAGGCAGCTTGTTTCTTATGACCGGGAAAATATTTAGCAGAAAAGTAATACATCATATCCTGGGGACTACGCACACAACCAGGATCAAGAGAATTGAACCAAGTCTTAGCATCACCATTTAACGAGAAAGGAAATAGCTTAAGGATATAATAGTAGCGAATCTTTTCATCATTGGTAAACAGGGTGGCTATATCATTCAACTTAGTAAGATGTGCCACAACAGTTTCAGACTCATAGCCATGGAAAGGATCAGATTCAACCAAAGTAATTAACTCAGGATCAACAGAGAATTCATAATCCTTATTAGTGACACAGATAGGTGAAGTAGCAAAAGCAGGGTCATGTTTCATTCTAGCATTCAAGGACTTTTCTTTCAACTTAGCTAATAACTTCTTAAGATCTTATCTATCATTGCAAGCAAGAAAGTCCCTAGCAGTTTCTTCATCCATAACATAACCCTCAGGAACAACAGGCAATTCATATCTATTGGGAGTAGTTTCATCATCACTTTCATAAATATCATCGACATTTGCACTCTCCCTAACCTTGGCTATTTGTTCATCTAGAAATTCACCTAGTGGCATAGTATCAGGCATAGAGGTACTTTCATCATACATAGCAGAAGTAGCATCATCAAGAACATACGACATATCAGATTCAATAGCAGGAGTAGGTGTCGCAGGTTTACTCATAACAGAAGGAGAATCAGGTGTAGAGCTAGATGACAGTTCCTTACCTCCCCTCGTAGTTGAGGGTAAGATCTTGGTTTTTGAGTCCTTCAAATTCTTCATAGTGATAAGAAGATATAAATCCCAAGTGACTTAAAGAATAGAGCTATGCTCCCCGGCAACGGCGCCAGAAAATAGTCTTGATAACCCACAAGTGTAGGGGATCGCAACAGTTTTCGAGGGTAAAGTATTAAACCCAAATTTGTTGATTCGACACAAGGGGAGCCAAGGAATACTCTTAAGTATTAGCAGCTGAGTTGTCAATTCAACCACACCTGGAAACTTAGTATCTGCAGCAAGATAGTTTAGTAGCAAAGTAATATGATCGTTGTGGTAGCAGCAATAAAAGTAATGATAGTGTTTTTGTAGTTTTTGTGATAGCAGCAACGGAAAAGTAAATGAGCAGCAAGCAATATAGGTAAAGCTCGTAGGCATTGGATCGGTGATGGGAAATTACGTCGGATGCAATTCATTATGTAGAAGATATAACCTAGGGTGACACAGAACTAGCTCCAGTTCATCAATGCAATTTAGGCATGTATTCCGAATATAGTCATACGTGCTTATGGAAAAGAACTTGCATGACATGTTTTGTCCTACCCTCCCGTTGCAGGAGGGTCCTATTGGAGACTAAGGGATATTAAGGCCTCCTTTTAATAGAGTACCGGACCAAAGCATTAACACATAGTGAATACATGAACTCCTCAAACTATGGTCATCGCCGGGAGTGGTCCCGATTATTGTCACTTCGGGGTTGCCGGATCATAACACATAGTAGGTGACTATAGACATGCAAGATAGGATCAAGAACACACATATATTCATGAAAACATAATAGGTTCAGATCTGAAATCATGGCACTCGGGCCCTAGTGACAAGCATTAAGCATAGCAAAGTCATAGGAACATCAATCTCAGAACATAGTGGATACTAGGGATCAAACCCTAACAAAACTAACTCGATTACATGATAGATCCCATCCAACCCATCACCGTCCAGCAAGCCTACGATGGAATTCCTCACACACGGCGGTGAGCATCATGGAATTGGTGATGGAGGAAGGTTGATGATGACAAAGGCGACGATCTCCACTCTCCAGAGCCCCGAACGGACTCCAGATCAGCCCTCCCGAGAGAGATTAGGGCTTGGCGGCGGCTCCGTCTCGTGAAACACGATAATTCCTTCTCTGTGATTTTTTCTCCCCGAAACAGAAGATATAGGACCTGGGGGTACGTCGGTGGAGCATCGGGGGGCCCTCGAGGCAGGGGGACACGCCCCCACCCTCGAGGACAGGGTGGGGGCCCCTCGGTGAGTATCTTCTTGTAGGTATTTTTTATATTTTCTGATGTAATTCTCCGTTGATTTTCTGGCGATTCCGAGAACTTTTTATTCTGCACAAAAACAACACCATGGCAGTTCTGCTGAAAACAGCGTTACTCCGGGTTAGTTCCATTCAAATCATGCAAGTTAGAGTCCAAAACAAGGGCAAAAGGGTTTGGAAAAGTAGATAACTCGAAGCTCCATTTTCTCCGAGATTTGGCTAGGTTGAGCGGTCCATCACGTCCCGTCCCCGTCTTCACTGCCATCGATCGCCCGCGCCGATCTCGTCGCCGGCACCACCGTGGTGAGCTATGCATGTATTTAGAATATAATGTGATGATGAACTTATATTAATTTGATCACTTATCTATCCATGATGTTCTGTAATGGTTTTTGCCACACTTAATTATATATAAATGCAAGCAGATGAACCGGCAATGGATGTACGGTGACAGATGCACCTCCGAGTACATTAATGGCGTGCATAATTTTCTCAAAGTGGCTAAGGCAAACAAGCAGAATGGTTTTTTGTGTTGTCCAAGCACTATCTGTGGGAATACGAGGTCTTACTCCGACTCGAAAACCCTTCACACCCACCTGCTTTATAAGGGTTTCATACCACACTATAATGTTTGGACCAAGCACGGAGAAACAGGTGTTATGATGGAAGACAACGAAGAAGAAGAGGACGATGACAACTATGTGCCCCCGGAATACGGTGATGCTGCAACGGGGGAAGCTGCTGAAGGTCAAGAGGAAGCAGACGATGTTGTGCCCGACGATGATCTCTGCTGGGTCATTGTTGATGCAAGGAGACAGTGCGAAAGTGAAAAGGAGAAGCTGAAGTTCGATCGCATGTTGGAGGATTACAAAAAAGTGTTGTACCCCAATTGCAAAGATGGCAACACGAAGCTCGAAACCGTACTGGAATTGCTGTAGTGGAAGGCAGAGCATGGTGTGCCTGACAAAGTATTTGAGAAACTACTCAAAATATTGAAGAAGAAGCTTCCAAAGGATAACGAATTGTCCGACAGTACATACACAGGAAAGAAGGTCATGTGCCCTCTAGGATTGGAGGTGCATAAGATACATGCATGCCCTAATGACTGCATCATGTACCGCGGTGCGTACGAGCATTCGAACGCATGCCCGGTATGCGGTGCATTGCGGTATAAGATCAGACGAGATGACCCTGGTGATGTTGACAGCGAGCGGCCAAGGAAGAGGGTTCCTACCAAGGTGATGTGGTATGCTCCTATAATACCACGGTTGAAACGTCTGTTCAGAAACAAAGAGCATGCCAAGTTGATGCGATGGCACGCAGAGGACCGTAAGAAAGACGGGAAGTTGAGAGCACCCGCTGACGGGTCGCAGTGGAGAAAAATCGAGAGAACGTACTGGGAGGAGTTTGCAGGTGACGCAAGGAATGTAAGGTTTGGTATAAGCGCGGATGGCATTAATCCTTTTGTGGAGCAGAGCAGCAATCACAGCACCTTGCTACCTCTTGAGCTTGCGTTGTATTCCCTCGAAGAGGAAAGGGAGATGCAGCACAGTAGTGTAAGTATTTCCCTCAGTTTTTGAGAACCAAGGTATCAATCCAGTAGGAGACCACGCGCCAGTCCCTCGCACTAGCACAAACAAATAAGAACTTCGCAGCCAACGCAATAAGGGGTTGTCAATCCCTTTACGGTCACTTACGATAGTGAGATCTCATAGAGATGACAATTATATTTTTGGTATTTTTGGTATAGAAACAGAAAGTAAAGAAAGCAAATAAACAACGGCGATAGAAATTGGCTAGTTGACGGGAAAGTAATATGATAAAGATAGACCCGGGGGCCATAGTTTTCTCTAGTGGCTTCTCTCATTATAGCGATATTCTATGACCGGTAAACAAATTACTGTCGAGCAATTGATATAAAAGCGAATAATTATGAGACTATCTAGGCATGATCATTGTATATAGGCATCACGTCCGAGACAAATAGACCGACTCCTGCCTGCATCTACTACTATTACTCCACACATCGACAGCTATCCAGCATGCATCTAGTGTATTGAGTTCGTACGAACAGAGTAACACCTTAAGCAAGATGACATGATGTAGAGGGATAAACTCATGCAATATGATGAAAACCCCATCTTTTTACCCTCGATGGCAACAATACAATACGTGCCTTGCTGCCCCTACTGTAACTGGGAAAGGACACCGCAAGATTGAACCCAAAGCCAAGCACTTCTCCCATTGCAAGAACTATAGATCTAGTAGGCCAAACCAAACCAATATTTCGAAGAGACTTGCAAGAATATTATGAGCACACATAAAGAGTTCAGAGAACAACCAAATATATTTCATAGATAACCTTGATCATAAACTCACAATTCATCGGATCTCGACAAACACACCGCAAAAAGAGATTACATCAAATAGATCTCCTCGAAGACCGAGGAGAACTTTGTATTGAAATCCAGAGAGAGAGAGAAGAAGCCATCTAGATACTAGCTATGGACCCGAAGGTCTGTGGTAAACTACTCACAACTCATGGTGAGGGTGATGATGATGATGATGAAGGCCTCCGTGATGGATCCCCCTGCCGGAATAGGCTCCAAGATGGATCTCCACGGGAACAGAAGCTACGACGGTGGAATTAGAGTTTTCTCTCTGCGTATGGAGTTTCTGGGGTACGTAGGTATATATAGGAAGAAAGAGGGCACCGGGGGCCATGTGGGCCAGCCTCGAGGAAGGGGGGCGCACCCTGGGAAGGGGGGCACGCCCCCCACCCTCGAGGGCTGGCCTACGTCCCCTGACTTGGCCCAGTAGACTCCCGAGTGTGATTTCCTCCAAAAATAACTCTCGCGAAGGTTTCATTCCGTTTGGACTCCGTTTGATATTCCTTTTCTGCAAAACCCTGAAATAGGCAAAAAACAGCAATCTAGACTGGGCCTTTGGGTTAGTAGGTTAGTCCCAAAAATGATATAAAAGTGAATGATAAAGCCCATTAAACATCCAAGACTTCATAAATAATAGCATGGAACAATAAAAAATTATAGATACGTTGGAGAAGTATCAAGCATCCCCAAGCTTAATTGCTGCTCGTCCTCGAGTAGGTAAATGACAAAGAAAAGAATTTTTGATGTGGAATGCTAACCAATATAGTTTTTCAATGTAATTCACTTAATTGTGGCATTAATGTTCAGATCTGAAAGATTCTATACAAAAGTCTATATTTACATAAGAATTAACAATACTTCAAGCAATACTAACAAAGCAATCATGTCTTCTCAAAATACTATGGCTAAAGAAAGTTATCCCTACAAAATCATATAGTGTTGGCTATGCTCCCTTATTATCACACTAAATATTCATATCATGCACAAACCCGATTTCAGCCAAGCATTTGTTTTCATGCTCTATCTTTTCAAACCTTTCAACTTTCACGCAATACATGAGCGTGAGCCATGGATATAGCACTATGGGTGGAATAGATGTGGTTGTGGAGAAGACAAAATAGGGAGATAGTCTCACATCGACTAGGCGTATCAACGGGCTATGGAGATGCCCATCAATAGATATCAATGTGAGTGAGTAGGGATTGCCATGCAACGGATGCACTAGAGCTAAAT
Source organism: Secale cereale (assembly GCA_902687465.1). Taxonomy (NCBI): domain Eukaryota; kingdom Viridiplantae; phylum Streptophyta; class Magnoliopsida; order Poales; family Poaceae; genus Secale; species Secale cereale. The sequence goes on along the minus strand of LR738709.1, from coordinate 29,514,100 downwards.
ATGAATGAAAGCTCAACAAAAGAAACTAGTGGGTGTGCATCCAACTTGCTTGCTCACAAAGACCTAGGGCATTTGAGGAAGCCCATCGTTGGAATATACAAGCCAAGTTCTATAATGAAAATTCCCACTAGTATAAGAAAGTGACTAAGCATGAGAATCTCTACAATGAAAAACATGGTGCTACTTTGAAGCATAAGTGTGGAAAATGATAGTAGCAATTGTCCCTTTTTCTTTTCTTTTTTTTCTCTTTTTTTTGGGCCTTTCTTTTTTTCTTTGGCCTTTCTTTTTTTTCCTTTTTTTGCGGAGGGGCTTTATAGATTCAGCCTTTCCTCCCATGAGACAATGCTCTAAAAATGATGATCATCACACTTTCATTACAACACAATATTCCAACTCGATACTACAACAACAAAGTATGACTCTATATCCATGCCTCCGGCGGTGTACCGGTATGTGCAATGAAACAAGAGTGACATGTATGAAAGAATTATGCATGGTGGCCTTGCCACGAATTCAATGTCAACTACATGATCATGCATGGCAATATGACAATATGATGCGTGTCATATAAACGGAACAGTGGAAAGTTGCATGGCAATATATCTCGGAATGGCTATGGAAATGCCATGATAGGTAGGTATGGTGGCTGTTTTCAGGAACAATATGGTGGCCATTTTGAGGAAGGATATATAGTGGGTTTATGGTACCGACGAAAGTTGCGCGGTACAAGAGAGGCTATCAATGGTGGAAGGGTGAGAGTGCGTATAATACATGGACTCAACATTAGTCATAAGAACTCATATACTTATTGCAAAAATTTACGAGTCATCAAAACAAAGCAATCAACGCATGCCCCTAGGGGGGAGGTTGGTAGGAGTTAACCATCGCGCGCCCCCGACCTCCACACAAAGGTTGACACTCTACAAATACTTCATGCTTTAACTTAGTCACATAACGGTTCACCATACGTGCATGCTACGGGAATCACTAACATTAACACAAGTATTTCTAAATTTCATAATAACTCCACTATCATGACTCTAATATCAATATCCTCATGTCTCAAAACAATTATCAAGCATCCAACATCTCTTTCTATTCAATGCACTTGGTGTGAATTTTTTTTACTACATTGACATTGGATGTTTATCATGTGAAGACTAGTTTCTTTAGCCTAAACACTTTACCATGATGTTTTAAAAGACTCTCAAATAGATATAAGTGATGCATGAGAGTTCAAAAATTTGTACAAAATATTACCACCACCATGCTCCAGAAGATATAAGTGAAGCACTAGAGCAAAAACTATTCAACTCAAAAGATATAAGTGAAGCACATAGAGTGTTCTAACAATTTCTAGGCCATATTTAACTCTCTCAAATAGGTGTGTCCAGCAAGGATGATTGTGACAAACTAACAAGCAAAGACTCAAATTATACAAGACGCTCCAAGCAAAACACATAGCATGTTGTGAATAAAAATATAGCTCCAAGTATAGTTACCGATGAATGAAGACGAAAGAGGGGATGCCTTCCCGGGGCATCCCCAAGCTTAGGCTTTTGATTATCTTGAATTTAATTGGGATGCCATGGGCATCCCCAAGCATAGGCCTTTGCTACTCCTTGTTCCATAGTCCATCAAAGCAATACTCAAAACTTGAAAACTTCACAACACAAAACTTAGACAAAAATTCTCGTGAGCTCCGTTAGTAAGAGAAAGCAAACCACCACTCAAAGGTACAGCAAGGAATTCATTCTTTGTTTATATTGGTATTAAACCTACTGTACTCCAAGTTCTCTATGAATCATATCCTCTAATATTACTCAAAGTTTCATCGGAATAAGCAAACAACACACGAAAAACAGAATATGTCAAAAACAGAACAGTCTGTAGTAATCTGCTGGGTTCGCCTACTTATTTAACGCCAAAAACTTCAAACTAAATTGGTAAATTTGCGAAATTTGTCTACCAATCAGCAGCAAAAAGAATCAACTAAAACTCACGCACCAGTAAAATCTGAAGACTACTTTAGCGAGCGCTAACGATTCTGTTTTTCACAGCAAGATCAAATAAACTTCACACAAGTCTTACCAAAGGTTCTACTTAGCACAAACACTAAACAAAACATGAAACCACATCTAATCAGAGGCTAGATGCAACATTTATTCCCTAACAGCAACTAAAGCAAAAAACATAAAATTGGGTTGCCTCCCAACAAGCGCTATCGTTTTACGCCCCTAGCTAGGCACGATACAAGGTAGATCTAGGTATTGCCATCTTTGGGGGGCAATTCTTTAATTAAGAACTTGTGATTTTTGGGCACTTCTTTGTCCCTATGAATAATCAAACTCTTGGGCAAGAAATCAAGAAGTTCTAAAGTGTCAAAAGGGTCTCTTGCCAAAGTAAGAAAATTAGGATGAACACTTATGGATTTGAGATCCGCAAGTCTAGAAGTTTCACCCTTGTCTTTAGGGACATACATGAACTTAGATAATTTAGTGGAGGTATTTGGAGTGGTTTTTATAGCGGAAAGAGCGGAACCCACATTAGTGATAACATCCTCAAGCTTATTGATTCTAGTAGAGTCCTGATCTAGCTTTTCTATAACTATGGGTTCTTTTTTCCTTAAGATTTTTCAGAACAACTCCTACCTTAGAACCATATTGGGTAATTTCATTGTGAATTTTTCTATCCAAGTTCTCTCACAATTCTACCGTAGCAACTTTGTTCTCAATAATTTCTAACCTTTGCATAACATGCTCCAAAGTTAAAACGGTCCCATTAACCATAAGAGGTAGTGAGACAAATAATTCAGTCATAGCTTTATAAGAATCAACGGTGTGGCTACCCAACAAATTCCCTCCCGTAATGGTATCGAAGATAAATCTATTCCATGCAGTTATGCCAACATAAAAATTCCGAAAAAGCACAGAAGTGGAAAGCTTCCGATTAGATCTATTCTGAATATTGCAAATTCTATACCAGACATCTTTTAAGTATTCTTCGTCCCTTTGTTTAAAGTTGAGGACCTCACTCTCGGGAGTGGTGATAATGATAGGTATGCTAGACATGATGACAAGCAAGCAAGCAGCACACGAAAGAGAACAAGAAGCAAGCGAACAAAAAACACACGGCGGAAGAAGGTCGAATAAAATGGCAAAGGTGAAGTGGGGGAGAGGAAAACGAGAGGCAAATAAATGTAATGCGAAGGATAAGGGTTTGTGATAGGTACTTGGTATATGACTTTTGCGTAAGCCTCCCCGGCAACGGCGCCAGAAATTTTTCTTGCTACCTCTTGAGCTTGCGTTGTATTCCCTCGAAAAGGAAAGGGAGATGCAGCACAGTAGCGTAAGTATTTCCCTCAGTTTTTGAAAACCAAGTTATCAATCCAGTAGGAAACCACGCGCCAGTCCCTCGCACCAGCACAAACAAATAAGAACTTCGCAGCCAACGCGATAAGGGGTTGTCAATCCCTTTACGATCACTTACGATAGTGAGATCTGAGAGAGATGATAATTATATTTTTGGTATAGAAACAGAAAGTAAGGAAAGCAAATAAACAACGACGAAAGAAATTGGCTAGTTGAGGGGAAAGTAATATGATAAAGAAAGACCCGGGGGCCATAGTTTTCTCTAGTGGCATCTCTCATGATAGCGAGATTCTACGACAGGTAAACAAATTATTGTCGAGCAATTGATAGAAAAGCGAATAATTATGAGACCATCTAGTCATGATCATTGTATATAGGCATCACGTCCAAGACAAGTAGACCGACTCCTGCCTGCATCTACTACTATTACTCCACACATCGACCGCTATCCAGCATGCATCTAGTGTATTGAGTTCATACCAACAGAGTAACGTCTTAAGCAAGATGACATGATGTAGAGCGATAAACTCAAGCAATATGATGAAAACCCCATCTTTTTACCCTCGATGGCAACAATACAATACGTGCATTGCTGCCCCTAGTGTTACTGGGAAAGGACACCGCAAGATTGAACCCAAAGCCAAGAACTTCTCCCATTGCAAGAACTATAGATCTAGTAGCCAAACCAAACCAATAATTCGAAGAGACTTGCAAGAATATTATGAGCACACATAAAAAGTTCAGAGAAGAACCAAATATCTTTCATAGATAACCTTGATCATAAACTCACAATTCATCGGATCTCGACAAACACACCGCAAAAAGAGATTACATCGAATAGATCTCCTCGAAGACCGAGGAGAACTTTGTATTGAAATCCAGAGAGATAAGAAGCCATCTAGATACTAGCTATGGACCCGAAGGTCTGTGGTAAACTACTCACAACTCATGGCGAGGGCGATCATGATGATGATGAAGGCCTCCGTGATGGATCCCCCTCCCGGAACAGGCTCCAAGATGGGATCTCCACGGGAACAGAAGCTACGGCGGTGGAATTAGGGTTTTCTCTCTGCGTATGGAGTTTCTTGGGTACGTAGGTATATATAGGAAGAAGGAGGGCATCGGGGGCCGTGTGGGCCAGCCTTGAGGCAGGGGGCGCGCCCCCACCCTCGAGGGCTGGCCCTACGTCCCCTGACTTGGCCCCGAAGACTCCCAAGCGTGATTTCCTTCAAAAATATCTCGCGCGAAGGTTTCATTCCGTTTGGACTCCGTTTGATATTCCTTTGTTGCTAAACCTGAAATAGGCAAAAAATATCAATCTGGACTGGGCCTTTGGGTTAGTAGGTTAGTCCCAAAAATGATATAAAAGTGAATGATAAAGCCCATTAAACATCCAAGACTTCATAAATAATAGCATGGAACATTCAAAAATTATAGATACGTTGGAGACGTATCACACCTGGCCCGTGACTCTATGTATCTATAAGCTTCCTCCTTGGCTGTGAATGAAGCGGAAGTTCAGTATGATGCCAATACTCATCCAAGGCCCTAAGCAACCCGGCAACGACATTGATGTGTACCTAAGGCCATTAGTTGAAGAACTTTTACTGATGTGGAATGGACAAGGTGTATGTGCGTGGGATGAGGCCAACCAGGAGGAATTTGACCTACATGCGTTGCTGTTTGTAACCATCAATGATTGGCCTACTCTCAGTAACCTTTCAGGACAAACAAACAAGGGATACCACGCATGCACTGTAACATCCCAAATTTTCAATTTGGAATGTTATACATAGATCATATTTGCATTGCATGTTTTTGCATTTTTTGTTCGTGTAGTTCCTCAAAATTCTAAGCAACTCAAGGACCTACGCAGAGAGTTGGGAATTTTACCGTTTTCGTATTTGAGTTCGCTCGAATACCGGTACGAGGACAGTGTGATTCTAATTATTTTTCTCTCCTTAAAATATTTCTAAATAAAATATATGAGCGGAGATAATATGACTTCTCCAAAATAACAGAAATATTGGAGGAAAAATGTTAAAATCAGTTTTGGAATTTTTCTGGATTTATTCGCGGATTTATTTGCATAGGAAAAATACGCGTTTTTCAAAATTGCATTTAGGTCCGGGAAAAATGTTCACTTTGTCCTAAAATATTATTAGAGGACGGTGAAAATTTATTTCAGGAATTTTGGAGTCCGTTTGGTATTTCTTTCGTTAGTTTTTCTGCGCTGGGACTCTTTTAGAAAAAAAAAATTAGAAACCGACTAGGAGTCTTATTCGCCCCGGGACTCCTGGGCTTTATAAACCGCCCCAGGCCGGCCCAACTCCCGTCTCGCCCCGCAGCCGCCCGAAACCCTAGCCCGCCCCGCCGTCGGAAGCCGCAGCCGCCGCCGCCTCCCGCCCCGTCGCCGGAAGCCGCCGCAGCCGCCTACCGTCGCCCCGCCGCCGCGTTGCCCTGCCGCCCCGCCGCCGAGCCGCCGCTGCTCCGCCGCTGCGCCGCCTCGCCGCTAGCCGCAGCCGCCACCGCCGCCCCTCGCCGGAAGCCCGCCGGAGTTCGCCGGAGTGAGGTAGTTTTTTTTTCGGTTATTAGATCGGTTTTAGTTAGGAAAACCTAGATCTGTTTTTTTTAATCGATCGGTTCGGTTTTTTTTCCGCCGGTTTAGTTAAATAGCGGACGTTCGTCCGTACGTTTATTTTAACGAACGGTTTTCGTTAGTTAACCGCAGACAGCGAACGTTCGTTCGTTAGCCTGTTCGTCGTTTTTCTTTTTCGGGGTATTTAAACCGCGATTTTTCCGATCGCGATTTCCGCCCTGATCTTGTTTTTCGTATTTCTTTTCGCTCGAGAGTCGGAATCAGGTGATTCAAAATCCCAGATCTTCGTCTCGAAGCCCTCTTTATGTTAGATCGACTTGAACAAAGTTTTGGCTACTGTAAAATTAGACTTTAGGCTAATTAGTAATTCGGAGCTCGTTTCTTTTGCAGTTTGAGTTTCGTTGCTTCTTTTGAGTTGATTCTTTTTGCAAACCGGAGTTCTTAAATTGAACTTTCTGGTTAGATCTCTTATTTGAGTTTTACCCATGCATTAGTTAAGTACTTATTGTATGCTTGTTTGTTTGATTGCGATAGAGTACCCGGAGTGCGCCGCTTGCTACTTTGAGTCTCTAGGTTTTGCGGATCATCAGCAAGGCAAGTAACACTTTGATCATGCTTTCCAATTACCCAGTTTTCATTGCATTAGTCAAACCCTCACACATTGCATGAGTAGGATTAATTAACTTGTGGGATTGGGAAGTAGATTGAGGTAGTACCTATTACCTGCATTACATTCAAACCCTTGGGAGTTACTTCTACGTTTGCTGTTAGGACATGCTATGTTCGTAGACGTGGTTTGGGTTTGAGTGAAATCCATGACAGATGTGAGTTGTTAATTAATGGTTCAACTTAAGGTGGCAACTTTAATACACATCTGGGTGGATTGAGGCATCTGGGTATTCCAGTGATTGCCTGTTTTTCTTTTGGACCGCCACCCAGGCTCAAAGGGATCATGAGATTTTTCATACTAGAAACTTCCGTGTGCAGCCACATGCCAATATGGGCTCTGGTATAGTTGAGTAAGTTGTGGGAAACCTTTCCATGATGGGCTAGCAGATGTAGTGGGTTTTGTAGGTCTACCGGCCTATCTATCTGGTTAAGGGGACCTCTTCGGAAAGACTGTGTCTCGGTCATCCGTTTCTCAAACACCATGCAGTGCGAGAAACCAAACGGAGGCGATCGAGTCTTGTGGGGAAAGTGCACAAACCTCTGCAGAGTGTACAAACTGATCATGATTAGCCGTGTCCCCAGTTATGGACATCTTGAGTATCTGGTACATGGATTATCATGTGCATCTCAACATGTTACTTTAATTTAATTTTGTTGGGTTTAATGATTACTTTTAATTGGGGTTGAGAGGATGTCTATCTTCTCAACGATGTTTCAACTACCATGATAGTTAATTAAAACACATTCCTTTGAAGTAGGGAAAAATTGGCTTTACGCAAAAACTTAACCATAGAGCTTTCCACCAGCCATATTGCATATAGTATAGCTTTACTTTCATTGCATTCTCTTGTGTTACCTTGCCAGCATATTCCATGTGCTGACCCGTTTTTCGGGCTGCAACGTTTCATGTTGCAGACTTTTCAGGCGACGAGTAAGATGCCCTTTTAGGTCGTGGTTCTATACTCAGTGATGCCGCTGGAGTTGATGGAATCACTTATCTTCCAAGCCTTCCGCTGTTATCGTGTTAGATGGCCTTCAGCCATATTATTTGTAATAAATTCATCGTTGGACTATCGATGTAATAAGTGTGTGATTGCTACTCTGTTATAAATCCTTCAAGTACCGTGCGTGTCAGCATTACTGATCCAGGGATGACATTGATGCACGGAGATCAGACTGTTTGAGGTCTGGTCGCTACAAGATGGTATCAGAGCACACGCTGAGTGTAGGACACGACCACTAAGACAAGCCCTAGAACACTATTCCCTCTTCTCTCTTCTGACTCCTCATCTTTTCTATTCTTTAGGATGGTGGAAGCAAAGCACAAGTTCATGCAACCGGATGATGATACACCCTTTGGACGACACCTGAAGGAAGTCACCAGATATCTACACATTGGATTACCAAGTTTCACTGGAACCTACAATGCCACTCTACCTGAGGAGGAGCGTTGGTTGATTCAAGCCCAAGTTCCAGGAAGGACGTTCGCACCTGTCACCCCACTCATAGCATTTTCCTTTAATGCACCCACATGGAGCCTAGGAAGGAGTATGGCAGCCCACATTGCTATGGGAAGGATTGGAGAAGTCTACCAGCAGGAGCTAAAGGACACTATCTACCAGATTTGTGGACGCCGAGATGAGAATTGGGATTTGATCAGTACTAGGAAGGGTATATCCATTGCAGCCTTCATCCAGGAGTTGAACCACCACATTCGTCGCCAGGAGCACCAGATGTGTGCTGGGATGATAGATTTGAAGAAGGCCCTAAATAGGAATTTGGAGCTAGAAGAAGAACTCAAGTCTACACGCGACGGATATGAGGAGGAGATGAAGATACTTGTGGAGAAGAATGATGATTTGACCCGGAAGTTAGGGATACTCATGGGAGAAGAAGACGAGGAAGAAGAACCCAAGGATATACCACCGGAAGATTATATCATCATAGATGACACGGATTCGGAAGCTGAGGATAGCAAGGATGAAGACTATGAAGATGAAGCTGGGGCAGATATTATGGAATCCTCTGCCGATCAATATTTGTAGATGACCACCCTATGACTAGTAGTATACCTCCATATATTAGATTTAGATCACCTTTGTAACGAGCGTTAGATTTGTAAGACCTTGTTTGAAATTGATTGGTGTGATATGATTGTGTGTTTGTCTCATGTGTATATGGGTAGTGATTTTCCCTTAGACCTCTTTTCTATTCTAATCTCTTCCCTCTACACCCATCAGATGCCTCCAAGGCGTGAATTCGAGTTTCCCCCTGAGCTCACCCAGTTGATCCAGCAGCAGAACACCCTGATGCAACTTCTTGTCCAGAACACTCAGAACAACCAGAACAACAACAACAACAACAACAACCCTCCACCACCACCACCCGTGGACAACCTGACACGTTTCTTAAGGTTGCAACCACCCGTGTTTGCTAGCAGCATCGAACCAATTGTGGCTCATGACTGGCTACGCAAGATTGGAAGGGATTTGACCACCGCCAATTGCTTGGATGCTAAGAAGGTGTGATTTTCCGCACACCAGTTGTCTGGACCAGCCGCAGCATGGTGGGAGAATTACACAGCCACTTACCCCGTAGCCAATGTGACATGGGATCAGTTTCAGCAAGCTTTTCGTACTGCCCATGTCTCGACTGGAGCAATGAGTATGAAGAAGCAGGAGTTTCGCAATTTGCGCCAAGGAAACCGTACTGTGGCCCAGTACGTGGATGAGTTTAGTACCCTATCTCGTTATGTCCCAGATGATGTGGCCACAGATGCCAAGAAGCAGGAGAGATTTATGGAAGGGCTGAATGATGAGATGAGTGTACAGCTGATGGTGGCAACTTTCAATAACTATCAGGAGTTGGTTGACCGAGCCCTGATGATTGAAAGGAAGCATCAGCAGATTGAGAGTCGCAAGAGGAAGTATGGGCAAGGAAAGTATAACTCTGGAGCTCAGCAGAAGCCTCGCTTTACCCCTAAAGCAGTAGGACAGTTTCAGCATACCCATGGAGGAAGTAGCTCACACAACCACAATGGCACCAAGAATGGCAATGGTAATGGGAATGGGAATGGAGCCAATGGAAACCAGAACCGCCCTGCACTGTCCACACCCACCAAGAGGGATTTTAGCCATGTCACTTGTTACAAGTGCGGGAAGACTGGACATTATGCCAATGAATGCCCAGAAGTTAAGAATGGGAACGGCAATGGAAGCGCCGGGAAGAAGCCCAACCCGTTCAACAAAGGACAAGTGAACCACGTGACCGTGGAGGAGGTAGAAGAGCAACCAGATGCTGTTGTCGGTAAGTTTTTGGTTAAGACATTTACCGCAATAGTTCTTTTCGATACTGGTGCATCGCATTCATACATTTCAAGGGGATTCGTAAATAGACATAGGATGTCCACCCGAGTTCTTAAGACCCCCATGTTAGTAAGTTCACCTGGAGCAGATTATATGGCACATCAAGGATGTTTTCAGACGCCATTGATCATAGGACACCACACTTTTCCCTCTGACCTAATAGTCCTGGAGTCACAAGGATTGGATGTGATATTAGGTATGGATTGGCTATTGAAGTTTGTTGGTAACATTGACTGTGCCAGTAAGTCTATTTTGCTCACCACCTCGGAGGGAAAAAGGATTAAGTATGTATCAAGGCATTTGCCTATAAGGACTCAAGTACATTCTCTCACGGGAGTTGTTCAGGAGGAAGTGCCAGTAGTGAAGGATTATCCGGATGTGTTTCCAGAGGAGTTACCTGGCATGCCACCGGATAGAGATATAGAGTTTTTGATTGAACTTTTGCCAGGCACCGGGCCAATTTCTAAGAGACCCTATAGGATGCCCACAAAGGATTTGGAGGAAATTAAGAAGCAGATTAAGGAGTTACTCGATAAAGGATTCATACGCCCAAGTTCATCGCCTTGGGGTTCGCCAGTACTTCTAGTGGAGAAGAAGGATGGATCGTTAAGAATGGTTGTTGATTACCGAGGATTGAATGAAGTAAGGATCAAGAACAAGTACCCATTGCCAATGATCAATGATCTGGTCGATAGATTGCAAGGAGCTAAGGTCTTTTCTAAGATCGATCTGCGATCAGGGTACCATCACTTGCAGATCCGAGAGCAAGATATACCTAAGACAGCCTTTACCACTAGGTGTGGGTTGTACGAGTATACCATTATGTCGTTTGGTCTGACAAACGCACCGGCATACTTTATGAACCTGATGAACAAAGTTTTTATGGAGTATTTGGATAAGTTCATCGTAGTGTTCATAGACGATATATTGATCTTCTCGAAGGATGAAGAGAAGCATGCAGAGCATTTGCGTTTGGTGTTGGAGAAGCTTAGAGAACATCAGTTATATGCCAAGTTTAGAAAATGTGAGTTTTGGCTGAAGGAAGTCGGATTTCTCGGACACGTTATATCCGGAGAAGGAATAGCAGTAGATCCCGCCAAGGTGGAGACTCTAACCAATTGGGAAGCACCGACGACCGTTGGAGAAATCCGGAGTTTTCTTGGACTCGCTGGATACTACCGGAGATTTATCGAGAATTTCTCGAAGATTGCGAAGCCAATGACGGAGTTGTTGAAGAAGGACACCAAGTTCAGTTGGACCGAAGAATATGAGACTAGTTTTCAGGAGTTGAAGAAACGTTTGGTCTCATCCGCTGTGTTGATTCTGCCAGATCAACATAAAGATTATGAGGTATACTGCGACGCTTCACGTCGAGCACTTGGAGCAGTTCTTATGCAGGAAGGAAGAGTTGTTTCGTATGCTTCACGACAACTAAAACCTCATGAGATGAACTATGCCACCCACGATTTGGACTTAGCAGCCGTAGTGCATGCATTGAAGACGTGGAGACATTTTCTCATTGGAAACCATTGTGAAGTATATACGGATCATAAGAGTTTGAAGTATATATTCACTCAGAAGGAGTTGAATCTTAGGCAAAGGAGATGGCTGGAACTCATTAAGGATTATGACATGAGATTGCATTATCATCCCGGAAAGGCTAACGTAGTAGCTGATGCGCTAAGCCGTAAGAGCCATGTCAATACCCTAACGATGGAGGAGTTTCCAAAGGAGTTAGCCGAGGACCTACGAGAACTATGGTGGGAGATAGTTCCGAGAGGCTATGTAGCAACACTAGAAATCCAGTCTACCCTGATGGATAAAATCAGAGAAGCTTAGAAGGCTGACAAGGAGGTTGTCGCTATAAAGGAGAAGATGAACGAAGGAAAAGCTAAAGGTTTTCGTGAGGATGAACACGACACCCTATGGTTTGAGGATCAAATCTATGTGCCCAATGACCCGGAGATTAGGAAGTTGATTTTACAAGAGGCTCATGATTCACCATACTCGATTCACCCAGGAAATACTAAGATGTATTTGGATTTGAAGGATATTTTTTGGTGGACCAGTATGAACAAGGATATTGCGGAGTATGTAGCAGTTTGTGATGTATGCCAGAGAGTAAAGGCAGAACATCAGAAGCCAGCAGGATTGTTACAACCTATGCCAATACCCGAATGGAAGTGGGAGAAGTTTGGCGTGGATTTTATCACCGGATTGCCCAGGACCAAAGCAGGATATGATTCAATCTGGGTAGTAGTAGACCGATTGACGAGGGTAGCCCACTTTATCCCGGTGAAAACCACATATACGAGTGCAAAGCTGGCAAAGATATACATGACCAGAATTGTATGTCTGCACGGAGTTCCGAGGAGCATCGTATCAGAGAGAGGAACCCAGTTTACCTCAAAGTTCTGGAATCAATTACATGAAACTTTGGGAACCAGACTAGAGTTTAGCACAACATTTCACCAGCGGACTGATGGACAGACGGAGAGAGTCAATCAGATTCTGGAAGATATGCTAAGAGCCTGTGCATTAGATTATGGATCTAGTTGGGATGACAACTTGCCCTACGCGGAGTTCTCATACAACAACAGCTATCAAGCCAGTTTGAAGATGGCACCGTTCGAGGCATTGTATGGATGGAGATGCCGAACACCATTGTCGTGGGTTGAAGTTGGAGACCGACAGTTGTTTGGACCAGACTTAATCAAAGAGTCTGAGGAGAAAGTGAAGTTAATCCGAGATAGACTGAAGGTAGCTCAGTCCAGACAGAAGAGTTATGCAGACTCGAAGCGCAAGGAGATAACCTATGAGATCGGAGACAGAGCGTACTTGAGGGTATCGCCTCTGCGAGGAGTTAAACGTTTCGGAGTTAAAGGGAAGTTAGCCCCGAGATTTGTGGGACCTTACCGTGTTTTGGAACGCATGGGAGAGGTTGCCTATAAGTTGGAATTGCCCGAAGGATTGTCAGGAGTGCACGACGTGTTTCACGTTTCGCAGCTTAAGAAGTGCCACGCGGAGATGGCCGATATACCACTTAGAGACACAGTACCCCTGGAAGCAATTCAGTTAGACAGTTATCTGACTTACGAGGAGAAGCCTGTTAAGATTCTCGAATTTTCGAGCAGAGTTACACGCAGCAAGGTTATCAAGTTTTGCAAAGTTCAGTGGAGCCACCACACCGAGGAAGAAACCACCTGGGAATGAGAAGATGATCTACGCAAGGACCACCCACACCTGTTCTCTAGCCAAGTCGAATCTCGAGGGCGAGATTCATTCTAAGGGGGGTAGGTTTGTAACATCCCAAATTTTCAATTTGGAATGTTATACATAGATCATATTTGCATTGCATGTTTTTGCATTTTTTGTTCGTGTAGTTCCTCGAAATTCTAAGCAACTCAAGGACCTACGGAGAGAGTTGGGAATTTTACCGTTTTCGTATCTGAGTTCGCTCGAATACCGGTACGAGGACAGTGTGATTCTAATTATTTTTCGCTCCTAAAAATATTTCTAAATAAAATATATGAGCGGAGATAATATGACTTCTCCAAAATAACAGAAATATTGGAGGAAAAATGTTTAAATCACTTTTGGAATTTTTCTGGATTTATTCGCGGATTTATTTGCATAGGAAAAATACGCGTTTTTCAAAATTGCATTTAGGTCCGGGAAAAATGTTCACTTTGTACTAAATATTATTAGAGGACGGTAAAAATTTATTTCGGAAATTTTGGAGTCCGTTTGGTATTTCTTTCGTTAGTTTTTCTGCGCCGGGACTCTTTTAGAAAAAAAACAGAAATCGACTAGGAGTCTTATTCGCCCCAGGACTCCTAGGCTTTATAAGCCGCCCCAGGCCGGCCCAACTCCCGTCTCGCCCCGCAGCCACCCGAAACCCTAGCCCGCCCTGCCGCCGCCTCCCGCCCCGCCGCCGGAAGCCGCCGCCGCCGCCTCCCGCCCCGCCGCCGGAAGCCGCCGCCGCCGCCACCAGTCGCCCCGCCGCCGCGTTGCCCCGCCGCCCCACCGCCGAGCCGCCGCTGCTCCGCCGTCGCGCCGCCTCGCCGCTAGCCTCAGCCGCCGCCGCCGCCGCCCCTCGCCGGAAGCCCGCCGGAGTTCGCCGGAGTGAGGTAGTTTTTTTCCGGTTATTAGATCGGTTTAGTTAGGAAAACATAGATCTGTTTTTTCTAATAGATTGGTTCGGTTTTTTTTTCCGCCGGTTTAGTTAAATAGCGGACGTTCGTCCGTACGTTCGTTTTAACGAACGGTTTTCGTTAGTTAACCGCAGACAGCAAACGTTCGTTCGTTAGCCTATTCGTCGTTTTTCTTTTTCGGGGTATTTAAACCGCGATTTTTCCGATCGCGATTTCTGCCCTGATCTTGTGTTTCGTTTTTCTTTTCGCTCGAGAGTCGGAATCAGGTGATTCAAAATCCCAGATCTTCGTCTCGAAGCCCTCTTTATGTTAGATCGACTTGAACAAAGTTTTGGCTACTGTAAAATTTGACTTTAGGCCAATTAGTAATTTGGAGCTCGTTTCTTCTGCAGTTTGAGTTTCGTTGCTTCTTTCGAGTTGATTCTTTTTGCAAACCGGAGTTCTTAAATTAGTCTCTAGGTTAGATCTCTTATTTGAGTTTTACCCATGCATTATTTGAGTACTTATTGTATGCTTGTTTGTTTGATTGCGATAGAGTACCCGGAGTGCGCCGCTTGCTACTTTGAGTCTCTAGGTTTTGCGGATCATCGGCAAGGCAAGTAACACTTTGATCATGCTTTCCAATTACCCAGTTTTCATTGCATTAGTCAAACCCTCACACATTGCATGAGTAGGATTAATTAACTTGTGGGATTGGGAAGTAGATTGAGGTAGTACCTATTACCTGCATTACATTCAAACCCTTGGGAGTTACTTCTACGTTTGCTGTTAGGACATGCTATGCTCGTAGACGTGGTTTGGGTTTGAGTGAAATCCATGACAGATGTGAGTTGTTAATTAATGGTTCAACTTAAGGTGGCAACTTTAATACACATCTGGGTGGATTGAGGCATCTGGGTATTCCAGTGATTGCCTGTTTTTCTTTTGGACCGCCACCCAGGCTCAAAGGGATCATGAGATTTTTCATACTAGAAACTTCCGTGTGCAGCCACATGCCAATATGGGCTCTGGCATAGTTGAGTAAGTTGTGGGAAACCTTTCCATGATGGGCTAGCAGATGTAGTGGGTTTTGTAGGTGTACCGGCCTATCTATCTGGTTAAGGGGACCTCTTCGGAAAGACTGTGTCTCGGTCATCCGTTCTTAAACACCATGTAATGCGAGAAACCAAATGGAGGCGATCGAGTCTTGTGGGGAAAGTGCACAAACCTCTGCAGAGTGTACAAACTGATCATGATTAGCCGTGTCCCCGGTTATGGACATCTTGAGTATCTGGTACTTGGATTATCATGTGCATCTCAACATGTTACTTTAATTTAATTTTGTTGGGTTTAATGATTACTTTTAATTGGGGTTGAGAGGATGTCTATCTTCTCAACGATGTTTCAACTACCATGATAGTTAATTAAAACACATTCCTTTGAAGTAGGGAAAAATTGGCTTTACGCAAAAACTTAATCATAGAGCTTTCCACCAGCCATATTGCATATAGTATAGCTTTACTTTCATTGCATTCTCTTGTGTTACCTTGCCAGCATATTCCATGTGCTGACCCGTTTTTCGGGCTGCAACGTTTCATGTTGCAGACTTTTCAGACGACGAGTAAGATGCCCTTTTAGGTCGTGGTTCTATACTCAGTGATGCCGCTGGAGTTGATGGACTCACTTATCTTCCAAGCCTTCCGCTGTTATCGTGTTAGATGGCCTTCAGCCATATTATTTATAATAAATTCATCGTTGGACTATCGATGTAATAAGTGTGTGATTGCTACTCTGTTATAAATCCTTCAAGTACTGTGCGTGTCAGCATTACTGATCCAGGGATGACACTGATGCACGTAGATCAGACTGTTTGAGGTCTGGTCGCTACATGCACGCACTATTCAGATGACACCCAAAGTATATACCTGGACAGATGCAGGAAGAATGTGTACCTGGGGCATCGTCGATTTCTTCCGACCAATCATCAATGTCGAAAGAAAGGCAAGCATTTCAAAGGTGAGGCAGATCACCAGAAGAAGCCCGCCATGCGTACCGGTGATCACGTACTTGCTATGGTCAATTCTTTACAGGTAATCTTTGGAAAGGGTCCCGGCGGACTATCTGTTCCGAATGACAATGAGGGACGCGCACCCATGTGGAAGAAGAAATCTATATTTTGGGACCTACCCTACTGGAAAGACCTAGAGGTCCGCTCTTCAATCGACGTGATGCACGTGACAAAGAACCTTTGCATGAACCTGCTAGGCTTCTTGGGCGTGTATGGGAAGACAAAAGATACAGCGGAGGCACGAGAGGACCTGCAATGTTTGCACGAAAAAGATGGAATGCCTCCAAAGCAGTATCAAGGTCCTGCCAGCTACGCTCTTACCAAAGAAGAGAAGGAAATCTTCTTTGCATGCCTGCTCAGTATGAAGGTCCCGTCTGGCTTCTCGTCGAATATAAAAGGGATAATAAATATGGCAGAGAAAAAGTTCCAGAACCTAAAGTCTCATGACTGCCATGTGATTATGACGCAACTGCTTCCGGTTGCACTGAGAGGGCTTCTACCGGAAAACGTCTGATTAGCCATTGTGAAGTTATGTGCATTCCTCAATGCAATCTCTCAGAAGGTGATCGATCCTGAAATCATACCAAGGCTAAGGAGTGATGTGGCGCAATGTCTTGTCAGTTTCGAGCTGGTGTTCCCACCATCCTTCTTCAATATCATGACGCACGTCCTAGTTCATCTAGTCGACGA
Source organism: Secale cereale (assembly GCA_902687465.1). NCBI lineage: Eukaryota > Viridiplantae > Streptophyta > Magnoliopsida > Poales > Poaceae > Secale > Secale cereale. Next base: position 29,497,205 of record LR738709.1, on the reverse strand, counting down.
GATTGTCATTCTGGGCCCCGTATTTCTACACAATATGTTTCCCTTTGCGAGGTTCATGGGAGTCCTAAAGAAATATGTCAGTAACCGCGCTAGGCCAGAAGGAAGCATCTCCATGGGCCATCAAACAGAGGATGTCATTGGGTTTTATGTTGACTTCATTCCTGGCCTTAAGAAGATTGGTCTCCCTAAATCGCGGTATGAGGGGAGACTAACTGGGAAAGGCACGCTTGGAAGGGAGTCAATAATATGCAGGGACGGGGATTCTTGGTCTGAAGCACACTACACAGTTCTACACAACTCTACCCTGGTGACCCCGTATGTCGATGAACACAAGAACAGTCTGTGCTCCAAACACCCAGAGCGGTGTGACGACTGGATTACATGTGAACACATCAAGACTTTCGGCAGTTGGTTGGAAACGCGTCTCAGAGGTGACAACATTGCTTGTGATGAGCTGTACTCCTTGTCCAGGGGACCATCTTCAAATTTATTGACTTGCAAAGGATACGAGATAAATGGGAATACATTTTACACGATCGCCCAAGATAAAAAGAGCACCAACCAAAACAACAGTGTCCGCTTTGATGCAGCAACCAAGAAGGGAAAGGACACATATTATGGTTACATAGTGGACATATGGGAACTTGACTACGAACATGATTTTAAGGTCCCTTTGTTTAAGTGGAAATGGGTCAATCTGTCAGGAGGCGGGGTACAGGTAGACCCAGATTACGGAATGACAACAGTGGATCTGAACAATCTTGGGTACACAGACGAACCATTCGTCCTAGCCAATGATGTGGCGCGGGTTTTCTATGTGAAGGACATGTCTACAAGAACCAGAAAAAGAAAAGATATGGAAGCGAACACATCAAATGATGAACCAAAGCGCCACATAGTTTTTCAGGAAAAAGAGACATCGTGGGAGTGGAGGGCAAGACAGACATTTCTGAAGATTATGAAAAGTTTCATGAAATTCCCCCTTCAAAGTCAAGGATGACCCAAGCACCCTGATAAACGGTGAAGATTATCCATGGTTACGGCGCAATAAGCAAAGGACACAAGCGAAGAAAAATTGAAGACTTTCCCTCCACAACTATTGTGATGATGCCTTTAATCTAGAATATCACTTTGTAATGGTGCATTTTGAACACAGAAGTAGTCTGTTTTGTACACGAAGTGCATCCAGTATTTATACATCCAAAAAACTTTAATAAAACTCTAATAGCTAAAGGAATGAACCAAAAAGCTTTTATAAACCTCAAGTATTAGTGAAACTAGAATTATATAAAATTTATGTAACTAAAATTATCAAAGTATTTTCTGTTCAAAACATTAAAAGCAAAAAGAATTTTCGTAAAATAAATAAAAAAAGCAAAAAAGAAAATAATATAAATAAGTAGAATAAAAATAAAATAAATGAGTAGAAACAAAATAAACTTTAATAAAGTAAAATAAATAAACTTTAATAAAATAAATAAAAATAGCAACATTAAGTTTTTTGTTGAAAGTAGAAACAAAACTAAAAAATAAAGCAAAAAAAAATGAAAACAAATACCACCTACTGGGCCACCAGGGCCTGAATACGACTAGAAACCCAATCGTGGGCCTGGCTTCTGGCCCGTAGAAAGCCCAGCAAGCCCACGTGCATAACAGTGTCAGTTTAGGCCCATAGGCCTGCAGTTCAGAGGAGTTCAAGATGGAAGAGACAGCGGGGCTTATAAACAGGTGCTCATCGCTCTCAGCTAGAGAGGTGGGACTAAACTCCCACCACCACGCCATTGTGCACAGGCTATTGGTCCCGGTTGGTGGCTCAAACCGGGACCAATACCCACCTTTGGTCCCGGTTCGTGGCACCAACCGGGACCAATGCCCCCCTTTTAGTCGCGGTTGGTG
>LR738709.1:29445672-29495299 GCA_902687465.1 Secale cereale | reverse complement strand
AAAGGCCTCGGCTTCCCGGCCTCTGGGCTGCTGAAAAGAGACCTTTGGTCCCGGTTGGTGGCATGAACCGGGACTAATAGGGGGCATTGGTCCCTGTTGGTGTCACGAACCGGGACTAAAGGCTTTCCTATATAAGATGGCACTTAGGAATTTTCACATCTCATCTCGCACAGTTTCCCCCGACGACATCGACGCCGCCAGGCTGCCCCGACGCCGCCCGCCGCCCCCGCCGTCGCCGTCGAACGCGCCCTCGCCCTCGCCCACCGTCGCCGTCGCCCGCGCCCTCGCCGTCGCCGTCGCCCACGCCCTCTTCGTCGCCCGCCGTCGCCATCGACCGCGCCCTTGCCGTCGCCCGACACCGTCGCCGCTCACCGCCACTGCCCCGAGGCGCGCCGCCTAGACCCGCCCCCGTCGTCGCCGCCGACCCCGCGACCCTGCTCCTCACCTTGGTCCGGCCGGCGCCCTCCCTGTTTTTTCATATATATGATGATGTATATGTTCTACGGCGGGAAAACAAATTACTGTCGAGCAATTGATAGAAAAGCGAATAATTATGAGACTATCTAGGCATGATCATTGTATATAAGCATAAGATCCGAGACAAGCAGACCGACTCATGTCTGCATCTACTACTATTACTCCACACATCGACCGCTATCCAGCATGCATCTAGTGTATTGAGTTCATACGAACAGAGTAATGCCTTAAGCAAGATGACATGATGTAGAGGGATAAACTCAAGCAATATGATATAAACACCATCTTTTTATCGTCGATGGCAACAATACAATACGTGCCTTGCTGCCCTTACTGTCACTGGGAAAGGACACCGCAAGGTTGAACCCAAAGCCAAGCACTTCTCCCATTGCAAGAACTATAGATCTAGTAGGCCAAACCAAACCAATAATTCGAAGAGACTTGCAAGGATATTATGAGCACACATAAAAAGTTCAGAGAAGAACCAAATATCTTTCATCGATAACCTTGATCATAAACTCACAATTCATCGGATCTCGACAAACACACCGCAAAAAGAGATTACATCGAATAGATCTCCTCGAAGACCGAGGAGAACTTTGTATTGAGATCCGGAGAGAGAGAAGAAGCCATGTAGATACTAGCGATGGACCCGAAGGTCTGTGGTAAACTACTCACAACTCATGGTGAGGGCGATGATGAAGGCCTCCGTGATGGACCCCCTCCGGTGGAGCTCCGGAACAAGCTCCAAGATGGGATCTCCACGGGAACAAAAGGTACGGCGGTGGAATTAGGGTTTTCTCTCTCTTCTCGGAGTTTCTGGGGTACGTGGACTTATATAGGAAGAAGGAGGGCACCAGGGGCCACTTGAGGAGGCCTCGAGGCAGGGGGCGCGCCCTGGGATGGGGGCGCGCCCCCACCCTCGAGGGCGGCTCCTCGATCCTTTGACGTGGTTCTCAAGCTTCTTGTGCATGATTTTCTCCAAAAATATCTCTCGCGAAGGTTTCATTCTGTTTGGACTCCGTTTGATATTCTTTTTCTGCAAAACCCTAAAATAGGCAAAAAAACAGCAATCTGGACTGGGCCTTTGGGTTAGTAGGTTAGTCCCAAAAATGATATAAAATTTAATGATAAAGCCCATTAAACATCCAAGACTTCATAAATAATAGCATGGAACAAAAAAAATTATAGATACGTTGGAGACGTATCAAGCATCCCCAAGCTTAATTCCTGCTAGTCCTCGAGTAGGTAAATGATAAAGAAAGAATTTTTTATGTGGAATGCTAACCAATATAGTTTTTCAATGTAATTCTCTTAATTGTGGCATGAATGTTCTGGTCTGAAAGATTCAAGATAAAAGTCTATATTGACATAAGAAATAACAATACTTCAAGCATACTAACAAAGCAATCATGTCTTCTCAAAATACTATGGCTAAAGAAAGTTATCCCTACAAAATCATATATTCTGGCTATGCTCCCTCTTCATCACACAAAATATTCATATCATGCGCATCCCCGATTTCAGCCAAGCATTTGTTTTCATACTCTATCTTTTCAAACCTTTCAACTTTCACGCAATACATGAGCGTGAGCCATGGATATAGCACTATGGGTGGAATAGAGGTGGTTGTGGAGAAGACAAAAAGGAGGGAGACAGTCTCACATCGACTAGGCGTATCAACGAGATATGGAGATGCCCACCAATAGATATCAATGTGAGTGAGTAGGGATTGCCATGCAACGGATGCACTAGAGCTAAATATGAATGAAAGCTCAACAAAAGAAACTAGTGGGTGTGTATCCAACTTGCTTGCGGAACTAGTAGGGCATTTGCGGAAGCCCATCGTTGGAATATACAAGCCAAGTTCTATAATGAAAATTCCCACTAGTATATGAAAGTGACTAAACATGAGACTCTCTACAATAAAGAACATGGTGCTACTTTGAAGCACAAGTGTGGAAAAAAGATATTTGCAATTGTCCCTTCTCTCTTTTTTTGGAGGGACTTTCTCTCCTTTTTTCTATTAGCCCCTCTCAAAAAAATTATTTTTGGGCCATCTCCCTTTTTTTATTGGCCTTTCCTCACATGGGACTGATACGTCTCCAACGTATCTACTTTTCCAAACACTTTTGCCCTTGTTTTGGACTCTAATTTGCATGATTTGAATGGAACTAACCCGGAGTGACGATGTTTTCAGCAGAACTGCCATGGTGTTGTTTTTGTGCAAAAATAAAAAGTTCTCGGAATCGCCTGAAAATCAACGGAGATTTATTTCAGAAAATATAAAAAATACTGGCAAAGAGATCCACACCTGGGGGACCATGGGCCGTCCTCGAGGGTGGGGGTGCGCCCCCCTTCACAGGGCGCGCCCCCCTGCCTCGAGGGCAGCCCAATGCTCCACCGACGTACCCCCAGGTCCTATATATTCCGTTTCGTGGAAAAAAATCAGAAAGAAAGAATTATCGTGTTTTACGAGACAGAGCTGCTGCCAAGCCCTAATCTCTCTCGGGAGGGCTGATCTGGAGTCCGTTCGGGGCTCCGGAGAGCGGAGATCGTCGCCATCGTCATCATCAACCTTCCTCCATCACCAATTCCATGATGCTCACCGCCGTGTGTGAGTAATTCCATCATAGGCTTGCTGGACGGTGATGCGTTGGATGGGATCTATCATGTAATCGAGTTAGTTTTGTTAGGGTTTGATCCCTAGTATCCACTATGTTCTGAGATTGATGTTACTATGACTTTGCTATGCGTAATGCTTGTCACTAGGGCCCGAGTGCCATGATTTCAGATCTTATCCTATTATGTTTTCATATAAATATGTGTGTTCTTGATCCTATCTTGCAAGTCTATAGTCACCTACTATGTGTTATCATCCGGCAACCTCGAAGTGACAATAATCGAGACCACTCCCGGTGATGACCATAGTTTGAGGAGTTCATGTATTCACTTATGTGTTAATGCTTTGGCCCGGTATTCTATTAAAAGGAGGCCTTAATATGCCTTAGTTTGCAATAGGACCCCGCTGCCACGGGAGGGTAGGACAAAAGATGTCATGCAAGTTCTTTTCCATAAGCACGTATGACTATATTCGGAATACATGCCTACATTGCATTGATGAACTGGAGCTAGTTTTGTGTCACCCTATGTTATAACTTCTACATGATGAATTGCATCCGACGTAATTTCCCATCACCGATCCAATGCCTACGAGCTTTACCTATATTGCTAGTTGCTATTTACTTTTCCGTTGCTATTATCACAAAAACTACAAAAACATTATCTTTACTCTTATTGCTGCTACCACCACTATCATATTACTGTGCTACTAAACTATCTTGCTGCAGATACTAAGTTTCCAGGTGTGGCTGAATTGACAACTCAGTTGCTAATACTTAAGAGTATTCTTTGGCACCCCTTGTGTCGAATCAACAAATTTGGGTTTAATACTTTACCCTCGAACATTGTCGCGATCCCCTACACTTGTGGGTTATCAAGACTATTTTCTGGCGCCATTGTCGGGGAGCATAGCTCTATTCTTTAAGTCACTTTGGATTTATATCTGCTTATCACTATGAAGAATTTGAAGGACTCAAAAACCAAGATCTTAACCTCAACTACGAGGGGAGGTAAGGAACTGCCATCTAGCTCTGCACTAGATTCTCCTTCTGTTATGAGTAAACTTGCGACACCTGCTCCTGCTATTGAATGTGATATGTCGTATGTTCTTGATGATGCTACTTCTGCTATGTATGATGAAACTACCTCTATGCCTGATAATGTGCCACTAGGTGAATTTCTAGATGAACAAATTGCTAAGATTAGGGAGAGTGCAAATGTTGATGATATTTATGAAAGTGATGATGAAACTACTCCCAATAGATATGAATTGCCTGTTGTGCCTGAGGGTTATGTTATGGATGAAGAAACTGCTAGAGACTTTCTTGCTTGCAATGATAGATATGATCTTAAGAAGTTATTAGCTAAGTTGAAAGAAAAGTCCTTGAATGCTAGAATGAAACATGACCCTGATTTTGCTACTTCACCTATCTGTGTCACTGATAAGGATTATGAATCTCTGTTGATCCTGAGTTAATTACTTTGGTTGAATCTAATCCTTTCCATGGCTATGAGTCTGAAACTGTTGTGGCACATCTTACCAAGTTGAATGATATAGCTACCCTGTTTACCAATGATGAAAAGATTCGCTACTACTATATCCTTAAGTTGTTTCCATTCTCGTTAAAGGGTGATGCTAAGAATTGGTTTAATTCTCTTGATCCTGGTTGTGTGCGTAGTCCCCAGGATATGATGTATTACTTTTCTGCTAAATATTTTCCCGCTCATAAGAAACAAGCTGCCTTACGGGAAATATATAACTTAGCTCAAACTGAAGAAGAGAGTCTCCCACAAGCTTGGGGAGGCTTCTCCAGTTACTTAATTCTTTGCCTGATCATCCTCTTGAGATGCATGATATACTTGATCTCTTTTATAATGGACTAACCGATGCTTCCAGAGACCACCTGGATAGTTGTGCTGGTTGTGTTTTCAGGGAAAGAATAGTGGAACACGCTGAATTACTATTGAATAATATGCTGGCCAATGTAAATAATTGGACACTTCCTGAACCAGCCCCTAAGCCAACTCCGAAGAAGAGAGGTGTTCTATTTCTCAGTCCTGAAGACATGCAAGAGGCAAAGAAATCTATGAAAGAAAAAGGTATTAAAGCTGAAGATGTTAAGAATTTACCGCCTATTGAAGAAATACATGGTCTTAATAACCCGACACAGGTAGTTGATACGTCTCCAACGTATATATAATTTTTTATTGTTCCATGCTATTATTTATGAAGTCTTGGATGTTTAATGGGCTTTATCATTCACTTTTATATCATTTTTGGGACTAACCTACTAACCCAAAGGCCCAGTCTAGATTGTTGTTTTTTCCTATTTCAAGGTTTTGCAGAAAAGGAATATCAAACGGAGTCCAAACGGAATGAAACCTTCACGAGAGATATTTTTGGAGGAAATCATGATCGGGAGTCTTCGGGGCGAAGTCCGGGGACGTAGGGCCAGCCCTCGATGGTGGGGGTGCGCCCCCTTCCTAGGGCGCGCCCCCCTGCCTCGAGGCTGGCCCACAAGGCCCCCGGTGCCCCCCTTCTTCCTATATATACCTACGTACCCCAGAAACTCCATACGCGGAGAGAAAACCCTAATTCCACCGCCGTAGCTTCTGTTCCCGTGGAGATCCCATCATGGAGCCTGTTCTGGGAGGGGGATCCATCACGGAGGCTTTCATCATCATCATCATCGCCCTCACCATGAGTTGTGAGTAGTTTACCACAGACCTTCGGGTCCATAGCTAGTATCTAGATGGCTTATTCTCTCTCTCTGGATCTCAATACAAAGTTCTCCTCGGTCTTCGAGGAGATCTATTCGATGTAATCTCTTTTTGCGGTGTGGTTGTCGAGATCCGATGAATTGTGATTTTATGATCAAGGTTATCTATGAAAGATATTTGGTTCTTCCCTGAACTTTTTATGTGTGCTCATAATATCCTTGCAAGTCTCTTCAAATTATTGGTTTGGTTTGGCCTATTAGATCTATAGTTATTGCAATGGGAGAAGTGCTTGGCTTTGGGTTCAATCTTGCGGTGTCATTTCCAATTGACAGTAGGGGCAGCAAGGCACATATTGTATTTTTGCCATCGAGGGTAAAAAGATGGGGTTTTCATGACATTGCTTGAGTTTATCCCTCTACATCATGTCATCTTGCTTAAGCGTTACCCTGTTCGTATGAACTCAATACACTAGATGCATGCTGGATAATATGCTAGCCAATGAAAATAATTTTACACTTCCTGAACCAGCCCCTAAGCCAACTCCGAAGAAGAGAGGTGTTCTATTTCTCAGTCCCGAAGACAAGCAAGAGGCAAAGAAATATATGAAAGAAAAAGGTATTAAAGCTGAAGATGTTAAGAATTTACCGCCTATTGAAGAAATACATGGTATTGATAACCCGACACAGGTAGTAAAGATAAATTCTATTTATAGATTTGATGAAGGTGATATTCCTCGTTATAAGTCTGCTAGCCAATGCTTAGATGAGTTTGACAATTTTATTGTGAAACAAGAAAACTTCAATGCTTATGTTGGTAGACAATTACAACACAGTGCTTATATGATTGAGCACTTGAGTGATTATCTGTCTAGTGCTACAGATGAACTGGAACTTATTAGTATACATGCTTCCATGGTCACCACTCAAGTAGAACAACTACTTAAGGCTCAGAATGATTTGCTCAATGAATTAAATAGTAAGAATAATGACTATGTTGTTAGAGTTGCAACTTGAGGTGGTAAAATGACTCAGGAACCTCTGTATCCTGAAGGCCACCCTAAGAGAATTGAGCAAGATTCTCATAGAGCTAATTTAGATGCACCTAGTTCTTCTAAGAAGAAGAAAAAGAAGAATGATAGTAATTTGAATGTTTCTAGTAAACCTGTAGCTCACCACCCTGAGAATCCCAGTGATATATCTGTTTCTGATGCTGAGACACAATTTGGTAATGAACATGAACCTAGTGATAATGTTAATGATGATGTTCATATTGATGCTCAACCTAGCAATGATAATGATGTAGAGATTGAACCTGCTGTTGATCTTGATAACCCACAATCAAAGAATCAACGTTATGATAAGAGAGACTTTGTTGCTAGGAAACACGGAAGGGAAAGAGAACCCTGGGTTCAGAAACCCATACCTTTTCGTCCAAAATCATCCAAGAAAAAGGATGATGAGGACTTTGAGCGCTTTGCTAAAATGATTAGACCTATCTTTTTGCGTATGCATTTGACTGATGTGCTTAAAACAAATCCTTATGCCAAGTATATGAAAGACATTATCACCAACAAAAGAAAGATACCTGAAGTAGAAATCTCCACCATGCTTGCCAATTACACTTTTGAGGGTGGAAAGCCTAAGAAATTAGGAGATCCAGGAGTACCTACTATACCTTGCTCCATTAAGAGAAACTATGTTAAAACTGCTTTGTGTGATCTTGGAGGCGGTGTTAGTGTTATGCCTCTCTCTTTATATCATAGACTTGACTTGTGTAAGTTGACACCTACTGAAATATCCTTGCAAATGGCTGATAAATCAACTGCTACACCTGTCGGTATTTGTGAGGATGTGCCTGTTGTAGTTGCAAATGTTACTATTCTAACAGACTTTGTTATACTTGATATTCCCGAGGACGATAGTATGTCTATTATTCTTGGAAGACCTTTTTTGAATACTGTAGGGGCTGTCATTGATTGCAACAAAGGCAATGTCACTTTTCATGTCAATGGTAATGAGCATACGGTACTGCTAGGTGGCTTCTCACCCCTCGTTGGTTACCCCAAGTGGAAGGTTTGAGATGCAGTGTAGCAGAAGTTTTCCCTTGGCAATACCAAGGATCGTTTTCCCTGAGACTCCCAGTTTCAACAAGAAGGTGTCAACTGCTAACGGCGCCAGATATTAGCAATCAACGTGGACCTGCACACAGATACAAATAACTTTGCTCCCAACGAGTACAGAGAGGTTGTCAATCCCTCCGGCCTTGTCGTTTACAAAGGATCAAACGCAAGTGATAGTAGTGATAGATATAATTGCAATAGTAAGTAAAAGTAGAAAGTAAATAGCGGATGTGATCAATGATGGTAATATGGACCGGAGTCTCATGATGTTCACTAGTGATGTCTCTCTCCCAAAAGACGATAAAACAGCTATGTGAGGTAAACGAATTACAGCTGGGCAATTGACAGGACCATGTGCGCAAACCAATGCTGACTACATTGCAAGAAAGGTTGAGGTTCAAAGCATGGGCGGTACGCCGAGGTAAGTAGACCGAAATCCATCTGCATCTACTACTAATCATCCACCTTGAGATATCTATCCAGAACATCTCGCTGGTATTAAGTTGCGAGTCCCACCCATAGTGTAAACTCAAAGCAACAGACAACTGCATTAAAAGACCCTTGCGTAAAGTAAACAGTCCTTGCACCCGCGGGCACAAGCACCGTTGTTTTCCCCCTTGTGGCAACAGCACATCCCCTAGACTCATTTTTCTGTCACTCAAGCTAGTCATCGAGGGGCATGAACCCACAATCGAGCATAACGTTCCCTCTTGGAGTCACTAACTATTACTTGGCCAAAGAAATAAATAACAACGGAGAACATGCAAGAATTACTTACGAACATAAATATAAAAGAGGTAGATCAAATATATTACTCAAACACAATCTGAACATAATCTCATAATCCATCGGATCCCAGCAAACTCATCATAGCAACAGCATAAGGATTACATATGTGCCTCGATCATGTAGGGCAGCTCACGAGGACTAATTAGTGAAGCACAAGAACGGGAGGAGAACATCACATAGCTACTGGTCATGGACTCATGGTCCAAGGAAGACTACTCACAACTCATCCGGGAGGCGTCCATGGTGGTGGAGAGGCTCCCGGTGGTGATCCTCCCCTCCGGCAGGGTGCCGGGAAGAGTTCTCCTGGTGCTCCCGATCTTGGAAGCGGCGGCGGCGGCGGAACAGAGATGAGATCGCGAAAAAGAGTTCCCGTCTCAAGGGTTTCGGGAGACGCTTTAAATATATGCCAAAGGGGGCATCAGCGGAGCCTCGGGGGGCCCAGGCGCCCCCCCGGCGCGGCCCAGGGGGGGCGCGCCGCCAGGGCGCCTGGAGCCCTGGTGCCCCCCCGGCTGTACTTCGGGCGCACGGTAGCTTCTGGAACGCTGATTTTTTATATAATTTTTCTGGATTTTTCCTGGCAGTTCTCGTAATGTGAAAACCTGAAATACAAAAACAGCCGAAAACAGAAACTGGCACTGGGGTGCACTGAGTTAATAGGTTAGTCCAAATATGATCAAAAGTGTATGGAAGTGTATAAATAACATAGCAATATCACCCAAAAGAGGCATGGAGCAAGCAGAAATTATAGATACGTTTTGGACGTATCAACATCCCCAAGCTTAATTCCTGCTCGTCCTCGAGTAGGTAAATGATAACAAGAATAATTTCTGTGGTGACATGCTATTAACCATATAGGACTTTTCATAGTCATATGACAAAAGCTTACTGAGACAATGAATCTGTAGTAATTAAGTTGCCTCATGAGAAAATCACAAAGAACTGAAAGTTTTACAATATGATACTGAAACATCAAATAGATTTGTATTGAACATGGTGTGCAAATATGATAAAGTGATATCTAGCTTGCCCCCTTTAGTGAAGCAAAACATAAATGCAGGGGCACCTCCAAGGTTTAAGTGATGACTAGATACAATGATTTCAAAATAAACGATATCACAATCATGCAAAAGACAATGCTACTTTGGGACAATGCACATTACACTCAGAATGACAATCATGCTCTCAGTAGTTGGTGCTTTTAAAAGAAGGTGGAGACTCTCGAACCGTGGCTTTTGTTGACAAGGTTGAAAACCCGTAGTCGGAAACAAAGACAAAACATGTACCAGAGCTCTTGGTTTTAAAATAGAGGTAATAATTTTTTTTAGATCATGCATGTTTCGTTAACGAATGCTAGCAGATAACTCAATCACTTCTTGAGATGGACAAGTTTCGAGGAACGGCTCCCGAATGAGGACGATCACATCCTCTTAATCTCCTTTGTTTATCACTGCCAAAGTTTTCTGATTTCTCATGAACAAAGCGTGAAGGAGGGTTTGTTTGTTATATTATCTTTTTGAGCCGGGCGCACTCAATGCCAGTTCCTTCTCGTATTATGGGTTTGCACATTATACATGCAATCCCGGGGTGAAGCTTGTCCAACTTAAAAAGATCATGAATTAACTACTACTTCCTCATGAACTTACAACAGAGGCACAAAATAGGAATGCATTTTCTTTGAATAATTTCGAGATGGCACATGCAAGTCTCCGTTAGGAATGGCAGGTAAATACTGTTGGGGAACGTAGCATAAATCAAAAAATTTCTACGTCTTCACCAAGATCCAACTATGGAGACATCTAGCAACGAGCAAGTAAGAGTGCATCTACATACCGTTATGAAGATTGCGTGTGGAAGCTTTCAACGAAGCAAGGATGAAGTAGTCGTACTCTTCACGTTCTTCGTCACCGATGATCTAGCGCCGAACGGACAGCACCTCCGCGTTCAACACACGTACGGTGCAGCAACGTCACCTCCTTCTTGATCCAGCAAGGGGGGAGGAGAAGTCGTCAGAGATCCGGCAGCACGACGGCGTGATGACGGATGCAGTGGAGATCGCAGCAGGGCTTCGCCGGGCGGCCTGCGTGGGAGTTGGGAGGTGTGACGGGAGGGGGAGAGGCGCCAGGACTTGGGGTGCGGCTGCCCTCTCCCCCCCCCCCCACATATATATAGGGGCCAGGGGGGGCGCCTGGACCCCCTGTAGATCCAATCTGCAAGGGGGCGGCGTCCAAGGGGGGTTCCTTGCCCCCCAAGGCAAGTGGAGCCCCCCTCCCCTTTAGGGTTTGAACCCTAGGCGCAGGGGAGGTGGGCCTCCCTTAGTGGTGCGCCAGCCCTGAGGGCTGGACACTTCCCCTTGCGGCCTAGGGGCCCCACCGGGATGGGTGGCCCCACCCGGTGGACCCCCGGGGCCCCTCCGGTGGTCCCGGGACGCTCCCGGTGACCCCCGGAGATCACCCGTTGGCCGAAACTGGACTTCCCATATATCAATCTTTACCTCCGAACCATTCCGGAACTCCTTGTGACGTCCGGGATCTCATCCGGGACTCCGAACAACTTTCGGGTTTCCACGTGAATTTATCTCTACGACCCTAGCGTTACCGAACCTTAAGTGTGTAGACCCAACGGGTTCGGGAGACACGTAGACATGACCGAGACCACTCTCCGGTCAATAACCAACAGCGGGATCTGGATACCCATGTTGGTTCCCACGTGTTCCTCGATGATCTTCATCGGATGAACCACCGTGTCAAGGATTCACTCAATCCCGTATGTTATTCCCTTTGTCCATCGGTACGGTACTTGCCCGAGATTCGATCGTCGGTATTCCCAATACCTTGTTCAATCTCGTTATGGCAAGTCTCTTTACTCGATCCGTAATCCATCATCCCGTGACTAACTACTTAGTCACATTGAGCTCATTATGATGATGTATTACCGAGTGGGCCCAGAGGTACCTCTCCGTCATACGGAGTGACAACATCCCAGTCTCGGTTCGTACCAACTCAACAGACACTTTCGGAGATACCCGATGCATACCTTTATAGCCACCCAGTTACGTAGTGACGGTTGGCACACCCAAAGTACTCCTACGGTATCCGGGAGTTGTACAACCTCATGGTCTAAGGAATAAATACTTGACACCGAAAAGCTTATGCATTACGAACTATACGATCTCGTGTTATGCTCAAGTTTGGGTCTTGTCCATCACATCATTCTCCTAATCATGTGATCCCGTTATCACCGACATCTCATGTCCATTGTCAGGAAACCGTGACCATCTGTTGATCAATGAGCTGGTAACTAGAGTCCTACCAGGGACTCATTGTGGTCTGTGTATTCACACATGTATCGCTGTTTCCGTACAATACAATTCAAGCATGAATAACAGACAATTATCCTGAACAAGGAGATATAATAATAATGCTTTTATTATTGCCTCTAGGGCATATCTCCAACAGTCTCCCACTTGCACTAGAGTCAATAAACTAGTTACATTGTGATGAATCGAACACCCATAGAGTTCTAGTGTTGATCATGTTTTGCCCGTGAAAGAGGTTTAGTCAACGGGTCTGCGACATTCAGATCCGTATGCACTTTACAAATATCTATGTCTCCATCCTGAACATAATTCCGGATGGAGTTGAAACGGCGCTTGATGTGCTTGGTCTTCTTGTGAAACCTGGGCTCCTTGGTAATAGCAATAGCACCAGTGTTGTCACAGAAGAGAGTCATCGGGCTTGACGCACTTGGAATGACTCCTAGGTCGGTGATGAACTCCTTCATCCAGACTCCTTCCTGCGCTGCTTCAGAAGCAGCTATGTACTCCGCTTCACATGTAGATGCTGCCACCACGCTTTGCTTGCAACTGCACCAGCTGACTGCCCCTCCATTCAAAATATACACGTATCCGGTTTGTGACTTAGAGTCATCCAGATCTGTGTCGAAGCTAGCATCGACGTAACCCTTTACGACGAGCTCTTCGTCACCTCCATAAACGAGAAACATATCCTTAGTCCTTTTCAGGTACTTCAGGATGTTCTTGACCGCTGTCCAGTGTTCCGTACCGGGATCACTTTGGTACCTCCCTACCAAACTTATGGCAAGGTTCACATCAGGTCTGGTACACAGCATGGCATACATGATAGAACCTATTGCCGAGGCATAGGGAATGACACTCATCTTTTCTCTATCTTCTGCCGTGGTCGGCGACTGAGCTTTGATCAATCTCATACCTTGCAAAACAGGCAAGAATCCTTTCTTTGACTGATCCATATTGAACTTCTTCAATATTTTGTCAAGGTATGTACTTTGTGAAAGACCAATGAGGCGTCTCGATCTATCTCTATAGATTTTGATGCCTAATATGTAAGCAGCTTCTCCAAGGTCCTTCATTGAAAAACTTTTATTCAAGTAGGCCTTTACATTTTCCAAGAATTCTATATCATTTCCCATCAGCAATATGTCATCCACATATAATATGAGAAATGCTACAGAGCTCCCACTCACTTTCTTGTAAATACAGGCTTCTCCATAAGTCTGTATAAATCCAAACGCTTTGATCACCTCATCAAAGCGAATATTCCAGCTCCGAGATGCTTGCACCAGCCCGTAAATCGAGCGCTGGAGCTTGCATACCTTGTTAGCGTTCTCTGGATCGACAAAACCTTCCGGTTGCATCATATACAACTCTTCCTTGAGGAAGCCATTAAGGAATGTTGTTTTGACGTCCATTTGCCATATCTCATAATCATAAAATGCGGCAATAGCTAACATGATTCTGACTGACTTCAGCATCGCTACGGGAGAGAAAGTCTCGTCGTAGTCAATCCCTTGAACTTGTCGATAACCCTTAGCGACAAGCCGAGCCTTATAGATGGTCACATTACCATCCGCGTCTGTCTTCTTCTTAAATATCCATTTATTTTCTATGGCGTGCCTATCATCAGGCAAGTCCACCAAAGTCCATACTTTGTTTTCATACATGGATTCTATCTCGGATTTCATGGCTCCAAGCCATTTATTGGAATCTGGGCCCGCCATCGCTTCTTCATAGTTCGAAGGTTCACCGTTGTCTAACAACATGATTTCCAGTACAGGGTTGCCGTACCACTCTGGTGCGGAACGTACCCTTGTGGACCTTCGAAGTTCAGTAGTAACTTGATCTGTATCTTCATGATCATTATCATTATCTTCCTCCCTTGTCGGTGCAGGCACCTCAGGAACAGTTTCCTGTGTTGTGCTACTTTCCGGTACAGGAGTGGTGACTGTCACCTCATCAAGTTCTACTTTCCTCCCACTCACTTCTTTCGAGAGAAACTCTTTCTCCAGAAAGCATCCATTCTTGGCAACAAAGACTTTGCCTTCGGATCTGTGGTAGAAGGTGTACCCAATTGTTTCCTTTGGGTATCCTATGAAGACGCATTTCTCCGATTTGGGTTCGAGCTTTTCAGGTTGAAGTTTCTTGACATAAGCATCGCAACCCCAAACTTTCAGAAACGACAGCTTCGGTTTCTTTCCAAACCAAAGTTCATATGGAGTCGTCTCAACGAATTTTGACGGAGCCCTATTTAAAGTGAATGCGGCGGTCTCTAAAGCATAACCCCAAAAAGATAGCGGTAAATCGGTGAGGGACATCATAGATCGCACCATGTCCAACAGAGTACGATTTCGACGTTCGGACACACCGTTACGTTGAGGTGTTCCGGGCGGTGTCAATTGTGAAACAATTCCACAGCTCCTAAGGTGTGTGCCAAATTCATGACTCAAATATTCACCCCCACGATCCGATCGCAAGAACTTTATTTTTCTGTCACGTTGATTCTCAACCTCATTCTGAAATTCCTTGAACTTTTCAAAGGTCTCAGACTTGTGTTTCATCAAATAGATATACCCGTATCTACTCAAGTCATCCGTGAGGGTGAGAACATAACGGTAGCCTCCGCGAGCCTCAACGCTCATTGGACCGCACACATCGGTATGTATGATTTCCAACAAGTTGGTTGCTCGCTCCATTGTTCCGGAGAACGGAGTCTTGGTCATCTTGCCCAAGAGGCATGGTTCGCACGTGTCAAATGATTCATAATCAAGAGACTCTAGAAGTCCATTCGAATGGAGCTTCTTCATACGTTTGACACCAATATGACCAAGGCGGCAATGCCACAAGTATGTGGGACTATCATTATCAACTTTACATCTTTTGGCATCTACACTATGAATATGTGTATCACTACATTCGAGATTCATCAAAAATAAACCATTGACCAGCGGGGCATGACCATAAAACATATCTCTCAAATAAATAGAACAACCATTATTCTCCGATTTGAAAGAATATCCATCTCGCATAAGACGAGATCCAGAAACAATGTTCATGCTCAAAGCTGGTACTAAATAACAATTATTCAGGTTTAAAACTAATCCCGAGGGTAGATGTAGAGGTAGCGTGCCGACGGCGATCACATCCACCTTGGAACCATTCCCGACGCGCATCGTCACCTCATCCTTCGCCAGTCTCCGTTTATTCCGCAGCTCCTGTTTTGAGTTACAAATGTGAGCAACTGCACCGGTATCGAATACCCAGGAGCTACTACGAGTGCTGGTAAGGTACACATCAATAACATGTATATCATATATACCTTTGACGTTGCCGGCCTTCTTCTCTGCTAAGTATTTGGGGCAGTTCCGCTTCCAGTGACCCGTTCCCTTGCAATAAAAGCACTCTGTCTCAGGCTTAGGTCCATACTTTGGCTTCTTCCCAGCAACAGGCTTGCTAGGCGCGGCAACTCCCTTGCCGTCCTTCTTGAAGTTCTTCTTACCCTTGCCTTTCTTGAACTTAGTGGTTTTATTGACCATCAACACTTGATGTTCTTTCTTGATGTCTACCTCCGCTGATTTCAGCATTGAATACACCTCGGGAATGGACTTCTCCATCCCCTGCATATTGAAATTCAGCACGAAGCTCTTGAAGCTTGGTGGGAGCGACTGGAGGATTCTGTCAACGACCGCTTCATCTGGGAGATTCATTCCCAGCTGAGACAAGCGGTTGTGCAATCCTGAAATCTTGAGGATGTGCTCACTGACAGAACTGTTCTCCTCCATCTTACAGCTGTAGAATGCGTCGGAGACATCATATCTCTCGACTCGGGCATGAGCTTGGAAAACCATTTTCAGCTCTTCAAACATCTCATATGCTCCATGGTGCTCAAAACGCTTATGGAGCCCCGATTCTAAACTGTAAAGCATGCCGCACTGAACCAGGGAGTAATCATCACTACGCGACTGCCAGACGTTCAAAACGTCTTGGTCCGCATCGGGAGCAGGTGCATCACCTAGCAGTGCTTCTAGGACATATGATCTCTTGCCAGCTATGAGGATAATCCTCAGGTTACGGACCCAATCCGTATAGTTACTACCATCGTCTTTCAGCTTGGTTTTCTCTAGGAATGCGTTGAAGTTGAGGGAAACCTGAGCGTGGGCCATTTGATCTACAAGAGATATTGTAAAGAATTTAGACTAAGTTCATGATAATTAAGTTCATCTTAATCAAATTATAATGAACTCCCACTCAGAATGACATCTCTCTAGTCATCTAAGTGATACACGATCCGAATCGAGTAGTCCGTGTCCGATCATCACGTGAGACGGACTAGTCAAAAACGGTGAACATCTTCATGTTGATCGTATCTTCTATACGACTCGTGTTCGACCTTTCGGTCTTCCGTGTTCCGAGGCCATGTCTGTACATGCTAGGCTCGTCAAGTGAACCCTAAGTGTATCGCGTGTGTAAATCTGTCTTACACCCGTTGTATGCGAACGTTAGAACCTATCACACCCGATCATCACGTGGTGCTTCGGAGCAACGAGCTTTAGCAACGGTGCACAGTTAGGGGAAACACATTACTTGAAATTTTAGTGAGAGATCATCTTATTTACTACCGTCGTTCTAAGTAAACAAGATGCAAAAACATGATAAACATCACATGCAATCAATTAAAGTGACATGATATGGCCAATATCATCTTGCTCCTTGGATCTCCATCTTCGGGGCACCATGATCATCTTGTCACCGGCTCGACACCATGATCTTCATCATCATGAACTCCATCATCGTGTCTTGAAGAAGTTGTCACGCCAACTATTACTTCTACTACTATAGCTAACGTTTAGCAACGAAGTAAAGTAATTACATGGCGTTATTCAGTGACACGCAGGTCATACAATAATTAAGACAAGTCCTATGGCTCCTGCCGGTTGTCAAGTTCATCGACATGCAAGTCGTGATTCCCTATTACAAAAACATGATCAATCTCATACATCACATATATCATTCATCACATCTTCGTTCTTGGCCATACCACGTCACAAAACACATGCTGCAAAAACAAGTTAGACGTCCTCTAATTGTTGTTGCAAGTTTTACGTGGCTTCTATAGGATTTCTAGCAAGAACGTTTCTTACCTACGCCAAAACCACAACGTGATTTGTCAACTTCTATTTACCCTTCATAAGGACCCTTTTCATCGAATCCGATCCGACTAAAGTAGGAGAGACAGACACCCGCCAGCCACCTTATGCATCTAGTGCATGTCTGTCGGTGGAACCAGTCTCACGTAAGCGTACGTGTAAGGTCGGTCCGGGCCGCTTCATCCCACAATACCGCCGAATCAAGATTGACTAGTAACGGTAAGAAAGTTGAACAAGATCATACGCCCACAACTGCTTTGTGTTCTACTCGTGCAAGATGCTACGCATAAAACCTAGGCTCAGATGCCACTGTTGGGGAACGTAGCATAAATCAAAAAAATTCTACGTCTTCACCAAGATCCAACTATGGAGACATCTAGCAACGAGCAAGTAAGAGTGCATCTACATACCGTTATGAAGATTGCGTGCGGAAGCTTTCAACGAAGCAAGGATGAAGTAGTCATACTCTTCACGTTCTTCGTCACCGATGATCTAGCGCCGAACGGACGGCACCTCCGCGTTCAACACACGTACGGTGCAGCAACGTCACCTCCTTCTTGATCCAGCAAGGGGGGAGGAGAAGTCGTCAGAGATCCGGCAGCACGACGGCGTGATGACGGATGCAGTGGAGATCGCAGCAGGGCTTCGTCGGGCGCCCTGCGTGGGAGTTGGGAGGTGTGACGGGAGGGGGAGAGGCGCCAGGACTTGGGGTGCGGCTACCCTCTCCCCCCCCCCCACATATATATAGGGGCCAGGGGGGGCGCCTGGACCCCCTGCAGATCCAATCTGCAAGGGGGCGGCGGCCAAGGGGGGTTCCTTGCCCCCCAAGGCAAGTGGAGCCCCCCTCCACTTTAGGGTTTGAACCCTAGGCGCAGGGGAGGTGGGCCTCCCTTAGTGGTGCGCCAGCCCTGAGGGCTGGACACTTCCCCTTGCAGCCTAGGGGCCCCACCGGGATGGGTGGCCCCACCCGGTGGACCCCCGGGGCCCCTCCGGTGGTCCCGGGACGCTCCCGGTGACCCCCGGAGATCACCCGTTGGCCGAAACTGGACTTCCCATATATCAATCTTTACCTCCAGACCATTCCGGTACTCCTCGTGACGTCCGGGATCTCATCCGGGACTCCGAACAACTTTCGGGTTTCCACGTGCATTTATCTCTACGACCCTAGCGTTACCGAACCTTAAGTGTGTAGACCCTACGGGTTCGGGAGACACGTAGACATGACCGAGACCACTCTCCGGTCAATAACCAACAGCGGGATCTGGATACCCATGTTGGTTCCCACGTGTTCCTCGATGATCTTCATCGGATGAACCACCGTGTCAAGGATTCACTCAATCCCGTATGTTATTCCCTTTGTCCATCGGTACGGTACTTGCCCGAGATTCGATCGTCGGTATTCCCAATACCTTGTTCAATCTCGTTATGGCAAGTCTCTTTACTCGATCCGTAATCCATCATCCCGTGACTAACTACTTAGTCACATTGAGCTCATTATGATGATGTATTACCGAGTGGGCCCGGAGGTACCTCTCCGTCATACGGAGTGACAACATCCCAGTCTCGGTTCGTACCAACTCAACAGACACTTTCGGAGATACCCGATGCGTACCTTTATAGCCACCCAGTTACGTTGTGACGGTTGGCACACCCAAAGTACTCCTACGGTATCCGGGAGTTGTACAACCTCATGGTCTAAGGAATAAATACTTGACACCGAAAAGCTTATGCATTACGAACTATACGATCTCGTGTTATGCTCAAGTTTGGGTCTTGTCCATCACATCATTCTCCTAATCATGTGATCCCGTTATCACCGACATCTCATGTCCATGGTCAGGAAACCGTGACCATCTGTTGATCAACGAGCTGGTAACTAGAGGCCTACCAGGGACTCATTGTGGTCTGTGTATTCACACATGTATCGCTGTTTCCGTACAATACAATTCAAGCATGAATAACAGACAATTATCATGAACAAGGAGATATAATAATAATGCTTTTATTATTGCCTCTAGGGCATATCTCCAACAAATACCATGTAGGAAGGTATGGTGGACTCATATGGCATAACTGGATTAAAGGAATGTGGATGCACAAGTAGTCAGTCCGCTTAGTACAGGCGAAGGTTAGCAAAAGACTGGGAGCGACCAACTAAGAGAGCAATGACGGTCATAATCATGCAGAGCGACAAAGCAACATTGAATCAGGCATGGAAGTTATATCGCTACTCAGAAACAAAAGATCATCAAGGCTTGACAGACTTTCTTTACAGTCTTAAATATGAGTGAGCATACGCCAAGTTAATCAAAATAAATTCTTGAAGGAAGATATTACTAAACCATACCACATCATAGGCAAACAAATCATGTTGGTACTCCAATAACACATTGGGAACCCCCCAGCTATTTGGGACTAACCATAAGAAAACCTGAACTACTAAGCGCCATTATGCACGTAGCATCTTTATCATAGACATATCAACCAATGCAACGGAAGCAAACTTGTCAGGGATATGACTAGCAGGTATGAACCGGCTAGTGTAAACCGGCTTAGTTATATTATACTTGGTTGTAATATTTTAGTAAAGACTACGGCCCATGAGATCTTGAGGCCCATGTATAGAAGTGCAGTTTGTAAACCGCCAAGAGATGTAACTTGAGGAATAAGAAAGAAAAGACAGAGACCGAGGCGGACACAAGTATGAGCCGGCCTCGGGACTCTGTAAACCGGACCAGGCGTCACCTCTATATAAAGGGACGACCCGGACGGTTCAGGGACAAGCAACAATCAACCCGTCGAGACACAGGCAAGCGAATCCGCTCCCTGTAATCCGACGCCCAAGCAATACCAAACCAACTAGACGTAGGCTTTTACCTTCTTGGAAGGGGCCGAACTAGTATAAACCCTCTGTGTCCTTTGTGTGCTATGAACCCTTTCAAGCTAACCCGTGCGATGGTTCCATCATCAAGTCCGTTAAACCGGACATCTGCCGTGTTATTTCCACGACAAAACTCTTATAATGAGGTGAGCATGATAATTAAAGAGAGTTCAAGCAACCAACTAAACAAAAGCTCTTTAAAAAGATAAGCATGAAAACTAAGAGCTAAGCATGATAGTAGCTATTAAAAGACAAAGAACACACACAGCAAAGACAGACATGAAAATTCTATGTTATGTTCTAGGTAGAAGTGGGGCGTGTTTCACTCCCACATAAAGAAAGCTGAGTTCCGACTCGTTATGAAAAGCTAAGGAAAATTAAAAAGCAAGACGCTTGAAGCATAGCACATAACACATGAAGTGATAAAAATATAGTGGAACGAAAGACGAACTGATAATATTGATGGAGAAGGGGATGCACGGGGGCATCCCCAAGCTTAGACGCTTGAGTATTCTTGAATATTTCTTGGGGGTGCACGGGGGCATCCCCAAGCTTGAGCGTTTGACACTCCTGAATCTTTTTATCATCTTCCCTCGCACACTTGAAAACTCCCTTCATACATAACTCATCATAATCTGATTAGCGAGGTTAGTACCCATAATAAAATAATTGTACCTTGCTGGAAATAAGGATATTCTTGAAGGTCTACTGTTTCTCAAGAATGCCAAAAGGTTTTTGAAAAGAAAAAGCAAGCTCTAGGTTTGCAAAATGAAGGAAAGGCAAAACAGGACAGAATCTGTGAAAAACAGAACAGCAGGTAGTAAATGATTTGTTCGGGGCACTTCTGCAACTCTAATCAAAAAACTCAGAACAGACGCACGAAAGACAATTATATAGAGCACGCTGTCGAAAACATTCACACCAAAAAGATGATCTGGTGATTTTATACGAATTTTTCTATACAAGGACAGAATCTGTTTCCTGGACAGCACGTCACAACTTTTGAACTTTCTTGCAATCAGAGGCTAAACTTGGCACAAAGCTGAAAAGTAAAGATACAATGATGTTGCTACAGTAGTAACAAACATCAAGACCACTAAAACTGAAAGAACAAACTGAAAGCAAAGATAACAAGGGTTGTCTCCCTAGAGCTCTTTCTTTATAGCCATAAAGATAGGCTTAAGACTTTAATGATGCTCTCGTAGGAATAAGAGTTGAAGAACAAAAGAGAGCATCAAGAAGAAAATACCAAACACATTTAAGCCAAACATACTTCCTATGCATAGGAATATTGCAATACAATAATTCATTGAAGCACAAAGCCATAAGCATAGGAAGACAAAACAAGTGCAGCTTCAAAACCTTCAACATAAAGAGAGGGAACTTGATATTATTGAAATATCTATAAGCATATGTTCCCTTCTCATAATAATTTTCAGTGGGATCACGAATAAACTCAACAATATAAGCATCACATAAAGCATTGTTACCATGATCCACATGCAAAAAGGTATCATTACTCTTCATATAAGCAAAATCTTTCTTATTAGGAATAGTGAGAGTAAAGCAATCATAACCATCATGGTAATCATTGTATTTAGGAGGCATATCATAATCATAATAAATTTTATCCTCAATAGTAGGTGGACTGAAAACATCATATTCATCATTGTAATCATATATAGGAAGCAAAGTATCATCAAAGTAAATTTTCTCTTCAAAAGTTGGGGGACTAAAAATATCATGTTCATCAAACGTGTCATCCCCAAGCTTAGAGCTTTCCATGTCATTAGCAATATTGATATTCAAAGAAAGCATACTAATAACATCACCACCATCATGATTGTTATGCAAATAATAAAGTTAAATAGGTTTTTTAATTTTCTCTCCAAACACATCATGTCCCAAAGCAAGGTAGAGCTTATAAAGCTCTCTCATATTTTTGTTGTTTTCCATTAAGCAAAACTAGTGAAAAGACATAAAGAAAACTGAAAGGTAAACTAACAAGACTAAAAAGCAAAGGTAAAAGATAGCGTGCAACTCCCCTATCTTGAAGAGTGGAGTCCCCGGCAACGGCGCCAGAAATTGCTTTGCTAGGTGGCTTCTCACCCCTCGTTGGTTACCCCAAGTGGAAGGTTTGAGATGCAGTGTAGCAGAAGTTTTCCCTTGGCAATACCAAGGATCGTTTTCCCTGAGACTCCCAGTTTCAACAAGAAGGTGTCAACTGCTAACGGCGCTAGATATTAGCAATCAACGTGGACCTGCACACAGATACAAATAACTTTGCTCCCAACGAGTACAGAGAGGTTGTCAATCCCTCCGGCCTTGTCGTTTACAAAGGATCAAACGCAAGTGATAGTAGTGATAGATATAATTGCAATAGTAAGTAAAAGCAGAAAGTAAATAGCGGATGTGATCAATGATGGTAATATGGACCGGAGTCTCATGATGTTCACTAGTGATGTCTCTCTCCCCAAAGACGATAAAACAGCTATGTGAGGTAAACGAATTACAACTTGGCAATTGACAGGACCATGTGCGCAAACCAATGCTGACTACATTGCAAGAAAGGTTGAGGTTCAAAGCATGGGCGGTACGCCGAGGTAAGTAGACCGAAATCCATCTTCATCTACTACTAATCATCCACCTTGAGATATCTATCCAGAACATCTCGCTGGTATTAAGTTGCGAGTCCCACCCATAGTGTAAACTCAAAGCAACAGACAACTGCATTAAAAGAACTTTGCGTAAAGTAAACAGTCCTTCCACCCGCGGGCACAATCACCGTTGTTTTCCCCCTTGTGGCAACAGCACATCCCCTAGACTCATGTTTCTGTCACTCAAGCTAGTCATCGAGGGGCATGAACCCACAATCGAGCATAACGTTCCATCTTGGAGTCACTACCTATTACTTGGCCAAAGCAATAAATAACAACGGAGAACATGCAAGAATTACTTACGAACATGAATATAAAAGAGGTAGATCAAATATATTACTCAAACACAATCTGAACATAATCTCATAATCCATCGGATCCCAGCAAACTCATCATAGCAACAGCATAAGGATTACATATGTGCCTCGATCATGTAGGGAAGCTCACGAGGACTAATTAGTGAAGCACAAGAACGGGAGGAGAACATCACATAGCTACTGGTCATGGACTCATGGTCCAAGGAAGACTACTCACAACTCATCCGGGAGGCGTCCATGGTGGTGGAGAGGCTCCCGGTGGTGATCCTCCCCTCCGGCAGGGTGCCGGGAAGAGTTCTCCTGGTGCTCCCGATCTTGGAAGCGGCGGCGGCGGCGGAACAGAGATGAGATCGCGAAAAAGAGTTCCCGTCTTGAGGGTTTCAGGAGACGCTTTAAATATATGCCAAAGGGGGGCATCAGCGGAGCCTCGGGGGGCCCAGGCGCCCCCCCGGCGCGGCCCAGGGGGGGGCGCGCCGCCAGGGCGCCTGGAGCCCTGGTGGCCCCCCCGGCTGTACTTCGGGCGCACGGTAGCTTCTGGAACGCTGATTTTTTATATAATTTTTCTGGATTTTTCCTGGCAGTTCTCGTAATGTGAAAACCTGAAATACAAAAACAGCCGAAAACAGAAACTGGCACTGGGGTGCACTGAGTTAATAGGTTAGTCCAAATATGATCAAAAGTGTATGGAAGTGTATAAATAACATAGCAATATCACCCAAAAGAGGCATGGAGCAAGCAGAAATTATAGATACGTTTTGGACGTATCAGGTACACTTCCCGAGGAAACAACCCCAGGTCCATAGTATCAATTATATTGGAAAAACTTCAACTATTACTATTGGAGGTTTTGAGTTTCCTATTCCTACTATCAAGAAGGCATATGACATACTTATTGGGGACATACATATACCCATTGAGGTAACATAGTGTTATTCAAAAATTCTCCGGTTTCATGTTACTCGGAAAGAGTTTATTAACAAGACCTGATCAACCTTGTTAATGGATTCCTTTTGATGAGCATGGGATAGGTGAATCTAGATAGCACAAACCTTGTGTACCCTTCTTTTACTTTCTGTTAATTAGGCTAAATAAAAGAAAAATAGCATTATCTGTTTGTTTCCAGACTTATCCGTGCAATAAAAAAATATCCCGAAAATAAAAGTTATCCAAATGCCATGAAAATGAAATATGATTTTTTCTAGAATATTTAAGAAAATATGGCACTGAACACACATCTAGGCGAGCCAACACCTGGCCTCGAGGGCACAGGGCACGCCCCCCCTTCACAGGGCGCGCCCCCTACCTCGAGGGCCCCACGTGGCCCCCCTCCACTTATCCTTTCACCCATGCTCTTCTTCTTCCTCCCAAAAAAAATCCCCAACCAGCTCAAACCCGAGCTCTAGCTCGTTTTGCTGTCATTTTCAATCTCCTTGCTCAAAGCACCATTCACCAAACTGTTTGGGGAGATTGTTTCTTGGTATGTGACTCCTCCATTGGTCCAATTAGTTTTTGTTCTATTGCTTTATTTGTTGCAAATTTGTGCTGCTGTGGTGACCTTGTTCTTGAGCTTGCATGTCAAATTTTCTTGGTCCCAATTAGTTCTAATGCATGATATAGCTTCTAGGCACTTATAGGAGTTGTTGCTATCAATCTTGTTGAGTTTGGTTAACTTTTATTTGCGAGTTACTAAAAATTTCAGAAAATTTCAGAAAAATGTCTAGGAAAAACTTCCAAGGTGGTCCTTAAAGGAAGCAAGGACCAAGGCTCGCATTCCGTGAGCCGGATGATGAACCACCGAGGGATGCTGATGTGCGGCCTTGTGAATGGCCGTCGGATGAATTTATGAGTCAAGAAGGCATCAAAGACGAATTCTACGCATATGTGCGTAACGCTGACCTCGGGGACATCATGCAAGAGAAGTGCATCCAATACCATGTCTTGACTAATAGCTTTGTGAGAAGGTTTAAATTTTCATCTTCACGTAATTCTCACACTGTCTTGTTTGATCTATATGATAAATCTTATACCATGGACTTAGAGGATTTTAATGAAGCCTGCAAGCTCCCACAGTGGGGCAGTATGAGTGATCCTCGTAAATCTGAATTTAGAGAATTTCTTGCTAGTTTTACAGTGGGGAATCCAGAGACATCACACAAGCCACCACTGGGAGCATACATTTTCCTGCTATTCATTACTTTGCTCTCTTTATCGGTAGATGCATAAATGGTAAAGATGAAGCCTGTCACATGTGTGTCCCTGATCTCAGCGTTCTCAGGAGTGCTGTACTAGGTGACAGGCAATATAATTTAGGAGCAATTGTTTCACGTAGGCTACACCATAATGGTTCGAATGGAGATTTATTTGGTGGGATCTATGCTACTCGCATAGCCCGCTATCTTGGTGTGTTTGTGCACCCTTATGATAACCCCCTACCTACTTTATATTTAGACTATAATGCTATGGCTAGTCACCGGTTTATAGAGTGGGATAATCAAACTCTCAAATATCGACTAATCTTTAACCGGCAGCATGCCATCCCTATTGTTCTTCCTGCCCCTACTTTGTTTAACTTTCAGGAGAAAGGAAGATACACTATAACTATGGAAGAGGCAAATGCCTATTATAACATGACAGAGGCAAACCGCCTTCGAGCTGCAGCTCAGCATGCAGCATGTGCTGCATCTCAGTACGACCCCAACTAAAACTTTGATATCCGTCAGGCCAGTACCGGCCATAGACCAACTTAGGCCAAAAGCCTAAGCTTGGGGGAGTACGTATTTCTCACTGACTTACTTTCATATTCACGCTTATTCTAGTTGTCGGTGCTCACACTCTTTCACTGTACCATCCATGCTTAGTTTAATTTTCTTTTTCTTAGGTTTTTTTCTTGTGTCCTAGAAAAAACCAGAAAAACAAAAAAAAAATAGTTGTAGCTTCCAGCTAGTTTACTTTCTTTGCTTGTAGTAGTAATTAAAAATGAAAACCCAAAAAGATTTTCCGTTCTTCTTTTGCTTGTTGGGAGCGTTCCCGTGTAAATAGTTTCTTGTCTTTTTTTAGGGGTTAAGAGTAGAAGACCATGATTAAAATGCTTGTTGGCACTCATATGCTTTGTTGCTGATTTAACATTGAGCCATATTACCTTGTCTTCTCTCTTGTATTAAATGTCTGTAGATTCCAGCTTAGTCCAATGCACGCGCACTATTATTATTTTCCACACCGTTCGGTCGTGCGAGTGAAAGGCAATAAGGATGATATATGATGAACTAATTGAGATGAGAAAAGCTGGTATGAACTCGACCTCTCTTGTTTTTGTAAATATGATTGCTCATCGTTGTTGATTCAGCTTGTTATGAATGAAACATGTTTGCAATGACAATTAGAGATCATAGCTTCTTATGCCATGCTTAATTAGCTGAGAGTTTATAATGGTCTATCTTGCGTGCCAACATGATATTAAAATGGTTGTGATGTGGTATGATGGGTGGTATCCTCCTCTGAACGATTTAACTGACTTGACTTGGCACATGTTCACACATGTAGTTGAAACAAATCAACATAGCCTTCACGATATTTATGTTCATGGTGATTTATATCCTACTCATGCTTGCATTCATTGTTGATTAATTTTAATGCATGTTCATGACCGTTGTTGCTCTCTAGCTGGTCGCTTCCCAGTCTCTTTCTAGCCTTCACTTGTACTAAGCGGGAAATCTGCTTGTGCATCCACTTCCATAAACCCCAAACTTATTCCATATGAGTCCACCATACCTTCCTATATGCGGTATTTACCTGCCGTTCCAAGTAAATTTGTATGTGCCAAACTCTAAACCTTCAAATGAAATTCTCTTTTGTATACTCGAACGGCTCATGTATCAACTAGGGTTGTCTATATCTTCCATGCAAGGTGGGTTATTCTCAAGAGTGGACTCCGCTCATCATTCACGAGAAAATGGCTTGTAATCGGGATGCGCAGTCCCATGCTCTGAATCATAATAATTAAACAAAACTCCCCCAGGGCTGTTGCATGTTTGGACGGTAACCCATGGATTCGGCTGGCCGTGGAGTGTGCTTGTTGGTGGCTGGGGGAGTATAAAATTTTACCATTCTGTTTGGGAACCGCCTATAATGTGCGTAGCATGGAAGATATCGAGATTAATGGTTGTTATGTTGACAATGAAAGTATACCGCTCAAAATGTTATTCAATCTCTTTTTAAAAATCGAGCTCTGGCACCTCTACAAATCCCTGCTTCCCTCGGCGAAGGGCCTATCTATTTACTTGTATGCAGAGTCATCATCCTCTTATCAAAGAGCACCAGTAGGAGAGCACCTCTGTCGTTGCATGTATTACTATTAATTTGCATTGAGTATGATCATGACTGGATCTCTTTTACCATGAATTACAATGTCTAGTCAGTCCTTGATCTTTAAAAGTGCTCTGCATTTATGTTTGGCGGTCTCAGAAAGGGCTAGCGAGATACCATCATGTTATATCATATCATGATTGTTTTGAGAAGTGTTGTCATCCGAGGTTTATTATTATTGCTCGCTAGTTGATTATGCTATTGATGTAAGTAGTCTTGAGATCTGAAAGTTATTGTGAATGTGGTTAGTTCATGATCTTGTTGAAAACCTGAATGCTAGCTTACATATTTACAACAACAAGAGCAAACAGAGTTTGTCAAAGTTTTTCTTTATCACTTTTAGTTTATCAACTGAATTGCTTGAGGACAAGCAAAGGTTTAAGCTTGGGGGAGTGATACGTCTCCAACGTATCTACTTTTCCAAACACTTTTTCCCTTGTTTTGGCCTCTAACTTGCATGATTTGAATAGAACTTACCCGGACTGACGTTGTTTTCAGCAGAACAGCCATGGTGTTGTTTTTGTGCAGAAATAAAAAGTTCTTGGAATCGCCTAAAAATCAGCGGAGATTTATTTTAGAAAATATAAAAAAATACTGGCAAGGAGATCCACACCTGGGGGGCCACGGGCCGTCCTCAAGGGTGGGGGCGCGCCCCCCTTCCAAGGGCGCGCCCCCCTGCCTCGAGGGCAGCCCGGTGCCCCACCGATGTACCCCCAGGTCCTATATATTCCGTTTCGTGGAGAAAAAAAATCAGAGAGAAAGAATTATTGCGTTTTACGAGACGGAGCCGCCGCCAAGCGCTAATCTCTCTCGGGAGGGCTGATGTGGAGTACGTTCGGGGCTCCGGAGAGCGAAGATCGTCGCCATCGTCATCATCAACCTTCCTCCATCACCAATTCCATGATGCTCGCCGCCGTGTGTGAGTAATTCCATCGTAGGCTTGCTGGACGGTGATGGGTTGGATGGGATCTATCATGTAATCGAGTTAGTTTTGTGAGGGTTTGATCCCTAGTATCCACTATGTTCCGAGATTGATGTTACTATGACTTTGCTATGCTTAATGCTTGTCACTAGGGCCCGAGTGCCATGATTTCAGATCTGAACCTATTATGTTTTCATGAATATATGTGTGTTCTTGATCCTATCTTGCAAGTCTATAGTCACCTACTATGTGTTATGATCCCGCAACCCCGAAGTGACAATAATCGGGACCACTCCCGGTGATGACCATAGTTTGAGGAGTTCATGTATTCACTATGTGTTAATGCTTTGGTCCGATACTCTATTAAAAGGAGGCCTTAATATCCCCTAGTTTTTAATAGGACCCCGCTGCCACGGGAGGGTAGGACAAAAGATGTCATGCAAGTTCTTTTCCATAAGCACGTATGACTATATTCGGAATACATGCCTATATTGCATTGATGAACTGGAGCTAGTTCTGTGTCACCCTAGGTTATAACTTCTACATGATGAATTGCATCCGACGTAATTTCCCATCACCGATCCAATGCCTACGAGCTTTACCTATATTGCTAGTTGCTATTTACTTTTCCGTTGCTATTATCACAAAAACTACAAAAACATTATCTTTACTTTTATTGCTGCTACCACCACTATCATATTACTGTGCTACTAAACTATCTTACTGCAGATACTAAGTTTCCAGGTGTGGCTGAATTGGTAACTCAGTTGCTAATACTTAAGAGTGTTCTTTGGCTCCCCTTGTGTCGAATCAACAAATTTGGGTTTAATACTTTACCCTCGAAAACTGTTGTGATCCCCTACACTTGTGGGTTATAAGGGACAATGCTCTAATAAAGATAATCATCACAATTTTTATGACAACTCGATATTACAACTCGATACTACAACAAGTATGACTCTACATGAATGCCTCTGGCGGTGTACCGGGATATGCAATGAATCAAGAGTGACATATATGAAAAATTATGCATGGTGGCTTTGCCACAACTACGACGTCAACTACATGATCATGCATGGCAATATGACAATATGATGCGTGTCATATAAATGGAGCGGTGGAAAGTTGCATGGCAATATATCTCGGAATGGCTATGGAAATGCCATGATAGGTAGGTATGGTGGCTGTTTTGAGGAACAATATGGTGGCTGTTTTGAGGAAGGATATATAGTGGGTTTTGGCATCGGCGAAAGTTGCGCTGTACAAGAGAGGCTAGCAATGGTGGAAGGGTGAGAGTGCGTATAATCCATGGACTCAACATTAGTCATAATAAATCATATACTTATTGCAAAAATCTACGAGTCATCAAAACAAAGCAATCAACGCATGCTCCTAGGGGGAGGTTGGTAGGAGTTAACCATCGCGCCCCCGACCTCCACACAAAGGTTGGCACTCTAAAAATACCTCATGCTCTAACTTCGTCACATAGCGGTTCACCATACGTGCATGATACGGGAATCACTAACCTTAACACAAGTATTTCTCAATTTCACAATAACTCCACTAGCATGACTCTAATATCACTATCCTCATGTCTCAAAACAATTATCAAGCATCCAACATCTCATTCTATTCAATGCACTTAGTGTGGAAATTTTTACTACATTGACATTGGACGTTTATCATGTGAAGACTAGTTTCCTTAGCCTAAACAAATTACCATGCTATTTTAATAGACTCTCAAATAGATATAAGTGAAGCATGAGAGTTCAATAATTTCTACAAAATATTACCACCACCGTGCTCTAAAAGATATAAGTGAAGCAGTAGAGCAAAAACTATTCAACTCAAAAGATATAAGTGAAGCACATAGAGTGTTCTAACAATTTCTAGGCCATATTTAACTCTCTCAAATAGGTGTGTCCAGCAAGGATGATTGTGGCAAACTAACAAGCAAAAACTCAAATTATACAAGACGCTCGAAGCAAAACACATAACATGTTGCGAATAAAAATATAGCTCCAAGTATAGTTACCGATGGATGAAGACGAAAGAGGGGATGCCTTCCCGGGGCATCCCCAAGCTTAGGATTTTGATTATATTGAATTTACTTGGGGTGCTATGGGCGTCCTCAAGCTTAGGCCTTTGCTACTCCTTGTTCCATAGTCCATCAATGCAATACTCAAAACTTCAAAACTTCACAACACAAAACTTAGACAAAAATTCTCGTGAGCTCCGTTAGTATAAGAAAGCAAACCACCACTCAAAGGTACAACAATGAATTCATTCTTTGTTTATATTGGTGTTAAACCTACTGTACTCCAACTTCTCTATGGTTCATATCCTCCAATACTACTCATAGATGCATCGGAATAAGCAAACAACACACGAAAAACAGAATCTGCCAAAGACAGAACAGTCTGTAGTAATCTGCAGGATTCGCCTACTTCTGGAACTCCACAAAATTCAACATAAATCGGTAAATTTTTGGAATTTGTCTACCAATCATCTGCAAAAAGAATCAACTAAAAAGCACGCTCCAGTAAAATCCCACGACTATTTTAGCGAGCGCTAACGATTCTGTTTTTCACAGCAAGATCATATAAACTTCACACAAGTCTTCCCAAAGGTTCTACTTGGCACAAAAACTAAACAAAACATGAAACCACATCTAATCAGAGGCTAGATGCAATATTTATTCCCTAACAGCAACAAAAACAAAAAACAGAAAATTGGGTTGCCTCCCAACAAGCGTTATCGTTTTACGCCCCTAGCTTGGCACGATACAAGATAGATCTAGGTATTGCCATCCTTGGAAGACAATCCATAAGTGGCTCTCATGATAGATTCATATGGTAATTTGATTTTATTTCTAGGAAAGTGTTCCATGCCTTTCCTTAATGTAAATTGGAATCTAATATTTCCTTCCTTCATATCAATAATTGCACCAATCGTTCTAAGGAAAGGTCTACCAAGAATAATAGGACATGAAGGATTGCAATCTATATCAAGAACAATGAAATCTACGGGCATATAATTCCTATTGGCAACAATAAGAACATCATTAATTCTTCCCATAGGTTTCTTAATAGTGGAATCCGCAAGATGCAAATTTAAAGAACAATCATCAAGCTCATGGAACCCTAGCAAATTACACAATGTTTTTGGGATAGTGGAGACACTAGCACCCTAATCACACAAAGCATAGCATTTATGATCTTTTATCTTTATTTTTATAGTAGGTTTGCACTCATCATAAAGCTTTCTAGGTATAGAAACTTCCAACTCAAGTTTTTCTTCATAAGATTGCATCAAAGCATCAACTATGTGTTTAGTGAAAGCTTTATTTTGATTATAAGCATGCGGAGAATTTAGCACGGATTGCAACAAAGAAATACAATCAATCAAAGAGAAATTATCATAATTGAATCCCTTGAAATCCAAAGTAGTGGGTTCATCACTATGCAAAGTTTTAATCTCTTCACTCCCACTTTTAGTAATTTTAGCATCAAGATCTAAAAACTCCGAATCATTGGGACACCTTAAAACATAATCATCTCCAATCCTATTCTCATCAAGATTAATACTAGAAAACAAGAATCTAATAGGAGACACATCAATAACTTTCAGATCTTCATCTTTATTTTCATGATAACTAGAAGAACACGATTTAATATAATCTTCTCTTTTAGCACGCATTCTAGCGGTTCTTTCTTTGCATTCACTAATGGAAATTCTCATGGCTTTGAGAGACTCATTGATATCATGCTTAGGTGGGATAGATCTAAGTTTCAAAGAATCAACATCAAGAGTAATTATATCCACACTTCTAGCCAATTCATCAACCTTAAGCAATTTCTCTTCAAGCATAGCATTGAAATTCTTTTGCGAGATCATAAACTCTTTAACACTAGTTTCAAATTCAGAAGGCATCTTTCCATAGGAGTTGTTGTAGGAATTACCATAATTATAAGAGGAATTACTAGGGAAAGGCCTAGGATTAAAATTACCTCTATAAGCACTGCTACCAAAATTATTCCTACCAACAAAATTCACATCCAAAGATTCATTGTTATTCTCAATCAAAGTGGAAAAAGGCATATCATTAGGATCGGAAGAAGCACTCTTAGCAGCAAACAATTTCATAAGTTCATCCATCTTTCCACTTAAAACACTAATTTCTTCGATAGCATGCACTTTTTTACTAGTAGATCTTTCGGTGTGCCATTGAGAATAATTAACAATAATATTATCTAGAAGTTTGGTAGCTTCTCCTAAGGTGGTTTCCATGAAAGTGCCTCCGGCGGCCGAATCTAAAAGATTTTTAGAAGCAAAATTCAAGCCAGCATAAAAGTTCTGAATAATCATCCATAGATTCAAACCATGTGTAGGGAAATTACGTATCATCACTTTCATTCTCTCCCAAGCTTGTGCAACATGCTCATGATCTAGTTGCTTAAAATTCATAATATCATTTCTAAGAGAGATGATCTTAGCAGGAGGGAAGTACTTAGAGATAAAAGCATCTTTGCACTTATTCCACGAATCAATACTATTTCTAGGAAAAGAGGAAAACCAAGTTTTAGTACGATCTCTAAGTGAAAACGAAAATAATTTCAATTTAACAATATCGTTATCCGTATCCCTTTTCTTTTGCATATTACACAAATCAACAAAGTTGTTTAGATGGGTAGCGGCATCTTCACTAGGAAGGCCGGAGAATTGATCTTTCATGACAAGATTCAACAGAGCAGCACTGATCTCACAAGATTCAGCATCGGTAATAGGAGCAATCAGAGTGCTAATAAAGTCATTGTTGTTGGTATTGGAGAAGTCACACAATGCAATTTGGTATTGTTCTGAGCCATAGTGACAAGCAAGCAATCCAACACACACAAGCAAACAAGAAGCAAGCGAAAGATAAACACACGGCGGAAGAAGGGCAAATAAAACGGCAAGGGTGAAGTGGGGGAGAGGAAAACGAGAGGCAAAAATATAATGCGAAGGATAAGGGTTTGTGATAGGTACTTGGTATATGACTTTTGCGTAAGCCTCCCCGGCAATGGCGCCATAAATTCTTCTTGCTACCTCCTTAGCTTGCGTTGTATTCCCTCGAAGAGGAAAGGGAGATGCAGCACAGTAGCATAAGTATTTCCCTCAGTTTTTGAGAACCAATGTATCAATCCAGTAGGAGACCATGCGCGAGTCGCTCGCACCTGCACAAACAAATAAGAACTTCGCAGCCAACGCGATAAGGGGTTGTCAATCCCTTTACGGTCACTTACGAAAGTGAGATCTGATAGAGATGATAGTTTATATTTTTGGTATTTTTAGTTTAATAAAACAGAAAATAAAAGAAGTAAAATTAAAGTAGATGTAGATTTATATGTTGAGAATAGACCCGGGGGCCATAGATTTCTCTAGTGGCTTCTCTCATGATAGCGATATTCTACGACGGGTAAACAAATTACTGTCGAGCAATTGATAGAAAAGCGAATAATTATGAGACTATCTAGGCATGATCATTTTATATAGGCATCACGTCCGAGACAAGTAGACTGAAACGATTCTGCATCTAGTACTATTACTCCACACATCGACTGCTATCCAACATGCATCTAGTGTATTGAGTTCATACGAACAGAGTAACGCCTTAAGCAAGATGACATGATGTAGAGGGATAAACTCAAGCAATATGATATAAACCCCATCTTTTTATCATCGATGGCAACAATACAATACGTGCCTTGCTGCCCCTACTGTCACTGGGAAAGGACACCGCAAGATTGAACCCAAAACCAAGCACTTCTCCCATTGCAAGAACTATAGATCTAGTAGGCCAAACCAAACCAATAATTCGAAGAGACTTGCAAGGATATTATGAGCACACATAAAAAGTTCAGAGAAGAACCAAATATCTTCCATAGATAACCTTGATCATAAACTCACAATTCATCGGATCACGACAAACACACCGCAAAAAGAGATTACATCGAATAGATCTCCTCGAAGACCGAGGAGAACTTTGTATTGAGATCCGGAGAGAGAGAAGAAGTCATCTAGATACTAGCTATGGACCCGAAGGTCTGTGGTAAACTACTCACAACTCATGGTGAGGGCGATGATGATGATGATGAAGGCCTCCGTGATGGATCCCCCTCCGGTGGAGCTCCGGAACAGGCTCCAAGATGAGATCTCCATGGAAAAAGAAGGTACGGTGGTGGAATTAGGGTTTTCTCTCTCTTCTCAGAGTTTCTAGGGTACGTGGACTTATATAGGAAGAAGGAGGGCACCGGGGCTACTTAAGGAGGCCTCGAGGCAGGGGGCGCGCCCTGGGAAGGGGGGCGCGCCCCCCACCCTCGAGGGCGGCTCCTCGATCCACTGACGTGGTTCTCAAGCTTCCTGTGCGTGATTTTCTCCAAAAATATCTCTCGCGAAGGTTTCATTCCGTTTGGACTCCGTTTGATATTCTTTTTCTGCAAAACCCTGAAATACGCAAAAAAAACAGCAATCTGGACTGGGCCTTTTGGTTAGTAGGTTAGTCCCAAAAACGATATAAAAGTGAATGATAAAGCCCGTTAAACATTCAAGACTTCATAAATAATAGCATGGAACAATCAAAAATTATAGATACGTTGAAGACGTAGTAGCACCCTACAGCCGTGTTCTTCCAACGGGAAGGAGCCCATCTGCGAAACAATGGAGCGCATCCAGGGTTCGTGCTCTTCCCACGGGAACGAGCCCACACATGGCGATGATTGTCTGATCGATTGTCATTGGCTCGACGACCATGAGCACATTAGCCGGTTTGTTAATTACTCAGTGTGCATGGGGGGTGCTATTTGAGAAAACAGAACTATCTCTTTTTCTTGGGGGCGTAGAAAAGTATCTCTGTTGCTCTTGTTTCTTAGTGCTGGTCAGTACAAAGAACTCTCTAATTATTTCTTCTGATACGAGACGAGACGCTGCCTTGACAGACAAATGCATCTAGTTGAATGTACTGTTTCCTGGAACTAGAGCCAAATATCAGGATTTTTTTTATTGAATTACAAAAAACATCGACATTGAAGGGTAGTTTTGCAGAAACCATAATTCTACCGTTCCATTCCAAAAATCACAAATTCTGAGGCTATTTTTTAGCAAAAACCACTAGTCGTCTTATTCGCTGAACATTGTTTATGACAGATGGGACCCGCTGAACAGGTTGATGTGGCAGTGATATAACGAATCGCAAATAGACATAATATCTGAGACTAAAGTGTAAGAAAGTCAGAGTCATCTTTAAAAACACGAAGAACTAAGGTGGACTAGTGCAGTAGCCGGCGAGCTCGAGCTCGAGCTCCACCCCCACCACTCGTTATCGGCCGCCCGGCCTCCTCACCGCTGACTTCGCCACCGAAGAGGACGAAGTGGCGCGGGCCTCCTCTCTCACCCACTCCCCCGTTGGCTTCGGGAACGCGGGCAGCTCGGTCCTCACGACTACAGTGGCTCCGTCGTGCTTCTTCTAGTACTCCAACTCCGACATTGGTGCCGGCACGGGAGCCGCCTGCCTAGACGGCGTGGGAATGTCCGTCGGCTTGCGGGGCTACGATGGCCTGCGGTTGGGGAAGGGCTTCTCAGAAGGGACGATAGGGGGCGGCACCGTGGCCGATGGCTTGGCGGGCCACGGTAGCGCTGGCAATGGCTTCTGGGACGGAGCCGCGTAGGGCCTCCTGGGCTGGAGCACGGGCGTCACTGAACGCGTCGTGCGGCGAAGGGTGCTCCTTGGCTAGCGTGATGGTGAGCGCATCATTCTCGAATTTGGCACGGATGCCGTCGACGCTGCAGTCGAAGGGGAGCTGCAGGTCCTTCTCGAAGCGGCTCCACCTACAGCCCTCCACCGGCCGCTCGCCACGCGTGCACAGGCGGACGCGAGCAGGCAGAGGCAGCGCACTGGTGCGAGCGGCGGCGGCGGCGGTCACGCACCAGAGCAACCCCACCGGATCGGTAGGAGACAAGGTCCCGATTGCTTTTGTTTTCAGGGCCGAGGACCCGATTGCTTTTTTCAGGGGTCTTTTTGCAAAGCAAAATTGTAGATGGATGTAATTGGCTTATTTTTCTGCCATGACACCCTGTCCGGTGGGATCCATATATTTTCCCTTTTTGCCACGTGCTCATGCTATAAGCCGAGTTCCTCACATGCGGTAATCAACATAGCTATTTGCCGAGTTTCGCCACTCGGCAAATAACTTTCTTGTAATGCCATATGGCCCAAAGTTCCCAGGTTGTGCCACATGGCACATTTTGGTTAGTGTAACACTTGGCACAGACCTCTTTGCCGAGTGTAACACGTAAAACTTGGCAAAGTGTTCATTAGCCTTTTCTATTTGCTCATTAAAGCAACTCTGCAATTTGTCACATATATATTATACCATTTAGCACATATATATCATCAAACAATTCATCACATATTACCGAACAAGCACATATAGCATAATAAAATATAGGTCCATAGAAGCAACACGTCACATATATAAGTATGTAGCACTCTCCAACAATGGTTCAAAAGTACATGTGACATAACAAGCATACAAGCAACAAGTCACATATATCAACAACAAATTTAGAACCAACAAGAAGCGTAGACATCAGTGAGGTTACATGGTGTGATAACTATTAGCAGAAGCGTGCCTCTTCACTTGTGTGCCGCCAGATCTTCTGCGATGGCTAGTTTGACATTTTC
The DNA here is from genome assembly GCA_902687465.1 of Secale cereale. Lineage (NCBI taxonomy): Eukaryota > Viridiplantae > Streptophyta > Magnoliopsida > Poales > Poaceae > Secale > Secale cereale. The sequence continues at coordinate 29,458,250 of LR738709.1, read as the reverse complement.
TTGCTGGACATGACTGCAGCTGGCGCAGATCCGAGCATATACGACATGACTCTTATTCCCCTAATTGTACTTTCAGGCACCCCTGCTCTATTTGTATCCTAGAAACCATAAAACAGTTCGCCCCGCTCCGATACGACCATCCCCGGATGAGTACTACACTACTACTCCTTCCCTCCCAAAAAGCTTGTTTTAGATTTGTCTCGCTATGGATGTATATAGACATGTTTTAGAGTTAGATTCATCCATACCAAAATAAATGTAAGACACACTTTACATCCGCATCTAGACAAATTTAACACAAGCTTTTTGGGACGAAGATTAGATATGTCTAATTCCTACAAAGAAATAATCTTCACATATATGCTACTTTCGGTATTGCGGCGCAGTGTATCGTCGGAAGGTGAGGGCCATCATGGTGGGCTACTAGCTAGAGTAAGAGAGAGTGTGGAATTTACCATACCTCCCTAGTAAATTTATTATCTTTTGCTCATCATTTGATGCTTTCCATGTCGCCTTTCACATCACACTTCAAGTACTTTTTCTACTGATTGCAATTTTACATTAGTTAATACATGCGAGAGTGTCAACAATATTGTAACTAGCATTTGTTAACAAAACTAAAACACCACTTACGCACATAGGCATATTCTTGTATCTAAGTGTACCTGCTCCATTAACAAGGATCCCGTCGTTCGTGCTGATAACTGTATGCTTATGATATCTAAAATTGTATTGTTTTCTTTCTTTGTCTTGGTAGGGGAGTTGTGGGCTCTTGGCCCATGTATATGCTTGCAGTACACGATGGATCTAAGTGACCGATCATATAAAATACATGTGTTAATGAATATAGTAAACGCATGGGTTGTACGACAGCAGGCACCTATATATCTTGGAAGTTAGAAAAGTTGTTTATCTTTTTTTTCCGGAAAAACTTCCGATTTATTCATCTTCAATCATGGCAATACAACGAACACCAAAAATGAAAATTACATCCTGATCCGTAGACTACCTAGCGACAACAACAAGCACTGAAGTCGTCATAGTAAGGCCCCATAGAACCAGTACCCAGAACAGTAGTCGCAGATGATGAATAATGTAGATCAGAAGGATCCACACGGAAGACACACAAACATAGACTAACAACGACGAGATCCGACGTATCTAGCATAGTTGGTGGGCGTATGTAGTCCATAGTAAAATCTCTAGAAAAACTCATATTTAGAAAGGATGGAGTACTATCCAGCAAGTCAATTGTAACACCGTCAACATTAATATTCCCACATTCTGGATAACGGGAGAGTATCATCCACCATGTATGGGAGATATATTCTGATCAAGCGCGCGCTCAATCGGTTAATTAGTACTATTCCGGTAATCAATTAAGTGTTTACTTTTCTTTGGAAAAAACAAGTAAAGTAGAGCAGTATATATAATTCCGCATGCATGAATAATCTGAATAATCAGGCAATCACACAATAGAGAACGAGTCAATATGCGAGATAGGGGAACACCTAGATTTGAGCTGGATATGAGGGATGCCAGTCGACCCGGTCGTTTAAGACCCATTTGAAAAGCTCGTTTGGGTCACTTTTTTATGACGGGCCGTCCGATCGGCCTTGTGAGACGGGTTTGGGGCGCCTGACTTACAAGCTCTAACATCTTCTTCTAGCAAAAGAGCGTGCGACATGCATGCAGATCCATCTTCATTTGTGTTCTCCTACCAAATAAATCTGCTGGCATCCACTCTACAATGCTTCTGTCTTGGAGCTACTTACGTTGGTTCAAGGCCAACATACGCGCAAAATAAAAGCAGTACATTTTTCCTTTCGAAATGCACACAAAATGTCAGCCTAATATGGTCATCCGACGGACTGGACTCAACTTGGAAGATGATTTTGTTTACGGAACTATGATTAATTATTTAATTTCGAGTTGAGTGGAAAATATGAGTAGTCAATTTCGTTTACTTGTTCAAAAGTCAGTCTTGGTTTAAAAGGGAAAAAATTACTGGATATTAGACAGTACTAATCAGGGAGACCATGTATATCCATGTGACTACTTGACAAATATCACATCAATTGGACAATCATTTTGCAGGAAACAGTTGAGTTCCCACTTAAATTTCTCTTGTGAAATAATCAATATATTGTTCAAGCCGGCAAAGCTCTACTACTAAATAACTTGCACATTAACACACTGGACTCCACATTGCTTAACTAACTAATCTATGGCAGTACAACGTATAGTCCTTCTGGGGTGTTGTTGTCAGTGGGCCGACCACGCATCAATCGATCTCACCACCTTAATTTTCAACTCACATAACCACCGAAAAGAGAGAGAAGAAATAACCAAGCAGATCAAGTCGCTCATGAATGTAAACATCAGTCCAACTAGATAGACAACAAACCCATGATGACCAATCCCCTTTAGTCTGCTCGACAATTCGCTGCAGATTAAGAAATAGATTTGCCTGTGACACACGTCAAACGCCGTGCTTACCGGACGGATTAGGTGAGTAATGAACTAATTAGTGAGCTTCTAACCAAATCACTAGCTAGCTAGGAGCTAACCTATCTGCTGGTGAGGGGTCATGAATGTAGATACACATGCTAATTACTTCCAAATTCCAATCAGAACGTCCTAGTTAGTTTGCTAACTACTCCCTTACATTATGGGACGGAGGGAGTACTATACTACTTTGATTCCAGATGATAGCTATTTATATCATAATATGTATCATAGTTCATGATTGGAAAATTTTGTGCGAAGTGTATGTCCACCTGTCAGTCCAATTGTGACACAAATCTGCAGACAAAGGGATGTTTTAAGGCAGACATGATGCAATGAACTGGTTGTGTTTGCACATGAATGATTAGTTGTCAACTGATGGCACAGGAAGGCAACCAGTGGTGCATCAAAAACCAACCATGAATCATGTCTTTTTCTGGTGTGGTGTTGATGGATGGTTTCCTTCTTCCAATGATCATCTCAAGTGACATGTTGAATGAAGAAAAGAGAACTTTACAGGGAAAGCAAATCAAGCTGGTATAAACAAACCAAAATGAACTTGCTATAAGCGTAGTTGTTTAGTTATAAATGTGTGGAACAAAAGAACCTAATGCGTAAATGGTGTGCGAATCAAGTGGAAAACATACATAGCTATCACCTCTATGAAACATTGGTACTCCACCATTATAAGGACAAACTGTATGTAATATGAAAATATTTGAATAGCGGTGTTTGACCTCCAGTGCTATGTCAGCTTCTAGCACATGCAAAAACCTCATGAAAAACATAGCACTATGACCAGACCGGTAACAAGAAAATGTGCAGTTTTCGACAATGGAGATGCAACTTTAGGACATGAAATATACCGTTGTGACAATCATTTCATGGTATAACCTGAATCACCCAAATGGCTGTATGACTAGATATTTTCCTGAGAAGGCATTTTGATGCCTGTGTTTCTCAATTAAACTGACACCACAATCACAAAAACCGCAAGTTTTTTCGAATGCTACCCGTATCCCCCTAATTCACAAAAATGGGAATAGTTAACAGGCAAATAGTCTTCGAAATAAGATTCTCACCTTTTTGAAAACAAGAAAAGATTCTGAAATAACCGGATTTGGAACGACCTCTGTAAATTCATTTGAAATTACACAGCAGAAATAGTACTAGGACTAGGAGAGTCCAAGCTTTTGGGAGGTGCATGCGTTGCGGTGGTTGGCTTCCAAGAAACCAGCAAGAGTTGATGAACCGATCATTGATTGTGATGCAATGCCTTTAGTTCACATGTTGATCAACTTTTGTGATGGCGATGTCCCGCAGCAATCAGTGCTTTTGAGTAAGTAAACGCGGCATAAATAAAGGAAAGAAACAAACTTAGCTTGCTTGCTCAAGGCATGCACACATGGCGATGATTGTCTGATCGATTGTCATTGGCTCGACGGCCATGAGCACATTAGCCGGTTTGTTAATTACTCAGTGCGCATGGGCGGTGCTATTTGAGAAAACAGAATTATCTCTTTTTCTTGGGGGCGTAGAAAACTATCTCTGTTGCTCTTGTTTCTTAGTGCTGGTCAGTACAAAGCATTCTCTAATTATTTCTTCTGATACTGAGACGGGACCCTGCCTTGGCAGACAAAGGCATCTAGTTGAATGTACAGTTTCCTGGAACTAGAGCCAAATATCTGGATTTTTTTTATTGAATTACAAAAAACATCGACATTGAAGGATAGCTTTGCAGAAACCACAATTCTACCGTTCCATTCCAAAAATCACAAATTCTGAGGCTATTTTTTTGCAAAAACCACTACTGGTCTTATTCGCTAAGCCTTGTTTATGACAGATGGGACCCGCTGACCAGGTTGATGTGGCAGTGATATAACGAATCGCAAATAGACATAATATATGAGACTAAAGTGTAAAAAAGTCGGAGTCATCTTTAAAAAAACGAAGAAATAAGGTGGACTGGTGCAGTAGCCGGCAAGCTCGAGCTCCACCCCCACCACTCGTTATCGGCCGCCCGGCCTCCTCACCGTTGACTTCGCCGCCGAAGAGGACGAAGTGGCGTGGGCCTCCTCTCTCACCCACTCCCCCATTGGCTTCGGGAACGCGGGCAGCTCGGTCCTCATGACGGCAGTTACTTCGTCGTGCTTCTTCTAGTACTCCAACTCCGACATTGGTGCCGGCACGGGAGCCGCCTGCCTAGACGGCATGGGAATGTCCGTCGGCTTGCAGGGCTACGATGGCCTGCGGTTAGGGAAGGGCTTCTCAGAAGGGAGAATAGGGGGCGGCACCGTGGCCGATGGCTTGGCGGGCCCCGGTAGCGCGGGCGATGGCTTTTGGGACGGAGCCGCGTAGGGCCTCCTGGGCTCGAGCACGGGCGTCACTGCACGCGTCGTGCGGCGAAGGGTGCTCCTTGGCTAGGGTGATGGTGAGCGCATCGTTCTCGAATTTGGCACGGATGTCGTCGACGCCGCAGTCGAAGGGGAGCTGCAGGTCCTTCTCGAAGCGGCTCCACCTACAGCCCTCCACCGGCCGCTCGCCGCGCGTGCACAGGCGGACGCGAGCAGGCAGAGGCAGCGCACTGGCGCGAGCGGTGGCGGCTGCGGCCACGCACCAGAGCAATCCCACCGGATCGGTAGGAGAAAGGTCCCTATTGCTTTTGTTTTCAGGGCCGAGGACCCGATTGCTTTTTTCAGGGTTCTTTTTGCAAAGAAAAATTGTAGATGGATGTAATTTGCTTATTTTTCTGCCATGTCACCTTGTCCGGTGGGATCCACCTGTCAAATCATGCCTAAAACGGCCTAAGACACATACTAGTGTTTTTTTTGCAAAAAAATAACGTCAGAACTAGTGATTTTTCGCACAATACTATCGAATTGTGGTTTCTGCAAACCTAATCTTCAATATCGATGTTTTATGTAATTCACTCGGATTTGTTTTGAAGGAAAATATGCGGGCAGGGGCACTGCAGATCCATTCGACACCGACAGTGCATAACGTGATGAAAATAAGTCTTTCACGTGAGCCAGCAGTGCATGACCAGGGATATCAATCCACATCTTTTTTATCTGGCAGGATCTTATCTCCAGATATGTTGTTTCCGAGTTCGTTATGATTCAAGTACTGTGTTCAAACTTCAAAGTCTCAGATCGTGCAAGTAATAAAGAAACGAGTATCCCCCGGCAACGAATGCAACACGATGCACACAGGATACGGCTCAAGTGTTCTTTCCTATATAGCACCACACAATGCGCTAGAGGACCAAAGGCGATGTGTTGACAGGGTGTTGTCGGGATAACAAAAGCGCATGGGCGAAATATCAGGATGAAGGTTCAAGCTAACAACATGATTATATGCTTTTTTTTTCTCTGTGTTCGTTTGTGTTCTAAAAGATGAGCACGTGAATTTGGCGAAGGTGTTCGCCTGGTCTTTTGGAGTCACTATGCTTCCACGTGCCAATAGCAACCCTTGGTCGGTGTCAAAAACGTTCTTATATTTTGTGACAGAGGGAGTAGACAATAATGTGCTTGAGCAGTCATCTAGCATAGGAAACTAAAAAAACTTATATAATGCCTGATGAAAAAATAGTGTATGAAGGGCCTGTTCGGCAATAGGCTAGCTCCCACAAATCTTTAAATCCACGCTCTGCTCGCTAGATCACGCTCCCGCTGACATTTCCCGATCAATGAAACGTGTTCGGCTGTCGAACTCTGGTTGCTTCACTTACTGGGCTTTTTATGTCAAAAAGATGGCCCAAGAAAAATTGTAGAGCGGAAAACGTACTAGCGAGAGAGATACATATCGCACGAAACCATATGTTTCACTTATATGTGGCAAGTTGCTGTAATTTCAACGAACTCCTTCATTTTCAGGATCTACGGAGCTCGGTTATAGCCGCTTCAGAAAATTGAACTGCATCCTTTTCCACTCCGCGCTGCAGACTCTGCGGAGTTACAACATTTGGCGCCGCTCTAGGAGCCAAGTTGTGGAGCAGAGAGAATCCAAATAGGTTCAAAGTAAATCATAAATCTGTCTTAGAATTTTACTTGAGAATCCATTTTGGTAAAAATAAGAAGAATACCCAACACTAACATAAAAATATACACTTCCACCTGAAAATCGCAACTCAATAGTTTAACGCTCTCTTCTAAAGTTGCTAAAGTCATTTGTATTATGGCCTTACGGAATGCCAATATTTGGACTTGGTGCTGGGAAAGCTTAGTCCACATGTTGTTTCTCTGCACTCTCATTTGACATGGAACTTATGTGTCCATCCAAAATTCAACATTAACTTTCAACCTATAGAATTAAATCGTTAATACCAACTCTAGCAGAGTTGCCATATCTGCAGCCACAAGGACACACATGGAAGGGGGGGGGGGGTCCAATTGCACTTTCTAGAATACGGAGGCAATACACAAACTCATAATCGACAAAATCAGAACCTCCAAAGTTTCCCCTCCATCCGCTCGGGTGACTCGGGTGGCGACCAGGGTTACGCATGTGCCGCCACCTTTTCACCTCCCGTTCCTCGTTGTCGGCACCCGAGGTGGTCACCGGACACTAGTAGAAAACAGGGCATTGGTCCAGCCCATTAGCCCCGGTTCAATCTAGAACCGGGTCCAATGGGGGTACTGGACCCGGTTCGTGAGCCCAGGGGGCCGGCCGGGCCACGTGGGCCATTGGTCCCGGTTCGTCTGGACCTTTTGGTCCCGGTTGGAGCGACAAACCGGGACCAATGGCTCTTGCTCCTAGCCCATCACTATTGGTCCCGGTTGGTGATATGAACCGGGACCAAAGGCACCCCTTTAGTCCCGGTTTGTAGCACCAACCGGGACCAGTGAGTTGTCTATATATACCCCCTCACTCAAGAGCAGAGCTCACTGTTCTGTTATTTTTTCTGGCCGAGGGGGAGAGGGGTTAGTGGTGCTCTAGCTCACCTCCTATGCACACAACGTGTTCGGTGGAATGCCCGAGCCACACTAGTTAAGCTTTTCTCCTCTCGAAGCTCTATTTTCTCCGAGATTTGTCTAGGTTTAGCGGTCCGTCACGTCCCGTCCCCGTCTTCGCCGCCGTCGATCGCCCCCGCCGATCTCGTCACCGGCACCACCGTGGTGAGCCTCTTGTTATGTCCATGCTTTTCTTACTTTTATTATTGCTTTAGATAGATATTTGTCTAGTTTTCTTACGTTTATTATTGCTTGTTATTATATAGTGCGATGGTTTTGATATCCGCCCACGTGGGCCCTCGTCCGGTCTACGATTCGGATGTGGTATATTATCTTTAATTTATAACTATTTGTTTTAGTGTTTATGATAGTTATGCCGACCAAACCTGACATGCATAGATGTTTTATTATGTCTAGGAGGTAGTTGAACCGGAAATTCCAACCGACCCTCTTGTGGAGAGGTTAAATTTAGTTGAAGAGGAAAACATTTCGTTAAAGAAAAAATTGGAAAAAATGGAGGAGGAGAAGATGGAATTAGAGTTGCATGTTGCGGAAGTCATCGATGATCACAAGATCAAGATGGACCCTATTGTCGAGAGGTTAAATTTAGTTGAAGAAGAAAACAAATTCTTGAAGGAAAAAATAAAAAATATTGTGGACGAGAAGATGATATTGGAGTTGCATGTTGCCGATGTCGTCGATGATCACAAGATCAAGATGGATGCAATGCGGTTGAAGATTAAAAAGATTAGAAAATATGCCATTCATACTGAGGCTTGGTATCATTATGCCGTTGGATCAATTGTTACCTTGGTTGCGATTATGATAGCATTTGTTTTCGCGTTGAAATGTTTTACATAGTTTCGATGTGTATGGAGAGCTATATGTTGTTAGATGAGAACTATATATGTATGTACTTTGGTTTTAATGTGATGATGAACTTTTATCCATTTGGTCACTTAATTATCTATTTATGATGTTATGTAATGGTTTTTGACACACTTAATTATATATAATGCACGCAGATGAACCGGCAATGGATGTACGGTGACAGACACACCTCCGAGTACATTAAGGGCGTGCGTGAGTTTCTAAATGCGGCTGAGGCAAACAAGCAGAATGGTTTTATGTGTTGTCCATGCACTAAATGTGTGAATACGATGTCTTACTCTAACCGAAAAATCCTTCAGTCCCACCTGATTTACAAGGGTTTCATGCCACACTATAATGTTTGGACGAGGCACGGAGAAATAGGGGTTATGATGGAAGACGGCGAAGAAGAAGAGTACGATGACAACTATGTGCCCCCTGAATACGGTGATGCTGCAATGGGGGGAGCTGGTGAAGATCAAGAGGAACCAGACGATGTGCCCAATGATGCTGCAATGGGTGAAGCTGCTGAAGATCAAGAGGAACCAAATGATGATCTTCGCCGGGTCATTGTCGATGCAAGGACACAATGCGAAAGTCAAAAGGAGAAGCTGAAGTTCGATCGCATGTTAGAGGATCACAAAAAAGGGTTGTACCCCAATTGCGAAGATGGCAACACAAAGCTCGGTACCGTACTGGAATTGCTGCAGTGGAAGGCAGAGAATGCTGTGGCTGACAAAGGATTTGAGAAGCTACTGAAAATATTGAAGAAGAAGCTTCCGAAGGATAACGAATTGCCCGACAGTACATACGCAGCAAAGAAGGTCGTATGCCCTCCAGGATTGGAGGTGCAGAATATACATGCATGCCCTAATGACTGCATCCTCTACCGCGGTGCATACAAGGATCTGAACGCATGCCCAGTATGCGGTGCATTGCGGTATAAGATCAGACAAGATGACCCTGGTGATGTTGATGGCGAGCCCGCCAGGAAGAGGGTTCCTGCGAAGGTGATGTGGTATGCTCCTATAATACCACGGTTGAAACGTTTGTTTAGAAACAGAGAGCATGCCAAGTTGATGCGATGGCACAGTGAGGACCGTAAGAAAGACGGGAAGTTGAGAGCACCCGCTGACGGGTCGCAGTGGAGAAAAATCGAGAGAAAGTACTGGGAGGAGTTTGCAAAGGACCCAAGGAACGTATGGTTTGCTTTAAGCGCGGATGGCATTAATCCTTTCGGGGAGCAGAGCAGCAATCACAGCACCTGGCCCGTGACTCTATGTATGTATAACCTTCCTCCTTGGATGTGCATGAAGCGGAAGTTCATTATGATGCCAGTTCTCATCCAAGGCCCTAAGCAACCCGGCAACGACATTGATGTGTACCTAAGGCCATTAGTTGAAGAACTTTTACAGCTGTGGAATGGAAACAGTGTACGTGCGTGGGATGAGCACAAACAGGAGGAATTTGACCTAAAGGCGTTGCTGTTCGTGACCATCAACGATTGGCCCGCTCTCAGTAACCTTTCAGGACAGACAAACAAAGGATACCACGCATGCACGCACTGTTTAGATGACACTGAAAGTATATACCTAGACAAGTGCAGGAAGAATGTGTACCTGGGCCATCGTCGATTTCTTCCGACCAACCATCAATGTCGAAAGAAAGGCAAGCATTTCAAAGGCGAGGCAGATCACCGAAAGAAGCCCGCCATGCGTACCGGTGATCACGTACTTGCTATGGTCAATGATTTACACGTAATCTTTGGAAAGGGCCCCGGCGCACTAGCTGTTCCGAATGACGCTGAGGGACACGCATCCATGTGGAAGAAGAAATCTATATTTTGGGATCTACCCTACTGGAAAGACCTAGAGGTCCGCTCTTCAATCGACGTGATGCACGTGACGAAGAACCTTTGCGTGAACCTGCTAGGCTTATTGGGCGTGTATGGAAAGACAAAAGATACAGCTGAGGCACGGGAGGACCTGCAACGTTTGCACGAAAAAGACGACATCCCTCCGAAGCAGTATGAAGGTCCTGCCAGCTATGCTCTTACGAAAGAAGAGAAAGAAATCTTCTTTGAATGCCTGCTCAGTATGAAGGTCCCGACTGGCTTCTCGTCGAATATAAAGGGAATAATAAATATGGCAGAGAAAAAGTTCCAGAACCTAAAGTCTCATGACTGCCATGTGATTATGACGCAACTGCTTCCGGTTGCATTGAGGGGGCTTCTACCGAAAAACGTCCGATTAGCCATTGTGAAGCTATGTGCATTCCTCAATGCAATCTCTCAGAAGGTGATCGATCCAGAAATCGTACCAAGGCTAAGGAGTGATGTGGCGCAATGTCTTGTCAGTTTCGAGCTTGTGTTCCCACCATCCTTCTTCAATATCATGACACACGTCCTAGTTCATCTAGTCGACGAGATTGTCATTCTCGGGCCCATATTTCTACACAATATGTTCCCCTTTGAGAGGTTCATGGGAGTCCTAAAGAAATATGTCCGTAACCGCGCCAGGCCAGAAGGAAGCATCTCCATGGGCCATCAAACAGAGGATGTTATTGGGTTTTGTGTTGACTTCATTCCTGGCCTTAATAAGATAGGTCTCCCTAAATCGCGGTACGAGGGGAGACTGACTGTAAAAGGCACGCTTGGAAGGGACTCAATAATATGCAGGGACGGATATTCTTGGTCTCAAGCACACTACACAGTTCTACAGAACTCTACATTGGTGACCCCGTATGTCGATGAACACAAGAACAGTCTGCGCTCCAAACACCCGGAGCAGTGCGACGACTGGATTACACGTGAACACATCAGGACTTTCAGCAGTTGGTTGGAAACACGTGTCAGAGGTGACAACACTGTTTGTGATGAGTTGTACTTGTTGTCCAGGGGACCATCTTCGACTGTATTGATTTACAAAGGATACGAGATAAATGGGAATACATTTTACACGATTGTCCAAGATCAAAAGAGCACCAACCAAAACAGCGGTGTCCGCTTTGATGCAACAACCGAGAGGGGAAAGGACACATATTATGGTTACATAGTGGACATATGGGAACTTGACTACGGACATGATTTTAAGGTCCCTTTGTTTAAGTGCAAATGGGTCAATCTGTCAGGAGGCGGGGTACAGGTAGACCCACAGTACGGAATGACAACAGTGGATCTGAAAAATCTTGGATACACTGACGAACCGTTCGTCCTAGCCAATGATGTGGCACAGGTTATCTATGTGAAGGACATGTCTACCAGACCGAGAAAAAGAAAAGATAAGGAAGCGAATACATCATACGATGAGCCAAAGCGCCACATAGTTCTTTCAGGAAAAAGGGACATCCTGGGAGTGGAGGGCAAGACAGACATGTCTGAAGATTATGAAAAGTTTCATGAAATCCCTCCCTTCAAAGTCAAGGCTGACCCAAGCATCCTGATAAACGATGAAGATTATCCATGGTTACGGCGCAATAAGCAAATGACACAAGCGAAGAAAAAGTGAAGACTTTTTTCCGCAACTATTATGATGATACCATGCCAACTTTGTAACAAACGAGTATGATACCATTGTCCGTTTGTACTATTCAAATTTCAATACTACTTGCACTAACAGAAAGTTTGTAATTGGTTTTACCAGAAAGAATTAAAAAAATAAAGCAAATAACAAAAGAAAATAAATAATGCAGAAAACAAAACAAAAAAACTTGCAAAAAAAATAGCAACAATAAGTATTTTGTTGTAAATAGAAACAAAATAAAATAAATAAAGCAACAAAGAAAATAAATAATTTCAAATTTAAATTATTCAAATTTGAATACTACTTGCACTAACAGAAAGTTTGTAATTGGTTTTACCTAAAGCAATAATATTCACAAAGAAACTCTAAATACAGCAAAAAACAACTTAGAAATAAATAAAGCAAAAAAGGAAAAAAAATTGGGCGCTGCCCAGTGAGCCTGCAAGGCCTACAGCACAGGATGCATTTGGACTATAAGGCCCAGCAAGCTCACAGGGCAGCGCGCAGAGTTAGGCCCAGAAGCCTGCATTTGAGAGGAGCTCGAGAGGGTGAGCGTAGCAGCCCTTATAAACCACTCTCGAGCTCCCTCAGCTAGCGAGGTGGGACTAAACATCCCACCGCACCCGCGCCAGCACAGGGCCTTTGGTCCCGGTTGGTGGCAACAACCGGGACTAAAGGGGGGTATTAGTCCCGGTTCGTCGCACCAACCGGGACCAATGCCCCCCTT
>LR738709.1:29400981-29430517 GCA_902687465.1 Secale cereale | reverse complement strand
GGGGGAATCGGCGCGGTTGCTCACCGCGGTCCTGCAGGTGTGCACGAATGGGCTCGGGGAAGGCTCAGTGGGGCGCAATCGGCGGCGAGGAGGTGGTGGCCGAGGTTGGGGAAGATGATGCTTGCGATGGCGGTGACGCTCCTCGGCTCAGTCCGGAGGGTGGAGAGGGCGTGGAGGAGCGCGGCGGGGCTTCTGGACACCTTCTGGTGACGCGGGGAAGCACCGGACCGCGACGACGACGACGGCTCCGCGGCGGTGACGTTCGGCTATGGGAGATGGAGAAGAGTGGGGAACGAGAGGGAGAGCGAGGAGTGGAGGAGTGAGGCCAGAGGGGTGGTTGGGGCTGCCCTTATCGTCTCCGGCCACCCACTCCAGCGTCGTGGCGCCATGGGGGTGGTGCCGCGCGCGCCGGCGCGTGCGGTGCCGACAGCGCGCGTGTGACCATGGGGAGGACGACAGGTGAGGGGGAGTAGGTAGAAATCGGGAAGATGGGCTGGGCCGATTCCTGTAGCAACGGACCGGCTAGCACAGTAGGTTTTCTATTTCTCTGCTCCTGTAAACCACAACAGCCACTGTTGCAATTATGTGAGCTAACAAAAGATTTTTGCAGGAGGTAGAACTTGTCACATAACTACATCGCAGTATACTGAGATGGCACAAAAAGTGTGGGGGCCATTGGAGAAGGTTAGGCATTTTTAGAAAATGGGAGGGCCAGAATAAATGCTGCTGGAGCACTGAAATAATTGACAGGGGCAATTTGGGAATTCCAAAAATGTTGGTTTCAACATGGAAAATTTTTAGGGATTATTTTCCAGAGGATGAACTATTTTTATTGCATGATAGATGAAATAAATATTTGGCATGAAATTGGAATTTGAATTTGGCTACAATTTAGGTCAAGTGGCAATATGACATGATGATCATGATGACATGGCCACTATTAGAGGGGAATTACTGTAGTGAGATGCTGGGGGTGTTACATTGTGGTGTTGGCATAGATCAAGATTAGGATTTGTCACTCCGAATGTCGGAGAGGTATCTCTGGGCCCTCTCGGTAATGCACATCATAATAAGCCTTGCAAGCAAATGACTAATGAGTTAGTCACGAGATGATGTATTACGGAACGAGTAAAGAGACTTGCCGGTAACGAGATTGAACTAGGTATGATGATACCGACGATCGAATCTCGGGCAAGTAACATACCGATGACAAAGGGAATAACGTATGTTGTTATGCGGTTCGACCGATAAAGATCTTCGTAGAATATGTAGGAGCCAATATGGGCATCCAGGTTCCGCTATTGGTTATTGACCAGAGAAGTGTCTCGGTCATGTCTACATAGTTCTCGAACCCGTAGGGTCCGCACGCTTAACGTTTCGTTGACGATATAGTATTGAATGAGTTATGTATGTTGGTGACCGAATGTTGTTCGGAGTCCCGGATGTGATCACGGACATGACGAGGAACTCTGGAATGGTCCGGAGATAAAGATTAATATATGAGATAATAGTGTTTGACCTCCGGAAGGGTTCCGGAATTCACCGGAAGGGGTTCCGGATGTTTCCCGAAGTGTTTGGGTACGAGAACACTTTATTTGGGCCAAAAGGGAAAGCACACAAGGTTTTTGGAAGGCGCAAAAGGAAGTTTTGCGGAGTCCAGGGGCCAGACGCCAGGGTCCCTGGCGTCTGGGTCCAGACGCCGGGAACCCTGGCGTCTGGCCCTGGAGTCCGAGAAGGACTCTTGCCTTTCGGGTGAAACCGACTTTGTGAAGGCTTTTACTCCAAGTTTTGACCCCAAGGCTCAACATATAAATAGAGGGGTAGGGCTAGCACCCAAGATACATCAAGATACACCAAGCCGTGTGCCGGCTACCCCGACCCTCTAGTTTATCCTCCGTCTAGTTTCTGTAGTGTTTGGCGAAGCCCTGCAGAGATTGTTCTTCATCAACAACCGTCACCACGCCGTCGTACTGCCGGAACTCATCTACTACTTCGCCCATCTTGCTGGATCAAGAAGGCGAGGACGTCATCGAGCTGAACGTGTGCTGAACACGGAGGTGCCGTACGTTCGGTACTAGATCGGGACGGATCGTGAAGGTGCACGACTACATCAACCGCGTTGATAAACGCTTCCGCTTTCGGTCTACGAGGGTACGTAGACACACTCTCCCCTCTCGTTACTATGCATCTAGTAGATAGATCTTGCGTGATCGTAGGAAAATTTTGAAAATACTACGTTCCCCAACAGTGGCATCATGAGCCAGGTCTATGCGTAGATGATATGCACGAGTAGAACACAATGAGTTGTGGGCGATACTAGTCATACTGCTTACTAGCATGTCATACTTTGCTTCGGCGGTATTGTGAGATGAAGCGGCCCGGACCGACATTACGCGTACGCTTACGCGAGACTGGTTTCACCGTTACGAGCACTCGTTGCTTAAAGGTGACTGGCGGGTGTCTGTCTCTCTCACTTTAGCTGAATCAAGTGTGGCTACGCCCGGTCCTTGTGAAGGTTAAAACAGCACATACTTGACGAAACATCGTTGTGGTTTGGTATGCGTAGGTAAGAACGGTTCTTGCTAACCCCGTAGCAGCCACGTAAAACTTGCAACAACAAAGTAGAGGACGTCTAACTTGTTTTTGCAGGGTATGTTGTGATGTGATATGGTCAAGACATGATGAGTTATACGGTTTTGTATGAGATGATCATGTTTTGTAAAGTTATCGGCAACTGGCAGGAGCCATATGGTTGTCGCTTTATTGTATGAAATGCAATCGCCATGTAATTGCTTTACTTTATCACTAAGCGGTAGCGATAGTCGTAGAAGCAATAGTTGGCGAGACGACAATGATGCTACGATGGAGATCAAGGTATCGTGCCGGTGACGAAGGTGATCATGACGGTGCTTTGGAGATGGAGATCAAAAGCACAAGATGATGATGGCCATATCATGTCACATATTTTGATTTGCATGTGATGTTTATCTTATTATGCTTCTTATTTTGCTTAGTACGACGGTAGCATTATAAGATGATCCCTTACTAAATTTCAAGGTATAAGTGTTCTCCCTGAGTATGCACCATTGCGAAAGTTCTTCGTGCTGAGACACCACGTGATGATCGGGTGTGATAAGCTCTACGTTCAAATACAACGGGTGTAAGACAGTTTTGCACAGGTAGAATACTCGGGTTAAACTTGACGAGCCTAGCATATGCAGATATGGCCTCGGAACACTGGAGACCGAAAGGTCGAGCGTGAATCATATAGTAGATATGATCAACATAAAGATGTTCACCATTGAAACTACTCCATCTCACGTGATGATCGGACATGGTTTAGTTGATTTGGATCACGTGATCATTTAGATGACTAGAGGGATGTCTATCTAAGTGGGAGTTCTTAAGTAATATGATTAAATTGAACTTTAATTTATCATGAACTTAGTCCTCGTAGTATTAGCATATCTATGTTGTAGATCAATAGCTCACGATGTTGCTCCCCGTTTATTTTTTATATGTTTCTAGAGAAAACTAAGTTGAAAGATGTTAGTAGCAATGATGCGGAATTATTCCGTGATTTGAGGATTATCCTCATTGCTGCACAGAAGAATTATGTCCTTGATGCACCGCTAGGTGACAGACCTATTGCAGGAGCAGATAAAGACGTTATGAACGTTTTGAGAAAAGCTCGGTATGATGACTACTTGATAGTTTAAGTGCACCATGCTTTACGGCTTAGAACCGAGACTTCAAAAACGTTTTGAAAACCACGGAGCATATAAGATGTTCCAAGAGTTGAAATTAGTATTTCATACTCATGCCCGTGTCGAGAGGTATAAGACCTCTGACAATACTTTGCCTACAAGATGGAGGAGAATAGCTCAACCAGTGAGCATGTGCTCAGATTGTCTGGGTACTACAATTACTTGAATCAAGTGGGAGTTATTCTTCCAGATAAGATAGTAATTGACAAAGTTCTCTAGTCACTATCACCAAGTTAATAGAACTTCGTGATGAACTATAATATGCAAGGGATGACGAAAGTAATTCCCGAGCTCTTCGCGATGCTGAAATCGGCGAAGGTAGAAATCAAGAAAGAGCATCAAGTGTTGATGGTTAATAAGACCACTTGTTTCAAGTAAAGGGCAAAAGGATAGAAGGGGAACTTCAAGAAGAATGACAAGCAAGTTGTCACTCCCATGAGGAAACCCAAAGCTAAACTCAAGCCTGAAACTAAGTGCTTCTACTGCAAAGGAAATGGTCACTGGAAGTGGAACTACCCTAGATACTTGGCGGATAAGAAGGATGGCAAAGTGAACAAAGGTATATTTGATATACAGATTATTGATGTGTATTTTACTAGTGTTCATAGCAACCCCTCGGTATTTGATACTGGTTTAGTTGCTAAAGAGTCGTAACTCGAAATGGGAGTTGCATAATGAACAGAAACTAGTTAAAGGATGAAGTGACGATGTGTATTGGAAGTAGTTCCAAGATTGATATGATCATCATCGCACACTCCCTATACTTTCGGGATTAGTGTTGAACCTAAATAAGTGTTATTTGGTGTTTGTGTTGAACATGAATATGATTTGATCATGTTTATTGCAATACGGTTATTCATGTAAGTTAGAGAATAATTGTTGTTCTGTTTACATGAATAAAACCTTCTATGGTCATACACCCAATGAAAATGGTTTGTTGAATCTCGATCGTGTGATACACATATTCATAATATTGAAGCCAAAAGATGCAAGGTTAATAATGATAGTGCAACATATTTGTGGCACTGCCGTTTTGGTCATATTGGTGTAAAGCGCATGAAGAAACTCCATAGTGATGGACTTTCGGAATCACTTGATTATGAATCACTTGGTGCTTGCGAACCATGCCTCATGGGCAAGATGA
Organism: Secale cereale; assembly: GCA_902687465.1. Lineage (NCBI taxonomy): Eukaryota > Viridiplantae > Streptophyta > Magnoliopsida > Poales > Poaceae > Secale > Secale cereale. The sequence goes on along the minus strand of LR738709.1, from coordinate 29,425,606 downwards.
CTAAAACTCCGTTCTCCGGAACTGTGGAGCAAGCAACAGAGTTGTTGGAAATCATACATACTGATGTATGCGGACCAATAAGTGTTGAAGCTCGCGGCGTGTATCGTTATTTTCTGACCTTCACTGATGATTTGAGCAGATATGGGTATATCTACTTAATGAAGCACAAGTCTGAAACATTTGAAAAGTTCAAAGAATTTCAGAGTGAAGTGGAGAATCATCATAACAGAAAATAAGAGTTTCTACGATATGATCGTAGAGGTAAAATATTTGAGTTAGCGAGTTTGGCCTTCAGTAAAAACAATGTGAAATAGTTTCACTACTCACGCCACCTGGAACACCATAGTGTAATGGTGTGTCGGAACGTCATAACCGTACTTTATTAGATATGGTACGATCGATGATGTCTCTTACCGATCTACCACTATCGCTTTTGGGGTTATGCATTAGAGATAGCTACATTCACGTTAAATAGGGCACCATCTAAATCCGTGGAGATGACACCGTATGAACTGTGGTTTGACGAGAAACCTAAATTGTCATTTCTTTAAGTTTGGGACTACGATGCTTATGTGAAAAAGTTTCAACATGATAAGCTCGAACCCAAATCGGAGAAGTAAATCTTCATAGGATACCCAAAAGAAACTGTTGGGTACACCTTCTATCACAGATCCGAAGGCAAGGTCTTTGTTGCTAAGAGTGGATCCTTTCTAGAGAAGGAGTTTCTCTCGAAAGAAGTGAGTGGGAGGAAAGTAGAACTTGATGAGGTAATTGTACCTTCTCCCGAATTGGAAAGTGGAACATCACAGAAACTAGTTCCAGTGATTCCTACACCAATTAGTGAGGAAGCTAATGATGATGATCATGAAACTTCAGATCAAGTTTCTGCTGAACTTCGTAGATCAACCAGAGTTTGTTCCGCACCAGAGTGGTACGGCAACCCGGTTCTGGAAGTCATGTTACTGGAACATGATGAACCTACTAACTATGAGGAAGCGATGATGAGCCCAGATTCCGCAAAATGGCTTGAGGCCATGAAATCTGAGATGGGATCCATGTATGAGAACAAATTATGGACTTTGATTGACTTGCCCGATGGTCGGCAAGCCATTGAAAATAAATGGATCTTTAAGAGGAAGACTGACGCCGATGGTAATGTTACTGTCTACAAAGCTCGACTTGTTGCGAAAGGTTTTCGACAAGTTCAAGGTGTTGACTACGATGAGATTTTCTCACCCATTGCGATGCTTAAGTCTGTCCGAATCATGTTAGCAATTGCGACATTTTATGAAATCTGGCAAATGGATAACGAAACTGCGTTCTTTAATGGATTTATTAAAGAAGACTTGTATATGATGCAACCAGAAGGTTTTGTCAATCCTAAAGGTGCTAACAAAATGTACAAGCTCCAGCGATCCATCTATGGACTGGTGCAAGCATCTCGGAGTTGGAATATACGCTTTGATAAGTTGATCAAAGCATATAGATTTATACAGACTTGCGGTGAAACCTGTATTTACAAGAAGTGAGTGGGAGCACTACAACCTTTCTGATAAGTATATGTGAATGACATATTGTCGATCAGAAATGATGTAGAATTTTCTGGAAAGCATGAAGGAGTGTTTGAAAGGAGTTTTTCAAAGAAAGACCTTGGTGAAGCTGCTTACATATTGGGCATCAAGATCTATAGAGATAGATCAAGACGCTTGATAAGACTTTCGATGAGTACATACCTTGATAAGATTTTGAAGTAGTTCAAAATGGATCAGTCAAAGAAGGAGTTCTTCCCTGACTTGTAAGGTGTGAAGTTGAGTAAGACTCAAAGCCAGACCACGGCAGAAAAATATAGAGAGAATGAAAGTCATTCCCTATGCCTCAGCCATAGGTTCTATAAAGTATGCCATGCTGTGTACCAAACATGTTGTGTACCTTGCCATGAGTTTGTCAAGGGGGTACAATAGTGATCCAGGAGTAGATCACTTTACAGCGGTCAAAATTATCCTTAGTAACTGGATGACTAAGGAAATGTTTCTCGATTATGGAGGTGATAAAGAGTTCGTCGTAAAGGGTTACGCCAATGCAAGCTTTGACACTAAATCCAGATGACTCTAAGTATCAATCTGGATGCGTATTGAAAGTGGGAGCAATTAGCTAGAGTAGCTCTATGCAGAGCATTGTAGACATAGAAATTTGCAAAATACATACGGATCTGAATGTGACAGACCCGTTGACTAAACTTCTCTCACAAGCAAAACATGATCACACCTTATTACTCTTGGGTATTAATCACATAGCGATGTGAACTAGATTATTGACTCTAGTAAACCCTTTGGGTGTTGGTCACATGGCGATGTGAGCTAGATTATTGACTCTAGTGCAAGTGGGAGACTGAAGGAAATATGCCCTAGAGGCAATAATAAAGTTGTTATTTGTATTTCCTTATATCATGATAAATGTTTATTATTCATGCTAGAATTGTATTAACGGGAAACTTGGTACATGTGTGAATACATAGACAAAACAGTATGTCCCTAGTATGCCTCTACTAGACTAGCTCATTGATCAAAGATGGTTATGTTTCCTAGCCATAGACATGAGTTGTCATTTGATCAACGGGATCACATCATTAGGAGAATGATGTGATGGACAAGACCCATCCGTTAGCATAGCACTATGATCGTTTAGTTTTACTGCTATTGCTTTCTTCATGACTTATACATGTTCCTATGACTATGACTTATACCCAAAAGAGACTGTTGGGTACACCTTCTATCACAGATCCGAAGGCAAGATATTCGTTGCTAAAAATGGATCCTTTCTAGAGAAGGAGTTTCTCTCGAAAGAAGTGAGTGGGAGGAAAGTAGAACTTGATGAGGTAATAGTACCTTCTCCCGGATTGGAAAGTAGTACATCACAGAAAATTGTTCCAGTGATTCCTACACCAATCAGTGAGGAAGTTAATGATAATGATCATGAAACTTTGGATCAAGTTTCTGCTGAACGTCGTAGATCAACCAGAGTACGTTCCGCACCAGAGTGGTACGGCAACCCAGTTCTGGAAATCATGTTACTAGACCATGATGAACCTACGAACTATGAGGAAGCGATGATGAGCCCAGATTCCGCAAAATGGCTTGAAGCCATGAAATCTGAGATGGGATCCATGTATGAGAACAAAGTGTGGACTTTGGTTGACTTGCCCGATGATCGGCAGGCCATCGAAAATAAATGGATCTTCAAGAGGAAGACCGACGCAGACGGTAATGTTACTGTTTACAAAGCTCGACTTGTTGCGAAAGGTTTTCGACAAGTTCAAGGAGTTGACTACGATGAGACTTTCTCACCTGTAGCGATGCTTAAGTCTGTCCGAATCATGTTATCAATTGCCGCATTTTATGATTATGAAATCTGGCAAATGGATGTCAAAACTGCATTCCTGAATGGATATCTCAAAGAAGAGTTGTATATGATGCAACCAGAAGGTTTTGTCGATCCAAAAGGTGCTAACAAAGTATGCAAGCTCCAGCGATCCATCTATGGACTGGTGCAAGCATCTCGGAGTTGGAATATACGCTTTGATGAGGTGATCAAAGCATATGGTTTTATACAGACTTTTGGAGAAGCCTGTATTTACAAGAAAGTGAGTGGGAGCTCTGTAGCATTTCTAATATTATATGTGGATGACATATTGTTGATTGGAAATGATATAGAATTTCTAGACAGCATAAAAGGATACTTGAATAAGAGTTTTTCAATGAAAGACCTCGGTGAAGCTGCTTATATATTAGGCATCAAGATCTATAGAGATAGATCAAGACGCTTAATTGGACTTTCACAAAGCACATACCTTGATAAGATTTTGAAGAAGTTCAAAATGGATCAGTCAAAGAAAGGGTTCTTGCCTGTATTACAAGGTATGAAGTTGAGTAAGACTCAATGCCCGACCACTGCAGAAAAATATAGAGAGAATGAAAGTCATTCCCTATGCCTCAGCCATAGGTTCTATAAAGTATGCCATGCTGTGTACCAAACATGTTGTGTACCTTGCCATGAGTTTGTCAAGGGGGTACAATAGTGATCCAGGAGTAGATCACTGTACAGCGGTCAAAATTATCCTTAGTAACTGGATGACTAAGGAAATGTTTCTCGATTATGGAGGTGATAAAGAGTTCGTCGTAAAGGGTTACGCCGATGCAAGCTTTGACACTAAATCCAGATGACTCTAAGTATCAATCTGGATGCGTATTGAAAGTGGGAGCAATTAGCTAGAGTAGCTCTATGCAGAGCATTGTAGACATAGAAATTTGCGAAATACATACGGATCTGAATGTGACAGACCCGTTGACTAAACTTCTCTCATGAAGCAAAACATGATCACACCTTAGTACTCTTTGGGTGTTAGTCACATAGAGATGTGAACTAGATTATTGACTCTAGTAAACCCTTTGGGTGTTGGTCACATGGCAATGTGAACTATGGGTGTTAATCACATGACGATGTGTACTATCGGTATTAAATCACATGGTGATGTGAGCTAGATTATTGACTCTAGTGCAAGTGGGAGACTGAAGGAAATATGCCCTAGAGGCAATAATAAAGTTGTTATTTATATTTCCTTATATCATGATAAATGTTTATTATTCATGCTAGAATTGTATTAACCGGAAACTTAGTACATGTGTGAATACATAGACAAAACAAAGTGTCCCTAGTATGCCTCTACTAGACTAGCTCATTGATCAAAGATGGTTATGTTTCCTAGCCATAGACATGAGTTGTCATTTGATCAATGGGGTCACATCATTAGGAGAATGATGTGATGGACAAGACCCATTCGTTAGCATAGCACTATGATCGTTTAGTTTTACTGCTATTGCTTTCTTCATGACTTATACATGTTCCTATGACTATGAGATTATGCAACTCCCGAATACCGGAGGAACACCTTGTGTGCTATCAAACGTCACAACGTAACTGGGTGATTATAAAGATGCTCTACAGGTGTTTCCGAAGGTGTTTGTGGTGTTGGCATAGATCAAGATTAGGATTTGTCACTCCGAATGTCGGAGAGGTATCTCTGGGCCCTCTCGGTAATGCACATCATAATAAGCCTTGCAAGCAAATGACTAATAAGTTAGTCACGAGATGATGTATTACGGAACGAGTAAAGAGACTTGCCGGTAACGAGATTGAACTAGGTATGATGATACCGACGATCGAATCTCGGGCAAGTAACATACCGATGACAAAGGGAATAACGTATGTTGTTATGCGGTTCGACCGATAAAGATCTTCGTAGAATATGTAGGAGCCAATATGGGCATCCAGGTTCCGCTATTGGTTATTGACCAGAGAAGTGTCTCGGTCATGTCTACATAGTTCTCGAACCCGTAGGGTCCGCACGCTTAACGTTTCGTTGACGATATAGTATTGAATGAGTTATGTATGTTGGTGACCGAATGTTGTTCGGAGTCCCGGATGTGATCACGGACATGACGAGGAACTCCGGAATGGTCCGGAGATAAAGATTAATATATGAGATAATAGTGTTTGACCTCCGGAAGGGTTCCGGAATTCACCGGAAGGGGTTCCCGATGTTTCCCGAAGTGTTTGGGTACGAGAACACTTTATTTGGGCCAAAAGGGAAAGCACACAAGGTTTTTGGAAGGCACAAAAGGAAGTTTTGCGGAGTCCAGGGGCCAGACGCCAGGGTCCCTGGCGTCTGGGTCCAGACGCCGGGAACCCTGGCGTCTGGCCCTGGAGTCCGAGAAGGACTCTTGCCTTTCGGGTGAAACCGACTTTGTGAAGGCTTTTACTCCAAGTTTCGACCCCAAGGCTCAACATATAAATAGAGGGGTAGGGCTAGCACCCAAGATACATCAAGATACACCAAGCCGTGTGCCGGCTACCCCGACCCTCTAGTTTATCCTCCGTCTAGTTTCTGTAGTGCTTGGCGAAGCCCTGCAGAGATTGTTCTTCATCAACAACCGTCACCACGCCGTCGTACTGCCGGAACTCATCTACTACTTCGCCCATCTTGCTGGATCAAGAAGGCGAGGACGTCATCGAGCTGATCGTGTGCTGAACATGGAGGTGCCGTACGTTCGGTACTAGATCGGGACGGATCGTGAAGGTGCACGACTACATCAACCGCGTTGATAAACGCTTCCGCTTTCGGTCTACGAGGGTACGTAGACACACTCTCCCCTCTCGTTGCTATGCATCTAGTAGATAGATCTTGCGTGATCGTAGGAAAATTTTGAAAATACTACGTTCCCCAACAAAACCCTCGAGACGGGAACTCTTTTTCGTGATCTCATCTCTGTTCCGCCGCCGCCGCCGCTTCCAAGATCGGGAGCACCAGGAGAACTCTTCCCGGCACCCTGCCGGAGGGGAGGATCACCACCGGGAGCCTCTCCACCACCATGGACGCCTCTCGGATGAGTTGTGAGTAGTCTCCCTTGGACCATGAGTCCATGACCAGTAGCTATGTGATGTTCTCCTCCCGTTCTTGTGCTTCACTAATTAGTCCTCGTGAGCTGCCCTACATGATCGAGGCACATATGTAATCCTTATTCTGTTGCTATGATGAGTTTGCTGGGATCCGATGGATTATGAGATTATGTTCATATTGTGTTTGAGTAATATATTTGATCTACCTCTTTTATATTTATGTTCGTAAGTAATTCTTGCATGTTCTCCGTTGTTATTTATTGCTTTGGCCAAGTAGTAGGTAGTGACTCCAAGAGGGAACGTTATGCTCGATTAGGGGTTCATGCCCCTCGATGACTAGCTTGAGTGACAGAACCATGAGTCTAGGGGATGTGCTGTTGCCACAAGGGGAAAAAAAATGGTGCTTGTGCCCGCGGGTGCAAGGACTGTTTACTTTACGCAAAGTTCTTTTAATGCAGTTGTCTGTTGCTTTAAGTTTACACTATGGGTGGGACTCGCAACTTAATACCAGCGAGATGTTCTGGATAGATATCTCAAGGTGGATGATTAGTAGTAGATGCAGATGGATTTCGGTCTACTTACCTCGGCGTACCGCCCATGCTTTGAACCTTAACCTTTCTTGCAATGTAGTCAGCATTGGTTTGCGCACATGGTCCTGTCAATTGCCCAGCTGTAATTCGTTTACCTCACATAGCTGTTTTATCGTCTTTTGGGAGAGAGACATCACTAGTGAACATCATGAGACTCCGGTCCATATTACCATCATTGATCACATCCGCTATTTACTTTCTTATTTTACTTACTATTGCAATTATATCTATCACTACTATCACTTGCGTTTGATCCTTTGTAAACGACAAGGCCGGAGGGATTGACAACCTCTCTGTACTCGTTGGGAGCAAAGTTATTTGTATCTGTGTGTAGGTCCACGTTGATTGCTAATATCTGGCGCCATTAGCAGTTGACACCTTCTTGTTGAAACTGGGAGTCTCAGGGAAAACGATCCTTGGTATTGCCAAGGGAAAACTGCTGCTACACTGCATCTCAAACCTTCCACTTGGGGTAACCAACGAGGGGTGAGAAGCCACCTAGCAAAGCAATTTCTGGCGCCGTTGCCGGGGACTCCACTCTTCAGGATAGGGGAGTTGCACGCTATCTTTTACCTTTGCTTTTAGTCTTGTTAGTTTACCTTTCAGTTTTGCTTTAGTATCTTTTATCGAAAATCACAAAAATAGTTATATTGCTTGCTTGCTACTATGGGTTCCACCGAGAACACAAAGTTGTGTGACTTCACTAGTCACAACAACGATGACTTTATCAGCACACCTATCACTACACCTGCCATTTCAGCACCTTCATATGAAATTAAACCTGCTTTACTGAACTTAGTCATGAAAGATCAATTCTCCGGTGCTGGAGATGATGCTTCTTTACACTTAAACAACTTTGTTGAACTTTGTGATATGCAAAAGTACCAAGAAATAGATGGTAATATTGTTAAGCTTAAGCTTTTTCCTTTCTCTTTGAGAGGAGGAGCTAAAATTTGGTTTCAGTCTTTGCCTAGAAATAGCATAGATTCTTGGGACAAGTGCAAAGATGCTTTTATTGGAAAATACTATCCACCTGCTAAAATTATCCAACTAAGAAGTAACATAATGAATTTTAAACAATTGGATAATGAACACGTTGCCCAAGCTTGGGAACGTATGAAATCTCTTATCAAGAACTGCCCTACTCATGGTTTGACTACTTGGATGGTTATCCAAACTTTTTATGCAGGCTTGAACTTTACCTCGCGGAACTTGTTAGATTCGGCTGCGGGAGGAACCTTTATGTTAACTACACTTGGTGCTGCCTCGAAGCTTCTCGATGAGATGATGACCAACTATTCCCAATGGCACACCGAACGCGCTCCAACAGGTAGGAAGGTAAACTCTGTCGAGGAGATTTCCTCCCTTAATGAAAAAGTTGACTTGATCATGTCTCTACTTTCGAAGCAATCTTCTATTGATCCTCGTGATGTTCCTTTAAATTCTTTGATTGCTCAAGAACAAGTAGACGTAAATTTTATCTCTAGAAACAATTTCAACAACAATGCTTATAGGAGTAATTTTGGTAGCAATCCTAGACCGTTCCCCTCTAATTCTTATGGGAACAACAATGCTTATCCTAGCACCAGGAACTCCACTACTGAACTAGAGATTATGCTTAAAGATTTCATCACTACCCAAAAAGCTTTTAATAAGAGTGTAGGAGAAAAACTAAAGAAACTAGATGATCTCTCTTCGAAGGTAGACCATTTAGCCAATGAGGTAGAATTGCTTAAAATTAAAACTTCTCCTCTTGAGGAGAGGAAGGTCACTCCTATTAATGCTATTCAAGTACAAATTAATGAAAACATTAGGATGATGGCTAAACTTAAAGAGGGGTGGGCTAGAGAAAGGGAGGAAGAAGATAGAATTAAGAGCCTTCCTACCCACCACACTGTTGCTACTATCCAAGTTGTTGAGGATATCCAAACTCTTAGCACCCAATGCACTCTTGGTCCCATTGGACCTATTAATGGTGATGCTATGACTATAGAAACTACCAAACAAGTGAACCTAAAGGACACCACTACCACTTTACTTGATGCTAGTGACCTTGATTTTGATAATTGCACTCTTACCGAAGTTATTGATTTCCTTCACAAGATGTCTAGAGACCCCCGCACTAGCACGCTTAACCTTGCCTTCACAGAGCATATCACTAATGCTCTCATCAAAGCTAGGGAGGAGAAACTTAGAGTAGAAGCCTCCATACCTAGAAAGCTAGAAGATGGTTGGGATCCTATGATAAAAATTAAGTTGAATAACTTCTCTTGCTATGCTTTATGTGATGTTGGTGCTAGTACCTCTGTTATGCCCAAAAGAATATATGATATGCTTAAATTGAAACCTTTTGATTCTTGTTCTTTTGGTGTTCGTCTCGTTGATTCTTCCATAAAGAAACCTTTGGGGAGGATCGACGATGTTCTTATCGTTGTCAATGATAATTATGTTCCCGTTGATTTCACTATTATGGATATTGAATGTGATCCTTCTTGTCCAATTATTTTGGGACGTCCTTTTTTGCGCACCGTTGGTGCTATCATTGACATGAAAGAGGGTAATATAAAATTTCAGTTTCCTCTCAAGAAAGGGATGGAACACTTCCCTCGAAAGAAGATCAAGTTACCTTTTGAGTCCGTTATACGGGCTAGCTATTCTTTTACTCTTGATAAAACTTGATCTATATGCATTATGCCTAGCTTAAAGGCATAAAAGAAAGCGCTTTTGGGAGGCAGCCCAATGAATAAATTTTATTTTGCTTTTGTTGTTTCTTGATGTTGTTTACTACTGTAGCATCATCATTGTATCTTTGCTTTTCAATTTTGTGCCAAGTATAGCCTCTGATTGCAAGAAAGTTCAAAAGTTGTGACGTGCTGTCCAGGAAACAGATTCTGTCCTTGGATAGGAAAATTCGTATAAAATCACCAGATCATCTTTTTGGTCTGAATTTTTTCGACAGCGTGCTCTATATAATTGTCTTTCGTGCGTCTGTTCTGAGTTTTTTTATTAAAGTTGCAGAAGTGCCCCGAACAAATCATTTACTACCTGCTGTTCTGTTTTTCACAGATTCTGTCCTGTTTTGCCTTTCCTTCATTTTGCAAACCTAGAGCTTGCTTTTTCTTTGCAAAAACCTTTTGGCAATCTTGAGAAACAGTAGAACTTCAAGAATATCTTTATTTCCAGCAAGGTACAATTATTTTATTATGGGTACTAACCTCGCTAATCAGATTATGATGAGTTATGTATGAAGGGAGTTTTCAAGTGTGCGAGGGAAAATGATAAAAAGATTCAGGAGTGTCAAACGCTCAAGCTTGGGGATTCCCCCATTCACCCCCAAGAAATATTCAAGGAGACTCAAGCGTCTAAGCTTGGGGATGCCCCCGTGCATCCCCTTCTCCATCAACATTATCAGTTCGTCTTTCGTTCCACTATATTTTTATCACTTCATGTATTATGTGCTATGCTTGGAGCGTCTTGCTTTTTAGTTTTCTTTAGCTTTTCATAACGAGTCGGAACTCAGCTTTCTTTATGTGGGAGAGAAACACGCTCCACTTCTACCCAGAACATAACATAGAATTTTCATGTCTATCCTTGCTGTGTGTGTTCTTTGTCTTTTAATAGCTACTATCATGCTTAGCTCTTAGTTTTCATGCTTATCTTTTTAAAGAGCTTTCGTTTAGTTGGTTGCTTGAACTCTCTTTAGTCATCATGCTTATCTTATTAAGAGAGTTTGCTTCCGTTGCATTGGTTGATATGTCTATGATAAAGATGTTACGTGCATGATGGCGCTTAGTAGTTCAGGTTTTCTTATGGTTAGTCCCAAATAGCTGGGGGGTTCCCAATGTGTTATTGGAGTACCAACATGATTTGTTTGCCTATGATGTGGTATGATTTAGTAATATCTTCCTTCAAAGAATTTATCTTGATTGACTTGGCGTATGCTCACGCATATTTAAGACTGTAAAGAAAGTCTGTCAAGCCTTGATGATCTTTTATTTCTGAGTAGCGATATAACTTCCATGCCTGATTCAATGTTGCTTTGTCGCTCTGCATGATTATGACCGTCATTGCTCTCTTAGTTGGTCGCTCCCAGTCTTTTGCTAACCTCCACCTATACTAAGCGGACTGACTGCTTGTGCATCCACATCCTTTTAATCCAGTTATGCCATATGAGTCCACCATATCTTCCTACATGGTATTTACCTGCCATTCCTAACGGAGACTTGCATGTGCCATCTCGAAATTATTCAAAGAAAAAAGCATTCCTATTTTGTGCCTCTGTTGTAAGTTCATGAGGAAGTAGTAGTTAATTCATGATCTTTTTAAGTTGGACAAGCTTCACCCCGGGATTGCATGTATAATGTGCAAACCCATAATACGAGAAGGAACTGGCATTGAGTGCGCCCGGCTCAAAAAGATAATATAACAAACAAAGCCTGATGACCCACAACCGTAAGGGATCTATTGCAGCGTTTTCGATAAGTAAGAGTGTCGAACCCAACGAGGAACAGAAGGTATTGATAAGCGATTCTGAGCAAGAAATTACTGCAAGCACTGAAAGATAACTTTTAGGGGTTTTCTCGGTATAAGCAACAGGAAAGTAAAAGCAAGTAATGTAAAAGGTACTGAGAGTAACAAGTGGCCCAATCCTTTCTTACCAAAGGAGAGGCCTAGCAACTGAACTTAAAGACTAAAGCGTTCCTGAGGACACACGGGAGAGGTAGTCATGTGCTTTCGCCATATTCCGTATCGATACTATGTTATGTGTTGATAAGTGTTGAGTGGGTGGATCTATGCTAGTGCACTCTCTAGACTAAGATGAATGCACTCTTATGATTAAACACCTTGCAAACATCCGCAAATACAAGGTAGAATTTAAGGCCAAAGCCTAACCATAGCAATACGATCGAGGATCCATTATTCCCTTATGCAAAAGCGTGCGAACTGGGGTTCAGGTTTCTGTCACTCCGGCAACCCACCATAAGCATTCTTTATACACAATGTATTCTCCTAGGTCCTTAATAAGGCGAAGTGTTGGGTGTTCGACTCACACAACACCACTAGTAGAATGACAACACAACTTAAGTATCAAACAACACATATTACTTCAACAGCATATGACTACTAACAACAAGACTTTCCCCATGTCCTCAATAACTAAGGTAACTACTCACAAGACATAAAAGAGATCATGATTAGTGGGGATAAATATGTGATAAACAATCTGGACATAATAATATTTCTCCAACAAAACTCAATAGCATTCACCACAAAGTAGTAATCAACACCGATGGAGTAGAGAGGATAGGTAGTACGAGTTACAACATGGGTTGTGATTGTAAGATGAGATTTGGATGAAGATGGAGATGGTGCTGGTGTTGGGGATGATGATGATGATGATCTCGATGATGCCCGTGACGATGGTGATGACGATGGCGACGATCTCCCCTTCCGGGAGGTGATCTCCCCGGTGGAATCTTCCCGCCGGAGATGCCCTTTTCTTCTCTGTAGGTTTCCGCCACGGAGCGGCGGTGGAACTCCGTAAAAAGTCTCGTTTTTAGGGTTTTCGGAGAACGGAGAGTATATAGGCAAAAGGGGGCATCCGGAGGTGGGCCAGGGGCTCCAGGCGCCCCCCCGGCGCGGCCAGGGGGGGCGCCCCCAGGCCGCCTGGGCACCCTGTGGCCCCCCTCTGGCTCCCCTTTTGCGTGTCTTCGTGATTCATCTGAAAAATATCTCCCGTCAATTTTCAGGTAATTTGGAGGTATTCTTCTTCAGCAACTCAGCGTCCACTTTTTACTGCTGAATCCTGCGTCTGCTGTTCCGGCATTGGAAAGTTTGCAAACTATGTAAAATAGATCAAAACAACATAAGAACATCATCGTAACGTGAAATATATCAATGAATAGGGATAAATCATGATACAAAATAGTGATGCATTTTGGACGTATCAACACCCCCAAGCTTAGACCTCGCTTGTCCCCAAGCGAATATGAACTCGGTAAACCTGTCCACAAGTTTAGAGAGTGAAGTGTCGATAAATAGAATACGGACAAGAAGCATCATAGTTTCTTTACCAACTCAAATATCCTCAACAGCAATCTTCAACTCATAAGTCCCTTATGAAAGAGTGATAACACTTATATTCGAAAGTAGGGCTAAGGAAACTCATTATATCATGGCAAACATGTCCTTCGGTCAAAGAACAACAAATAGATTTAACTTTTGCTCTTATATTTTGATGAGATCAATTGAAGCTTTTTGAAAATAACATGTTAATAGGCAAGAAGTGAAAGTGTTAACACAAAGGAATATGTTTGCCTTAGCTGGGCATGACAAACAACTTACTTATCGAATGATAATGTCAACAAGGATATGATATGACAAATCTTAATGCAGCTTTATATGAATGAATCCTTATCAACATCAAACGTCTTCTCTCTTTGAGAAATAGAAGGAAGTAGAAGTAACTGACTCAACTTAAAATTAAAAGATAGGCCCTGTTCTAGGGTAGTAGGGAAAACTCATGTGCTATCCTTAAATCAAACAGAATGAAAACAAGTTTTTAGGGGTGCATGATTTGTCAACGAATGCTAATAGATAACTCAATTGCTTTTTGAGCTGGACAAGTTTCGAGGAACGGCTCCCGCACGAGGACGATAACATCCTCTTATTCTCCTTTGTTTATCACTGCCAAAGTTTTCTGATTTCTCATGAACAAAGCGTGAAGGAGGGTTTGTTTGTTATATTATTTTTAAGCCGGGCGCACTCTTTGCCAGTTCCTTCTCGTATTATGGGTTTGCACATTAGACATGCAATCCCGGGGTGAAGCTTGTCCAACTCAAGAAGACCATGAATTAGCTATTACTTCCTCATGAGCTAAAACAGAGGCACAAAACAAAAGATTTTGAACATTTAAGGATAACACATAAATTATATACTTTAGGAGGTGGTAGTGGAATACCACGAATAGGAAGGTATGGTGGACTCATATGGAAGGTATTGGTTTTAAGGGTATGGATGCACAAGCAGAATACCGCTTAGTACAGAGTTAGGCTAGCAAAGGTTTTGAGAGAGCAGACAACTGATGATGACTAAGATGCAAAGCAATATAAAGCATGAACATTGAAATAAGCATAACACATCAAGTTGTCTTCCTTGTCAGCATAACACTTCAAGCATAATAACATAAAGGTTTTGGCTATGTTGATACTTTAAGAAAATCATGCTTGTTGTTATGACCAAAGCTATGTTTGCCAAGATTAAATAAAGTTTCATAGCCATACCTGACATAAGGTCAATACTCCCCATAAGAGTCATCATATAAGGTCGATTGCGTGAAGAGAATACCGAGTGCAGCAAAAGGAACCGATAAACTTCTCATTAATATTCCATCATAAGCGACTCCACACTCACGGATACAATTCCTCACCGAAGGAGCGATAGACCTCAATGCACACACCTATCTCATATGATAACCTCCCTAGACATGATACGACTATACTTGACTCTAAAAGACAAAAGGTAAAGATAAAGATACCGGGCACTCCCCCAAACTTGGAACAAGCCAAGGGAATGCCATTACCCCAGGAGATTTCACTCATCATTCTTGTTGGCGTTGATCACGTAATCCTTGGCGAAACGCTTCCATGGATATCTTGCTAAAGTCTCATATGATAAGCTCGTCTCCTGAATCCTGCATTCAGCACCCAAACTCATGCGCATAAACCTTAGTTCATACTCACAATTCTGGTTATGTAGATCATTAATTTGCCCTTGGAGCTCTATAATTCTTTCTTCAGATGCGGTGATTCTTTCCCACATCTCCTTCATCTCCTTCAGGAAGTAGTTCTTCAGCTCGTTGGTGATGTCAAAGTTAGCTTCAACACCACGCTCGATCATCTTCTTGTACTTGAAGACTTCTTGCTCCACTTCTTCCAGCCTGGCCTGGATGCTCCCCTCCTTGATAGGTCCCTTCAGATCTTCTTGATGAAGGACGCCGTCCTTCATCTGAACAACCTGAGGGTGCTTCTTCACCTCAGCGAGGTAAGGGTTGATGACGTTGACGACGAACTTGTCCTTGGGGGAACTTGGAGAAGCCATGGCACCTAAATTCAGCTGAAAGATTCCCTGGCAGAAACAGATCGAAGAGAAAACACGCGAAATCGCAAGATACGTTGCCGGAACAATCCGGGCAAATATATAGGAAAAATTTATGCACAGAAAGGAAGGTAACGGACCAAAGCGGGGTCGGAGACGGACTCCCGGGTGTCCAGGCGGCCTCCCGGCGCGGCCCAAGGGGGGGGGCGCGCCAGGGGGGCGCCTGGACTCCCTGGAGGTCGTCTCCGGCTCCACTTAGGTTCGGAATTTTACTAATTTTGCAGAAACTCGTAATACGGAACTTTTATGGCGGTTCGCGATGTTTCCTTACCGTACTACATACCTTTTCTTTATTCTGCTTCTGCTGGCGTGGGTTGTTGTGTATATTGTATTCACATCAACATTGACAGGATCTCCTGCTATGTAATGTTTAAGTCTTTGCCCATTCACAACTTGAGGTTTGGTACCTTCAAAATTATTGATCTTAATTGCACCAGACCGATAAACTTCTTCAATATGAAATGGTCCTTCCCACCTGGAAAGTAGTTTACCTGGAGAAAACCTGAAACGGGATCTGAACAACAAAACTTTATCACCAACATTAAATTCACGTTTCAGAATCTTCCTATCATGCCACTTTTTTACCTTTTCCTTGAACATTTTAGCGCTCTCGTAAGCTTCACTTCTCCATTCATCTAGAGAAGTCAAGTTCATGAGACGCTTCTCACCAGTTAGTTTTGGGTCAGCGTTAAGCTCTCTAATAGCCCAGAAAGCTTTGTGCTCTAACTCTAATGGCAAATGGCAAGCCTTGCCATACACCATCTTATAGGGGGACATGCCCATGGGGTTTTTGTAAGCAGTTCTATATGCCCACAAAGCATCTCCTAACTTATTTGACCAGTCCTTTCTATTTCTGTTTACTGTTTTCTGCAAGATCAACTTAATCTCTCTATTGGTGAGCTCAACTTGCCCACTAGTTTTAGGATGATATGGTGAAGCAATTCTATGATTAACATCGTATTTAGCCAAAGCTTTTCTAAAAGCTCCGTGCATGAAGTGTGATCCCCCATCAGTCATGAGATACCTTGGTACACCAAACCTAGGAAAAATTACATCTTTAAGCATTTTCAAAGATGTTTTGTGATCAGCACTTTCAGTGGGGATTGCTTCAACCCACTTGGTCACGTAATCAACAGCTACTAAAATGTGAGTGTACTTGTGTGAAGAAGGAAAAGGACCCATAAAATCAAAACCCCAACAATCAAAAGGTTCAATCACTAGTGAGTAATTCATAGGCATCTCATTCCTTCTACTAATGTTACCAACTCTCTGACATTTATCACAGGCTAAAACATAATTTCTAGCATCTTTAAAGAGAGTAGGCCAATAAAAACCTGATTGAAGAACCTTATGTGCAGTCCTCTCACCGGCATGATGTCCTCCATAGGGACTATCATGACACCGTCTGAGAATGTCCTTCTGCTCATGTTCCGGAATGCATCTTCTCACGATCCCGTCGGGACCTTCTTTGAAAAGATGTGGGTCATCCCAAAAGTAGTGCCTCAAATCATGAAAGAACATCTTCCTTTGCTGAAATGTTAGACCTGGAGGCAAATACTTTGCAACAATAAAATTAGCATAATCTGCATACCAAGGATCGGAAAGAGATTGTACTTTTACAACGGCAAGTTGCTCGTCTGGAAAACTATCGTTAACTGGGATGGGGTCGTGTGGTATATCTTCCATCCTTGAAAGATTGTCCGCCACCGGATTGTCTTCCCCTTTCCGATCAACAATCTGCAAATCAAATTCTTGAAGAAGGAGTACCCATATGATAAGCCTTGGCTTGGCATCCTTCTTTGTCATAAGATACTTAATGGCAGCATGATCAGTATGAATAATAACTTTGGAATCAACAATATACTGCCTAAACTTATCACAAGCAAAAACTACAGCTAAGAATTCCTTCTCAGTAGTAGCATAATTTCTTTGAGCACTATCAAGGGTTTTACTAGCATAATGTATAACATTCAATTTCTTATCAACTCTTTATCCTAAAACAGCTCCAACAGCAAAATCACTTGCATCACACATAATCTCAAAAGGTAAATTCCAGTCAGGTGGTTGTACTATAGGAGCAGTTATTAAAGCTTTCTTAAGGACTTCAAAAGCTTCCTTACAATTTTCATCAAATACAAAAGGAACATCCTTCTGGAGAAGATTAGTGAGGGGTCTCGAGGTTTTAGAAAAGTCTTTAATAAATCTTCTATAAAAACCTGCATGATCGAGAAAACTGCGAATACCTTTGATGTCCCTTGGATAGGGCATCCTCTCAATAGCTTCGATCTTGGCCTTGTCCACTTCAATTCCCCTTTCGGAAATCTTGTGACCAAGAAAAATTCCTTCATTAACCATAAAGTGGCACTTTTCCCAGTTGAGTACCAAATTTGTCTCCTCGCATCTCTGCAAAACTTTATTAAGGTTGTGAAGACAATGGTCAAAAGAAGTCCCATAGACGGAGAAATCGTCCATGAAGACTTCCATAATATCCCCGCAAAAACCATGAAAGATAGCAGACATACACGTTTGAAAAGTAGCAGGGGCATTACATAAACCAAAAGGCATACGTCTGTAAGCATAAGTACCAATGGGACAAGTAAAAGTGGTCTTCTCTTGATCGGCAGTGTTAACATGAATTTGAGAGAAGCCAGAATAACCATCGAGATAACAAAAGTGGGTATTTTTGGATAACCTTTCAAGCATTTGGTCGATGAACGGCAACGGGTAGTGATCCTTCCTGGTTGCCTTGTTCAACTTCCTGTAATCAATACTCATTCTATATCCAATAATAATTCTCTGAGGTATTAATTCATTTTTATCATTAGGAACCATAGTTGTACCTCCTTTATTAGGAACACAATGTACCGGACTTACCCACTTACTATCAGCTATAGGGTAGATGATACCTGCGGCTAGAAGCTTGAGAATCTCAGTTCTCACGACATCCATCATCTTCGGGTTCAACCGTCGTTGATGATCAACAACTGGTTTAGCATCGGGCTCAAGGTTGATAGTATGTTGGCAGATAGATGGACTAATCCCCTTAAGGTCATCAAGGGTGTAGCCAATTGCGCCTCGGTGCTTACGAAGTACTTCCAATAATCGCTCTTCTTCATATCCTGAAAGGTTAGAATTGATAATAACAGGATATACTTTCTTTTCATCTAAATAAGCATACTTGAGCGTATCGGGAAGAGGTTTAAGATCGAACACCGGGTCTTCTTTCGGTTTTGATAAAATTCCCAAAGGTTCAACCGGAAGGTTGTGCTTCAGGATAGCAGGCTGCCTCAAGAATATTTCATCTAGTTCATTTCTTTCCTGCATATGCAAATCATTCTCGTGGTCCTCCATGTATTGCTGCAAAGGATCATTAGGGGGAATAGCAATAGAGGCAATACTTTCAATAATTTTATCATCACTAGTTAAATCAGTACCACGAGGCTGCTTAGAGAACTTAGAAAAATTAAATTCATATGGCTCACCATCGAATTCAACAGAAACTTTACCTTTCTTGCAATCTATTATAGCTCCACAAGTTCTAAGAAAAGGCCTACCAAAAATAATTGGACAAAAATTGTCCCTCTCTGAACCAAGTACTAGAAAGTCGGTAGGGTATTTTACCTTTCCACATAGGACTTCAACGTCCCTCACAATTCCGATAGGAGAGATAGTTGTTATGTTTGCAAGATGAATAGTAACATCAACTTCTTCAAGTTCACAAGGGGAAATCTCACCGATGATCTCTTTATAAAGTGAATAGGGGATAGCACTTGCACTCGATCCCAAATCGCATAGCCCATAATAATTGTGATCTCCTATTTTAACAGATACCACTGGAGTACCTGAAATTGGGCCTTTATTCTTGGCTGTGACAAGGTTAGTGGAAACAGCACAAAAATTTATATTGGAATCCAAAACATCATTAGTAGCAAGGTCTTTAATCAATGCAACTTGAGGATCGACCCTAATCTGGTCCTCAGGCTCATCAACTCTTCTCTCACTTTTATTTATTATGCCTGTCACAAGAGAGTGCTCCCTTATCCTCGTGGGAAAAGGAGGCTTTTCATATATAACTGCAGGCAAAATAGGGTCAGCAACATAAATATCAATATGTGGTTCTTTAAAAGGTTCATGGTGCTGGTCTCTCTTCTTTTTAAAAGAATCAACGTGAGAGGCAAAATTCTTACACAAATCAATCACTAGATGGGAATCAAGACCAATCTTAGAGCAAAAAGTATTGAAGTAATCAGTTTTCACATAGCTCCCAATATAATCATATTCATAATTTATAGCGGGTTCAATACCTTTATAAATTTCCCAATCTTCGGTATTCCTCTAGATTCTTTCAATAAGATCCCACCTTTCTTCAACACTCTTCTTCTGAAATACCCCACTAGAGGAGGCATCCAGCATCTCCTTATCCTGACGGGATAGCCTGGCATAAAAATTTGTAAGTATAATTTCCTTGGGAAGATTATGAATAGGGCATTTGAGCATTAGAGACTTGAATCTCCGTCAAGCTTGAGCAATGCTTTCTCCGTCACGAGACATAAAGTTATAGATATAATTCCTGTCTCGATGAATTTCATGAAGAGGATAAAACTTAGTATAAAAGAGAGACATAAGCTCCTGCCAGTCCAGCAAGTGTGAGTTATCGAGAAGCCCATACCAATCTGAAGCTTTATCTATGAGTGATACGACAAACAATTTCCACATGACAAACTCCCTCGATACACCTGCAAGGTTAAATAATGAACATAGTTGTGACAGATATAGCAAGTGTTCACCGGGATGTCTGTCTCCTGCGTAATGATTAGACAAAACATAATCGATAATACCAGCTGGTATTTTATAAGGCACAATTTCAGTAGGGGGAGGGTCAACCACCACAGGTGTGGGGCGTCTTCCCGCAAGCAACGATCCAATAATAGGGTTGTCCATAAGGACAAGGAGCAGCAAATAGCAAAAATAAAAACAGAATTATAAAAAACTTTCTTACCAGTTTCACTTTACCAATAGCGCTACGCTCCCCGGCAACGGCGCCAGAAAACAGTACTTGATGACCCACAACCGTAAGGGATCTATTGCAGCGTTTTCGATAAGTAAGAGTGTCGAACCCAACGAGGAGCAGAAGGTATTGATAAGCGATTCTGAGCAAGAAATTACTGCAAGCACTGAAAGATAACTTTTAGGGGTTTTCTCGGTATAAGCAACAGGAAAGTAAAAGCAAGTAATGTAAAAGGTACTGAGAGTAACAAGTGGCCCAATCCTTTCTTAGCAAAGGAGAGGCCTAGCAACTGAACTTATAAAGACTAAAGCGTTCCTGAGGACACACGGGAGAGGTAGTCATGTGCTTTCGCCATATTCCGTATCGATACTATGTTATGTGTTGATAAGTGTTGAGTGGGTGGATCTATGCTAGTGCACTCTCTAGACTAAGATGAATGCACTCTTATGATTAAACACCTTGCAAGCATCCGCAAATACAAGGTAGAATTTAAGGCAAAAGCCTAACCATAGCAATACGATCGAGGATCCATTATTCCCTTATGCAAAAGCGTGCGAACTGGGGTTCAGGTTTCTGTCACTCCGGCAACCCACCATAAGCATTCTTTATACACAATGTATTCTCCTAGGTCCTTAATAAGGCGAAGTGTTGGGTGTTCGACTCACACAACACCACTAGTAGAATGACAACACAACTTAAGTATCAAACAACACATATTACTTCAACAACATATGACTACTAACAACAAGACTTTCCCCATGTCCTCAAGAACTAAGGTAACTACTCACAAGACATAAAAGAGATCATGATCAGTGGGGATAAATATGTGATAAACAATCTGGACATAATAATATTTCTCCAACAAAACTCAATAGCATTCACCACAAAGTAGTAATCAACAATGATGGAGTAGAGAGGATAGGTAGTACGAGTTACAACACGAGTTGTGATTGTAAGATGAGATTTGGACGAAGATGGAGATGGTGCTGGTGTTGGGGATGATGTTGATGATGATCTCGATGATGCCCGTGACGATGGTGATCGATGGCGACGATCTCCCCTTCCGGGAGGTGATCTCCCCGGCGGAATCTGCCCGCCGGAGATGCCCTTTTCTTCTCTGTAGGTTTCCGCCACGGAGCGGCGGCGGAACTCCGTAAAAAGTCTCGTTTTTAGGGTTTTCAGAGAACGGAGAGTATATAGGCAAAAGGCGGCATCCGGAGGTGGGCCAGGGGCTCCAGGCGCCCCCCCGGCGCGGCTGGGGGGGGCTCGCCCCCAGGCCGCCTAGGCACCCTGTGGCCCCCCTCTGGCTCCCCTTTTGCGTGTCTTCGTGATTCATCTGAAAAATATCTCCCGTCAATTTTCAGGTAATTTGGAGGTATTCTTCTTCAGCAACTCAGCGTCCACTTTTTACTGCTGAATCATGCGTCTGCTGTTCCGGCATCGGAAAGTTTGCAAACTGTGTAAAATAGACCAAAACAACATAAGAACATCATCGTAAGGTGAAATATATCAATGAATAGGGATAAATCATGATACAAAATAGTGATGCATTTTGGACGTATCAAACCCTCCTTCACGCTTTGTTCATGAGAAATCAGAAAACTTTGGCAGTGATAAACAAAGGAGATTAAGAGGATGTGATCGTCCTCATTCGGGAGCCGTTCCTCGAAACTTGTCCATCTCAAGAAGTGATTGAGTTATCTGCTAGCATTCGTTAACGAAACATGCATAATCAAAAAATTATTACCTCTGTTTTTAAAATCAAGAGCTCTGGTACATGTTTTGTCTCTGTTTCCGACTACGGGTTTTCAACCTTGCCAACAAAAGCCACGGTTCGAGAGTCTCCACCTTCTTTTAAAAGCACCAACTACTGAGAGCATGATTGTCATTCGGAGTGTAATGTGCATTGTCCCAAAGTAGCATTGTTTTTTGCATGATTGTGATATCGTTTATTTTGAAATCATTGTATCTAGTCATCACTTAAACCTTGGAGGTGCCCCTGCATTTATGTGTTGCTTCACTAAAGGGGGCAAGCTAGATATCACTTTATCCTATTTGCACACCATGTTCATTAAAAATTTATTTGATGTTTCAGTATCATATTGTAAAACTTTCAGTTCTTTGTGATTTTCTCATGAGGCAACTTAATTACTACAGATTCATTGTCTCAGTAAGCTTTTGTCATATGACTATGAAAAGTCCTATATGGTTAATAGCATGTCACCACAGAAATTATTCTTGTTATCATTTACCTACTCGAGGACGAGCAGGAATTAAGCTTGGGGATGTTGATACGTCCAAAACGTATCTATAATTTCTGCTTGCTCCATGCCTCTTTTGGGTGATATTGCTATGTTATTTATACACTTCCATACACTTTTGATCATATTTATACTAACCTATTAACTCAGTGCACCCCAGTGCCAGTTTCTGTTTTCGGTTGTTTTTGTATTTCAGGTTTTCACATTACGAGAACTGCCAGGAAAAATCCAGAAAAATTATATAAAAAATCAGCGTTCCAGAAGCTACCGTGTGCCCGAAGTACAGCCGGGGGGGGCACCAGGGCTCCAGGCGCCCTAGCGGCGCCCCCCCCCCCTGGGCCGCGCCGGGGGGGCGCCTGGGCCCCCCGAGGCTCCGCTGATGCCCCCCTTTGGCATATATTTAAAGCATCTCCCGAAACCCTTGAGACGGGAACTCTTTTTCGCGATCTCATCTCTGTTCCGCCGCCGCCGCCGCTTCCAAGATCGGGAGCACCAGGAGAACTCTTCCCGGCACCCTGCCGGAGGGGAGGATCACCACCGGGAGCCTCTCCACCACCATGGACGCCTCCCGGATGAATTGTGAGTAGTCTCCCTTGGACCATGAGTCCATGACCAGTAGCTATGTGATGTTCTCCTCCCGTTCTTGTGCTTCACTAATTAGTCCTCGTGAGCTGCCCTACATGATCGAGGCACATATGTAATCCTTATGCTGTTGCTATGATGAGTTTGCTGGAATCCGATGGATTATGAGATTATGTTCAGATTGTGTTTGAGTAATATATTTGATCTACCTCTTTTATATTTATGTTCGTAAGTAATTCTTGCATGTTCTCCGTTGTTATTTATTGCTTTGGCCAAGTAGTAGGTAGTGACTCCAAGAGGGAACGTTATGATCGATTGTGGGTTCATGCCCCTCGATGACTAGCTTGAGTGACAGAAACATGAGTCTAGGGGATGTGCTGTTGCCACAAGGGGGAAAACAACGGTGCTTGTGCCCGCGGGTGCAAGGACTGTTTACTTTACGCAAAGTTCTTTTAATGCAGTTGTCTGTTGCTTTAAGTTTACACTATGGGTGGGACTCGCAACTTAATACCAGCGAGATGTTCTGGATAGATATCTCAAGGTGGATGATTAGTAGTAGATGCAGATGGATTTCGGTCTACTTACCTCGGCGTACCGCCCATGCTTTGAACCTCAACCTTTCTTGCAATGTAGTCAGCATTGGTTTGCGCACATGGTCCTGTCAATTGCCCAGCTGTAATTCGTTTACCTCACATAGTTGTTTTATCGTCTTTTGGGAGAGAGACATCACTAGTGAACATCATGAGACTCCGGTCCATATTACCATCATTGATCACATCCGCTATTTATTTTCTGCTTTTACTTACTATTGCAATTATATCTATCACTACTATCACTTGCGTTTGATCCTTTGTAAACGACAAGGCCGGAGGGATTGACAACCTCTCTGTACTCGTTGGGAGCAAAGTTATTTGTATCTGTGTGCAGGTCCACGTTGATTGCTAATATCTGGCGCCATTAGCAGTTGACACCTTCTTGTTGAAACTGGGAGTCTCAGGGAAAACGATCCTTGGTATTGCCAAGGGAAAACTGCTGCTACACTGCATCTCAAACCTTCCACTTGGGGTAACCAACGAGGGGTGAGAAGCCACCTAGCACCGCGCCCCGTCGCCGTCGCGCCGCCCCGCCCCGCCGCCGTCGCGCCGCCCCGCCCCGCCGCGCGATGTGAGGGCTTGCTGTTTTTTTTATGTTTATATAAATTGCTGTATATATATATATATATATAGTTGCTGTATATATATATATATATATATATATATATATATATATATATATATATATATATATATGTGTGTGTATGTGTATATATATATGTGTGTATGTATATATATGTGTATATATAGTTGCTGTATATATATGTATGTGTATATATATATTTTTTTCTTAGGAATTTGCTAAATATATATGTTAATTTTTTTTTTCATAGAAAGATTTTTGTTTATATATAGATAGTTACAATTGTGATGTATAGTTGCTGTATGTGATGTATATATATGTGTATGTGGCTATATAGTTTTTTGTTTATATATGCTAAATATATATAGAAAGTTTTATATATGCAAAAGTTACAAATT
>LR738709.1:29378589-29394676 GCA_902687465.1 Secale cereale | reverse complement strand
ATCGGTATAGCACTTGCCCGAGATTCGATCGTCGGTATACCGATACCTTGCTCAATCTCGTTACCGGCAAGTCTCTTTACTCGTTCCGTAACACATCATCCCGTGATCAACTCCTTGATCACATATTGTGCACATTATGATGATGTCCTACCGAGTGGGCCCAGAGATACCTCTCCGTCATACGGAGTGACAAATCCCAGTCTCGATTCGTGCCAACCCACCAGACACTTTCGGAGATACCTGTAGTGCACCTTTATAGCCACCCAGTTACGTTGTGACGTTTGGTACACCCAAAGTATTCCTACGGTATCCGGGAGTTGCACAATCTCATGGTCTAAGGAAAAGATACTTGACATATAGAAAAGCTTTAGCATGCGAACTACACGATCTGTGCTAGGCTTAGGATTGGGTCTTGTCCATCACATCATTCTCCTAATGATGTGATCCCGTTATCAACGACATCCAATGTCCATGGTTAGGAAACCGTAACCATCTATTGATCAACGAGCTAGTCGTTTAGAGGCTTACTAGGGGCATGGTGTTTGTCTATGTATCCACACATGTATCTGAGTTTCCTTTCAATACAATTCTAGCATGGATAATAAACGATTATCGTGAACAAGGAAATATAATAATAACCAATTTATTATTGCCTCTAGGGCATATTTCCAACAGTCTCCCACTTGCACTAGAGTCAATAATCTAGTTCACATCGCCATGTGATTAACACTCACAGGTCACATCGCCATGTGACTAACATCCAAAGAGTTTACTAGAGTCAGTAATCTAGTTCACATCAATATGTGATTAACACTCAATGAGTTCTGTGTTTGATCATGTTATGCTTGTGAGAGAGGTTTGTAGTCACCGGGTCTGCAACATTCAGATCCCTATGTACTTCGCAAAACTTTATGTCATATCGTAGATGCTGCTACCACGTTCCACTTGGAGCTATTCCAAACTGTTGCTCCATTATACGTATCCGGTATCTCCACTTAGAGTTATCCGGATAGGTGTTAAGCTTGCATCGACGTAACTCTTTACGTTGAACTCTTTATCACCTCCATAACCGAGAAACATTTCCTTATTCCTCTAAGGATAATTTTGACCACTATCGAGTAATCCACTCCTGGATCACCTTTGTACCCTCTTGCCAGACATGTGGCAAGGCACACATCAGGTGCAGTACTTAGCATGGCATACCGTATAGAGCCTATGACAAAAGCATAGGGGACGACCTTCGTCCTTCCTCTTCCTTCTGCCGTGGTCAAGTTTTGAGTCTTACTCAACTTCACACCTTACAACTCAGGTAAGAACTCCTTCTTTGACTGATCTATTTTGAACTCCTTCAAAATCATGTCAAAGGTGTGTGTTCTTTTGAAAGTATCATCAGGCGTCTTGATCTATCTGTATAGATCTTGATGCCCAATATGTAAGCAGCTTTATCCAGGTCTTCCTTTGAAAAACTCATTTCAAACAACCCTTTATGCTTTCTAGAAATTCTACATCATTTCGGATCAACAATATGTCATTCACATATACTTATCAGAAATGTTGTAGTGCTCCCACTCACTTTATTGCAAATACAAGTTTCCAACAAACTTTGTATACCCAAAAACTTTGATCACTCCATCAAAGTGTATATTCCGACTCCGAGATGCTTGCTCTAGTCCATGGAAGGATCGCTGGAGCTAGCATATCCTTTTAGCATCCTTAGGATCGACAAAACCTTTCTGATTGTATCACATACAATCTTTCCTTACGAAAACTGGTAAGGAAACTTGTTTTGTCATCTATCTGCCAGATTTCATAAATGCAGCTAATGCTAACATGATTCCGACGGACTTAAGCATCGCTACGGGTGAGAAAATCTCATCGTAGTCAACTCCTTGAACTTGTGGAAAACTCTTCGTCACAAGTCGAGCTTCATAGACGGTGACATTACCGTCCACGTCCGTCTTAGTCTTAAAGATCCATTTGTCTCAATGGCTTGCCGATCATAGGGCAAGTCCACCAAAGTCCATACTTTGTTTTGATACATGGATCCTATCTCGGATTTATCGGCTTCTAACCATTTGTCGGAATATGGGCCCACCATCGCTTCTCCATAGTTCGTAGGTTCATCGTTGTCCAACAACATGACCTCTAAGACAGGATCACCGTACCACTCAGGAGTAGTACACATCCTTGTCGACCCACGAGGTTCGATAGCAACTTGATCTGGAGCTTCATGATCACTATCATTAGTATCCTCTTCAACTGTCGCAGGTTTCACAGAAACATCTTTCTGTGTTGCACTACTCTCCGGTTGAAGTGAGGGTTCGAAAACCTTATCAAGTTCTATCTTCCTCCCACTCAATTCTTTCGAGAGAAACTCCTTCTCGAGAAAGGACCCATTCTTAGCGACAAACATTTTTGTCCTTGGATCTGAGATAGAAGGTATACCCAACTGTTACCTTTGGGTATCCTATGAAGATGTATTTGTCCGCTTTGGGTTCGAGCTTTTCCTGGCTGAAGCCATAAGCATCGCAGCCCCAAACATTTAAGAAAACGACAACTTTGGTTTCTTGCCAAACCATACGACGTCGTCTCAACGGACTTAGATGGTGCCCTATATAAAGTGAATGCAGCTGTCTCTAATGCATAACCTTAAAATAACAGCGGTAGATCGGTAAGATACATCACAGATCGCACCATATCTCATAAGGTTCGATTACGATATCCGGACACACCATTACTGTGGTGTTCCAGGGGACTTCAACTGTGAAACAATTCCACAATGTCTTAAGTGATTGCCAAACTCATAATTCAGATAATATCCCCTTGATCAGATCGTAGGAACATGATCTTCTTGTTATGATGATTCTTAATCTTCACTCTGAAATTTTTGAACCTTTCAAACGTTTCAGACTTTTGCTTCATTAAGTAAATATACCATATCTACTCAAATCGTCAGTGAAGATGAGAAAATAACGATATCCACCACACGCCTTAATTCTCATTGGATCACATACATCAGCATGTATGATTTCCAACAAGTCACTTGCCCGTTTCATTGTACCTGAAAACGGGATCTCAGTCATCCTGCCCATGAGGCATGGCTTGCATGTGTCAAGCGATTCAAAAATCAAGTGACTTCAAACGTCCATCAGCATGGAGTTTCTTCATGCATTTTGGGCCAAAATGACCTAAGCGGCAGTGCCACAAAAAGGTGGTACTATCATTATTAACTCTACATCTTTTGGCATTAATATTATCATTATGTGTATCACGAGATTCAATGAACCATTGGGTGCATGACCATAAAGGTATTATTCATGTAAACAGAATAACCATTATTCTCTAACTTAAATGAATAACCGTATTGTGATGAACATGATCTAATCATTTTCATGCTCAACGTAGACACCTGATAACATTTATCAAGGTTCAACACTAATCTCGAAAATAGAGGAAGTGTGCGATGGTGATCTCATCAACCTTGGAAACACTTCCAACACACATCGTCACCTTGCCCTTAGCTAGTCTCCGTTCAGTCCGTAGCTTTTGCTTCAAGTCACTAATAATAGCAACTGAACTGGTATCCAATACCCAGGTGCTACAAGGAGTACTACTAAGGTACACATCAATAACACGTATATCAAATATACTTTGTTGAAGTTGCCAGCTTTTCTTATCTACCATGTATTTGGGGTGGTTCCGCTACCATGTGACCGTTCCCCTTACAATAGAAGCACTTAGTCTCGAGGTTTGGGTTCAACCATGGGTTCCTTCATCAGAGTGACAACAGGTTTGCCATTCATGAAGTTTCCCTTCCAGCCCTTACCCTTTTGAAACCAGTGGTCTTGCTAAACCATCAACACTTGATGCTCCTTCTTGATCTCTACTTTTGCGGTACTAAGAACCGCTGACAGCACCGGGATTATCCATCCTTTGCATGTCATAGTTCATCACGAAGTTCTAGTAGCTTGGTGATAGTGTCTAGAGAATTCCGTCAACCACTATCTCACCTGGAAGATTAACTCCCACTTGGTTCAAGTGATTTCAGCACTCAGACATTCTGAGCACATGCTCATTAGTTGAGCCATTCTCCTCCATCTTTTTGGCAAAAGAACTTGTCAGAGGTCTCATACCTCTCAACACGGGCACGAGCCTGAAATCCCAATTTCAGCTCTTAGAACATCTCATATGTTCTATGGCGTTCAAAACGTCATTGGAATCCCGATTCTAAGCCGTAAAGTATGGTGCACTAAACTATCAAGTAGTCATCAGGACGTCTCTGTCAGGTGTTCACAACATCCACAGACAACGTTGTAGGGGTTTGCACATCGAGCGGTGCATCAAAGACGTAAGCTTTCTGTGCAGCAGTGAGGACACTCCTCGGACTACGGACCCAGTCCGCATCCTTGCTTACAATATCTTTCAACTTAGTCTTTCTCTAGGATCGTATTAAACAGGGAGCTACAACGCAAGCTATTGATCTACAACATAATTTGCAAAGTCAACTTAGACTATTGTTCATGACAAGTGAGTTTTAACTAATCAAATTACTTATAACTCCCACTCAAATTGACATCCCTCTGGTCATCCGAGCGTGACATGATCCAAATTCACCAACCCAAGTCCGATCATCACGTGAGATGAGGTGGTGTCAATGGTGAACATCTTCATGTTGATCATATCTACTATATGACTCATGCTCGACCTTTCGGTCTTCCGTGTTCCGAGGCCATGTCTGTACATGCTAGGCTCGTCAAGTCTAACCCGAGTGTTCTGCATGTGCAAAACTGGCTTGCACCCGTTGTATGCGAACGTAGAGTCTATCACACCCGATCATCACGTGGTGCTTCGAAACGACGAACCTTCGCAACGGCGCACACTCGGGGGGAACACAATTTTATCTTGAAATTTTAGTGAGGGATCATCTTATAATGCTACCGTCGTCCTAAGCAAAATAAGATGCATAAAAGGATTAACATCACATGCAAATCATAAGTGACATGATATGGCCATCAACTCGTGCTTTTGATCTTCATCTCCAAAGCACCGGCATGATCTCCATCGTCACCGGCGCCACGCCATGATCCCCATCATCATGATCTCCATCATCGTGTCGCCATCGGGGTTGTTGCGCGCCCACCATGCTCTTACTACTATTGCTACCGCTTAGCGATAAAGTAAAGCATTACAAAGCGCTTAATGATTGACACGCAGGTCATATAAAAATTAAAGACAACCCTATGGCTCCTGCCGGTTGCCGTATGCATCGACATGCAAGTCGATATTAACTATTACAACATGATCATCTCATACATCAAATATATCTCATCATGTCATTGGCCATATCACATCACATACATACCCTGCAAAAACAAGTTAGACGTCCTCTAATTTGTTGTTGCATGTTTTACGTGGCTGCTATGGGTATCTAGCAAGAACGCTTCTTACCTACGCAAAGCCACAACGGTGATATTCAAGTTGCTATTTAACCTTCTACAAGGACCGCCTTGTTCTATTCCGATTCAACTAAGATAGGAGAGACAGACACCCGCCAGCCATCTTATGCAACAAAAGTCACATGTCAGTCGATGGAACCGGTCTCATGTACGTGGACATGTAAAGTTGGTCCGGGCCGCTTCATCCCATAATACCGCTGAATCAAGAAAGACTAAGGAGGGCAGCAATTTAAACATCAACGCCCACAAACTCCTTTGTGTTCTACTCGTGATTGCATCTACGCAAGAACCTAGCTCATGATGCCACTGTTGGGTAACGTAGCATGGGAAACAAAAATTTTCCTACGCTCACCAAGATCAATCTAGGAGATGCACATCTACGAGAGGAGAGTTGGATCCACATACCCTTGTAGATCGCTAAGCGGAAGCGTTCAAGAACGCGGTTGATGGAGTCGTACTCGCCGCGATTCAGATCGCCGAAGATCCTAGCACCGAACGGACGGTGCCTCCGCGTTCTTCACACGTGCAGCCCGGTGACGTCTCCCACGCCTTGATCCAGCAAGGAGAGAGGGAGAGGTTGGGAAACCTCCAACCAACAGCAGCACGACGGCATGGTGGTGGTGGAGGAGCGCGGGACTCCAGCAGGGCTTCGCCAAGCGCTGCAAGAGACGAGGAGGGAGAGGGGTAGGGCTGCACCAAGAGGGAGATGTTCTCGTGTCTCCAACAGCCCTAAAACCTCACATATATATAGGGGGAAGGGAGGGCTGCGCCCCCCTTTAGGGTTTCCCTCCCCTAGGGTGCGGCCAGCCCTAGAAACCCTCTAGGGGGGCGGCCAAGGGGGAGAGAGGGGAAGGTGCACCACTATTGGGCCCTAGGGCCCAACTGCATTAGGGTTTGCCCCCCCTACCCTCTTGGAGGCGCCCTGGGACTTGGTGGGGGGGCGCACCAGCCCCCTTGGGGCTGGTCCCCTCCCACACTTACCCCACGCAGCCACCTGGGGCTGGTGGCCCCTCCTGGTGGACCCCCGGGACCCTCCCGGTGGTCCCGGTACATTACCGATATCGCCCGAAACTTTTCCGGTGACCAAAACAGGACTTCCCATATATGAATCTTTACCTCCGGACCATTCCGGAACTCCTCGTGACGTCCGGGATCTCATCCGGGACTCCGAACAACATTCGGTAACCGCGTACATACTTTCCCTATAACCCTAGCGTCATCGAACCTTAAGTGTGTAGACCCTACGGGCTCGGGAATCATGTAGTCATGATCGAGACAACTCTCCGGCCAATAACCAACAGCGGGATCTGGATACCCATGTTGGCTCCCACATGTTCCACGATGATCTCATCGGATGAACCACGATGTCAAGGATTCAATCAATCCCGTATACGATTCCCTTTGTCTATCGGTATAGCACTTGCCCGAGATTCGATCGTCGGTATACCGATACCTTGCTCAATCTCGTTACCGGCAAGTCTCTTTACTCGTTCCGTAACACATCATCCCGTGATCAACTCCTTGATCACATATTGTGCACATTATGATGATGTCCTACCGAGTGGGCCCAGAGATACCTCTCCGTCATACGGAGTGATAAATCCCAGTCTCGATTCGTGCCAACCCAACAGACACTTTCGGAGATACCTGTTGTGCACCTTTATAGCCACCCAGTTACGTTGTGACGTTTGGTACACCCAAAGCATTCCTACGGTATCTGGGAGTTGCACAATCTCATGGTCTAAGGAAAAGATACTTGACATATAGAAAAGCTTTAGCATACGAACTACACGATCTGTGCTAGGCTTAGGATTGGGTCTGGTCCATCACATCATTCTCCTAATGATGTGATCCCGTTATCAACGACATCCAATGTCCATGGTTAGGAAACCGTAACCATCTATTGATCAACGAGCTAGTCGTCTAGAGGCTCACTAGGGACATGGTGTTTGTCTATGTATCCATACATGTATCTGAGTTTCCTATCAATACAATTCTAGCATGGATAATAAACGATTATCGTGAACAAGGAAATATAATAATAACCAATTTATTATTGCCTCTAGGGCATATTTCCAACACTTCGACGCCGGCGCGTGGCGGCACTCCGCCTCCTTCGCCGCCGGCGCGCCCGAGCAGACAGCCTGCTCCTCCTTCTCCGCCTAATCAGCAAGGGCGGAAGAGACCTGCCGCCGCTCCGGCGCCTAAGCAAGTAAAAAAGACAGCCGCTTCGTCTGGTCCGGCGACGTCTACCAGTACAGCCACAGGCGGGAGGCGATGCAGATTCGGTCCTTCTCTCACGCCTCTAGAGAAGTTACCGTACGAGAGGTCCGACGAGGAAAACACGAAGATCGCTGAAGGCGAAGTGAAGGACTTTTTTGAAGGGTTGAAAGCACAGAGACATCCACCTCCGGAGGAGAAGATAGATGCGGTGAAAGCAAAGCGCACTCTTGCTGCCCTGAAGCAACCAGCGAAAAGTAAGCCGAAGGGCAACTATGACCGCATTATTCAAAAGACATTTCAAGATGCCAAGCGGTCCGGAAGTACAAAAAGTGATCAGAGGTTAGCAGAAGGGCGAGCTGGGAAACAAATTGCCCAGCTCGGCGAACAAGCGAACCAATCGTGCCCCCCGCTCAAGGTGTCTAGCGACATGGTCGCTAATGATCCGAGGATGGTGCCCGGTTATACCAATCTTGCAGATTATGCGTCCGACGATGTACACTATGATTTCATGGAAGTGCAGATGCAAAGATACGAGTACGGGAAGCCTCACGTCAAAAATGAAAGATCTCTATCAACGAATATGCGAAGATTGCATGATTGGTACTTGAAAATCTGCAGAGAGTCTGGGGGAGGAATAACTTGTATTTGACAGTTAAACCGGAGCATGACCTCGTTGGAATTGACCTGTTGCCTGTTCCATTTGAGGAGTTCTATCAGTTTTTCAATCAATTGGCCTCGATAAAGCAACGGTCACCTGCTACTGTCTGTAAGTAGTACTACTTCTGTCATTAAGTCTCTCTATATAGCTGATCTTCATTGCATGTATTTATAATTATCCTCACTATATTATGCAGATTGAAGATCGTCGAATTGAAGAAAAGACAAGTAGGTGATATTGGGTTTATTAACACATACCTCATAGATGCAACCGAGGTTAAATTGCGTCCCGACGATACCGAGACCAACTTGCTACGATCATTGGTGGTAAATGAAAACAAAGATATAATACTCTTTCCTTACAACTTCAAGTGAGTGTTAATGTCTTGTGCATATTTGGTTTCCCTTATATATCAGTCAAGGTTATAGTGATGTAATTGATGATCTCATGCATTCGTGCGCAGCTTCCACTATATTCTCTTAGAGATTAAGCTTGAGAAGGGAGTAGTAACTGTCTTCGACTCTAAACGTAAAGATCCCGAGGAGTATGCAGACATGACTCAAATGCTAGCCAGGTAAGTTAAATCGATCAATATTATCCACCATGCATATATATCAGCAACTTCATTTCTGATATCAACTAATTGTTTTCTTTGTCTGGCAGGGCTTGGAAAAAATTCACCAAAAAAGCTCCGGGACTGCCAAAGAAGCTACAATTTAGATACCCGAAAGTAAGTACTATATAGTAGCATGTTCCGCGCGCGCATCTCCTATATCTTGATTCAAGCGCTAGTTTCATCAATACCAATTTGGCATTCTTGCTTATCAGTTTGATTGACCTCTATTTCTTGTAAAGTGGTTGTGGCAGGAACCCGGGAATGATTATTGTGGATACTACATTTGCGAGTCCATCCGCCACACGACCTGTGAGCGGGGCTACACTGATGAACAATTTGAAGTGCATAAGCAATCAATAATATTCACAAATTTATAGCATCATTTCATGTATTGACCCCCTACTTCAAATTAGATGTTTCGGATGCGGGATGAACTCCTAACACCAGATCGTCTGCGAGCAATTCAAGAGGAATTGGCGGCATTCTTCCTTGAACACGTGATCGCTGAAGACGGAGAATACTATGTGGACCATGCATCCATATGTTAGGAGATTATTTTTGTAAGAGATAATTATTGTATATATGTGCCCGGTAGTGTCGGATAGATATACGAGAACTTGTTGTTCGACCAATCTCTCGGAGAAGGAGAGGTGGTCGATATTACTTCTCTCTGTATGCATATATATATATATATATATATATATATATATATATATATATATATATATATATATATATATATATATATATATATATATATATATATGTTGATTATACGATCTTCTGTTTCCTTCGTTTGCTTTACTAGCTAGCTAGCTAGCTAGCGTGTCTAGTCCTCTCTATACGTATGTGTAGTACGTAGCGTCGACCAAGCACGGACATAAGAGAGGACACTTCTCTCTATTAATTAGCTAGCTAACACAATATGAAACACCTAAATTAACCCCCCAAAACCTCCAACCCCCCTCCCCTTTCAAAAAAAAACAAAAACCACAGCCACAGAAATGCTGACGCGTGGATGCCTTTTGGTCCCGGTTGGTACCATCAACCGGGACCAAAGCCCCTCCTGCCTGGGCTCGGCGCACAGGCCACGTGGACACCCATCTGCCCCGGTTCTGGATTGAACCGGGACTAAAGGGTCAGAGCATTAGTACCGACCCTCTTGTCCCGGTTCAGGAACCGGGGCTAAAGGCCCAAACGAACCGGGTCTGATGACCCTTTATCTACTAGTGGGACGAGCTCGGGCGAATGCTGATGACGGTGGCTGCCAGGCTTTCGTTGCTTCGCTCTGTGCGGACAACTCAAGGATCTGAGAGGGGGCCCTTGCTGGTGCGGTCATGGCGCCAATGTGGCGGGCGTCCGGCATGAGGGGCTCCGGTGGGCGTCTACATCGTCACGTGAGGGCATATGACAGCGAGCGACGACAGCTGCTTGCCCCTTTGACTCTTCCTCCCACATTTTATTTTGGCTGAACGTGTCATTGCACCTCTGGATCTGGAACTCGACGCATGCCTGGTTAGTTGTTCAGGATCGTGGGAAACCCTAGGGCACCATTCTTATTCAATGGTGGTGTAGCTGAGAGATGCCCAACATCCACTCTGACCCACTACCCGGACGAAAGTCAAAATTCCTTGCAGATTGGCTGACGCCGGCGCGTTGCATGCCCTACCCTCGTTGGAGGCGTCACCTTGGGTACATTTTGGGCTCCATGAGGGGAGCTGAAGGTGTAGGCTTCGGGTAGTTCCGGACCTCAAGCGATTGGGGTTTGGCGAGCAGTTTGCCTGGTCTTCTCATGGGTGGTGTTACCGGACATCGTGTGCGGCTCTGTCTGGCAGTATGGTGTCTTTGATCTGGCGGAAAGGACAGGGTTCCCCTCCCCGGCAGCCGTTGTGTGTCATTGCTCAGGGCTCCCGGTCCTTCTCTTATGCGGTTCACGAACCTGCCTCAATGCCCTGCTGGAATTTTGTCTTATGGCCAGCCAGCCCAATATTAATTTCAGAAATTCTTACTAAATCCTAGAGGCCCACTTAGCCCATTTGTGCAAGGCAAGGTGCACTACTAAAGTTTAGTCCTACATTGCTATTTTACAGGGAGTTGGACCTCTTTATAAGGGATGCTCTTTCTCCACTGGTACGAGCATTAAAACAAGAGGGAGTTTAGTCCCACATTGCTAGTTTTGGTTGCGGTACTGAAAACGTTTTTCTGTAGTGCACACTGAATTCGAACGGCGCGCCTCTTCGGCTGCAGCCTGTTCGTTTCACCTCCATCTGAACGGCGCGCCTCAGCTCGCACCAGAACTACTTCCTCCTCTCGCCCTCAGTTCCATCTCTGAGCTGAGGCCTCCGAAACCACACCACTTTGGGTCATGTACGGGAGAAGGGTGATAAGGTTTTTGGGGAGCGCTCAGCGCGCCTACTGGCTCATTCATCATGGACGATCGGGTCGCCGACGACTTCTTCCCTGACATCGACAACCTCTTCGACAACATGGCCGGCGAGGACACTGCACCCAAGACCGGGGACTATTTCCTCGACGACGACTTCTTCCCTAACGTCGACAACCTCTTCGACGACATGGCCAGCGAGGACACTGCACCCAAGACCGGGGCCTCTGCTCCTACTACGTATGATCTAATACTCTCTCTGTTTGAGGTTCTGTTTCAGTTCCTACCACTAGTGTCTGCTCTACATATGTTTGGTTCCAGTTTGTATATGCAGATTCTATTTACCTTCTCTCTGTTAGATCGCATGACTTGTTTTATCTCTTCTATATTAGTCATGATTTATCTAATATTTCTGTTAGTAAAATCACTTAGTAAATTGCTCATATTTCCAACAATCCAAAAACCTTATTATAGGCAATTTACCCCAAGTGATTTTGTTGCTTCCATGAGACCTCCTGTGTTTGAGGGTATCCACTATAAGAGATGCCGTGTGAGAGTCGTTCTATGATTTCAAACCATGAGCTGCGATGACGCCACTCTTGGCAAACCTGAAGGAGATTATGATGCTCAATAGGAACAAGCTTTTCTGAAAATGGATACCCTGTTTAGGGCTGCTCTCTTGAGTGTTCTTGGTGAGAACATAGTTGATGCTTATGCGTCAATTGATAATGGAAAAGATATGTGGGACGCACTCGAGGCCAAGTTTGGGGTCTCGGATGCCGGCACTGAGCTGTACATCATGGAATAATTTTATGATTATAGGATGACTGAAGAGCGCTCCATGGTTGAGCAAGCTCATGAGATACAGTCATTTGCTAGAGAACTTGAGCACTTCAATTGCATGCTACTGGACAAGTTTGTTGCCGGTGGTATCATCACTAAGCTTCCTCCTTCGTGGAGGAACTTTGCTACATTACTGAAGCATAAGAGGCAGGAGTTTTCCGTTCCGGATCTCATTGGTACTCTTGATGTGGAAAAAAAGGCGAGAGCAAAGGCGAAAAACTTCCAGCCCCACAAGTTCAAGCACAAGGGCAAGTTTGATGGTAAAGCAAAGTTTGATGGGAAGAACAAGGATGTGCAACACACCAACTTCAAGAAGAAGAATGACAAGAAGAAAGGTGTCTATCATGTGTGTGGAGATCCTGATCATTGGGCTCCTAGTTGCCCTAATCGCTATGACAAGCGTCATCTTGGGAAAGGCGGCAAGACCGTTAATGTTGTCATTGGAGACACTGACATGAAGGATGATGTTGGAAATATGCCCTAGAGGCAATAATAAAAGTATTATTATTATATTTCCTTGTTCATGATAATCGTCTATTATTCATGCTTGAATTGTATTGTACGGAAACAGCGATACATGTGTGAATACATAGACCACAATTAATGAGTCCCTGGTAAGCCTCTAGTTACCAGCTCGTTGATTAACAGATGATCACGGTTTCCTGATCATGGACATGTGATGTCAGTGATAACGGGATCACATCATTAGGAGAATGATGTGATGGACAAGACCCAATCCTAAGCATAGCACGAGATCGTATAGTTCGTAATGCATAAGCTTTTCGGTGTCAAGTATTTATTCCTTAGACCATGAGGTTGTACAACTCCCGGATACCGTAGGAATACTTTGGGTGTGCCAAACGTCACAACGTAACTGGGTGGCTATAAAGGTACGCATCGGGTATCACCGAAAGTGTCTGTTGTGTTGGTACGAACCGAGACTGGGATATTGTCACTCCGTATGACGGAGAGGTACCTCTGGGCCCACTCGGTAAGACATCATCATAATGAGCTCAAGGTGACTAAGGAGTTGGTCATGGGATGATGGTCAGTACAAAGCATTCTCTAATTATTTCTTCTGATACTGAGACGGGACCCTGCCTTGGCAGACAAAGGCATCTAGTTGAATGTACAGTTTCCTGGAACTAGAGCCAAATATCTGGATTTTTTTTATTGAATTACAAAAAACATCGACATTGAAGGATAGCTTTGCAGAAACCACAATTCTACCGTTCCATTCCAAAAATCACAAATTCTGAGGCTATTTTTTTTTGCAAAAACCACTAGTGGTCTTATTCGCTAAGCCTTGTTTATGACAGATGTGACCCGCTGACCAGGTTGATGTGGCAGTGATATAACGAATCGCAAATAGAGATAATATATGAGACTAAAGTGTAAAAAAGTCGGAGTCGTCTTTAAAAAAACGAAGAAATAAGGTGGACTGGTGCAGTAGCCGGCAAGCTCGAGCTCCACCCCCACCACTCGTTATCGGCCGCCCGGCCTCCTCACCGTTGACTTAACCGCCGAAGAGGACGAAGTGGCGTGGGCCTCCTCTCTCACCCACTCCCCCATTGGCTTCGGTAACGCGGGCAGCTCGGTCCTCACGACGGCAGTGGCTTCGTCGTGCTTCTTCTAGTACTCCAACTCCGACATTGGTGCCGGCACGGGAGCCGCCTGCCTAGACGGCATGGGAATGTCCGTCGGCTTGCAGGGCTACGATGGCCTGCGGTTAGGGAAGGGTTTCTCAGAAGGGAGAATAGGGGGCGTCACCGTGGCCGATGGCTTGGCGGGCCCCGGTAGCGCGGGCGATGGCTTTTGGGACGGAGCCGCGTAGGGCCTCCTGGGCTCGAGCACGGGCGTCACTGCACGCGTCGTGCGGCGAAGGGTGCTCCTTGGCTAGCGTGATGGTGAGCGCATCGTTCTCGAATTTGGCACGGATGTCGTCGACGCTGCAGTCGAAGGGGAGCTGCAGGTCCTTCTCGAAGCGGCTCCACCTACAGCCCTCCACCGGCCGCTCGCCGCGCGTGCACAGGCGGACGCGAGCAGGCAGAGGCAGCGCACTGGCGCGAGCGGTGGCGGCAGCGGCCCCGCACCAGAGCAATCCCACCGGATCGGTAGGAGACAAGGTCCCGATTGCTTTTGTTTTCAGGGCCGAGGACCCGATTGCTTTTTTCAGGGTTCTTTTTGCAAAGAAAAATTGTAG
Source organism: Secale cereale (assembly GCA_902687465.1). NCBI lineage: Eukaryota > Viridiplantae > Streptophyta > Magnoliopsida > Poales > Poaceae > Secale > Secale cereale. The sequence goes on along the minus strand of LR738709.1, from coordinate 29,380,294 downwards.
ATGGATGTAATTTGCTTATTTTTCTGCCATGTCACCTTGTCCGGTGGGATCCACCTGTCAAATCATGCCTAAAACGGCCTAAGACACATACTAGTGTTTTTTTTTGCAAAAAAATAACGTCAGAACTAGTGATTTTTCGCACAATACTATCGAATTGTGGTTTCAGCAAACCTAATCTTCAATATCGATGTTTTATGTAATTCACTCGGATTTGTTTTGAAGGAAAATATGCGGGCAGGGGCACTGCAGATCCATTCGACACCGACAGTGCATAACGTGATGAAAAATTCACGTGAGCCAGCAGTGCATGACCAGGGATATCAATCCGCATCTTTTTTATCTGGCAGGATCTTATCTCCAGATATGTTGTTTCCGAGTTCGTTATGATTCAAGTACTGTGTTCAAACTTCAAAGTCTCAGATCGTGCAAGTAATAAAGAAACGAGTATCCCCCGGCAACGAATGCAACACGATGCACACAGGATACGGCTCAAGTGTTCTTTCCTATATAGCACCACACAATGCGCTAGAGGACCAAAGGCGATGTGTTGACAGGGTGTTGTGTGGATAACAAAAGCGCATGGGCGAAATATCAGGCTGAAGGTTCAAGCTAACAACATGATTATATGCTTTTTTTTTCTCTGTGTTCGTTTGTGTTCTAAAAGATGAGCACGTGAATTTGGCGAAGGTGTTCGCCTGGTCTTTTGGAGTCACTATGCTTCCACATGCCAATAGCAACCCTTGGTCGGAACTACTCCCTCTGTCACAAAATATAATAACGTTTTCGACACAGTGTCAAAAACGTTCTTATATTTTGTGACAGAGGGAGTAGACAATAATGTGCTTGAGCAGTCATCTAGCATAGGAAACTAAAAAAAACTTATATAATGCCTGATGAAAAAATCGTGTATGAAGGGCCTGTTCGGCAATAGGCTAGCTCCCACAAATCTTTAAATCCACGCTCTGCTCGCTAGATCACGCTCCCGCTGACATTTCCCGATCAATGAAACGTGTTCGGCAGTCGAACTCTGGTTGCTTCACTTACTGGGCTTTTTGTGTCAATAAGATGGCCCAAGAAAAATTATAGAGCGGAAAACGTACTAGCGAGAGAGATACATATCGCACGAAACCGTATGTTTCACTTATATGTGGCAAGTTGCTGTAATTTCGACGAACTCCTTCATTTTCAGGATCTACGGAGCTCGGTTATAGCCGCTTCAGAAAATTGAACTGCATCCTTTTCCACTCCGCGCTTCAGACTCTGCGGAGTTACAACATTTGGCGCCGCTCTAGGAGCCAAGTTGTGGAGCAGAGAGAATCCAAATAGGTTCAAAGTAAATCATAAATCTATCTGAGAATTTTACTTGAGAATCCATTTTGGTAAAAATAAGAAGAATACCCAACACTAACATAAAAATATACACTTCCACCTGAAAATCGCAACTCAATAGTTTAACGCTCTCTTCTAAAGTTGCTAAAGTCATTTGTATTATGGCCTTACGGAATGCCAATATTTGGACTTGGTGCTGGGAAAGCTTAGTCCACATGTTGTTTCTCTGCACTCTCATTTGACATGGGACTTATGTGTCCATCCAAAATTCAACATTAACTTTCAACCTATAGAATTAAATCGTTAATACCAACTCTAGCAGAGTTGCCATATCTGCAGCCACAAGGACACACATGGAAGGGGGAGGGGGGGGGGG
>LR738709.1:29327039-29378359 GCA_902687465.1 Secale cereale | reverse complement strand
TCTTAGAATTTTACTTGAGAATCCATTTTGGTAAAAATAAGAAGAATACCCAACACTAACATAAAAATATACACTTCCACCTGAAAATCGCAACTCAATAGTTTAACGCTCTCTTCTAAAGTTGCTAAAGTCATTTGTATTATGGCCTTACGGAATGCCAATATTTGGACTTGGTGCTGGGAAAGCTTAGTCCACATGTTGTTTCTCTGCACTCTCATTTGACATGGAACTTATGTGTCCATCCAAAATTCAACATTAACTTTCAACCTATAGAATTAAATCGTTAATACCAACTCTAGCAGAGTTGCCATATCTGCAGCCACAAGGACACACATGGAAGGGGGAGGGGGGGGGGGTCCAATTGCACTTTCTAGAATACGGAGGCAATACACAAACTCATAATAGACAAAATCAGAACCTCCAAAGTTTCCCCTCCATCCGCTCGGGCGACTCGGGTGGCGACCAGGGTTACGCATGTGCCACCACCTTTTCACCTCCCGTTCCTCGTTGTCGGCACCCGAGGTGGTCACCGGACGAGCTCGGGCGAACGCTGATGACGGTGGCTGCCAGGCTTTCGTTGCTCCGCTCTGTGCGGACAACTCAAGGATCTGAGAGGGGGCCCTTGCTGGTGCGGTCATGGCGCCAATGTGGCTGGCGTCCGGCATGAGGGGCTCTGGTGGGAGTCTACGTCGTCACGTGAGGGCATATGACAGCGAGCGACGACAGCTGCTTGCCCCTTTGACTCTTCCTCCCACGTTTTATTTTGGCTGAACGTGTCATTGCGCCTCCGGATCTGGAACTCGACGCATGCCTGGTTAGTTGTTCAGGACCGTGGGAAACCCTAGGGCACCATTCTTATTCAATGGTGGTGTAGCTGAGAGATGCCCAACATCCACTCTGACCCACTACCCGGACGAAAGTCAAAATTCCTTGCAGATTGGCTGACGCCGGCGCGTTGCATGCCCTACCCTCGTTGGAGGCGTCACCTTGGGTACGTTTTGGGCTCCATGAGGGGAGCTGAAGGTGTAGGCTTCGGGTAGTTCTGGACCTCAAGCGATTGGGGTTTGGCGAGCAGTTTGCCTGGTCTTCTCATGGGTGGTGTTACCGGACATCGTGTGCGGCTCTGTCTGGCAGTATGGCGTCTTTGATCTGGCGGAAAGGACAGGGTTCCCCTCCCCGGCAGCCGTTGTGTGTCATTGCTCAGGGCTCCCGGTCCTTCTCTTATGCGGTTCACGAACCTGCCTCAATGCCCTGCTGGAATTTTGTCTTATGGCTAGCCAGCCCAATATTAATTTCAGAAATTCTTACTAAATCCTAGAGGCCCACTTGGCCCATTTGTGCAAGGCAAGGTGCACTACTAAAGTTTAGTCCTACATTGCTATTTTACAGGGAGTTGGACCTCTTTATAAGGGATGCTCTTTCTCCACTGGTACGAGCATTAAAACAAGAGGGAGTTTAGTCCCACATTGCTAGTTTTGGTTGCGGTACTGAAAACGTTTTTCTGTAGTGCACACTGAATTCGAACGGCGCGCCTCTTCGGCTGCAGCCTGTTCGTTTCACCTCCATCTGAACGGCGCGCCTCAGCTCGCACCAGAACTACTTCCTCCTCTCGCCCTCAGTTCCATCTCTGAGCTGAGGCCTCCGAAACCACACCACTTTGGGTCATGTACGGGAGAAGGGTGATAAGGTTTTTGGGGAGCGCTCAGCGCGCCTACTGGCTCATTCATCACGGACGATCGGGTCGCCGACGACTTCTTCCCTGACGTTGACAACCTCTTCGACAACATGGCCGGCGAGGACACTGCACCCAAGACCGGGGACTACTTCCTCGACGACGACTTCTTCCCTAACGTCGACAACCTCTTCGACGACATGGCCAGCGAGGACACTGCACCCAAGACCGGGGCCTCTGCTCCTGCTACGTATGATCTAATACTCTCTCTGTTTGAGGTTCTGTTTCAGTTCCTACCACTAGTGTCTGCTCTACATATGTTTGGTTCCAGTTTGTATATGCAGATTCTATTTACCTTCTCTCTGTTAGATCGCATGACTTGTTTTATCTCTTCTATATTAGTCATGATTTATCTAATATTTCTGTTAGTAAAATCACTTAGTAAATTGCTCATATTTCCAACAATCCAAAAACCTTATTATAGGCAATTTACCCCAAGTGATTTTGTTGCTTCCATGAGACCTCCTGTGTTTGAGGGTATCCACTATAAGAGATGCCGTGTGAGAGTCGTTCTATGATTTCAAACCATGAGCTGCGATGACGCCACTCTTGGCAAACCTGAAGGAGATTATGATACTCAATAGGAACAAGCTTTTCTGAAAATGGATACCCTGTTTAGGGCTGCTCTCTTGAGTGTTCTTGGTGAGAACATAGTTGATGCTTATGCGTCAATTGATAATGGAAAAGATATGTGGGACGCACTCGAGGCCAAGTTTGGGGTCTCGGATGCCGGCACTGAGCTGTACATCATGGAATAATTTTATGATTATAGGATGACCGAAGAGCGCTCCATGGTTGAGCAAGCTCATGAGATACAGTCATTTGCTAGAGAACTTGAGCACTTCAATTGCATGCTACTGGACAAGTTTGTTGCCGGTGGTATCATCACTAAGCTTCCTCCTTCGTGGAGGAACTTTGCTACATTACTGAAGCATAAGAGGCAGGAGTTTTCCGTTCCGGATCTCATTGGTACTCTTGATGTGGAAAAAAAGGCGAGAGCAAAGGCGAAAAACTTCCAGCCCCACAAGTTCAAGCACAAGGGCAAGTTTGATGGTAAAGCAAAGTTTGATGGGAAGAACAAGGATGTGCAACACACCAACTTCAAGAAGAAGAATGACAAGAAGAAAGGTGTCTATCATGTGTGTGGAGATCCTGATCATTGGGCTCCTAGTTGCCCTAATCGCTATGACAAGCGTCATCTTGGGAAAGGCGGCAAGACCGTTAATGTTGTCATTGGAGACACTGACATGAAGGATGATGTTGGAAATATGCCCTAGAGGCAATAATAAAAGTATTATTATTATATTTCCTTGTTCATGATAATCGTCTATTATTCATGCTTGAATTGTATTGTACGGAAACAGCGATACATGTGTGAATACATAGACCACAATTAATGAGTCCCTGGTAAGCCTCTAGTTACCAGCTCGTTGATCAACAGATGATCACGGTTTCCTGATCATGGACATGTGATGTCAGTGATAACGGGATCACATCATTAGGAGAATGATGTGATGGACAAGACCCAATCCTAAGCATAGCACGAGATCGTATAGTTCGTAATGCATAAGCTTTTCGGTGTCAAGTATTTATTCCTTAGACCATGAGGTTGTACAACTCCCGGATACCGCAGGAATACTTTGGGTGTGCCAAACGTCACAACGTAACTGGGTGGCTATAAAGGTACGCATCGGGTATCACCGAAAGTGTCTGTTGTGTTGGTACGAACCGAGACTGGGATATTGTCACTCCGTATGACGGAGAGGTACCTCTGGGCCCACTCGGTAAGACATCATCATAATGAGCTCAAGGTGACTAAGGAGTTGGTCATGGGATGATGGTCAGTACAAAGCATTCTCTAATTATTTCTTCTGATACTGAGACGGGACCCTGCCTTGGCAGACAAAGGCATCTAGTTGAATGTACAGTTTCCTGGAACTAGAGCCAAATATCTGGATTTTTTTTATTGAATTACAAAAAACATCGACATTGAAGGATAGCTTTGCAGAAACCACAATTCTACCGTTCCATTCCAAAAATCACAAATTCTGAGGCTATTTTTTTTTGCAAAAACCACTAGTGGTCTTATTCGCTAAGCTTTGTTTATGACAGATGGGACCCGCTGACCAGGTTGATGTGGCAGTAATATAACGAATCGCAAATAGACATAATATATGAGACTAAAGTGTAAAAAAGTCGGAGTCGTCTTTAAAAAAACGAAGAAATAAGGTGGACTGGTGCAGTAGCCGGCAAGCTCGAGCTCCACCCCCACCACTCGTTATCGGCCGCCCGGCCTCCTCACCGTTGACTTCACCGCCGAAGAGGACGAAGTGGCGTGGGCCTCCTCTCTCACCCACTCCCCCATTGGCTTCGGGAACGCGGGCAGCTCGGTCCTCACGACGGCAGTGGCTTCGTCGTGCTTCTTCTAGTACTCCAACTCCGACATTGGTGCCGGCACGGGAGCCGCCTGCCTAGACGGCATGGGAATGTCCGTCGGCTTGCAGGGCTACGATGGCCTGCGGTTAGGGAAGGGCTTCTCAGAAGGGAGAATAGGGGGCGTCACCGTGGCCGATGGCTTGGCGGGCCCCGGTAGCGCGGGCGATGGCTTTTTGGACGGAGCCGCGTAGGGCCTCCTGGGCTCGAGCACGGGCGTCACTGCACGCGTCGTGCGGCGAAGGGTGCTCCTTGGCTAGCGTGATGGTGAGCGCATCATTCTCGAATTTGGCACGGATGTCGTCGACGCTGCAGTCGAAGGGGAGCTGCAGGTCCTTCTCGAAGCGGCTCCACCTACAGCCCTCCACCGGCCGCTCGCCGCGCGTGCACAGGCGGACGCGAGCAGGCAGAGGCAGCGCACTGGCGCGAGCGGTGGCGGCAGCGGCCCCGCACCAGAGCAATCCCACCGGATCGGTAGGAGACAAGGTCCCGATTGCTTTTGTTTTCAGGGCCGAGGACCCGATTGCTTTTTTCAGGGTTCTTTTTGCAAAGAAAAATTGTAGATGGATGTAATTTGCTTATTTTTCTGCCATGTCACCTTGTCCGGTGGGATCCACCTGTCAAATCATGCCTAAAACGGCCTAAGACACATACTAGTGTTTTTTTTTGCAAAAAAATAACGTCAGAACTAGTGATTTTTCGCACAATACTATCGAATTGTGGTTTCAGCAAACCTAATCTTCAATATCGATGTTTTATGTAATTCACTCGGATTTGTTTTGAAGGAAAATATGCGGGCAGGGGCACTGCAGATCCATTCGACACCGACAGTGCATAACGTGATGAAAATAAGTCTTTCACGTGAGCCAGCAGTGCATGACCAGGCATATCAATCCGCATCTTTTTTATCTGGCAGGATCTTATCTCCAGATATGTTGTTTCCGAGTTCGTTATGATTCAAGTACTGTGTTCAAACTTCAAAGTCTCAGATCGTGCAAGTAATAAAGAAACGAGTATCCCCCGGCAACGAATGCAACACGATGCACACAGGATACGGCTCAAGTGTTCTTTCCTATATAGCACCACACAATGCGCTAGAGGACCAAAGGCGATGTGTTGACAGGGTGTTGTGTGGATAACAAAAGCGCATGGGCGAAATATCAGGCTGAAGGTTCAAGCTAACAACATGATTATATGCTTTTTTTTTCTCTGTGTTCGTTTGTGTTCTAAAAGATGAGCACGTGAATTTGGCGAAGGTGTTCGCCTGGTCTTTTGGAGTCACTATGCTTCCACATGCCAATAGCAACCCTTGGTCGGGCTCCGCAAAAAAAAAAAAGCAACCCTTGGTCGGAACTACTCCCTCTGTCACAAAATATAAGAACGTTTTTGACACAGTGTCAAAAACGTTCTTATATTTTGTGACAGAGGGAGTAGACAATAATGTGCTTGAGCAGTCATCTAGCATAGGAAACTAAAAAAAACTTATATAATGCCTGATGAAAAAATCGTGTATGAAGGGCCTGTTCGGCAATAGGCTAGCTCCCACAAATCTTTAAATCCACGCTCTGCTCGCTAGATCACGCTCCCGCTGACATTTCCCGATCAATGAAACGTGTTCGGCAGTCGAACTCTGGTTGCTTCACTTACTGGGCTTTTTGTGTCAATAAGATGGCCCAAGAAAAATTATAGAGCGGAAAACGTACTAGCGAGAGAGATACATATCGCACGAAACCGTATGTTTCACTTATATGTGGCAAGTTGCTGTAATTTCGACGAACTCCTTCATTTTCAGGATCTACGGAGCTCGGTTATAGCCGCTTCAGAAAATTGAACTGCATCCTTTTCCACTCCGCGCTTCAGACTCTGCGGAGTTACAACATTTGGCGCCGCTCTAGGAGCCAAGTTGTGGAGCAGAGAGAATCCAAATAGGTTCAAAGTAAATCATAAATCTATCTTAGAATTTTACTTGAGAATCCATTTTGGTAAAAATAAGAAGAATACCCAACACTAACATAAAAATATACACTTCCACCTGAAAATCGCAACTCAATAGTTTAACGCTCTCTTCTAAAGTTGCTAAAGTCATTTGTATTATGGCCTTACGGAATGCCAATATTTGGACTTGGTGCTGGGAAAGCTTAGTCCACATGTTGTTTCTCTGCACTCTCATTTGACATGGAACTTATGTGTCCATCCAAAATTCAACATTAACTTTCAACCTATAGAATTAAATCGTTAATACCAACTCTAGCAGAGTTGCCATATCTGCAGCCACAAGGACACACATGGAAGGGGGAGGGGGGGGGGGTCCAATTGCACTTTCTAGAATACGGAGGCAATACACAAACTCATAATAGACAAAATCAGAACCTCCAAAGTTTCCCCTCCATCCGCTCGGGCGACTCGGGTGGCGACCAGGGTTACGCATGTGCCACCACCTTTTCACCTCCCGTTCCTCGTTGTCGGCACCCGAGGTGGTCACCGGACGAGCTCGGGCGAACGCTGATGACGGTGGCTGCCAGGCTTTCGTTGCTCCGCTCTGTGCGGACAACTCAAGGATCTGAGAGGGGGCCCTTGCTGGTGCGGTCATGGCGCCAATGTGGCTGGCGTCCGGCATGAGGGGCTCTGGTGGGAGTCTACGTCGTCACGTGAGGGCATATGACAGCGAGCGACGACAGCTGCTTGCCCCTTTGACTCTTCCTCCCACGTTTTATTTTGGCTGAACGTGTCATTGCGCCTCCGGATCTGGAACTCGACGCATGCCTGGTTAGTTGTTCAGGACCGTGGGAAACCCTAGGGCACCATTCTTATTCAATGGTGGTGTAGCTGAGAGATGCCCAACATCCACTCTGACCCACTACCCGGACGAAAGTCAAAATTCCTTGCAGATTGGCTGACGCCGGCGCGTTGCATGCCCTACCCTCGTTGGAGGCGTCACCTTGGGTACGTTTTGGGCTCCATGAGGGGAGCTGAAGGTGTAGGCTTCGGGTAGTTCTGGACCTCAAGCGATTGGGGTTTGGCGAGCAGTTTGCCTGGTCTTCTCATGGGTGGTGTTACCGGACATCGTGTGCGGCTCTGTCTGGCAGTATGGCGTCTTTGATCTGGCGGAAAGGACAGGGTTCCCCTCCCCGGCAGCCGTTGTGTGTCATTGCTCAGGGCTCCCGGTCCTTCTCTTATGCGGTTCACGAACCTGCCTCAATGCCCTGCTGGAATTTTGTCTTATGGCTAGCCAGCCCAATATTAATTTCAGAAATTCTTACTAAATCCTAGAGGCCCACTTGGCCCATTTGTGCAAGGCAAGGTGCACTACTAAAGTTTAGTCCTACATTGCTATTTTACAGGGAGTTGGACCTCTTTATAAGGGATGCTCTTTCTCCACTGGTACGAGCATTAAAACAAGAGGGAGTTTAGTCCCACATTGCTAGTTTTGGTTGCGGTACTGAAAACGTTTTTCTGTAGTGCACACTGAATTCGAACGGCGCGCCTCTTCGGCTGCAGCCTGTTCGTTTCACCTCCATCTGAACGGCGCGCCTCAGCTCGCACCAGAACTACTTCCTCCTCTCGCCCTCAGTTCCATCTCTGAGCTGAGGCCTCCGAAACCACACCACTTTGGGTCATGTACGGGAGAAGGGTGATAAGGTTTTTGGGGAGCGCTCAGCGCGCCTACTGGCTCATTCATCACGGACGATCGGGTCGCCGACGACTTCTTCCCTGACATCGACAACCTCTTCGACAACATGGCCGGCGAGGACACTGCACCCAAGACCGGGGACTATTTCCTCGACGACGACTTCTTCCCTAACGTCGACAACCTCTTCGACGACATGGCCAGCGAGGACACTGCACCCAAGACCGGGGCCTCTGCTCCTACTACGTATGATCTAATACTCTCTCTGTTTGAGGTTCTGTTTCAGTTCCTACCACTAGTGTCTGCTCTACATATGTTTGGTTCCAGTTTGTATATGCAGATTCTATTTACCTTCTCTCTGTTAGATCGCATGACTTGTTTTATCTCTTCTATATTAGTCATGATTTATCTAATATTTCTGTTAGTAAAATCACTTAGTAAATTGCTCATATTTCCAACAATCCAAAAACCTTATTATAGGCAATTTACCCCAAGTGATTTTGTTGCTTCCATGAGACCTCCTGTGTTTGAGGGTATCCACTATAAGAGATGCCGTGTGAGAGTCGTTCTATGATTTCAAACCATGAGCTGCGATGACGCCACTCTTGGCAAACCTGAAGGAGATTATGATGCTCAATAGGAACAAGCTTTTCTGAAAATGGATACCCTGTTTAGGGCTGCTCTCTTGAGTGTTCTTGGTGAGAACATAGTTGATGCTTATGCGTCAATTGATAATGGAAAAGATATGTGGGACGCACTCGAGGCCAAGTTTGCGGTCTCGGATGCCGGCACTGAGCTGTACATCATGGAATAATTTTATGATTATAGGATGACTGAAGAGCGCTCCATGGTTGAGCAAGCTCATGAGATACAGTCATTTGCTAGAGAACTTGAGCACTTCAATTGCATGCTACTGGACAAGTTTGTTGCCGGTGGTATCATCACTAAGCTTCCTCCTTCGTGGAGGAACTTTGCTACATTACTGAAGCATAAGAGGCAGGAGTTTTCCGTTCCGGATCTCATTGGTACTCTTGATGTGGAAAAAAAGGCGAGAGCAAAGGCGAAAAACTTCCAGCCCCACAAGTTCAAGAACAAGGGAAAGTTTGATGGTAAAGCAAAGTTTGATGGGAAGAACAAGGATGTGCAACACACCAACTTCAAGAAGAAGAATGACAAGAAGAAAGGTGTCTATCATGTGTGTGGAGATCCTGATCATTGGGCTCCTAGTTGCCCTAATCGCTATGACAAGCGTCATCTTGGGAAAGGCGGCAAGACCGTTAATGTTGTCATTGGAGACACTGACATGAAGGATGATGTTGGAAATATGCCCTAGAGGCAATAATAAAAGTATTATTATTATATTTCCTTGTTCATGATAATCGTCTGTTATTCATGCTTGAATTGTATTGTACGGAAACAGCGATACATGTGTGAATACATAGACCACAATGAATGAGTCCCTGGCAAGCCTCTAGTTACCAGCTCGTTGATCAACAAATGATCACGGTTTCCTGATCATGGACATGTGATGTCAGTGATAACGGGATCACATCATTAGGAGAATGATGTGATGGACAAGACCCAATCCTAAGCATAGCACGAGATCGTATAGTTCGTAATGCATAAGCTTTTCGGTGTCAAGTATTTATTCCTTAGACCATGAGGTTGTACAACTCCCGGATACCGTAGGAATACTTTGGGTGTGCCAAACGTCACAACGTAACTGGGTGGCTATAAAGGTACGCATCGGGTATCACCGAAAGTGTCTGTTGAGTTGGTACGAACCGAGACTGGGATATTGTCACTCCGTATGACGGAGAGGTACCTCTGGGCCCACTCGGTAAGACATCATCATAATGAGCTCAAGGTGACTAAGGAGTTGGTCATGGGATGATGTATTACGGATCGAGTAAAGAGACTTGCCATGACGAGATTGAACAAGGTATCGGGAATACCGACGATCGAATCCCGGGCAAGTACCGTACCGATGGACAAAGGGAATAACATACGGGATTGAGTGAATCCTTGACACGGTGGTTCATCCGATGAAGATCATCGAGGAACACGTGGGAACCAACATGGGTATCCAGATCCCGCTGTTGGTTATTGACCGGAGAGTGGTCTCGATCATGTCTACGTGTCTCCCGAACCCGTAGGGTCTACACACTTAAGGTTCGATAACGCTAGCGTCGTAGAGATACATGCACATGGAAACCCGAAAGTTGTTCGGAGTCCCTGATGAGATCCCGGACGTCACGAGGAGTTCCGGAATGGTCCGGAGGTAAAGAATGATATATAGGAAGTCCAGTTTCGGCCATCGGGTTATCTCCGGAGGTCACCGGGAGTGTCCCGGGACCCCCACCGGGTGGGGCCACCCATCCCGGTGGGGCCCCTAGGCTGCGGTGGGGAAGTGGCCAGCCCCTGGTGGGCTGGCGCACCACATGGGCCCCCCTCCCCATGCGCCTAGGGTTGAAACCCTAGGGGGAGGGGGCGCCCCCCTTGCCTTGGGGGGCAAGACTCCCCCCCAGGCCGCCGCCCCCCCTTGCAGATCCCATCTGCAGGGCTGGCGCACCCCCCTGGCCCCCTATATATATGTGGGGGGGAGAGGGCAGCCGCAACCAAGTCTCTGGCGCCTCTCCCCCTCCCGTCACACCTCATACTCCCTCCGCAGGGCGCCAGCGAAGCCCTGCAGGATTCTCCACTGCATCCACCACCACGCCGTCGTGCTGCTGGATCTCCGACGACCTCTCCTCCCCCCTTGCTGGATCAAAAAGGAGGTGACGTTGCTGTACCGGTCGTGTGTTGAACACGAAGGTGCTGATGTCTACACACGCTTCTACTCTTGTAGACTATGTTGGGCCTCCAAGCGTAGAGGTTTGTAGGACAGCAGCAATTTCCATCAAGTGGATGACCTAAGGTTTATCGAACTCAGGGAAGTAGAGGTTGAAGATGGTCTCTCTCAAGCAACCCTGCAACTAAGATACAAGAAGTCTCTTGTGTCCCCAACACACCCAATACACTTGTTAGATGTATAGGTGCACTAGTTTGGCGAAGAGATGTTAAATGGCAAGTGATATGGATGGCAAAACAAAGTAATATAAATCTGTAATAAAAAGTGCAGCAAGCAAACAAGTGGTAAACGTGAACACAAATGGTATTGCAATGGTGGAAACAAGGCCTAGGCTTCATACTTTCACTAGTGGCAACTCCCAACAACATTAACATAATCGAATCACATGATATTTCCCATAAAACATGCAATGGAGACGCACCCGGAGGTCATTCCTTCGTGGTCAAGAGAGGACGAGAATTATGTAGGGCTACAAAAGCACACCTCAAAGTTCGTAGTTCTCAATCTAAGGATTTCCCAATGTCACCGCGGCCATCCAAAGAGAGTCCCACAATCACCACAACATATCTAAAGGATAGTCAAAGACAAGCACCAAGAGACTCTCAATCTTCAATCAACACACAAGAGAGGAAATCACTCATGAAAATATTTTTCTAATCCATGTCCAATAGACCGCTGTCACCTTGGTCTCGGGGATTATACTAGATAAAGACAAGTGAGTACATCAATCCAACACATAGAGGAAGGGGAAATATCATGGGATCACCCTAGATTAACATAGCCTATGATCACAACGAAGATCACATCATGGGAGAGAGAGATAACCACATAGCTACACGTACGAGCCCTCGGCCCCGGAGGAGACTACTCACACATGGACATGGTGAGGAGGATCTTGATGGTGGTGTTGATGGAGAGGTGCAGCCCCGCGAGGAGGCGGCGGCCGGCGGCGGCCACGGAGGCGGCGGTGGCGAGGAGGAGACGGCGGCGGCCCTTGGGGCAGCGGCTTCTTGGGAGAGAGAATTGACCACATAGCTATTGGTAAGAACCTCAGCCCCGAGGAGGAACTACTCCCGCATCATGGAGGGAGGAAGCAACGTCGATGGAGATGAAACCGGGGGCACTTCCCCGTCCCGGCACGGTGCCGGCACAGGTATTCTGGTCCCCCGAAGCTTGATGGCGATGGCGGCGGAGATCGGAATCGCGTCTGGAGAAAAGGGATCCGGAATCAGGGTTTCCTCGATGGGTGTTAAATATATTCCAAAGGGGGTCGCCAGGGGAGCTACGGGGGGCCCAGGCGGCCTGGCCAGGCGGCCAGGGGTGGGGCCGCCTGGGCAGGGCGCCTGGAGCCCCTCTGGCCCCCCTCCGGCCCTACTTTGGCCGCATGGAAGCTTCCGGAACGCTGATTTTTTATATAATTTTTCCGGGATTTTTCTGGCAGTTTACGTAATGGGAAAACCTGAAATACAAAAACAGCAGAAAACAGAAACTGGCACTGGGGTGCACTGAGTTAATAGGTTAGTCCAAATATGATCAAAAGTGTATGGAAGTGTATAAATATCATAGCAATATCACACAAAAGAGGCATGGAGCAAGCAGAAATTATAGATACGTTTTGGACGTATCAACATCCCCAAGCTTAATTCCTGCTCGTCCTCGAGTAGGTAAATGATAACAAGCATAATTTCTGTGGTGACGTGCTATTAACCATACAAGGACTTTTCATAGTCACATGACAAAAGCTTACTGAGACAATGAATCTGTAGTAATTAAGTTGCCTCGTGAGAAAATCACAAAGAACTGAAAGTTTTACAATATGATACTGAAACATCAAATAGATTTGTAATGAGCATGGTGTGCAAATATGATAAAGTGGTATCTCACTTGCCCCCTTTAGTGAAGCAAAACATAAATGCAGGGGCACCTCCAAGCTTTAAGTGACGACTAGATACAATGATTTCAGAATAAACGATATCATAATCATGCAAAAGACAATGCTACTTTGGGACAATGCACATTACACTCAGAATGACAATCCTGCTCTCAATAGTTGGTGCTTTAAAGAAGGTGGAGACTCTCGAACCGTGGCTTTTGTTGGCAAGCTTGAAAAACCGTGGTCGGAAACAAAGACAAAGCATGTACCAGAGCTCTTGGTTTTAAAAACAGAAGTAAAAATTATTTTTTTGGATATGCATGTTTCGTCAACGAATGCTAGCAGATAACTCAATTACTTCTTGAGATGGACAAGTTTCGAGGAACGGCTCCCGAATGAGGACGATGACATCCTCTTAATCTCCTTTGTTTATCACTGCCAAAGTTTTCTGATTTCTCATGAAAAAAGCGTGAAGGAGGGTTTGTTTGTTGTATTATTTTTTACTGAGCCGGGCGCGCTCTATGCCAGTTCCTTCTCGTATTATGGGTTTGCACATTAAACATGCAATCCCGGGGTGAAGCTTGTCCAACTTAAAAAGATCATGAATTAACTACTACTTCCTCATGAGCTAAAACAGAGGCACAAAATAGAAATGCTTTTTTTGAATAATTTCGAGATGGTACATGAAAGTCTTCGTTAGGAATGGCAGGTAAATACCATGTATAGGAAGGTATGGTGGACTCATATGGCATAACTGGTTTAAAGGATTTTGGATGCACAAGCAGTCAGTCCGCTTAGTACAGGCGAAGGTTAGCAAAAGACTGGGAGCGACCAACTAAGAGAGCAATGACGGTCATAATCATGCAGAGCAACAAAGCAACATTGAATCAGGCATGGAAGTTATATCGCTACTCAGAAATAAAAGATCATCAAGGCTTGACAGACTTTCTTTACAATCTTAAATATGCGTGAGCATATGCCAAGTCAATCAAAATAAATTCTTGAAGGAAGATATTACTAAACCATACCACATCATAGGCAAACAAATCATGTTGGTACTCCAATAACACATTGGGAACCCCCCAGCTATTTGAGACTAACCATAAGAAAACATGAACTACTAAGCACCATTATGCACGTAGCATTTTTATCATAGACATATCGACCAATGCAACAGAAGCAAACTCTCTTAATAAGATAAGCATGATAACTAAAGAGAGTTCAAGCGACCAACAAAAGCTCTTTAAAAAGATAAGCATGAAAACTAAGAGCTGAACATGATAGTAGCTATTGAAAGACCAAGAACATACACAGCAAAGATAAACATGAAAATTCTATGTTATGTTCTAGGTTGAAGTGGAGCGTGTTTCTCTCCCACACAAAGAAAGCTGAGTTCCAACTCGTTATGAAAGACAAGCAAAGCTAACGAAAACTAAAAAGGAAAACTAAAAGCAAGACGCTCCAAGCATAGCACATAACACATGAAGTGATAAAAATATAGTGGAACGAAAGACGAACTGATAATGTTGATGGAGAAGGGGATGCACGGGGGCATCCCCAAGCTTAGACGCTTGAGTCTCCTTGAATATTTCTTGGGGGTGCATGGGGGCATCCCCAAGCTTGAGCGTTTGACACTCCTGAATCTTTTTATCATCTTCCCTCGCACACTTGAAAACTCCCTTCATACATAACTCATCATAATATGATTAGCGAGGTTAGTACCCTTAATAAAATAATTGTTCCTTGCTGGAAATAAAGATATTCTTGAAGGTCTACTATTTCTCAAGATTGCCAAAAGGTTTTTGCAAAGAAAAAGCAAGCTCAAGGTTTGCAAAATGAAGGAAAGGCAAAACAGGACAGAATCTGTGAAAAACAGACCAGCAGGTAGTAAATGATTTTTTTCGGGGCACTTCTGCAACTCTAATAAAAAAACTCAGAACAGACGCCCGAAAGACAATTGTATAGAGCACGCTGTCGAAACAATTCAGACCAAAAAGATGATCTGGTGATTTTATACGAATTTTTCTATCCAAGGACAGAATCTGTTTCCTGGACAGCACGTCACAACTTTTGAACTTTCCTGCAATCAGAGGCTACACTTGGCACAAAGTTGAAAAGAAAAGATACAATGATGATGCCAATGTAGTAACAACATCAAGACCACTAAAAACTGAAAGAACAAACTGAAAGTAAAGATAGCAAGGGTTGTCTCCCTAGAGCTCTTTCTTTATAGCCATAAAGATAGGCTTAAGACTTTAATGATGCTCTCGTAAGAATAAGAGTTGAAGAACAAAATAGAGCATCAAGAAGAATATATAAAACATATTTAAGTCTAACATACTTCCTATGCATGGGAATCTTGTAAGAAAATAAATTATTGAAGCATAAAGCAACTAGCATAGGAAGGCAGAACAAGCATAACTTCAAAATATTCACCATAAAGAGAGGGAACTTGATATTATTGAAATATCTATAAGCATATGTTCCCTTCTCATAATAATTTTCAGTGGGATCACGAATAAACTCAACAATATAAGCATCACATAAAGCATTGTTACCATGATCCACATGCAAAAAGGTACTCTTACTCTCCACATAAGCATAATCTTTCTCATTGGTAATAGTGGTGATGTCTACACACGCTTCTACTCTTGTAGACTATGTTGGGCCTCCAAGCGCAGAGGTTTGTAGGACAGCAGCAATTTCCCTCAAGTGGATGACCTAAGGTTTATCGAACTCAGGGAAGTAGAGGTTGAAGATGGTCTCTCTCAAGCAACCCTGCAACTAAGATACAAGAAGTCTCTTGTGTCCCCAACACACCTAATACACTTGTTAGATGTATAGGTGCACTAGTTCGGCGAAGAGATGTTAAATGGCAAGTGATATGGATGGCAAAACAAAGTAATATAAATCTGTAATAAAAAGTGCAGCAAGCAAACAAGTGGTAAACGTGAGCACAAATGGTATTGCAATGGTGAAAACAAGGCCTAGGGATCATACTTTCACTAGTGGCAACTCCCAACAACATTAACATAATCGAATCACATGATATTTCCCATAAAACATGCAATGGAGACGCACCCGGAGGTCATTCCTTCGTGGTCAAGAGAGGACGAGAATTATGTAGGGCTACAAAAGCACACCTCAAAGTTCGTAGTTCTCAATCTAAGGATTTCCCAATGTCACCGCGGCTATCCAAAGAGAGTCCCACAATCACCACAACATATCTAAAGGATAGTCAAAGACAAGCACCAAGAGACTCTCAATCTTCAATCAACACACAAGAGAGGAAATCACTCATGAAAATATTTTTCTAATCCATGTCCAATAGACCGCTGTCACCTTGGTCTCGGGGATTATACTAGATAAAGACAAGTGACTACATCAATCCAATACATAGAGGAAGGGGAAATATCATGGGATCACCCTAGATTAACATAGCCTATGATCACAATGAAGATCACATCATGGGAGAGAGAGATAACCACATAGCTACACGTACGAGCCCTCGGCCCCGGAGGAGACTACTCACACATGGACATGATGAGGAGGATCTTGATGGTGGTGTTGATGGAGAGGTGCAGCCCCGCGAGGAGGCGGCGGCCGGCGGCGGCCACGGAGGCGGCGGCGGCGAGGAGGAGACGGCAGCGGCCCTTGGGGCAGCGGCTTCTTGGCCCCCCTTCTTCTTTGTGGATGGTGCTACAATTGTACTGGTCCTCCCCTCCAAGACGGCGGCTCGGGAGGAGGAAAATTCGTGGCCCTTGGTGACCTAGGTTTTCTCTCTTTATATAGACTCTCGGATTCCCGTCATCAGATTTTGGGCCTCAGTAAAACGGGCTTAACTCGGCCGTCCGGACTCCGATTTGGACGAATTTTATATCCAGAAGCATCGCCTCGAAATTCCCCACAACTTTCTCAACTAGCCTTTTTCCGTTTGACGTCGTCTTCGGGCTGGAACGTGACCATCTTTAAAAAACTTTCTCAGACAGATTTCAGGAAAGTCAGAGTCCTACTCCAATACGACTCCTTTTGCGTTTTTTTTAATTTCCAAGTAATTCCTATACAATAAAGTGTAAAACAAGAACATTGTGCACTTTTGCAACCATTAGTAGGTTAGTCCAAATATGATCAAAAATGTATGGAAGTGCATAAATATCATAGCAATATCACACAAAAAAGGCATGGAGCAAGCAGAAATTATGGATACGTTTTGGACGTATCAACATTCCAAGCTTAATTCATGCTCGTCCTCGAGTAGGTAAATGATAACAAGCATAATTTCTGTGGTGACATGCTATTAACCATATAAGAACTTTTCACAGTCACATGACAAATGCTTACTGAGATAATGAATCTGTAGTAATTAAGTTGCCTCATGAGAAAATCACAAACAACTGAAAGTTTTACAATATGATATTGAAACACTCAATAGATTTGTAGTGAGCATGGTGTGCAAATATGACAAAGTGGTACCTCGCTTGCCCCCTTTAGTGAAGCAAAACATAAATGCAGGGGCACCTCCAAGGTTTAAGTGACGACTAGATACAATGATTTCAGAATAAACGATATCATAATCATGCAAAAGACAATGGTACTTTCGGACAATGCACATTACACTCAGAATGACAATCATGCTCTCAATAGTTGGTTCTTTAAAGAAGGTGAAGACTCTCGAACCGTGGCTTTTGATGCCAAGGTTGAAAACCCGGGGTCGGAAACAAAAACTAAACATGTACCAGAGCTCTTGGTTTAAAAATAGAGGCAATAATTATTTTTTTAGATTATGCATATTTCGTCAACGAATGCTAGCAGATAAATCAATTACTTCTCGAGCTGGACAAGTTTCGAGGAACGGCTCCCGAATGAGGACGATCACATCCTCTTAATCTCCTTTGTTTATCACTGCCAAAGTTTTCTGATTTCTCATGAACAAAGCGTGAAGGAGGGTTTGTTTGTTGTATAATTTTTTAATGAGCCGGGCGCACTCTATGCCAGTTCCTTCTCGTATTATGGGTTTGCACATTAGACATGCAATCCCGGGGTGAAGCTTGTCCAACTTAAAAAGATCATGAATTAACTACTACTTCCTCATGAGCTAAAACAGAGGCACAAAAGAGAAATGCTTTTTTGAATAATTTTGAGATGGTACATGAAAGTCTTCGTTAGGAATGGCAGGTAAATACCATGTATAGGAAGGTATGGTGGACTCATATGGCATAACTGGTTTAAAGGATTTTGGATGCACAAGCAGTCAGTCTGCTTAGTACAGGCGAAGGTTAGCAAAAGACTGGGAGCGACCAACTAAGAGAGCAATGACGATCATAATCATGCAGAGTGACAAAGCAACATTGAATCGGGCATGGAAGTTATATCGCTACTCAGAAATTAAAGATCATCAAGGCTTGATAGACTTTCTTTACAGTCTTAAATATGCGTGAGGATATCCAAGTCAATCAAAATAAATTCTCGGTGGAAGATATCACTAAACCATACCACATCATAGGCAAACAAATCATGTTGGTACTCCAATAACACATTGGGAACCCCCCAGCTATTTGAGACTAACCATAAGAAAACATGAACTACTAATCACCATTATGCACATAGCATTTTTATCATGGACATATCAACAAGTGCAACAGAAGCCAACTCTCTTAACAAGATAAGCATGATAACTAAAGAGAGTTCCAGCAACCAACTAAACAAAATCTCTTTAAAAAGTAAAGCATGAAAACTAAGAGCTAAGCATGACAGTAGCTATTGAAAGACCAAGAACATACACAGCAAAGATAAACATGAAAATTCTATGTTGTGTTCTAGGTTGAAGTGGAGCGTGTTTCTCTCCCACACAAAGAAAGCTGAGTTCCAACTCGTTATGAAAAGCAAGCAAAGCTAAAGAAAACTAAAAAGGAAATTAAAAGCAAGACGCTCCAAGCATAGCACATAACACATGAAGTGATAAAAATATAGTGGAACGAAAGACGAACTGATAATGTTGATGGAGAAGGGGATGCACGGGGGCATCCCCAAGCTTAGACGCTTGAGTCTTCTTGAATATTTCTTGGGGGTGCATGAGGTCATCCCCAAGCTTGAGCGTTTGACACTCCTGAATCTTTTTATCATCTTCCCTCGCACACTTGAAAACTCCCTTCATACATAACTCATCATAATCTGATTAGCGAGGTTAGTACCCTTAATAAAATAAATTTTCCTTGCTGAAAATAAGGATATTCTTGAAGGTCTACTGTTTCTCAAGATTGCCAAAAGGTTTTTGCAAAGAAAAAGCAAGCTCAAGATTTGCAAAACGAAGGAAAGGCAAAACAGGACAGAATCTGTGAAAAACAGACCCGCAGGTAGTAAATAATTTTTTCGGGGCACTTCTGCAACTCAAATCAAAAAACTCAGAACAGACGCCCGAAAGCTAATTGTATGGAGCACGCTGTCGAAAAAATTCAGACCAAAAAGATGATCTGGTGATTTTATACGAATTTTTCTGTCCAAGGACAGAATCTGTTTCCTGGACAGCACGTCACAACTTTTTAACTTTCTTGCAATCAGAGGCTACACTTGGCACAAAGCTGAAAAGTAAAGATACAATGATGATGCTACTGTAGTAACAACATCAAGACACAACAAAAGCAAAATAAAATTTTATTCATTGTGGGCTGCCTCCCAAAAGCGCTTTCTTTTATGCCTTTAAGCTAGGCATAAGACTTTAATGATGCTCTCGTAGGAATAAGAGTTGAAGAACAAAAGAGAGCATTAAGAAGCAAATACCAAACACATTTAATCCTAACATGCTTCCTATGCATAGGAATATGGCAATAGAATAATTCATTGAAGCACAAAGCAATAAGCATAGGAAGACAAAACAAGTGCAGCTTCAAAACCTTCAACATAAAGAGAGGGAACTTAATATTATTGAAATATCTATAAGCATATGTTCCCTTCTCATAATAATTTTCAGTGGGATCACGAATAAACTCAATAATATAAGCATCACATAAAGCATTGTTACCATGATCCACATGCAAAAAGGTACTCTTACTCTCCACATAAGCATCTTTGGGGAGCCCATGGTTAGGACTTTTTAGCATTAACATTTTCAGTCTCCCCCAAGCTTGAGCAATGCTTTCTCCGTCACGAGACCTAAAGTTATAGATATAGTTCCTGTCTCGATGAATTTCATGAAGAGGATAAAACTTAGTATAAAAGAGAGACATAAGCTCTTGCCAATCAAGCAAGTGCGAGTTATCGAGAAGCTTATACCAATCTGAAGCTTTATCTATAAGTGATACGGCGAACAATTTCCTCATGACAAACTCCCTTGATACACCTGCAAGCTTAAATAATGAACATAATTGTGACAGATATAGCAAGTGTTCACCGGGATGTCTGTCTCCTGCATAACGATTAGCCAAAACATAATCGATAATACCAGCTGGTATTTTATAGGGCACAACTTCAGTAGGGGGAGGAGCAACCACCACAGGTGTGGGGCGTCTTCCCGCAAGCAACGATCCAATAGCAAGGTTGTCCATAAGCATAACTAGTGAAATAAAAACAAGAAACAAAAAAATTTAATTGCAAGATCTAAAGATATACCTTCAAGCACTCACTTCCCCGGCAACGGCGCCAGAAATAGCTTGATGTCTACACACGCTTCTACTCTTGTAGACTATGTTGGGCCTCCAAGCGCAGAGGTTTGTAGGACAGCAGCAATTTCCCTCAAGTGGATGACCTAAGGTTTATCGAACTCAGGGAAGTAGAGGTTGAAGATGGTCTCTCTCAAGCAACCCTGCAACTAAGATACAAGAAGTCTCTTGTGTCCCCAACACACCTAATACAC
Organism: Secale cereale; assembly: GCA_902687465.1. Lineage (NCBI taxonomy): Eukaryota > Viridiplantae > Streptophyta > Magnoliopsida > Poales > Poaceae > Secale > Secale cereale. The sequence continues at coordinate 29,357,993 of LR738709.1, read as the reverse complement.
TTGTTAGATGTATAGGTGCACTAGTTCGGCGAAGAGATTTTAAATGGCAAGTGATATGGATGGCAAAACAAAGTAATATAAATCTGTAATAAAAAGTGCAGCAAGCAAACAAGTGGTAAACGTGAGCACAAATGGTATTGCAATGGTGGAAACAAGGCCTAGGGATCATACTTTCACTAGTGGCAACTCCCAACAACATTAACATAATCGAATCACATGATATTTCCCATAAAACATGCAATGGAGACGCACGCGGAGGTCATTCCTTCGTGGTCAAGAGAGGACGAGAATAATGTAGGGCTACAAAAGCACACCTCAAAGTTCGTATTTCTCAATCTAAGGATTTCCCAATGTCACCGCGGCTATCGAAAGAGAGTCCCACAATCACCACAACATATCTAAATGATAGTCAAAGACAAGCACCAAGAGACTCTCAATCTTCAATCAACACACAAGAGAGGAAATCACTCATGAAAATATTTTTCTAATCCATGTCCAATAGACCGCTGTCACCTTGGTCTCGGGGATTATACTAGATAAAGACAAGTGAGTAAATCAATCCAATACATAGAGGAAGGGGAAATATCATGGGATCACCCTAGATTAACATAGCCTATGATCACAACGAAGATCACATCATGGGAGAGAGAGATAACCACATAGCTACACGTACGAGCCTCGGCCCCGGAGGAGACTACTCACACATGGACATGGTGAGGAGGATCTTGATGGTGGTGTTGATGGAGAGGTGCAGCCCCGTGAGGAGGCGGCGGCCGGCGGCGGCTACGGAGGCGGCGGCGGCGAGGAGGAGACGGCGGCGGCCCTAGGGGGCGGCGGCGGCCCTAGGGGCAGCGGATCCTTGGCCCCCCTTCTTCCTTGTGGATGGTGCTGCAATGGTGCTGGTCCTCCCCTCCAAGACGGCGGCTCGGGAGGAGGAAAATTCGTGGCCCTTGGTGACCTAGGTTTTCTCTCTTTATATAGACTCTCGGATTCCCGTCATCAGATTTTGGGCCTCAGTAAAACGGGCTTAACTCGGCCGTCCGGACTCCGATTTGGACGAATTTTATATCCAGAAGCATCGCCTCGAAATTCCCCACAACTTTCGCAACTAGACTTTTTCCGTTTGACGTCGTCTTCGGGCCGGAACGTGACCATATTTAAAAAACGTTCTCAGACAGATTTTAAGATAGTCAGAGTCCTACTCCAATACGACTCCTTTTGCGTTTTTGTCAATTTCCAAGTAATTCCTATACAATAAAGTGTAAAACAAGAACATTGTGCACTTTTGCAACCATTAGTAGGTTAGTCCAAATATGATCAAAAGTGTATGGAAGTGCATAAATATCATAGCAATATCACACAAAAAAGGCATGGAGCAAGCAGAAATTATAGATACGTTTTGGACGTATCAAGTGGGAGTAGGACTATCATAAACAACTTGAACACTATAGATTAATTGTGTATTAGGAAGATGGTGTTCAACAAGGGAGTGATTCCCTCCATGATTATGACAAGTTTCATAAGGATAATTTCTCCTTATGTCATAGGTACCTTTACAATCACTATAGATTGGAGTCATAACATCATCATAGTATAGAAGAGCATTATCATTGCTAGCAACTATATTTGCAAACATGTTGTCTTTATTCTTACTAGCAAAAGAATTATCGCAAGCTTAGAGCTTTCCATATCATCACTTTCAGAGTTGGTACCAAAAAGATTTTCAAGATCATAAGTAGCATTATCATCATTTTCCCAATCACAAATAGTAACATGCATATCATAATCAAAATCATCTTCAATAGTACCTACGGACGTATCATCAAGATGATAATTAAGGCAATAAACTTCACCTTCTTCTTTAAACTTACAACCGTTAGGATAAAAGTTGATGGGAGGAATATGCTCAGGCCAGGTTGATACCCATTCTTCTTCCTTCTTGCTCCTCTTCCTCCTCCTCTTCTTTTTCTTCTTCTTCACCTTAGGAGGGAGTGGTTGGAGATGAAGCTTCTCCACATATCCTGGTTTATCATTAGAAACAATAGGGGAAACTTGGGAGAAACTCTCCTTTTTATTAGCAGAAATATAAGAGACATTTTTATAATTTGGTAAAGTCCCCTCTTTTCTAATCTTACTTATGTAATCATTTTCATTGCAATTAACAACACAATAGAGATGACAATTTTGCAAAGTGTTTTTTATTCCTATGGCATTAACATCTAGCCAAGAAGTCTTTTCTGATAACTCCTCACACATCAAAAATAACATAAGCTCATCATAAAGATCAGAGGTGATCATGTTATCACACAACTGGTTAACATTTATGTTTTGAAAGTTCATGCATTGAAAATTAAAGTGACCCTCTATACAGCAAAGTTCACAAGTAAAAGGATAAAGGTCACACAATTCTCTAGCAATTTCATTTAAATCTCTGACCCAAGTGATTGTTCTTTCATGCTTATGTTGCTTACAATACTTCTCTTCTTCAATCATAGGCCTTTCACAAGGTCTATCTACTCCACAAAAATTAACATGCTTATATAAAACTTCATTTTTAGGAATTGGATCATGCATGTTGCAATCATCATGAACAATTTCATTTTCTTTGCAAGTCTCTTTAAAAGGTTTATGATACTTGATCCAATCCTCCTTAGGCATATTAAGATGTGAAGCAAAAGATTTGAGGAAATCAACAAGGAGTTGAGAATCAAGTCCAAACTTAGCACTAAACTTATTAAAACTTGTAGTTTCAACAAAGGACTTAATGCAATCATACTCATAAATTATACCTGACTTTTTACCTTTGTCGATCTCCCAATCTTCAGTGTTGCGTTGAATTCTTTCAAGGAGTTCCCATTTAGCATCAATCTTTTCGTTTGTGAAAGAACCCATAGAGGAAGCATCGAGCAAATCTTTATCATGTCGAGAGAGCCTCGCATAGAAGTTAGTAATAATCATATCTTTGGGGAGCCCATGGTTAGGACATTTTAGCATTAACGTTTTCAGTCTCCCCCAAGCTTGAGCTATGCTCTCTCCGTCATGAGGATAGAAATTATAAACATAATTCCTATTCTCATGGACTTCATGAAGAAGATAAAACTTGGAGTAAAAGAGAGACTGGATCTCTTCCCAATCCAGCAGGTGAGAGTCATCTAGTAGCCTATACCATTCTGAAGCTTTATCTATAAGTGATACGGCGAACAATTTCCTCATGACAAACTCCCTTGATACACCTGCAAGCTTAAATAATGAACATAGTTGTGACAGATATAGCAAGTGTTCACCGGGATGTCTGTCTCCTGCATAACGATTAGCCAAAACATAATGGATAATACCAGCTGGTATTTTATAGGGCACAATTTCAGTAGGGGGAGGAGCAACCACCACAGGTGTGGGGCGTCTTCCCGCAAGCAACGATCCAATAGCAAGGTTGTCCATAAGCATAACTAGTGAAATAAAAACAAGAAACAAAAAGATTTAATTGCAAGATCTAAAGATATACCTTCAAGCACTCACTTCCCCGGCAACGGCGCCAGAAATAGCTTGATGTCTACACACGCTTCTACTCTTGTAGACTATGTTGGGCCTCCAAGCGCAGAGGTTTGTAGGACAGCAGCAATTTCCCTCAAGTGGATGACCTAAGGTTTATCGAACTCAGGGAAGTAGAGGTTGAAGATGGTCTCTCTCAAGCAACCCTGCAACTAAGATACAAGAAGTCTCTTGTGTCCCCAACACACCCAATACACTTGTTAGATGTATAGGTGCACTAGTTCGGCGAAGAGATGTTAAATGGCAAGTGATATGGATGGCAAAACAAAGTAATATAAATCTGTAATAAAAAGTGCAGCAAGCAAACAAGTGGTAAACGTGAACACAAATGGTATTGCCATGGTGGAAACAAGGTCTAGGCTTCATACTTTCACTAGTGGCAACTCTCAACAACATTAACATAATCGAATCACATGATATTTCCCATAAAACATGCAATGGAGACGCACCCGGAGGTCATTCCTTCGTGGTCAAGAGAGGACGAGAATTATGTAGGGCTACAAAAGCACACCTCAAAGTTCGTAGTTCTCAATCTAAGGATTTCCCAATGTCACCGCGGCCATCCAAAGAGAGTCCCACAATCACCACAACATATCTAAAGGATAGTCAAAGACAAGCACCAAGAGACTCTCAATCTTCAATCAACACACAAGAGAGGAAATCACTCATGAAAATAATTTTCTAGTCCATGTCCAATAGACCGATGTCACCTTGGTCTCGGGGATTATACTAGATAAAGACAAGTGAGTACATCAATCCAATACATAGAGGAAGGGGAAATATCATGGGATCACCCTAGATTAACATAGCCTATGATCACAACGAAGATCACATCATGGGAGAGAGAATTGACCACATATCTATTGGTAAGAACCTTAGCCCCGAGGAGGAACTACTCCCGCATCATGGAGGGAGGAAGCAACGTCGATGGAGATGAATCCGGGGGCACTTCCCCGTCCCGGCAGGGTGCCGGCACAGGAATTCTGGTCCCCCGAAGCTTGATGGCGATGGCGGAGGAGATCGGAATCGCGTCTGGAGAAAAGGGGTCCGGAATCAGGGTTTCCTCGACTGGTGTTAATATATATGCCAAAGGGGGTCGCCAGGGGAGCTACGGGGGGCCCAGGCGCCCTGGCCAGGCGGCCAGGGGTGGGGCCGCCTGGATCCCCTCTGGCCCCCCTCCGGCCCTACTTTGGCCGCATGGAAGCTTCCGGAACGCTGATTTTTTATATAATTTTTCCGGGATTTTTCTGGCAGTTTACGTAATGGGAAAACCTGAAATACAAAAACAGCAGAAAACAGAAACTGGCACTGGGGTGCACTGAGTTAATAGGTTAGTCCAAATATGATCAAAAGTGTATGGAAGTGTATAAATATCATAGCAATATCACACAAAAGAGGCATGGAGCAAGCAGAAATTATAGATACGTTTTGGACGTATCAGGTGCCGTCCGTTCGGCGCTAGATCATCGGTGACGAAGAACGCGAAGAGTACGACTACTTCATCCACGCTTCTTCAAAAGCTTCCGCTCGCGATCTACAAAACGGTATGTAGATGCAATCTCATATGCTCGTTGCTAGATGTCTCCTTAGTTGGATCTTGGTGAAAGCGTAGAAAATTTTTGAATTCTGCTACGTTCCCCAACAGTGGCATCTGAGCTAGGTCTTATGCGTAGCATCTTGCACGAGTAGAACACAAAGCAGTTGTGGGCGTTTGAGTTTGCTCAATTTTCTTGCCGTTACTAGTCTAGTCTTGATTCGGCGGTATTGTGGGATGAAGCGGCCCGGACCGACTTTACACGTACGCTTACGTGAGACTGGTTCCACCGACAGACATGCACTAGTTGCATAAGGTGTCTGTCTCTCCTACTTTAGTCGGATCGGATTCGATGAACAGGGTCCTTATGAAGAGTAAATAGAAATTGACAAATCACGTTGTGGTTTTGGCGTAGGTAAGAAAGGTTCTTGCTAGAAAACCTATAGAAGCCATGTAAAACTTGCAACAACAATTAGAGGACGTCTAACTTGTTTTTGCAGCATGTGCTATGTGACGTGGTATGGCCAAAGAAGATGTGATGAATGATATATGTGATGTATGAGATTGATCATGTTCTTGTAATAGGGAATCACGACTTGCATGTCGATGAACTTGACAACCGGCAGGAGCCATAGGAGTTGTCTTAATTATTGTATGACCTGCGTGTCACTGAATAAACGCCATGTAATTACTTTACTTTATTGCTAAACGTTAGCCATAGTAGTAGAAGTAATAGTTGGCGTGACGACTTCTTCAAGACACGATGATGAAGATCATGATGATGGAGATCATGGTGTCGAGCCGGTGACAAGATGATCATAGTGCCCCGAAGATGAAGATCCAAGGAGCAAGATGATATTGGCCATATCTTGTCACTTTAATTGATTGCATGTGATGTTTATCATGTTTATGCATCTTGTTTACTTAGAACGACGGTAGTAAATAAGATGATCTCTCACTAAAATTTCAAGAATTGTGTTCCCCCTAGCTGTGCACCGTTGCTAAAGTTCGTTGTTCCGAAGCACCACGTGATGATCGGGTGTGATAGGTTCTAACGTTCGCATACAACGGGTGTAAGCCAGATTTACACACGCAATACACTTAGGGTTCACTTGACGAGCCTAGCATGTACAGACATGGCCTCGGAACACGGAAGACCGAAAGGTCGAACACGAGTCGTATAGAAGATACGATCAACATGAAGATGTTCACCGTTGATGACTAGTCTGTCTCACGTGATGATCGGACACGGGCTAGTCGATTCGGATCGTGTATCACTTAGATGACTAGAGAGATGTCATTCTGAGTGGGAGTTCATTAAAATTTGATTAAGATGAACTTAATTATCATGAACTTAGTCTAAATTCTTTACAATATCTCTTGTAGATCAAATGGCCCACGCTCAAGTTTCCCTCAACTTCAACGCGTTCCTAGAGAAAACCAAGCTGAAAGACGATGGTAGCAAATATACGGATTGGGTCCGTAACCTGAGGATTATCCTCATAGCTGCCAAGAGATCATATGTCCTTGAAGCACCGCTAGGTGATGCACCCGGTCCCGATGCGACCCAAGACGTTTTGAACGTTTGGCAGTCGCGTAGTGATGATTACTCCCTGGTTCAGTGCGGCATGCTTTACAGCTTAGAGTCAGGGCTCCAAAAACGTTTTGAGAACCACAGAGCATATGAGATGTTCGAAGAGCTGAAAATGGTTTTCCAAGCTCATGCCCGAGTCGAGAGATATAACGTCTCCGACGCATTCTACAGCTGTAAAATGGAGGAAAACAGTTCTGTCAGTGAGCACATCCTCAAGATTTCTGGATTGCACAACCGCTTGTCTCAGCTGGGAATGAATCTCCCAGATGAAGCGGTCGTTGACAGAATCCTCCAGTCGCTCCCACCAAGCTTCAAGAGCTTCGTGTTAAACTTCAATATGCAGGGGATGGAGAAGTCCATTCCCGAGGTGTATTCGATGCTGAAATCAGCGGAGGTGGATATCAAGAAAGAACATCAAGTGTTGATGGTCAATAAAACCACTAAGTTCAAGAAAGGCAAGGGTAAGAAGAACTTCAAGAAGGACGGCAAGGGAGTTGCCGCGCCCGGTAAGCCTGTTGCCGGGAAGAAGCCAAAGCATGGACCCAATCCTGAGACAGAGTGCTTTTATTGCAAGGGAACGGGTCACTGGAAGCGGAACTGCCCCAAATACTTAGCAGACAAGAAGGCCGGCAACGTCAAAGGTATATGTGATAAACATGTTATTGATGTGTACCTTACCAGCGCTCGTAGTAGCTCCTGGGTATTTGATACCGGTGCGGTTGCTCACATTTGTAACTCAAAACAGGAGCTGCGGAATAAGCGGAGACTGGCGAAGGATGAGGTGACGATGCGTGTCGGGAATGGTTCCCAGGTCGATGTGATCGCCGTCGACACGCTGCCTCTACATCTACCCTCGGGATTAGTTTTAAACCTTAATAATTGTTATTTAGTACCAGCTTTGAGCATGAACATTGTATCTGGATCTCGTCTTATGCGAGATGGCTACTCTTTCAAATCGGAGAATAATGGTTGTTCTATTTATTTGAGAGATATGTTTTATGGTCATGCCCCGCTGGTCAATGGTTTATTTTTGATGAATCTCGAACGTGATGATACACATATTCATAGTGTAGATGCCAAAAGATGTAAAGTTGATAATGATAGTCCCACATACTTGTGGCATTGCCGCCTTGGTCATATTGGTGTCAAACGTATGAAGAAGCTCCATTCATATGGACTTCTAGAGTCTCTTGATTATGAATCATTTGACACGTGCGAACCATGCCTATTGGGCAAGATGACCAAGACTCCGTTCTCCGGAACAATGGAGCGAGCAACCAACTTATTGGAAATCATACATACCGATGTGTGCGGTCCAATGAGTGTTGAGGCTCGCGGAGGCTATCGTTATGTTCTCACCCTCACAGATGACTTGAGTAGATACGGGTATATCTATGATGAAACACAAGTCTGAGACCTTTGAAAAGTTCAAGGAATTTCAGAATGAGGTTGAAAATCAACGTGATAGAAAAATAAAGTTCTTACGATCAGATCGTGGGGGTGAATATTTAAGTCATGAATTTGGCACACACCTTAGGAACTGTGGAATTATTTCACAATTGACACCGCCCGGAACACCTCAACGTAACGGTGTGTCTGAACGTCGAAATCGTACTCTGTTGGACATGGTGCGATCTATGATGTCCCTCACCGATTTACCGCTATCTTTTTGGGGTTATGCTTTAGAGACTGCCGCATTCACTTTAAATAGGGCTCCATCGAGACGACTCCGTATGAACTTTGGTTTGGCAAGAAACCGAAGCTGTCTTTTCTAAAAGTTTGGGGTTGCGATGCTTATGTCAAGAAACTTCAACCTGAAAAGCTCGAACCCAAATCGGAAAAATGCGTCTTCATAGGATACCCAAAGGAAACGATTGGGTACACCTTCTACCACAGATCCGAAGGCAAAGTCTTTGTTGCCAAGAATGGATGCTTTCTGGAGAAAGAGTTTCTCTCGAAAGAAGTGAGTGGGAGGAAAGTAGAACTTGATGAGGTGACAGTCACCCCTCCTGAAAGTAGCGCAGCGCAGGAAATTGTTCCTGAGGTGCCTGCACCGACAAGGGAGGAAGTTGATGATAATGATCATGAAGAAACAGATCAAGTTACTACTGAACTTCGAAGGTCCACGAGTACACGTTCCGCACCAGAGTGGTACGGCAACCCTGTCCTGGAAATCATGTTGTTAGACAATGGTGAACCTTCGAACTATGAAGAAGCGATGGCGGGCCCGGATTCCAACAAATGGCTTGGAGCCATGAAATCCGAGATAGAATCCATGTATGAAAACAAAGTATGGACTTTGGTGGACTTGCCTGATGATAGGCACGCCATATAAAACAAATGGATATTTAAGAAGAAGACAGACGCGGATGGTAATGTGACCATCTATAAGGCTCGGCTTGTCGCTAAGGGTTATCGACAAGTTCAAGGGATTGACTACGACGAGACTTTCTCTCCCGTAGCGATGCTGAAGTCAGTCAGAATCATGTTAGCTATTGCCGCATTCTATGATTATGAGATATGGCAAATGGACGTCAAAACAACATTCCTTAATGGCTTCCTCAAGGAAGAGTTGTATATGATGCAGCCGGAAGGTTTTGTCGATCCAGAGAACGCTAACAAGGTATGCAAGCTCCAGCGCTCGATTTACGGGCTGGTGCAAGCATCTCGGAGTTGGAATATTCGCTTTAATGATGTGATCAAAGCGTTTGGCTTTATACAGACTTATGGAGAAGCCTGTATCTACAAGAAAGTGAGTGGGAGCTCTGTGGCATTTCTCATATTATATGTGGATGACATATTGCTGATGGGAAATGATATAGAATTCTTGGAAAATGTAAAGGCCTACTTGAATAAAAGTTTTTCAATGAAGGACCTTAGAGAAGCTGCTTACATATTAGGCATCAAAATCTATAGAGATAGATCAAGACGCCTCATTGGTCTTTCACAAAGTACATACCTTGACAAGATATTGAAAAAGTTCAATATGGATCAGTCCAAGAAGGGATTCTTGCCTGTTTTGCAAGGTATGAGATTGAGCAAGGCTCAGTCGCCGACCACGGCAGAAGATAGAGAAAAGATGAGTGTCATTCCCTATGCCTCGGCCATAGGTTCTATCATGTATGCCATGCTGTGTACCAGACCTGATGTGAACCTTGCCATAAGTTTGGTAGGGAGGTACCAAAGTGATCCCGGTATGGAACACTGGACAGCGGTCAAGAACATCCTGAAGTACCTGAAAATGACTAAGGATATGTTTCTCGTTTATGGAGGTGACGAAGAGCTCGTCGTAAAGGGCTACGTCGATGCTAGCCTCGACACAGATCTGGATGACTCTAAGTCTCAAACCGGATACGTGTATATTTTGAACGGAGGGGCAGTCAGCTGGTGCAGTTGCAAGCAAAGCGTCGTGGCGGCATCTACATGTGAAGCGGAGTACATAGCTGCTTCCGAAGCAGCGCAGGAAGGAGTCTGGATGAAGGAGTTCATCACCGACCTAGGAGTCATTCCAAGCGCGTCAAGCCCGATGACTCTCTTCTGTGACAACACTGGAGCTATTGCTATTACCAAGGAGCCCAGGTTTCACAAGAAGACCAAGCACATCAAGCGCCGTTTCAACTCCATCCGGAATTATGTTCAGGATGGAGACATAGATATTTGTAAAGTGCATACGGATCTGAATGTTGCAGACCTGTTGACTAAAACTCTTCCACGGGCAAAACATGAACAACACCAGAACTCTATGGGTGTTCGATTCATCACAATGTAACTAGATTATTGACTCTAGTGCAAGTGGGAGACTGTTGGAAATATGCCCTAGAGGCAATAATAAAAGTATTATTATTATATTTCCTTGTTCATGATAATCGTCTGTTATTCATGCTTGAATTGTATTGTACGGAAACAGCGATACATGTGTGAATACATAGACCACAATGAGTCCCTGGTAAGCCTCTAGTTACCAGCTCGTTGATCAACAGATGATCATGGTTTCCTGATCATGGACATGTGATGTCAGTGATAACGGGATCACATCATTAGAAGAATGATGTGATGGACAAGACCCAATCCTAAGCATAGCACGAGATCGTATAGTTCGTAATGCATAAGTTTTTCGGTGTCAAGTATTTATTCCTTAGACCATGAGGTTGTACAACTCCCAGATACCGTAGGAATACTTTGGGTGTGCCAAACGTCACAACGTAACTAGGTGGCTATAAAGGTACGCATCGGGTATCACCGAAAGTGTCTGTTGAGTTGGTACGAACCGAGACTGGGATATTGTCACTCCGTATGACGGAGAGGTACCTCTGGGCCCACTCGGTAAGACATCATAATAATGAGCTCAAGGTGACTAAGGAGTTGGTCATGGGATGATGGATTACGGATCGAGTAAAGAGACTTGCCATGACGAGATTGAACAAGGTATCGGGAATACCGACGATCGAATCCCGGGCAAGTACCGTACCGATGGACAAAGGGAATAACATATAGGATTGAGTGAATCCTTGACACGCTGGTTCATCCGATGAAGATCATCGAGGAACACGTGGGAACCAACATGGGTATCCATATCCCGCTGTTGGTTATTGACCGGAGAGTGGTCTCGGTCATGTCTACGTGTCTCCCGAACCCGTAGGGTCTACACACTTAAGGTTCGGTAACACTAGGGTCGTAGAGATATATGCACGTGGAAACCCGAAAGTTGTTCGGAGTCCCGGATGAGATCCCGGACGTCACGAGGAGTTCCGGAATGGTCCAGAGGTAAAGAATGATATATAGGAAGTCCAGTTTCGGCCATCGGGTGATCTCCGGAGGTCACCGGGAGTGTCCCGGGACCACCGGAGGGGTCCCGGGGGTCCACCGGGTGGGGCCACCCATCCCGGTGGGGCCCCTAGGCTGCGGTGGGGAAGTGGCCAGCCCCTGGTGGGCTGGCGCACCACATGGGCCCCCCTCCCCATGCGCCTAGGGTTGAAACCCTAGGGGGAGGGGCGCCCCCTTGCCTTGGGGGGCAAGACTCCCCCCCAGGCCGCCGCCCCCCTTGCAGATCCCATCTGCAGGGCTGGCGCACCCCCCTGGCCCCCTATATATATGTGGGGGGGAGAGGGCAGCCGCAACCAAGTCTCTGGCGCCTCTCCCCCTCCCGTCACACCTCATACTCCCTCTGCAGGGCGCCAGCGAAGCCCTGCAGGATTCACCACTGCATCCACCACCACGCCGTCGTGCTGCTGGATCTCCGACGACCTCTCCTCCCCCCTTGCTAGATCAAAAAGGAGGTGATGTTGCTGTACCGGACGTGTGTTGAACACGGAGGTGCGGTCCGTTCGGCGCTAGATCATCGGTAACGAAGAACGCGAAGAGTACGACTACTTCATCCACGCTTCTTCGAAAGCTTCCGCTCGTGATCTACAAAACGGTATGTAGATGCACTCTCATATGCTCGTTGCTAGATGTCTCCTTAGTTGGATCTTGGTGAAAGCATAGAAATTTTTTGAATTCTGCTACGTTCCCCAACAGATGATGGGTATGGTATATTTCCCACTATTCTTTCAGTATGCCATTCTCCTGATTAGTTGATTGACACGGGTGCTAATGTGCATGTATGCGGTGATATTTCCATGTTTTCGTCTTATCATATAGCAGGGACTTCAAACGTGATGATGGGCAACAGTTCAAGTGCTTCTGTTCGTGGTGTTGGCACGGTCGATCTGAAGTTTACTTCAGGGAAGATCGTGTGGCTGAAGAACGTGCATTATGTCCTCTCCGTCAATAAGAATCTTGTTAGCGGATCTTTGTTATGTAGAGATGGCTACAAGCTTGTCTTTTAGTCGAATAAACTTATAATCTCCAAGTATGGAATGTTTGTGGGCAAAGGCTATGAGTCAGGAGGTATGTTCCGTTTATCCTTGTCAGATGTTTGCAATAAAGCTGTTAATCATGTTTGCAACAATAGTGAATCAAATGTGTGGCACTCACGTGTGTCATGTTAACTTTGGGTGCATGTCACGACTAGCCAAATTAAAGTTAATCCATAGTTTCACCACCGTCAAGGGATCCAAGTGTGAAGTTTGTGTGCAAGCTAAGCAACCTCGTAAATCTCACACGACTGCGGAAACGAGAAATCTTGCACCACTAGAGCTCATACATTTAGATCTATGTGAAATGAATGGTGTTTTGACAAAAGGTGGATAGAAATATTTCATGACGTTAGTTGATGACTTCACTAGATACTGTCATGTGTATTTTCTGAAATCCAAGGATGAGACTTTGAACTTTTTCAAGATCTATAAAGCTAAAGTGGAAAACCAACTTGATCGTAAGATCACGAGGCATAGGTCCGACTGTGGTGGAGAATATTTTTCCAATGAATTTGATTCTTTTTGTGCGGAACATGGTATAATCCATGAGAGGACGCCTCCCTATTCACCTCAGTCAAATGGGGTGGCCGAAACAAAGAACCTTACTCTAACTGATTTGGTGAATGCCATGTTAGATACATCGGGTCTATCCAAGGCATGGTGGGGGAGGCGATATTGACTGCATGTCATGTCCTAAACCGAGTTCCCACAAAGAACAAAGAAATAACTCCATTCGAGGAATGGAAGAAGAAAAGGTTAACACTCTCTTATCTACGAACCTGGGGTTGTTTGACGAAAGTCAATGTGCCAATCTCAAAGAAGCGCAAACTTGGACCAAAGACTGTGGATCTCTTTTCGTAGCATTGGACATAGATTCTTGGTTGTAAAATCTGAGGTATCTGACATGCATGTCGGTACAATCATGGAGTCGAATGATGCGACTTTCTTTGAAGATATCTTTCCCATGAAGGATATGGCTACCTCATCTACTCAGGAGATGCCTAGTTCATCGAATAAAGAATTAGTTACAATTACTGAACCTATCATTTCGATGGAACACTTTGACAAACCCGTAGAGGAAAACAATGAAGCTCCCACTAGGAGCAAGAGACAGAGGACTGCAAAGTCCTTTGGTGATGTTTTTCTTGTCTATCTAATAGAGGACACTCCTAGTTCTATTTCAGATGCCTATGCGTATGAAGATGCTGCCTACTGGAAGGAAGCGGTTCGTAGTGAGATGGATTCCATCTTAGCGAATGAAACTTGGGAGATAACCGATCGTCCTTATGGGTGCAAACCTATAGGGTGCAAATGGGTATTCAAGAAAAAGCTTAGGCCTGATGGTACTATCGAAAAGTACAAGGCACGGCTCGTGGCTAGGGGTTATACCCAACAGGAAGGTGAAGACTTCTTTGATACTTACTCACCTATGGCGCGATTGACCACTATTTGAGTTCTACTTTCACTAGCCGCCTCACATGGTCTTCTCGATCATCAAATGGATGTTAAGACTGCTTTCCTAAATGAAGAGTTGGATGAGGAGATTTATATGGAACAACCAGATGGGTTTGTAATAGATGGTCAGGAAAGAAAAGTGTGCAAGTTGCTGAATTCTTTGTATGGACTCAAGCAAGCACCAAAGCAGTGGCATGAGAAGTTTGAAAGAACTTTAACAGCTGCAGGCTTCGTTGTAAACGAAGCTGACAAATGTGTATACTATCGCCATGGTGGGGGCGAGGGAGTTATCCTTTGCTTGTATGTTGATGACATACTGATTTTCGGAACAAATTTGAATGTTATGAAGGAGGTCAAGGATTTCCTATCTCGTTGCTTTGAGATGAAGGATTTAGGAGTGGCTGATGTCATTCTGAACATCAAGTTGTTGAGAGACGATGATGGTGGGATTACTTTGCTTCAATCTCACTATGTCGAAAAGATCTTGAGTCGCTTTGGCTATAGTAACTGCAAGCCCTCTCCAACACCATATGATGCCAAGGTGCTACTTCGAAAGAATCAAAGAATTGCTAGAGATCAATTGAAATATTCTCAGATTGTTGGCTCGCTTATGTACTTAGCCAGTGCTACAAGACTTGGCATCTTTTTTACTGTTAGCAAATTGAGTCGGTTTGTCTCAAAACCAGGAGATGTGCATTGGAAAGCTCTAGAGAGAGTTTTGCGTTAATTGAAAGGCACTGCAAATTATGGAATTCAAAACACCGGGCACCCAAAGGTGCTTGAAGGGTATAGTGACTCAAACTGGATCTCAGATGCTGATGAGATAAAGGCAACGAGTGGATATGTATTCACTCATGAAGATGGCGATGTTTCTTGGAAGTCCTGCAAGCCGACCATCTTAACGAGGTCAACAATGGAAGCAGAGCTCACAGCACTAGATACAGCTACGGTCGAAGCGGATTGGCTTCGTCGGCTCTTGAATGACTTGCCGGTAGTTGAAAAACCTGTACCGGGTATCCTTATGAACTGCGACAATCAAACGGTGATCACGAAAGTGAGCAGCTCAAAGGATAACATGAAGTCATCAAGACACGTTTAGAGAAGGTTAAAGTCTTTCAGGAAAATGAAAAACTCTGGAGTAATTGCATTGGATTATATCCAAACGTCTAAAAATCTGGCAGATCTTTTTACTAAGGGTCTATCACGAAATGTGATAGATAATGCATCGAGGGAGATGGGTATGAGACCCACAATATGAGTTGTTCACAGTGGTAACCTAGTCAATGTGATCGGAGATCCCGTGAATTAGATGTGGAAGACAAGTTGTTGGTCAACTGAGAGGAGAGTATCCTTACTATCAATACCACTCCATGAAGATGCAATACTCTCCTAAATCTGCATGGTAGGTTGATGTATATCTTAATGTGTTCTAAGTGGCTCATGTAAGCAGAGATGTTGTCCTGCAGAACATCTTTTAAAGAACACACCTATATGAGTCTGATTGTCAAACGTCGCAATCTATGAGAGTAGGGTTCTCTCTAGTAAACTCATGAAAGGTCACGGAGTATGACGCATAAGCTCCACCCACGGGGAAGACCCACGGTAGCCAAGTATCGGTCAAGGCTTTGTGTGAAGCTAGATTCGCAGAAAACATGCAGTTCAAGGCATAGTCCACTGTTCAAGTTGCTTACTAGTGTAGCATAGAGTTCTAGGTGGAAGTTCAACTTAACGGTCTCCACTGCAGTACCGGTATATAAAACAGTGTTTTGGACCAAAGGCAAATTTTGTGTGCCTCTGGGATCTGGTGGGGGATTGCTGGAATTTTGTCTTATGGGCCAGCCAGCCGAATATTAATTTCAGAAATTCCTAATAAATCCTAGAGGCCCACTTAGCCCATTTGTGCAAGGCAAGGGGCACTCCTAAAGTTTAGTCCCACATTGCTAGTTTACAGGGAGTTGGACCTCTTTATAAGGGAGGCTCTTTCTCCACTTGTACGAGCATGAGAATAAGAGGGACATCCACGCGTGCTCCTCCTCCGCCGCCGCCTCGCCACGCCACGCCTTGTCACGACGCGCCGCGGGTTGCAGGAATGAGCCGAGCCGATGTCTAAATTTTTGCCACGCACGACGGGTATACGAAAGATCACGCGGAAGCTTAAAACATTTTTCTGTAGTGGACACTGAATCCAAACGTCGCTCCTCTTCGGCTGCAGCCTGTTCGTTTCACCTCCATCTGAACGGCGCGCCTCTTTGGCTGTAGCCCGTTCCCTTCAGCTCCCGTCGCTGGCTTCTCGCCTCCTTCTGTTGCGCCTATAAAAGGGAGGTCGCTCCTCCTCAGAGAGACGCACCAGAACTACTTCCTCCTCTCGCCCTCGGTTCCATCTCTGAGCTGCTGTTGTCTTCCTCATCCCAGCTTGCCGCGTGCACCGCAGGTCGGTACAGTAGGCCTCCGAAACCACACCACTTTGGGTTCTGTACGGGGGAAGGGTGATACGGTTTTTGGGGGGCGCTCAGCGCGACTACTGGCTGATTCATCACGGACGATCCGGTCGCCAACGACGACTTCTTCCCTGACGTCGACAACCTCGACATGGCCGGCGAGGACACTGCACCCAAGACCGGGGCCTCTGCTCCTGCTACGTATGATCTTATACTCTCTCTGTTTGAATTTCTGTTTCAGTTTCTACCACTAGTGTCTGCTCTACATATGTTTGGTTCTAGTTTGTATATGCAGATTCTATTTACCTTCTCTCTGTTAGATCGCATGACTTGTTTTATCTCTTCTATATTAATCATGTTTTATCTAATATTTCTGTTAGTAAAATCACTTGTTTATCTCTTCTATATTAATCATGTTTTACCCTACGCGTACGTGCAGCGGTTGCAGAAAATGTAGAAATGCAGGGTTGGCCGGTTACCAATTCTCAGCCCGTTACAGAAAATGAGTTGGCACGCTTGCTGACTCGGCTTCCAGTACGTCCACCGTCGCATACATGCAAAGAGCAAAACTTGCTTGCCGGAAATAAAAAAAGTTTGCTGCTACTCCCTCCGTTTCAAAATAGATGACTCAACTTTGTTCTAAGGTGCTAGCTGTTAGAAAGGAGAGAGAGGTTTGGTGAAATAGTTTGATGTATTGCTTGAGCCTCGTGGGCATATATATATAGGAGTACAAAGACCAACTTTGAGTACAAGACAAGGCAGGACCAAATCCTAGTCTATCCTATACTTCCTAATAATCCTTATACTCAACATCCCCCCGCAGTCACAATGGTAGCGACGCAGACGGTGAGACTGGAGAAGAATCCGAAGGCAAGCCAACGGACACCCCCCCCCCAGTCGTAACGGTCGATGCATCGCGGAGTCGTGGCTGGAGTAAAAACTGACGAGGTTGCTCAAGCAGGCGGTAGCCCTTTGTGCCGTTTGTCGAGGTAGCCGAGAGCGTAGGGTGGTGGAGCCATGGTCGACGTAGCCGTGCAAAGAATGTCGTGGTCGATGTCGAGTCGGGGTAGACGGTGTCGAGAAAGTCGCCGTGGAGCCGCGGGCGCAAGGGGGCGCCGAGTTAGCATGGGCGCTGTGGTGTCGAAGTAGTGGTGCGCCGGGAAGAAGATGTTGTTGACGACACGTCGCGGCGGGTTTGCCAAGCCCGGGGAGACAGACGAAGGCACGAACCAGTGTTGCCAGCACCGGACATGCGTAGATGGACGAAGACGATGTTGACGAAGCGCCGACCATGCTTGCCAGGCCCGGGGACACGTCGTGGATGAAGGCACGCAACGGTGTTGCCAGCTCCGGGCATGCGTAGACGAGGGACCTGCACGAGCTGTACGCCATGTCGGAGAAGTCGGAGGAGCCAGCAGAGAAGAAGTCGACGACGATTATGAAAAAAATATGGGTTTTCTACGGAACACATACATTTTCTTCTTGTGTAGTAGTAGTACAGATCTCATTCGACTCAGACACTGCAGAATGTGATGAAAATAAGTGTCACGTGAGTGTGCGCGCGTGTGTGTGGGGAGGGGGGGGGGGTGTCTAGCTGGTGCATGCTGCCAGCAGCGCAAGACCAGGGAAATCAATCTGCATCTTTTTAATCTGGCAGGATCTTATCTCCAGATATGTTGCTTTGCAGTTCGTTGGGACTCAAGTACTGTGCTCATGGTTTCAGATCATGCAAGCAATAAAGAAACAATTATCCCCCGGCAGCGAATGCAACACGATGCGCACACGGTACGGCTCAAGTTCACTTCCGATATAGCACCACACAATGTGCTGGAGGATCAAAAGCGATGTGTTGACAGGGTGTTGTGTGGATACTGCATGGGAAAATATCTGGCCGCATGCCGAAATATCAATCTGAAGGTTCAAACTACCAACAGTGTACTATACAATTATATGCTGTTTTTTCTTTCTCTATGGCCGTCTGTGTTCTAAAAGATGAGCATGTGAATTTAGCGAAGATGTTCGCCTAATCTTTTGGAGTCACTATGCTCACATGTTCCCTAGGAGTCGTTGCTCATTACTTGACAATAATGTGCTTTAGCGGTCATCTGGTAAGAAAGTAAAAAAATCTTTTATAATGCCTGATGACATATATCGTGTATGCAGTAAACCATAAACCTATCTTTGAATTTTACGTTTGAAAGAGCTTACAAAACAATCTTATTTTATGAGACGGAGGGAGTAGCTTGCAATCTCTTTCTTCAATCTTCAGCTCTTTTCCCTTCTCTCCTGGTTTTCTCTTCGTCTTCTCCAATGGAGGCACCTGATGTTCATCACTTGTGTCGCTGGCTGCTGGATGAGAGACTTAACATCCCCTTCCCTCACCTTTTTGTTTTTGAGAATATCCCTGTCCCTCACCTATAAGGATCAAAATGACCCGAGGATATCTCAACATATATTTTTTTTTTTTGAAACGAAGGCAAATATCTCAACATATGTGATGCTTGTTGGATGCGGCGTTTTGGCTCTCGAGTGCAAGGTGGACAGTAAATTCGTTTAAAATAGTAGAAAGAATCAAAAAATTCTGGATTTTTTTGTGATGCTAGATGCTCATGTGCATGAAGTCCATGCCAAATTTCGTGGAGTTCGAACATTTCAATAGCTCTCAACAACAAAAAGATAAATTTTGAAGCTGTAAGAAAGTTGACTATTCACATACTATTATGAACGATTTTGACATGAGCTCCTTATATGTCCGAACAAGCTGAAATTTGGCTTGACCATCACACATTGGAACATCTTACACCTAAAAATGGCATTTTTTTTAATTTACTGTTCACTGTTCACTGGGTGTAGATGAGCCTGGACACCGAATGGAATATCTGGGGCTTCTTCTATCAAGTTTACATTTAAAAGGGTAGAGGTATTTGATCATTTACACCAGGTGTTATGAAAGTATAGTGTTGTTATTTTGTTAGTACGATATTTCTCACAAGCATTGCCGGGGTTGACAACTTAGAACCATTGAAATGGAAAAAAAAAAGTGCATACAACCATTGAGCCCTTAGGGCATCTACATCTGGATTAGATAAATTTGACACCTCAAATGTTCGTGGACGCGCCCAGTTAGTGTTCGGGTCTGTCTGTTTGAGCTCTACTTGTCTGTGCACGCAGCTATGCCCCTCACTTTCCCGCTAAATGTTCGGTCACATGCATCCGATTGATGGGAATGGGGAGAGAGAGAGAAAAATTAATAAAAGAAAAGAAAATATGATCCACGTTGTCCAAATTCTGTGGCATACGGACTGCACACGCCCTATGCTGCCAGTATATGGGCTAGGCATGAGAGTCCGCACCCGGACATATGGGGACGAAGTGATGGGTCTAGTTGTGTGACCTTTGTCCCCATTCTTTTTTATATCCAGGCAGTGACTTGGCTGTCCGCCCGTAGTGTTTTGGCGACGATTCGAGGGGACTAGCTATCCATGGTCTTATGGACCCAACATTGATGGTGTGGTTAGCGGTATGTAGCTGCTTGTTTTTTTCTTTTTCTTTATTTTTTGTAGTTTTTTTGTGGTAATACGTGTTCCATTTATAGTATATCATAAGAATCATAATACAAGCCTCGCGGACATCGATCTGGCAAAATTGAAAAGGCAGCAGAAAGTTGGCATTTGCACAAAAAACATCAGTCAAGAAAAAACTTACAATCAAGACCGAACAATCCGTTAAGCATGACACCATCACATGCCTCCGGCACCACCACCACAACCACAACCACCAAAGGAAAAAAATGATAATCACCTCCTCACCCGACTACATCGTTGATATGCAGCTTTGCAGACATCCAAGTTGGCTCACCAAAAGCGAAGCCATTATCATTGGATGAATCAGACCCGAGCAACATCTCGAACACGTCATCGAACTTCAAATCTGGCACCTTCGCACGACTAAGACGTCGGAGGAGGAAATCCTACATGCGAGTGACCAATCATGAACGCAACATATGATCCACCATCTTCAAGATGCTGCCAATGCAGAAAACAATCTGTATTCGCTCCTGGACTATATCACAAGCTCCGCACCAGCATTGGAGCAAACATCGTCGCAAATGGAGCCTGGTGACACAAGTTCACCACAAGGATGCGGCCGCCACCACACCATCCTTACTTGAACAATTTGATTTTCAAATCTATCCCCAACCATATGATCGATCGCCTCGGTGGGGAAGAATCTAAATATTCTTTATTCACCACCATTGCCACCGTCGAAGCCAAGATGATGAATGATCCAAATAAAAAACTAATTTAGTAGGGCCTAACCTAAAGCTACACAATCCACATGCATAGATCCGGCGACTCCCCTTACCACCGAAGTCATCAGGGATGGGAGACGGCGGAGGAAGGAAGCAGATGAGCTCTTCTAATGGGGGCTAAGATTCTAGTCACCAGTTGGCCCAGAGAAAAACAACTCGTGGTCTCCCCTCAGAAAGGAAGATCTAGAAGAAAGGCTCCATCGATTTGGTGTAGTTTCTTCTATGGCACCAGTAGTGAGGGCGGAGGGGCCTACGCTGTACCTACGTGCAGTCGTTGCTCCGCCAGTGAAATTGCTCACAGTGCATGCACACGTAGTCATGCAGGGTTGACTGGTCAGCAACTCTTGGCGCAATAATGCTAAACATACAAAGAGTTACACGCAATTACACGCTGACTATGATTCTTTCTTTCTAACTAACCACTCCCCCCTGATTTTCATGGAGGTGGGCCCTTCATCCCCCTTAATCTCCAATCAAAACCCACCTGTTTGTAAAACCCGTGTAAACTTATGTATGTGTAGCATTACTCCTCTTGGCGTCTTGCACAAAAATGAGTTGGCATGCATGCTGACTCGTCTCGCTTCCGGTACAAGGTCCACCGTGGCATATCCATTAGGTTGGTGGTAGCGGGTAGCATCATAAACTAGTATCATGCATATGATATTAGTGTATAATACTACTTTCACAATGTATAGTATTACTCCCTCCGTTCCTAAATATTTGTCTTTTTAGAGATTTCAAAAAGTGACTACATACGGAGGAAAATGAGTGAATCTACAATCTAAAATATGTCTACATACATCCGTATTTGTAGTCCATTTGAAATGTCTAGAAAGAAAAATATTTAGGAACGGAGGGAGTATATATTAGTATCACAGATGATTTTATTTATTGTAATGCATGACACATAGTAGCACATCAATTAATATGAGACAATATCATATTCGATACTCAATCATCTATTTTTTTTGTACGTCATCCTATCTAAATTACTTAGTTGGCATGCATGATATGTCATATGATACTCCTGCTACGACCAGCTTACAAAGTGAGAAAAGAATTGGTAATACTTGGGACTTGGGAGTTGAGCTAAACTTACTAACTTAATTGCTTGCTTGCAGCAAATTAAGAAAATCTCGATTAGCTTGCTGCCAGCAATGGTTTGGCGACAGAAATAGATGTATTTTAATGTATTTTAATTCTAAATACATTCATTTTTATTCATTTCTGCGAGAAGTAATTCAGAGCGGAGGGACTATATGTTAACCGTACCACTTACATTACATGGTCGGCCGTCCCATGCATAATCCAATTGCAATACGATGACATCATATTAACTTGCTAGGAGTCCCAAAAGCATAATGAAGTATTGCGAGTCTTTACAAACACACATTTATAGAAGACTATAATTACAGCCAATTCTTCGGATGTGCCGAAATATTCTACCTCTTGCATTCATTGGGGGCGTGCCACGAGCAAAAGTCGATGCCACCTTGAGGTCTCCATCTAAACGGGGCAAACTTGTTTACACCCACGAGCTTCTAGGAGCAGTGGTCGAAATGTCATCAATGTAGACCGGAAGACGCCGGCGGCCGCATTCTATGTAGAAAATCACCGTCCCTCCTCGATAAGTATAAGCACATTCTTCCTCTTTCTTCGTTAATATGGTGGAGGAACAAAAATCGGTCGGTCAAAGGTGGCTGATTTCATATATAAGTAATGTGCACATTACTTGAGTCAAATTAGTGTTAGACAAAGTCACAAAACTAGGCGCACCGGTACAAGTTGTCGCAAGTAAAACGAAAGAGTGTGTGTTATCCTTTGGTAATCATCTGTGACGCTTTTGTCCATCTCACTAGCTTTAACCTTTGTTGACGTAGGTGACTACGATGTTGATTACTCCCTCCGTTGCCAAATATAAGTCTTTCTAGATTTTTCAACAAGTGGCTACATACGGAACAAAATGAGTGAACCTACACTCTAAAATATGTCTACATGCATCTGTATGTTGTAGTCCATTTAAAATGTCTTAAAAGACTTATATTTAGGAACGGAGGGAGTAGAAGATATCAGCGAGACCACTTGGTGAGGTAAGTATTAATAGAGAGCGCCGCCGAGCTTCTAAAATGGCTAGGTGCCATTTTCTTGGTGGACATGACTGCAGGTTGTGCGGATCCGAGCATTATCCGTATACGGCACGGAATTTCCCACGATTCTTCTTTCACGTGCCCATGCTCTATCCATAACTTAGAAGCTGTAAAACTGTTTAATCTTAATAGTATATTTAAGAAGCATGTGGATGTAACTAAAGTTATCTTAACTACACTATAACACATTTCTATCGTCGTCTCGTTGGGCGATGTCATCTTATCTATGTACGCACCTACTACATGTTATCAGGATTCACTGGATCGTGAAACGACGTCAAACGAGATCTACCTCAAAGGTCTATATGCTACCCACGCCTCTCAGATACGATCATCCCCGGACGATATACAATAGTAGTACTACACCAACATATGTCTAATTCCTACAAAGAAATGTACGCTTGATATAACCTATACTACTTTCGATATTGCTGTGCAATGTATCGTCCAAAGGTGACGGGCTTAGTAAAATTAATTATCTTTCGATATGGTGGGCTACTAGTCAGAGTAAAAGAGATTGAGAGATGTACCCACTACACCTTGATGTCTTCTTAGTAAAATTAATTATCTTTTGCTCATCATTTAACGCTTTCCGTGTCACCTTTCCACAAACTTAAATTAGTTTCTCTATATGGCTGGCCATAGTGGGAGTAACATAGCTAGTAACATCACACATCCCAACACAGTTTTGCTTATGTGGCATGTAATTAATAAGGAGAGAAGTGCTTGTGGTAACTAGCTATGTTACTGTAACATCACACATACCAATGCAAATTGAGTCTATAGACTAATAAATGAACTCTTGCATGACACCACATCTATGTTTCTACCCACTATGGAGGTAGTAACATAGTCTAGTAATACGTGTATGTTACTAGTGTAAGTTACTCCCCACTATGACTAGTCTATGGATCACTATTTTACAATAGTTAATACGTGCAAGTAGTAACTAGCATTATTAACAAAAATAGAACACCACATACGCATATAAGTGTATTCTTGTACCCCAAGTGTGGCGGCTCCATTAACAATGGTGCCGTAGTTTGTGCAAAGAAGTGTGTGTTTTCATGCTATATACGGATGTATTATTTTCTGTCTTTGTTTGGTAAGAGAGTCCTAGGCCCATGGCACATATGTACATGCATGCAGTAAGTTGTGTAGTCTTGTGGTTTTTCGACCAGTTGTAACATGTAATTTTCACTTAGTTGCATTTTCATCGGTAAGTACAAGTTAATTTTTTGGTGAACTGAAGTTCCTTCTGAATCTGTGGACACTTGCAAAAAGCTGAGTTGACTCAGACTAGAAATGATGTATGTTGGACTAACTTTTTTTTGTCCAAATGCTAGAGGAATCTCAACATCCCCGAGTGTATGTATGTGCATTCCCATTGTGTGTTTATGCCTATGTAGGTTGAACCCTGCTTATTGAACGAAGGAATCACTGAAACATTGCTACACACCATAACTTTAGCTTCACATGTGTACTATCCACACATAATCAATGAAACATTGCATTCTCTAAACTCCCTAGAAAGGGAGACCCCTCATTGTTCTAGGGTGCAAGGCATGTGTGGGACCAGCCTATCGGCCAATGCGAGAAATCTAATGTGCTTACTATATGGGTCCACATTCCGCAACATAATCCAACATGACATATACATACGTAGAGAGATATATAAAAGTACATGGGTTTGGCGACTGCTAATGGTCCTGGTTGCATAAGTAAATACAGTACAATGTGTGAGGTCACTGGTTGCGGCACCAGCAGCAGCGACTTGCGCATGCTTTACATTTCCATTGCTAATCCGGTGATTAATTAATTGGACGAAGCGCGATCAACCTTGTTGAATTTCTTTTGCGGAAGAGGATTTATATTCTTATCGTACCACTCAGATGGTCGTCCCTGATACAATACTATCATTTTTGTTATACAATACATGTTGCCTCTTTCGGTGCTACGGCGCAAGATATTGCGCAATCGATCTAAAGTGACTGATCATATAAAATGTGTGTGTTGATTAATATAGTGAAAGCAGGCGTTGTACGACACTAGACACCGATACATCTTGGAAACTAAAAAGATGTTTATCTGTTTGCAATGGTTTGAGACGCTTTCATCTAAGCCAATTTACAACACTTTTACAGTACTTAACGCGGCAAGTCAATGGTAACACAGTCAACATTAATATTGATACATTTTGGAGAACAGGAGAATTATCATCCACCATGTATGGGGGTATACTCTTATCAAGTATGTGCTCCGTTAGTTAATTAACATTCTGGTAATCAGTTAAGGGTTTACTTTGTTGAACAAGTAAGAGTAGAGCACTGTATAAAATTCTGCATGTACGTAGGATATGAATAATCTAGCAATCAAACATTAGGAGGCGAGTCAACATGCGAGATAGAGGAGGAAAATGGGAGGTGATCGAACTTGTACTTGCTCACCAGTGGTGGAGCTACCCACTAGCATTAAATAATTGTATTTGTATGTTGATGAATAATGTTTCATGGATCTTATGCTCCAGATGTAGCTGTGAAAATGTATAGAGAGGAATAGTGTCTGAAGGGATCACTAGTAGATAAAGGGTCATCAGACCCGGTTCATTTGGGCCTTTAGCCCCGGTTCCAGAACCGGGACAAGAGGGTCGGTACTAATGCTCTGACCCTTTAGTCCCGGTTCAATCCAGAACCGGGGCAGAAGGGTGTCCACGTGGCCTGTGCGCCGAGCTCAGGCAGGAGGGGCTTTAGTCCCGGTTGATGGTACCAACCGGGACCAAAAGGCATCCACGCGTCAGCATTTCTGTGGCTGTGGTTTTTGTTTTTTTTGTTTTGAAAGGGGAGGGGGGTTGTAGGTTTTGGGGGGTTAATTTAGGTGTTTCATATTGTGTTAGCTAGCTAATTAATAGAGAGAAGTGTCATCTCTTATGTCCGTGCTTCCTACGTACTACACATACGTATAGAGATGACTAGACACGGTAGCTAGCTAGCTAGCTAGTAAAGCAAACGAAGGAAACAGAAGATCGTATAATCAACATATATATATATATGCATACAGAGAGAAGTAATATCGACCACCTCTCCTTCTCCGAGAGATTGATCGAACAACAAGTTCTCGTATATCTATCCGACACTATCGGGCACATATATACAATAATTATCTCTTACAAATATAATCTCCTATCATATGGATGCATGGTCCACATAGTATTCTCCGTCTTCAGCGATCACGTGTTCAAGGAAGAATGCCGCCAATTCCTCTTGAATTGCTCGCAGACGATCTGGTGTTAGGAGTTCATCCCGCATCCGAAACATCTAATTTGAAGTAGGGGGTCAATACATGAAATGATGCTATAAATTTGTGAATATTATTGATTGCTTACGCACTTCAAATTGTTCTTCAGTGTAGCCCCGCTCACAGGTCGTGTGGCGGATGGACTCGCAAATGTAGTATCCACAGTAATCATTCCCGGGTTCCTGCCACAACCACTTTACTAGAAATAGAGGTCAATCAAACTGATAAGCAAGAATGCCAAATTGGTATTGATGAAACTAGCGCTTGAATCAAGATATAGGAGATGCGCGCGCGGAACATGCTACTATATAGTACTTACTTTCGGGTATCTAAATTGTAGCTTCTTCGGCAGTCCCGGAGCTTTTTTGGTGAATTTTCTCCAAACCCTGCCAGACAAAGAAAACAATTAGTTGATATCAGAAATGAAGTTGCTGATATATATGCATGTTGGATAATATTGATCGATTTAACTTACCTGACGAGCATTTGAGTCATGTCCGCATACTCCTCGGGATCTTTACGTTTAGAGTCCAAGACAGTTACTACTCCCTTCTCAAGCTTAATCTCTAAGAGAATATAGTGGAAGCTGCGCACGAATGCATGAACTCATCAATTACATCACTATAACCTTGACTGATATATAAGGGAAACCAAATATGCACAAGACAGTAACACTCACTTGAAGTTGTAAGGAAAGAGTATTATATCTTTGTTTTCATTTACCACCAACGATCGTAGCAAGTTGGTCTCGGTATCGTCGGGACGCAATTTAACCTCGGTTGCATCTATGAGGTATGTGTTAATAAACCCAATATCACCTACTTGTCTTTTCTTCAATTCGACGATCTTCAATCTGCATAATATAGTAGTGAGGATAATTATAAATACATGCAATGAAGATCAGCTATATAGAGAGACTTAATGACAGAAGTAGTACTACTTACAGACAGTAGCAGGTGACCGTTGCTTTATCGAGGGCCAATTGATTGAAAAACTGATAGAACTCCTCAAATGGAACAGGCAACAGGTCAATTCCAACGAGGTCATGCTCCGGTTTAACTCTCAAATACAAGTTATCCCTCCCCCCAGACTCTCTGCAGATTTTCAAGTACCAATCATGCAATCTTCGCATATTCGTTGATAGAGATCTTTCATTTTTGACGAGAGGCTTTTTGTACTCGTATCTTTCTATCTGCACTTCCAAGAAATCATAGTGTACATCGTCGGACGCGTAATCTGCAAGATTGGTATAACCGGGCACCATCCTCGGATCATTAGCGACCATGTCGCTAGACACCTTGAGCGGGGGGCACGATTGGTCCGCTTGTTCGCCGAGCTGGGCAATTTGTTTCCCAGCTCATCCTTCTGCTAACCTCTGATCACTTTTAGTACTTCCCGACCGCTTCGCTGCTTGATATGACTTTTGAATCATGCGGTCATAGTTGTCCTGCGGCTTACTTTTCGCTGGTTGCTTCAGGGCAGCAAGAGTGCGCTTTGCTTTCACCGCATCTATCTTCTCCTCCGGAGGTGGATGTCTCTGTGCTTTCAACCCTTCAAAAAAGTCCTTCACTTCGCCTTGAGCGATCTTCGTGTTTTCCTCATCGGACCTCTCGTACGGTAACTTCTCTAGAGGCATGAGAGAAGGACCGAATCTGCATCGCCTCCCACCTCTGGCTGTACTGCTAGACGTCGCCGGACCAGTCGAAGCGGCTGTCTTTTTTCCTTGCTTACTAGCCGGAGCAGGAGCAGCCGGAGCGGCGGCAGGTCTCTTCCGCCCTTGCTGACTAGGCGGAGAAGGAGGAGCAGGCTGGCTGCTCGGGCGCGCTGGCGGCGAAGGCGGAGTGCGGCCACGCGCCGGCGGCGAAGGAGGCGGAGTGCCGCCACGCGCCGGCGGCGAAGGAGGCGGAGTGCCACCACGCGCCGGAGAAGGAGCCGGAGTGCCCTGATGGTCACTCGCCGGAGGAGGAGGCGGTGGAGGAGGCGGAGTGCCCTGACCCGCCGGAGGAGGAGGAGGAGGCGGAGGCGTCTAGTTGAGAATGTTGATGAGGTCCTTCCGCCATAGGCATGGAGTCTTCAGTGAAGAACCCAGCCGAGTCTCCCCTTCACCGGTAGGGTGGTCAAGCTGAAGCTCCTCAAATCCCTCCGTTATTTCGTCGACCATCACCCTAGCATATCCTTCTGGAATCGGCCGGCAGTGAAAAGTGTCGCCGGGTCCAGAAGGATAAACAGAGCCAGCAGCCGCCTTGACCTTCAGATTCATCCACTGCGCCATAAGGTGGCAATTTTGTGCCTGCGTGATAGCATCCACGGGATTCCTGGCAGTAGCCGTCAAGACAGGCTCTGGCTGAAGCAGCTCGGTGGAAGCCACGCTGCTTCTCCGCTGAGATGGCGGGGTAGCTTCGGGGGAAGCTTCGGCAATTCTTTTGTCCCGATTTGCTTCCTGTTCCTCTATCGCTTGTATTCTGGCCCGCAGCGCCTGGATTTCGGTCAGCACCATTTTCTTCCTCCTGTCGTGGCATTTGTAGCCTCCTGCGTCCGGAAACCCAGCACGCCACGGAAGGGAGCCTGGCGTGCCTCGTGTCCGTCCAGGGTGCTCAGGATTCCCGAGGGCCATTGTCAGCTCGTCGTTCTCTCTGTCGGGGAAGAACGTCCCTTCATGCGCTGCTTTGATATACTGCCGCATCTTCCTGAGTGGTGTTTCCAATTGCTTGTCCGTCCAAATGCACCACCCTGTTACAGGGTCTAAGGTTCCGCCAGCCCCGAAGAACCAAGTCCGGGAACGGTCTGGCCAGTGCATTGTCTCTGGTTCGATCCCTTTCTGAAGCAGATCATTCTCAGCCTTGGCCCACTTAGGCCGGGCTATGAGGTAGCCGCCTGACCCCGTGCGATGGTGATGCTTCTTCTTCGCAGCATTTATCCGGTTTGTCTCCGACATATTCTGACTCTTTTCCGACATCTTATGGGCCACAAATGCGGGCCAGTCATCTTTGATCTTCTCATATATGCCCACGAATTCTGGAGTCTTTTTATCTTTGACAAACGTATTCAGTTTTTTCTTCCATGCCCTGAATTGGTCTGCCATCTTCGAAAGTGCAGCAGACTTGATTAACTCCTCTTTAACTGGCTTCGCCGGATCATCCTCTCGCGGTAGGACGAAATTTGACTTCAGCTCAGTCCAAAGATCTTCTTTCTGCATATCAGTGACATAAGTCACCTGAGCATCGTTTGCAGCCGGCTTTAACCATTGATGGATGCTGATCGGGATCTTGTCCCTAACCAGAACCCCGCACTGATTAACAAATGCGTTCTTTGTCCGGATGGGTGCAATCGGCTCGTCGGAGCGCGAGATTTCTGAGATCTCAAACTTTTCATCCGGCCTCAACTTTTTCTTCGCTCCTCGTCTCTTTACCGAAGATTTGCTCGATCCGGAGGGCTAGAAAAGGGAACAAAGACGAGAGTTAATGAATGAATCAATTAACTAGTCAGCACATGCTTAACTAACATATATACCTCCTGGCCGGACTCGGTTCGGTCACCGGAGCCAGCATCACGGTCTCCTTCTTGCACCGGCATTGGGTCACCGGAGCCGTCCTCACGGTCTACTTCTTCCATGTGCATTGGGTCACCGGATCCATCAATATCATAGCCTAGATCTTCCAGCTGCAGCTCTTTTTCGACCTGGTCATCGGTGTCGTTGAGAAACGACAAGACGGCATTTTGTCCGTCTGCGATTAGGTCCATCAACATCGCTTCTTGTGCTAGGTCTCGGGTGTTGTGGTCCATTGTTTCTACAAATATTTACAACATGCCAATTATTATTCAAACATGACAGATGGATATATTAATGGGAAACGTCGAACTAGCTTCGACCCTCGACTGCTCGGCGATCCACAAACCCTAGACCCCCTCATGTCACATTTTGTCTAGTGTCAAAGGATTCAACAAAACCAATACTTCATCATTAGGCGAAAGTAACAGTAGCATGATGGTACGAAGCTCTCCAAAGTTGTTTTGGAACGGAGTCCCCAGATAAGATAATTCGTAACAAAAGACGGATTATCCTATCAGGGACTTCGTTCCAGAACAACTTTGCAAAACTTCGTACCAAAATGCCCCGGTTACTTCTGGCAAATGATGAAGTCATGGAATTCTTCAATACTTTGACACTAGATAGGCAACCTCTCTCGACCCCTCGACCCCCGACTGCTCGGCGATCCACAACCCTAGACCCCCTCATGTCACCTTTTGTCTAGTGTCAAATGATTCAACAAAACCAATACTTCATCATTAGGCGAAAGTAACAGTAGCATGATGGTACGAAGCTCTCCAAAGTTGTTTTGGAACGGAGTCCCGGATAGGATAATCCGTAACAAAAGACGGATTATCCTATCAGGAACTCCGTTCCAAAACATCTTTGCATAACTTCGTACCAACATGCCCCGGTTACTTCTGGCAAATGATGAAGTCATGGAATTCTTCAATACTTTGACACGGGTAGGCAACCTCTCGACCCCCCCGACTTCTCGGCGATCCACAACCCTAGACCCCCTCATGTCACATTTTGTCTAGTGTCAAAGGATTCAACAAACCAATACTTCATCATTAGGCGAAAGTAACAGTAGCATGATGGTACGAAGCTCTCCAAAGTTGTTTTGGAACGGAGTCCCAGATAAGATAATCCGTAACAAAAGACGGATTATCCTATCAGGA
Organism: Secale cereale; assembly: GCA_902687465.1. Lineage (NCBI taxonomy): Eukaryota > Viridiplantae > Streptophyta > Magnoliopsida > Poales > Poaceae > Secale > Secale cereale. The sequence goes on along the minus strand of LR738709.1, from coordinate 29,327,102 downwards.
ACTCCGTTCCAAAACATCTTTGCATAACTTCGTACCAACATGCCCCGGTTACTTCTGGCAAAT
>LR738709.1:29290963-29323648 GCA_902687465.1 Secale cereale | reverse complement strand
TTTCGTGCAAACGTTGCAGGTCCTCCCGTGCCTCAGCTGTATCTTTTGTCTTTCCATACACGCCCAAGAAGCCTAGCAGGTTCACGCAAAGGTTCTTCGTCACGTGCATCACGTCGATTGAAGAGCGGACCTCTAGGTCTTTCCAGTAGGGTAGGTCCCAAAATATAGATTTCTTCTTCCACATGGGTGCGTGTCCCTCATCGTCATTCGGAACAGCTAGTGCGCCGGGGCCCTTTCCAAAGATTACGTGTAAATCATTGACCATAGCAAGTACGTGATCACCGGTACGCATGGCGGGCTTCTTCCGGTGATCTGCCTCGCCTTTGAAATGCTTGCCTTTCTTTCGACATTGATGGTTGGTCGGAAGAAATCGACGATGGTCCAAGTACACATTCTTCCTGCACTTGTCCAGGTATATACTTTCAGTGTCATCTAAACAGTGCGTGCATGTGTGGTATCCTTTGTTTGTCTGTCCTGAAAGGTTGCTGAGAGCGGGCCAATCGTTGATGGTAACGAACAACAACGCCTTTAGGTCAAATTCCTCCTGTTTGTGCTCATCCCACGCACGTACACCGTTTCCATTCCACAGCTGTAAAAATTCTTCAACTAATGGCCTTAGGTACACATCAATGTCGTTGCCGGATTGCTTAGGGCCTTGGATGAGAACTGGCATCATAATAAACTTCCGCTTCATGCACATCCAAGGAGGAAGGTTATACATACATAGAGTCATGGGCCAGGTGCTGTGATTGCTGCTCTGCTCCCCGAAAGGATTAATGCCATCCGCGCTTAAAGCAAACCATACGTTCCTTGCGTCCTTTGCAAACTCCTCCCAGTACTTTCTCTCGATTTTTCTCCACTGCGACCCGTCAGCGGGTGCTCTCAACTTCCCGTCTTTCTTACGGTCCTCACTGTGCCATCGCATCAACTTGGCATGCTCTCTGTTTCTAAACAAACGTTTCAACCGTGGTATTATAGGAGCATACCACATCACCTTCGCAGGAACCCTCTTCCTGGCGGGCTCGCCATCAACATCACCAGGGTCATCTCGTCTGATCTTATACCGCAATGCACCGCATACCGGGCATGCGTTCAGATCGTTGTATGCACCGCGGTAGAGGATGCAGTCATTAGGGCATGCATGTATCTTCTGCACCTCCAATCCTAGAGGGCATACGACCTTCTTTGCTGTGTATGTACTGTCGGGCAATTCGTTATCCTTCGGAAGCTTCTTCTTCAATATTTTCAGTAGCTTCTCAAATCCTTTGTCAGCCACAGCATTCTCTGCCTTCCACTGCAGCAATTCCAGTACGGTACCGAGCTTTGTGTTGCCATCTTCGTAATTGGGGTACAACCCTTTTTTGTGATCCTCTAACATGCGATCGAACTTCAGCTTCTCCTTTTGACTTTCGCATTGTGTCCTTGCATCGACAATGACCCGGCGAAGATCATCATTTGGTTCCTCTTGATCTTCAGCAGCTTCACCCGTTGCAGCATCATTGGGCACATCGTCTGTTTCCTCTTGATCTTCACCAGCTCCCCCCATTGCAGCATCACCGTATTCAGGGGGCACATAGTTGTCATCGTACTCTTCTTCTTCGCCGTCTTCCATCATAACCCCTATTTCTCCGTGCCTCGTCCAAACATTATAGTGTGGCATGAAACCCTTGTAAAGCAGGTGGGAGTGAAGGATTTTTCGGTTAGAGTAAGACATCGTATTCACACATTTAGTGCATGGACAACACATAAAACCATTCTGCTTGTTCGCCTCTGCCGCATTTAGAAACTCACGCACGCCCTTAATGTACTCGGAGGTGTGTCTGTCACCGTACATCCATTGGCGGTTCATCTGCGTGCATTTATATATAATTAAGTGTGTCAAAAACCATTACAGAACATCATAAATAGATAATTAAGTGACCAAATGGATAAAAGTTCATCATCACATTAAAACCAAAGTACATACATATATAGTTCTCATCTAACAACATATAGCTCTCCATACACATCGAAACTATGTAAAACATTTCAACGCGAAAACAAATGCTATCATAATTGCAACCAAGGTAACAATTGATCCAACGGCATAATGATACCAAGCCTCGGTATTAATGGCATATTTTCTAATCTTTTTAATCTTCAACCGCATTGCATCCATCTTGATCTTGTGATCATCGACGACATCCGCAACATGCAACTCCAATATCATCTTCTCGTCCACAATTTTTTTTATTTTTTCCTTCAAGAATTTGTTTTCTTCTTCAACTAAATTTAACCTCTCGACAATAGGGTCCATCTTGATCTTGTGATCATCGATAACTTCCGCAACATGCAACTCCAATTCCATCTTCTCCTCCTCCATTTTTTCCAATTTTTTCTTTAACGAAATGTTTTCCTCTTCAACTAAATTTAACCTCTCCACAAGAGGGTCGGTTGGAATTTCCGTTTCAACTACCTCCTAGACATAATAAAACATCTATGCATGTCAGGTTGGTCGGCATAACTATCATAAGCACTAAAACAAATAGTTATAAATTAAAGATAATATACCACATCCGAATCGTAGACCGGACGAGGGCCCACGTGGGCGGATATCAAAACCATCGCACTATATAATAACAAGCAATAATAAACGTAAGAAAATTAGACAAATATCTATCTAAAGCAATAATAAAAGTAAGAAAAGCATGGACATAACAAGAGGCTCACCACGGTGGTGCCGGTGACGAGATCGGCGGGGGCGATCGACGGCGGCGAAGACGGGGACGGGGCGTGACGGACCGCTAAACCTAGACAAATCTCGAAGAAAATAGAGCTTCGAGAGGAGAAAAGCTTAACTAGTGTGGCTCGGGCATTCCACCGAACATGTTGTGTGCATAGGAGGTGAGCTAGAGCACCACTAACCCCTCTCCCCCTCGGCCAGAAAAAAAACAGAGCAGTGAGCTCTGCTCTTGAGTGAGGGGGTATATATAGGCAACTCACTGGTCCCGGTTGGTGCTACAAACCGGGGCTAAAGGGGTGCCTTTGGTCCCGGTTCATAAAACAAACCGGGACTAATAGTGGTGGGCCAGGAGCAAGAGCCATTGGTCCCGGTTTTTAGCTCCAACCGGGACCAATAGGTCCAGACGAACCGGGACCAATGGCCCACGTGGCCCGGCCGGCCCCCTGGGCTAACGAACCGGGTCCAGTACCCCTATTGGTCCCGGTTCTAGATTGAACCGGGGCTAATGGGCTGGACCAATGCCCTGTTTTCTACTAGTGGTTTCCATTCCACAGCTGTAAAAGTTCTTCAACTAATGGCCTTAGGTACACATCAATGTCGTTGCCGGGTTGCTTAGGGCCTTGGATGAGAACTGGCATCATAATGAACTTCCGCTTCATGCACATCCAAGGAGGAAGGTTATACATACATAGAGTCACGGGCCAGGTGCTGTGATTGCTGCTCTGCTCCCCGAAAGGATTAATGCCATCCGCGCTTAAAACAAACCATACGTTCCTTGCGTCCTTTGCAAACTCCTCCCAGTACTTTCTCTCGATTTTTCTCCACTGCGACCCGTCAGCGGGTGCTCTCAACTTCCCGTCTTTCTTACGGTCCTCACTGTGCCATCACATCAACTTGGCATGCTCTCTGTTTCTAAACAAACGTTTCAACCATGGTATTATAGGAGCATACCACATCACCTTCGCAGGAACCCTCTTCCTGGCGGGCTCGCCATCAACATCACCAGGGTCATCTCGTCTGATCTTATACCGCAATGCACCGCATACCGGGCATGCGTTCATATCCTTGTATGCACCGCGGTAGAGGATGCAGTCATTAGGGCATGCATGTATCTTCTGCACCTCCAATCCTAGAGGGCATACGACCTTCTTTGCTGCGTATGTACTGTCGGGCAATTCGTTATCCTTCGGAAGCTTCTTCTTCAATATTTTCAGTAGCTTCTCAAATCCTTTGTCAGCCACAACATTCTCTGCCTTCCACTGCAGCAATTCCAGTACGGTACCGAGCTTTGTGTTGCCATCTTCGCAATTGGGGTACAACCCTTTTTTGTGATCCTCTAACATGCGATCGAACTTCAGCTTCTCCTTTTGACTTTCGCATTGTGTCCTTGCATCGACAATGACCCGGCGGAGATCATCATTTGGTTCCTCTTGATCTTCAGCAGCTTCACCCGTTGCAGCATCATTGGGCACATCGTCTGGTTCCTCTTGATCTTCACCAGCTCCCCCCCATTGCAGCATCACCATATTCAGCGGGCACATAGTTGTCATCGTACTCTTCTTCTTTGCCATCTTCCATCATAACCCCTATTTCTCCGTGCCTCGTCCAAACATTATAGTGTGGCATGAAACCCTTGTAAAGCAGGTGGGAGTGAAGGATTTTCCGGTTAGAGTAAGACATCGTATTCACACATTTAGTGCATGGACAACACATAAAACCATTCTGCCTGTTTGCCTCAGCCGCATTTAGAAACTCATGCACGCCCTTAATGTACTTGGAGGTGTGTTTGTCACCGTACATCCATTGTCGGTTCATCTGCGTGCATTATATATAATTAAGTGTGTCAAAAACCATTACAGAACATCATAAATAGATAATTAAGTGACCAAATGGATAAAAGTTCATCATCACATTAAAACCAAAGTACATACATATATAGTTCTCATCTAACAACATATAGCTCTCCATACACATCGAAACTATGTAAAACTTTTCAATGCGAAAACAAATGCGATCATAATCGCAACCAAGGTAACAATTGATCCAACGGCATAATGATACCAAGCCTCGGTATGAATGGCATATTTTCTAATCTTTTTAATCTTCAACCGCATTGCATCCATCTTGATCTTGTGATCATCGACGACATCCGCAACATGCAACTCCAATATCATCTTCTCGTCCACAATTTTTTTTATTTTTTCCTTCAAGAATTTGTTTTCTTCTTCAACTAAATTTAACCTCTCGACAATAGGGTCCATCTTGATCTTGTGATCATCGATAACTTCCGCAACATGCAACTCCAATTCCATCTTCTCCTCCTCCATTTTTTCCAACTTTTTCTTTAACGAAATGTTTTCCTCTTCAACTAAATTTAACCTCTCCACAAGAGGGTCGGTTGGAATTTCCGGTTCAACTACCTCCTAGACATAATAAAACATCTATGCATGTCAGGTTGGTCGGCATAACTATCATAAGCACTAAAACAAATAGTTATAAATTAAAGATAATATACCACATCCGAATCGTAGACCGGACGAGGGCCCACGTGGGCGGATATCAAAACCATCGCACTATATAATAACAAGCAATAATAAACGTAAGAAAATTAGACAAATATCTATCTAAAGCAATAATAAAAGTAAGAAAAGCATGGACATAACAAGAGGCTCACCACGGTGGTGCCGGTGACGAGATCGGCGGGGGCGATCGACGGCGGCGAAGACGGGGACGGGACGTGACGGACCACTAAACCTAGACAAATCTCGGAGAAAATAGAGATTCGAGAGGAGAAAAGCTTAACTAGTGTGGCTCGGGCATTCCACCGAACAAGTTGTGTGCATAGGAGGTGAGCTAGAGCACCACTAACCCCTCTCCCCCTCGGCCAGAAAAAAAAACAGAGCAGTGAGCTCTGCTCTTGAGTGAGGGTGTATATATATGCAACTCACTGGTCCCGGTTGGTGCTACAAACCGGGACTAAAGGGTGCCTTTGGTCCCGGTTCATAACACCAACCGGGTCCAATAGTGGTGGGCCAGGAGCAAGAGCCATTGGTCCCGGTTTTTAGCTCCAACCGGGACCAATAGGTCCAGACGAACCGGGACCAATGGCCCACGTGGCCCGGCCGGCCCCCTGGGCTCACGAACCGGGTCCAGTACCCCCATTGGACCCGGTTCTAGATTGAACCGGGGCTAATGGGCTGGACCAATGCCCTGTTTTCTACTAGTGGATATTGTTAGCGATGAAGGTGACACAACGATTTTATCCAGGTCAAGCAATCACATAACAGAGGAAGGAGTCAACACACATGGGGTAGAGGAGGAAGAAAGGGAGGTGGTCGGAGTCGGAGGTGCGCAAAAGTGGTGATGATGCCAACTGGCTTTCATATAGCTATATTGTATGTCGATGAATAGTGTTTCATCGATCTTACATCTGGATGTAGTCATAGAGATGTTTTGAGAGAGGGGTGGCATCCGAAGTGATAATCGGCGATGAATGTGATATGGTGGTTTTACGTAGGTCCAAGCCTCAATATATGTAATAGCTCTACATGATGCCTGCCTCTTAATAATCAATTAGAGAATTACAATGGGGTTGTACTATCGTATGGGTTAGGTTACACGTACGTGCTCCCACCTTTCATATTTCTGGCAGGGCTCTGCCTAGCGCTTAAAAGGTAGAAGAAGGCCGGTAGTTTAATACATCTTCGGAGGAAACAATATGATCAGATGACCCCGCAACTAATATAAGAGGAACATATCTCCTATAATCTTAGAATTCCTGAATGAGCTTCATCCATATCCCTTAAAAATGTTTACTTGGATGCAATTGGGCGCATCACTCAGTGACTTGGCCCAGTGGTATTGTCCAGGTGCGTGTGTATGCCACCCTCCTTCGAGTGGTACCTTTACTCGCTGACAAGCTTTCAACCAATACTTAATATGAAGTTATTTACTTTATGCCCTTCAGGGGTACCAAGTGAAAAATGTCACCCAATTGTCCTCTCGCTCCAGCCTTCTCTTAGCTAAATGAGTTAGGTGCATCGCCCAACTTACCCGTCTTAGGTTGGTCACTACTAGAAAAAGGGCTATAGATGATATGGCCACTAATGGCGCACCAGATATGTGGTGCGTCATTAGTATATTCTAATGGCGCACCATGTGTTGGTGCGCCATTAGTGTCCAAATACTAATGGCGCACCAGACATTCGGCATACTAATGACGCACGGTGGCACAGTGCGTCATTACTAGTTTAAGTAGTAATGGCGCACCTCCAACTCAGTGCGCCAATACTAATTTTTTTTTTTTGCAAAACTACTAATGGCGCATCTCTCACTAATGCGCCATTAGTAACACTGGTTACTAATGGCGCATTGATGAGTGGTGCACCATTAATAAAGTGGGACCAGCTAGATATTTTGGACAGCCACACTTACACACTCACTTTCCCCACTTCATTCTCTCCACCCCCTCCTCCAAGCTTGTGTCGGCTGCCTCCTCCTCCTCACCTCATTTGCACCATAGATTCATCAAAATTAAGTGGTTAAATTACCCTTTTTAATAGGTAAGTAAGGGGGAAAGCTATCTTTATGTTGTAGATCATTTTTTCTCCCTCGAGCTCCAACAACCGTGCACATGCACTTTTTATGGCCTAGCTAGATCTATGTATGTTTGTGGTGTTGCATATGTTTGTGGTGTTGCACATATGTTTGTGCTTGCAGGTACAGGTATTTGAAATGCGATAGTTGCCAATAGTTTGCCGAATTGTTGATTCATTTCCGTTTCGGCGAGAATTTTGGCACTATGCATTCTTTTTGGTCCTATTTTTAGGGAAAGTAATGCCAAATTTTTTCTTGGTTCTAAAATATCGCTTTGCTCTACCCCGCAAGCGACCATGGTCCGCACGATGACCGTAGGCATCGTGAATAGGCTTTTAAGCTCCGCGAAGGCCGAGATGCTTCAAAAGAACGAGACTGAGATAAGATGTCTGTGTCGAAGATGCAAGCTGAAGAGACTTATTGCGGACCCGAATTCCGGGCAGGTGCGGGACCACCTGCTCTTGCGTGGTTTCATGGATGGCTATCGGTGGCAAGGTGATGAAGATGACTATGAAATCGTCCATGGCTGGGCAAGAAATGAGGAAGGGCAGCAAGACAACCACCGCGGCGAGGGTGGGCGAGAAGACGAAGAATCTCCAGGACATGATCACTACGGTGATGCTGTACACAGTAATCATGTAGAAGATGCCGGACATGATGATGAGGAAGATCAAGACGAATGGCATGATCATGATCTAGATGAAGATGCCGGAGCAGACGACGATGGAGGCTGGGTGCAGGACCCTCATATTCAAGAGCTGCTTCTCAAGCAGACGGATAACGCAAGAGCTGCCGTCCGAGAGAAAGCCAAGCTGTATCAACTGGAGATAGACACGGTTACTCCATTGTATGAAGGATGCAGGCCCGAGGATACCCGCCTGAAAGTAACGCTCATGGCTCTGGAGATGAAGGTAAAACACAAAATGACCGACGCATGCTTCGACGAAAACATGTCATTCTGGCACGAACGTCTTCCCAAAGGGAACAAGTGCCCGACCAGTTTCGAGGAGACGAAGAAAATCGTGTGTCCTCTGGATTTAGCGCACGTGAAATACCATGTGTGCATGAACAATTGCATCATTTATCGGGACGAGCACGCGGAGTCTATCATATGTCCGGTGTGCGGCGTCACTCGACACAACAAGCGGAAGAAAGCTCCTCGAAAAGTGGTGTGGTACTTTCCGATCACTCCTCGTCTGCAGCGGTATTTCGCGGACCCTAAGGTAGCAAAGCTCATGCGTTGGCACGCAGATAGGGAGGAGAAGAAGCGAGAAGATGACGGAAATGATCCGGAGATAAATAAAAAAGACAAGATGTTGAGTCACCCTAAGGATGCGAGCCAGTGGCAAGCGTTGAACTTCGAAGACCTAGAATTTGGGAACGATCCAAGGAACATCGTGCTGGGCGCGAGTACCGATGGAGTCAATCCGTTTGGCAGCCAGAGAAGCACACATAGCACCTGGCCTATGTTTGTGTGGATGTACAACCTTCCCCCCTGATTGTGCATGAAGATGAAGTACATTCACATGAGTATGCTAATTGAAGGGCCGAAACAATCAGGGAACCACATCAATTTGTATCTGGGGCTGCTGAAAGAGGAGCTAGACACGCTGTGGAAAACGCCAGCCAATACGTGGGACGCCGCAGAGAAAGAATATTGCCCTATGAGAGCCGCACTGCTCACGGCGGTATACGACTATCTCGGTTACGGATATGTCGCGGGGCAGGTGGTCCACGGATTTTCTGGATGCGTCAGATGCATGGATGACACAACGTATCGCCAGCTAGATAGAGATCCCGAGTCTTCGAGAACCGTGTTCATGGGACATCGAAGGTGGCTTCGCGAAGATGACCCGTGGAGGAAACGCAAGGATCTGTTCGATGGTAAAACCAAACCCCGAAGACGCCCGCGTACAAGGAGCGGCGAGGAAATAGACGAGCTGTTGAAAAATTGGAAAGATTGCACACTGTCGGGAAAGAAGCAACAGGCGCCAGAGCCGGGAAAGAAGCGAAAGGTGCCGGAGCCGCTACTGAAGGTATGGAAAACGAGGTCTGTTTCTGGGACTTGCTGTACTGGAACATCCACCGTGTGCCTCACAGCCTTGATGTCATGCATATCACGATGAACGTGTGCGAGAGCCTGCTTGGTACCCTGCTCAACATGCCAGAGAGGACCAAAGATGGGTCGAAAGCAAGGGCAGACTTGGAATCAATGGGCATCAGGCAGGAGCTTCACGCTAATGATGATGATGATGATGATGATGATGAGGCGAAGCAGGACATCGAAAGTCGTCACAAAGACAAAAAGGCCAAGAAGACCGGAAATGACTACCCTCCCGCGTGCTTCACTCTAAGTCGGGAGGAGATCGAGCAGTTTTTCACCTGTCTCGTAGGAGTAAAACTTCCTTACAGTTACGCGGGGAAGATAAGCAGATAACTAGACCCAGCGAAGCAGAAGTTCAGCGGGATGAAGTCTCACGACTGTCCCATGCTGATCACGCAGATACTTCCAGTTGCAATCCGTGGGATCATGGACGCGCACGTCCATGAAACGCTATTTGGCCTATGCAACTTTTTCGACATCATCTCTTGGAAGTCGGTTGGCGTGAGGCAACTCAGAAGGCTACAGGAAGAGATCGTGGTCATACTATACGAGCTTGAGATGTACTTCCCACCCTCATTCTTCGACGTTATGGTGCATCTGCTGGTCCATGTCGTGGAGGACATCATCCAACTCGGGCCGACGTTCCTGCACAGCATGATGCCATTCGAAACGATGAATGGTGTCATCAAAGGATAGTTCGCAACATGTCACATCCAGAGGGAAGCATAGCCAGGGGCTTTCTGACCGAAGAGTGCATCTCCTACTGCATGAATTATCTAGGCATCGAGAACCCCGTTGGTCTGCCCGTCCAGAGGCACCTCGGCAAGCTCGCTGGATGGGGTCACCGCGAGGGTCGCCGCGAAATGCATGTCGACTTCGAGGGTCGACTCGCCGACTTTGAAAGAGCAAACCTAGTCGCTCTACAACACATAGACGTGGTTGATCCTTGGGTGGTAGAGCACAAAACCTTTATTGAGAAGACGTACAATGACCGAGGCCAACAGAGGACAGACGGAGATATAATCAAAGAGAACAACTCATGTTTCACGCGTTGGTTCAAGGAGAAGCTTCTTTCGTACCCTTTACATGAGGATTCTTCCGCAGAAGAAAATCTCATATTCGCCTTGTCACAGGGCGCCGAGCACAACCTGATGACCTATGAGGCGTACGATATCAACGGGTACACGTTCTACACCGAGGACAAGGACATGAAGAGCGATGGTTATCAGAACTCCAGGGTAACGATGGAATCCTACACCGGTAACGACAAGGACAGATACTATGGAAGGATCGAAGAGATCTGGGAGCTGAGCTACGCTGGAGAGAAGGTCCCGATGTTCCGTGTCAGATGGGCCAAGAGCGTCCTAAAAGAAGATCGGTATTTCACCACCATGGTTATACCCGAAGCCAAATCCAAGACCGCGGGCGCAAACGTCACCGCGAAAAATGAGCCATGGGTACTGCCTTCCCAAGTGGACCAATGCTTCTTCATTACCGACCCATCAAAGCCCAGTCGTGTTGTCGTGAGGAGAGGCAAAAGGAAGATCATCGGAATGGATGGAGTCGCCAATGAGCAAGACTTCGACAAGTACGGCGACCCGAAGATGGAACATGACGACGACGATGAAGTGCCATACACCACAAGAAGAAGCAAGACCACCCTACCTAAAGGACGTCCGTTCAAGAGAAGAACTCCATTTGTGAAAAAGAAGGGCAAGAAGATTGTGAACAAATAGCTAGCTAAGATTGATTATATTTACATTGTAGCCTTCATTTCTCGATTGTATTTCGACATATTCATAAATGTTTTTTCATGGGCACTTTTTGAATTCATGAATATTTTTTCAAATTTGATGATATTTTTTCATATTCATAAATGTTTTACCAATTCACAAATGAATGCAACTAAAAATCCAAAAAAATGACTAGTTGTGCTTGGTTATATGTTACTCCCAAAAGCATATAAAGTTTGTCAAATTTGGAGCAATGGATATTTAGTTATGATTTAAACAAGTTTGAACATATTTAAACGTAAATAAATATCAAACAACATTTTAAATGTTGTTAACATGGCAACAAACTGCATATTATTTTTCTACATGAAATTCTCAGCATCTAGCATATGTGACATGTTATATTTGGATGCATGGATAAAAAGATATGTGCAAAGAAAAAAATGCATAAAAACAAAAATTGGGGAGCCTGGGAATCAAACCCAGGACCTCCCAGTGGGTTTGCTGCGTGCTGACCAGTCGGGCTACTGTTAGTTGTCTGATGTAGATGGGGTTTGGTGGAAGATAACCTGTGGGCTCGAACAGAATTTTTTTTACTAATGGCGCACCACGAGGAGGTGCGCCATTGCTATAGATGTACTTATGGCGCACCAGGGGGAGGTGTGCCATTAGTATTCTTCCCCATCCATACTTCGTTCCCCACTCCACCTATTTCCTCTCTCCCTCGCCCTCGTCCAGATCGATCCCCTTCCCCTCTCCCTGGCGCGCTGTCCCGACGCCGCTGCCCCGACGCCACCCCCGCCGTACTCCACGCCCGCCGCCCCCGCGCCCCCGCCACCGCAGCTCCCCCGCGCCGCCACCCCCGCGCCCCCCACCACCCGCCACGCGCCGCCCCCTCCACTCTCTCCGCTCGCCGTCGTCGCCTTCGCGCCGGGAGGACGTCCAGGAGCTCCGCGCCGTCCGGCTTCGTCAAGTCCACCAGGAGAGGAGGCCCCACGTCCACCAGGAGAGGAGGCCCGCGACCTCACCGCTGTCTATCCCCACCTCCCCCAAGCTCGCTGTCTCCGCCCTCCGTCGTCTCCGCTCCGGCCACCACTGCCTCAGGTAACCCTCCTCTCCTCCCTCCCGGCCATGCCCTCTTCTTCTCTCTTTTGCCAGTTTTAGGTCAAATCCCTCTCGAATTTAGGTCAAATTAGGTTCAAACTTGCTTGCTGGAGGTTAACTAGGTCAAATTAATTAACTGCTATGGATTAATTAGGTTAACTAGGTCAAATCCCTCTCGAATTAATTAACTAGGTTAACTAGGTCAAATTAGCAGTTAATTTAGTCTGAATCTGAACTTATACTATTAGCAGTTAACTAGGTCAAATTAGCAGTCTGAATCTGAATTTAGTCTGAATCTGAACTTATACTAGGTCAAATTAGCAGTTAAGTAGGTCAAACTTTTCCATGTTCGCATATTTGACCATCTGCTAACGAAGCAGTCACCATTTTATTCTATTTTATTTATACTATAATCGTGAGGAGAGCGTAGGATGCTGTTGACTGCAAGTATACTAGTATAACATAACAAAGACGCATACAAATTCTCTTTCGTCTAGATTCTATAGCATTCCTGGTTTAAACAATGTATGTCAATCAGCGGGGAAGGCATGAGCATTGGAATGGATAAAACTTTGTCAACTTCTCAGCTGATGGTAGGTATCTACTAGAGTACATGATTGACCTGTTCTCCAGGGAGCTACTGTAATTTTCTTTTTCTTGAGCCCTGGATAACCTATATATGTTTTCTTTACCGTCTGTATGAAACTTAGTAGTAGTAGCCTTTTATCTGCATCTGTTAGCCACTATTAAAATTGGTAAGTGGACATCCCTGAGATCTCAACTTGGGCATGGGGGTTACCAAAGCTGCATGGTCCAAATGTTGCCATTGTTGAAAACCTGGGTGAAAAACAGTACACTCTTTGACTAATAGTGGACATTAACAATAGTACAGCTGAGATTGAATAGAGCTATTATCATACTAGCATTTGGTGTCCTTGTCAATATCTGCTCTCCTTGTTCTTGAACGGAGGAAAGCAGAGGGATGTTAGTTTGTTAGGCCGGTCTGTCATGCATTTGTGTCTCAGACAGCAACCCTACCCTACACTACACTACACAACACAGTGTTGCATGCAAAATTTGATCTTGTGACAATGGCATGGCATGGAATGCAGCAGTTGAATTGAACTTGGCAAGATGATGATGGTGATGTCCAGTGTCTGTCCACTGCATGGGACGCAATGGAGGCAACAGTAAATCCAAGGATGTGGATTTTGCTGCTCCTCAACATTCAACAAGTTGTTACATATCTAATCTACCAATCTACTCAAGCACACACCCTTTCCATCTCATCTCATCTCATCAGCAGAACCAAAGTTGCTGCTGCTGCTAATTGTTTAACAATCAGGGTGCATGTGGTGGCTGTGACCACAGGGGGTGAGGTTTGAGATGTAGAATTGGGGGACACATGGGGGTTGGGTCAATCATGATGGAGGATTCCATCCATCCATGCAGCACATGCTTAAGCTAGCTGCTCCTGAATGAGTGAGGCACTTGTCATAGCCTGCTTGCACTAGATTAATCTCTCTTTGTGTGTATGTGGCAGTTGAGTTGGAAGAACTATAGATACATGATGCATGCACCTACCTATATTTTACCCTATGTATCATGTGTTCATACACTGGAAGATCTCAATCCCTTTTGTTTATTTACAGTACCTGCAGCCATGTATTTTGGTAGTAGTAGTTTTGGTAGGTTAATACATACATACATGCAGATATATCTCTCCATCAGTTGGTTCTTGTTTTGGTAGTAGTAGTTTGCTTTGCTTATCCATGAGTATCAGTCAATTGGTGAACTTGGAGCAGCTTTTTGCTGGGTTTTGTCTCCGACCATCGTGTCGTGATGATTTTGCAGGTACCCTGAGAGGCCCTTGAGTTTGCTGGAATGTCGATTAACTTCCGTTCCGGCAAATTCGGGTACTCCATATGTCCTATTTTCAGCAAAGGTCATGCTGAAATTTTCCGTGAATTTTAGCATGACTTTGCTAAAAATAGGACATATGGGGTACTTGTGACTAATGAATGGGTCGGGGTATCTTAGTACTTAATTAAGTAGGATGAAGTTTATTCTTGCTGCATTAAACCATAGGCGGCAATAGAGCCAAGTGATTAGGCCCAACTTAGAATTCTCCTTCCCAGCTTAGCTTTTAGGATGCCTCGGTGTCGACAAACCATAAATTATAAAACCTTGGCTTTTAGGGTGCCTCTGTGTCGATAAAAACCGAAATGATGAAAGCTTAGGCTTTTAGGGTGCCTCGGCGTCGAAAAACCCTAAATGATAAAAGCTTAGCTTTTAGGATGCCTCGGTGTCGACAAACCCTAAATGATGAGACCATGATCTTGTTCCTTGACAATAACCAACTTTTTTACCAAACTTTTTTCCTATTTAGAGAGAAACATGGCCCATAAGGATGAGGCCGGCGGTTCGGGCGGCAAGGCATTCTGGGAGCTGTCCCAGGAGATGGAGGAACAACCTCACTTCTATGAGGACGCCGCGAAAGACACCGATCCTGACACCACTGATGGTGCCGCCGAGGATGACCCCACTGATGGTGCCATCAGGGATGACACCACTGATGGTGCCGCCGAGGATGCCACCACTGATGATGGCGGCGCACGCACAGATGGCAGCCAACCGAAGAGGCAACGGAAGGGCCGGCGCCCGACCGTGCTCCACACCGTCAAGGAGGAATTTCTGAAGTGGACTCCGACGGGAATCCAACGGCGCCCAAACAAATAGACAAGGGGTACTCGGTTCAGCTCGGGTGCATTCTCCGGAGCACCGTCTCGATCAACACCGAGAACCTAAGGCATAAGGACCGAGGGAATTTGCGCAACCTCCTCTTCACGAAGCTGCACGAACGATACAAGTTCCCCGCTGAATTTGAAAACACAAGCCTCACATGGGAATAAAGTGAACAATGCCGCCCTCACGAGGATGAGCATGGCCCTGTCTACTTGGAAAAGCACGGTGAAGAGAATGATTGACAAAGGTTTTAGTTATGAGAAGATCAAGGAGAAAAATCCTTCGATCATCGAAGATGACTACAAGGAGTTCAAGATCAAGTGCGAGAGCACCGCAACCTCCGAATCAAGTCAGTGGGGGAAAGAAATGCGGCAGTTGAACTTAGGGGAACACACACTCGGTCCCGGCGGTTACAGAGTGGCGGAGCCTATATGGGACAAGGAGGACGCGGAGCGTGCCAAGCAAGGCCTACCGCCCCTCTTCGATAAATACGGTGACAAGCAGACCAGGAACTTTGTCAGGGCCCGGTACAAGGAGGACCCGATAACAAAGGAGCTCACCACGGATCCGAAAACAAGGGCCCTTGAGCTTGTTCTAGTAAGGAATACACCCCCGCGTAATTAGCTCCATATGGTTGCATTCTAATTAATGAAGCCAAATTTCTAAATGGTTCACATTCCTTCCGCGGGTGACTGAAAGCAGTAGCGCGGGTCGACTCAGAGCACCCCTTGGGACACCACTCTAAATAGGGCGTTGAATGTAGTGAAAAAAAAGGATAAACTCAGTAAGCCGTCGTCAGCTGGTCGTGTGGCCGGCAAAGGCTTGTCCATAAAATGGTCGTCATACTATAACGCTGGTGGGCGAAAGGAGAAAAAGACCAGCTCAGAAAGCCAGGCGCATGAGGTTCAAGAACTCAAGGCACAAGTGGCGCGGATTCCGGAGATTGTCTAAGAGCAAGTGCAACAACAACTCAGATCGACGCTCACCAGCATTATGCCTACCTTGATTCAGGGGCTGACGACGTGGATTGTGGGCGGCCAAAAGGGGCCGCCCCCGATTCCCAGCTTCACGGCCAATAACTCGCAGAACGCGCAGGCGGGGCCATTGGTGTCTTTGGCGCAGGCGGCATTGGTGTCTCCGACGCCGGCACGGGCATTGGACCTTAATGCACCCGGGTGTACGTCGGCCGACACCTCTGCAGCAAGCGGCCCCTCCGTCAATTGCACGTCCGCCGTTGGCGGTGCCTCGATATTAGCCGAGCTCGACGCCATCATCACGGTAACTAATTAAGCCTCTCGGTCGAGGACTTCATCTCCTTGCCTTTGACTGGGCATCCCTGACGCCCTACATGTTTTCGCAGGGCGCCGCCGACGTTCTGTGCACTCTCCTGCACTTTGTGAACGACGAGTTGGTCGATGTCGCCAAGGGCAGAATCGTTCAATCGGGCAACCCCATGTTCCACCGTAATCCGATGCCACCCACCGTGTATAGGGTTCAACTGGTTCGGGTGCTGCCAGGCTGCGACGAGTTGTTACCTCCGATTCCACCCGCCGGGGCCGACGAAGATGATGTGATGACCCTCAGCACCTCCCTAAGCTGGCCCCTGCTTTGGCCGAAGAGCCAGATTCGTTTGGGGGCGGGGGACACCACCCCAAAGACAACACCGCCAGTCTTGCCGGCGCCAAGCCATGGCAAGACCGCCGCAACGTTGTCGGACATCCCTATGGCACAGGATCCGAACATGCATATTGCACAGGATCCGGACGACGACGACGACGACAACGACGACGGTACATTTGCCAATGCCGATAAGTACTTTGCCGATCATGGGTACGATGGCGAATTCATGAGGCCTCCTTCTCAAGAACCCAACCCTACAAAAGACGATCGCGATCTAGCTGGTACCGCGGAGAAACCAAATTGCAACAGGCGTTGTCTGGCGTTCAGTTCTCAGGAGACGCCTCCAGCTGCCGACTTCACCGAGCATCAGATAGCCGAGGTGCGAAATATTATCAGCCCCAACACACTCAAGAAGGCGGTCTGTGAGCAGAACTCGGTCCCATTACAGGAGAAGAAGAAGGCACGGAAAAGAAAGAGTAAAAAGGGTGCGAGCCAGCCGGCATCGAGTACGATCCATGCTCAGGACGGGCCACCTTCACCTAAGGATATAATGAGGAGGGTGCATGTGGCGGGTAGGCTGATGCTACCGAGTAATATGCTCAATGCTGCAACTGGTGCTATGCGGAGTCTGCATGATAGTGTTCTTTCTTTGGAGAAGCGTCGTCTCAGAGAGAAGGATGTGGCATACCCGGTTTTCACGGCCAAGGTGCCAGAGGGCAAGGGCTTTGTGGATAACTCCATCGGGGGTACGATCGTCCTGCGGTTTGATGACATCTTCGCTATGTTTAACCTTCATCCGCTGCACTACACCTTCGTTCGGCTATTTTCGCTGAGTATGGATATGTGGATGATTAGAGACAAGACCCCGGACATCGTGATAGTCAACCCCTTCTACATGCGTGCCAAGATCTTGGGCAGTGCTGGGGACCGGCAAGTCGCGAGTTCTTACCTCGAAGGCGTCATTCTGGCAAACCGAGATAAGGTCATGCTCATCGTGATGACCGCATCTTTCTTCTATGTGATGGTAGTTTACATGATTGAAATCGACTTGTAATATGAAGACAAACTCGCTACTCGCGGTCTCGAGACTTGTAATATAATGTTCTATCTTTGTTCGGTCTTTTGAATTCGGAGACTAATATGATGAATTGTATTCGGAGACTAACCTTCTATTGTATTCGATGAATCTGGTGTTGCTGTCTGGTGTTGTCTAAATTCTGTCCAATAATATATTTTGTATCCTGCGAAAATATCAGAAAAGAAAAAAAATCCTTAATATTCATACTAGTGGCGCACCACTCAAGATACTAATGACGCATTGTCCAGATGAAACTAATGGCGCATCATCCATCAGTGCGCCATTAGTATGCCAAAGCACATGGGTACATATGACCCCCTGGAAGGCATACTAATAGCGCACAAAGGGACATACTAATGACGCATTGCCTGGTGCGCCATTAGTGCACCAGATACTAATAGCGCACCAGGGATGCGCCATTAGTAAAAAAAATGATGGCGTGGTGCTAATGGCGCACCACTAGTGCGCCATTAGTAGGCAAAAATGATGCGCCATTAGCATGCCCTTTCCTAGTAGTGGGTGCTGAGAAGAGTTCTTGAGATAGGAGAGGGGATAGGGTGAGCGTCTATGCTGCTACGAGTGTCAGGTGGCAAAGGGGTTGGGGCCTAGCTGACACTAGCTAATTTCAGGTACTGACATAAGTTGCCAAATAAAAACCGGACCTATGGCGGTTCGTGGGGAACTCGCTTATTATGGGTTGAGACGAGTGCTCCCGTCCTTATCCCTTATATGAATGTCTACTCGGGCGTAGAAGCCCGCAGACAACTGAGGCTGCCGATATGTAGTCCAGGGTATTCCGTATGGCACCCTACTCTGAATAGGTACGCTAACAAACCGAAACTGTACACAAATGAATTTCTTAATCGGGAAACATTTTGGCTATCATCATGCGGTACCACGCACTTAATCGCCTTGGGAGAATATCTAGTGATACCAACACCATGTTTTTTCTTAGAAAAGGAGGATGACCTCTGTCCTTTGCATCTGGGCGATGCTTACGGTCACTTTATTAATTATTATCACAAGACCTTTCAAAGTGATACAACAATAAGACTAAAGCCGCCGTTTAAGCAACAGACTGTCGCTACACCTATCCAGTTGATGAAGGGGTGCAGATAGCCTGGGCCTAATACCAAACAGACATCACAACCAAGCCTAACATCTAAGACCTGAGACCCCAACCTAGCCACTTGGCGGGTCTGGGGCACACACTGGTCCGGCGCGCTCTCAGAGGCCGCCGCCGCCAACTGCCACCGCTCCATCTTCAGAACTGTACTGATGCATTAACCTTGCTCGGTCTAGCTATCGTCGACGCCACCACGGCGCCCAACGGCACCTCCTCCCTGCGCGCAAACAGCTGAGCATGTCGCGGTCGCCACTGATACATCTCAGCGCCATGCTGCCAAGTACCACCAGTCGACACAGATTGAAGTCCTTGAAAGATCTGTCGTGCGTAGCACCTGCCGACCAGGCATGACAAAGCGTAGCACCTGTCGGTCAGGCATGACTTGACATCTCCACCGAAGCTCCGTGCAAGACGAAGCCGCTCCACCTCCTGCCTCTGACTTCCAGCGCTGCTCCACAAACGATGCTCCCAAGAGAGAAACGACACCGCAGTGCCGCCATCGTCCGATCTGGAAAACCAGATCATAGGGTTTCCCTCGGAGCAGCACGAGTGGGTCAACAGTAGTTACGGAACGATGCCTTCATCAAGGTAACGACGCAGAACACCGCCATCATCCGTCATCGGCTCGGTTTTCACCGGCAACTATGTTTCCCCGACTCGCAGCCGGGACTAGATTACAGATCTCGAGATCCGATCATCCAGTCTCAGGTCGACCACCTCCGACGTAGGAGATGACCACCACCGCCATAATCCTCGTGATGCGATGCAGACCCGGAGTGCTTCAGCGAGCCGTCGCCGAATCCGATGAGATGCAGCAGTTTGAGGACGTAACGGCAGCCCGGGACGCGCCCCGGCCGTCGCTGCCTAGCTATGCTCTCAGTTTTCAAAATGCCAAATTTAAATGTCTCAAAGGAACGGATTATTTTCTGGATCCTCGCAAGGCATGTGTGCACATATGTGAAGAAATTCAAATCAAAATGAATTTAGATTTGAATTCTTTATGGGTCGTACACAGGAGTCTTGGGAACATTCACGTAAAAATGTGGATTCTTTCACACACTTAAAAAAAAACTTTTAATGTTGGAGCATGGGAGCATCTTAATTTTCGGGGTTGAACCGGTGGATGTCGACACGCTCCGGCCGGTGAGCTGTGCAGGGAAGTCGGGCTAGCTAGTAGCTGCACCTGCACCTACTGTGGTCGGTGCATGAACATGCATGCATGTCTACCCACGCTCATTCGCGGACGTACGCTGTTCGTCTTTCCTTCTCTTTTGAACCAAGCAAACAAGTTTTAATTTTCTAAGAAGAGCATGCAAGTTTTAATTTGTGAGTGAAGGCGGCCGGCGGCGCCTGCTCCACTCGTTCACTAGTTTGACAATAGTTCATTCCATTGTTTTTCTGTTCTTGTCGAACTCCACAGCTCACTTAAACATATCACGTTTCTCCTGTCCACTTAAGCTCCACAGTCCACTTAAGTTAATATATACTAGTCGTCAACCCGTGCATTCGCACGGGACCGTTACAATTATGACAATGCTAATATTCACAAAACAAACATGTAGCAAACATAACTTTGCATATGAACTTAAATTTTCTTTCTCTTATTATCATCTAAGAGTATAACTAAAAATAATCGCATAGCTATAAATAATAGTATGTCTTAAGCCATTGAGATGATGGTTGAAAGCACACAAACATTTTATTGATTGACTAAAGGATCATGAGGATGAGATAGACGAAGGCAAAAATATATATGGAGCAATCCGTGAAAATCTTGGCAACATGCAGCACACACTTCAAATGTCGGCTAGAAACGACATACATGAACAATTTATTAAAAATAACATCCATCAATTTTGAAAAACGAAACCCCAAGATTTTGGATCGGTAGCATTACAAAATATAATAGATTATAAATATAATAAGTAAGACTAATGTTGAATGGATACATCTGATATCATGCGTAAGTTACATAGAAGTGGGTTGCTATAGTTATATGTCAAAACAAAAGATAGCTACACTCCACAAGAATGCTTCATATGACCGTACCCTTGTCACGCCGAGATCCTTCATGATATCATGTACTCACTCTGTTCCCAAATATAAGTTTTTCTAGAGATCTCACTATGGACTAGATACGGATGTATATAGACGTAGTTTAGAGTGTAGATTCACTCATTTTGCTCCGCATCTACTATTTTGTTGGAATCTCTAGAAAGACTTATATTTATGAACGGATGGAGTATTTAGCAGCTGCAGTACGCTAAATTAGTACAAAGAACAAATTTAAGAAAGGACGAACACATGTATCTATATACAAATAGGATTAGGTGATATTGTTACCATATCCATTAAATGGCCACCATAGTAGTTCAAATCTAGTATACTCAAGAAGTGTAGAGAATTGAAAGACTATATGCAAGCGCTGATTAATTGTTAGTGAAACCCAATGGAGGATAGTAGCCTTGGCCGGTTCTGTAAATGTTGTTATAAAGAAACTAAAAACAGCTTAGATCTTATTCCTTGTCATAAAATCTGATAATAACCACAAAAAGGTAAAATTTGAACATGATGTAAGGATGTAAGATGTTCAATCCACATGCGGAACTAACTTAGAATTTGCACATAGTTCAAACAAAAAAGCCTAAGTACGGGAAAACCCCATGGACCAATAACCGGAAATATGCTAAAAGACCAAGCATTAATCTTAATTATTTTGTGAATTATTTACTCTTGTTCTACCATATATTAAATGCCATCTGAGGTATTAGGAAATATATGTTCAAAACTTCATCATTTTATTACATAAAAGGTCCTAATATTATATATTCGGGAGCAAAATCATACTCACCTGTGTTGTGTAACTAAAAACCAAAATTAACTGAAATATTTTTCCCCTGCTGCATGTCAGATATTTGGCAATTTATGTATGTGGAAGATATGGGTGTAACCACTTCTACATATGCCTTGTTTGTGCATCGTCGATCTTGAGAAACAATCTTGCAATTTTCTTTATTTGCCTGCAACACAATGATGAAAATACACATGTAGTTTAAAATAATAATTAAGAAGCACAAAAATGACCTTAATTATCTTCTCAATATGTCATTAGTGAAAAGCAAAGCTGCGATAGAAAGGCAAAGTTGTAACAAATCGTGTCCATGGTTATCCATTTTTGTTAGCGACACCAGATTTTACTGATGCCATGTACATATAAATTTGTAATTATTACGTCCGTGAATGAAATTAACAACTGATTAAAATAAAATAATGTGAAACTTGTACTAAATCATGTCCCCTGTTATTCAAACTTCACTGCTCAAAAAACTGGTCTGATAATTAGTTTTACACAGTAGCCTGCAACAGGTCATCCCTGAAAGAAAGAAAACATTGTTAGAATGCTTCAAATAAGTATTTTAAGATATATGTCATATGGGATCATTCCTGTTAGCAATGCTATTTGTTTCTTTCGGTAGGAAATAAGAGAAACGTAGCAAACTTCATGTCATATAAAGACAAAATAATATATAACAATTCGAGTATGCCTTGTTTAGAAATGTCACATACATGGCATATAAAGACATTAGTTGGGGATGGGTCTTTACTCTTAACACCTTGGTCAGACTACAGGCCTGGAAGGAAAAATAATCGTTGTTAGCATGTGGTCATATAGAGTCTGGTAATTTTTCTCCACCACATTGTCGCAGTCACAATATTGGGACCGGTCGAGTTTCAGTTTGCTGAACTGTCCGTGTTCTCTCCGGCCGTACACACGGATTCATATATTTATTTTTTGCGATAAATACACACCGATTTCATTCTTTACCTATCGTGGACTACATGTATTATACTGTCTCCTCGGCTCCTTACTCAGTGGTGCTTTTTTCCCAAGAAAATACAACATATGGGAGGTAACCTGAACTGATGGATCCCTTCTTGGGCTAGCTAGCTAGCTTCATCTGAAGATGAACTAAAATGATGTAGATCATGTCAAACAGAAAATGCTATTTAGTGACGCAAGACACGGTGTAATAGAGAAAAATATGGTATTTTTCTACCAATGTGCCAGAAGAAACACGGAGCGAATCATATCATCAAGACAGAAAGACCTAATTATATCCGGTCTTGCTTTCGTAATATACATGAAGTCACCTTCCCTCCGGAAATTTCCAAAACATATGGTTCTTTGTAAGATTAACCCATTTGGAACGTTACGAAATAGAACAACAGAAAAAACATGCAAACATCGTGATTTGACCTGGTTTTCTACAATTTTGAGAACAAATAGATACGCAATACATAAAAGCATGAAACACAAATGATTAATTCCTGACATGAAATTGTTAACATATAATCAGTATCCAAAGATCACTAACCTGAATTATTCCTGTAGGTATGACAGCCAAATCATGAGATAGAAACGCTTGTATAAGTCTCTATATTATCTTGTTGCATTGTAAACTTGTCATATATACACGCAATTCCTGCTGGAACTATAGTAAATAATTAGGAATCATGCTGGGGAATTTATTGGTTTCACCCATTTCTGAGTTTCTGTATGAAGAACTGAAACATACATTTTTTTAAATGAAAAGTAGGAGAAGAACAATCAGATTTCTTAGGGCAAAGAAACACGTATGGAGAGATGGATGGCTACCAAGAAGCTCTATATTACATTGTTGCATTGTAAGCTTGTCACATATACACGGAATTCCTGCTCGAACTATAGTAAGCAATTAGGATAAAATCATGCTGGGGAATTCATTGGCTTCACTCATTTCTGAGTTTCTGTACATAGATATTTTTAATGAAAAGTAGGAGAAGAACCATCAGACTTCTTAGGGCAAAGAAACACATATGGAGAGATTGACGGCTACCAAGAACTACAAATTAAAAAATACATAGTTGTACATGCATACAGATGTTTTAGTTGTACATACCACATGCATATTATCACATACCTCATCGATCATGCTCATTGATCCCTTGTATCTATCAATATATGCCTACATAAGCATGAACCGAATAAAAAAAATCAACTTCTAATCTAATATTTGTTTGATCACGTGTTGGCTGCATGCTGTTGGAAAGTTGATGTATATCATTCTGAACACTGCATATATATCAATGGCGATTAACGCTGTAGGCTGCTGTGAATCCATCTTTGACGCCTATGAAAGCCTGCAATACATGATGTAAACTGCGAACCCGAGAAACTGAGATTGGGAACACAACATATATATAAATCAATGGCTACGACACCGCCGACTCTCGTGAATCCATCTTTGATGCCGACGAACGCATGATGTAAAAAGTGAACCCTAGGATCTGAGATTGGGAAAAGTACCGCTCAGATTGACTCCCTTGAGTGGTGGTGAAATTGAGGCAGCAAAGCAAACCATGAATTACAGGGATCGAGAGAGGAGAGTCCGCAGGTGGCAATTGGATCGAAGTTGAAGACTGGATGAAGGGGACGCGCGTGGAAAGAGGAGGAGGCTGCTGCTGCACGGAGACATGGTTGTACATAAGGAGGATACCAGGAGGTTGGAGGTGTCGGCGTTACCTGCGAGCATAGATCAAGCTATGGGCGGAGAAGCATATGTTGTCAGTAGAAAAGGATCCTGCGCTGATCGTCATTGGGGAGGCATGCCGGTTGAACCTGGATTGAAGCAGAGGAGGGTATGACCAAATCTTTCCCTGGTTCCACGCCAGCCCATAATGAGAGACGGGGTGGCAGAGGTCTCTTCATCCATCGTCGGGGTACCATGAATAAACCTGCATCGATTTTAACACTGATATTTTGTTTTGATGGAGAGGAAGGAGTTGAAACATGAGAGATTGGGAGAGGGGAATATGGCAAGGCCATGCTTACGTGCGAGGAGAGGATGGCCAGGCGTTTTGGGGAGGATAAGATGGAGAGTCGTGATACCTTTTTGTAGAATAGAGACGTGAGAGATTAGGAGAGGATGTTGTGTACACGTGAGAGGCGATAAAAGATGTTTCTTTTATGATATCGGACATAATAGATGGGTAAATCTATACGGTTGTGAGTACGTGAGAGCAAAAAATATATGGGTTAATCTGCACAGTTATAATTTGGTCCCACCAGATAAACGGCTCCTAATTTCTAATTAACGTATAATAGATGGGTAAATCTATACGGTTGTGAGTACGTGAGAGCAAAAAATATATGGGTTAATCTGCACCGTTATAATTTGGTCCCACCAGATAAACGGCTCCTAATTTCTAATTAACGTGGGATTTTTTAGGGAGTCTCTAATTAGTATAGGTATAGATCACGTTATTGGATCAAGCTGGCTGGCACCAGCACCGGCAGGGGGGATAGAGTTCCAGCAGAACCAGGGCCCTGTTTGGATACCCTGGGTTAGAGTTAGTTTGGGTTAGTTTGGACTCAACTAACCCAAAAGTATCCAAACATGAGGGTTAGTTTGGGTTAGATGCATCTAACCCATCCAAAAAAACTAACCCACCCAAGAGGTGCTTATTTGGGTTAGTTCTCCATAAGATCATTAAAAAAAATATTTTTCTCCCGCTCTCTCGGTAGTTGATCCCTCCCCACTTCCTCGAAGCTTCTCGTCCCCTCCCTCCCTCTCTCTCGCACCGCCCGTGAAGGCGCCTCACCGAATCCGCGCTCCCGTCCGTCAATCTAACCCTGTCATCCAAACACCTTTTCGGTTAGAGTTAGTTCAGGGTTAGTTCAGGGTTAGAATCTAACTCTAACCTCTAACCGAGTTAGAGTATCCAAACAGGGCCCAGGAAGAAGAGACCAGCAGGTTGACACTCACATATGCACGCGTTGGCATGCATGCATGCATGCATGCGGTGTTGACTTAAACGAGTAAACAAGTCGCTCATCGGTAACTCCAACGCGCAAAGAAAGGGATCTTGTCTGGCCGCTTCCGCTTGGTCAACTTGCAGTTCCAATACTCCAACGTTGAAACTCTCTAACGGCTCCCTTACTTAGACTAGCCACAGTGGGGAGTACCTTCAGTAGTAACATGGTCCAACTCAGCAAATTTGCTTATGTGACAATGACTTAATGAGGAGAGAGATGGTTTGAGTAACATAGCTAGTTACTCCTACTAACATCACACATACCAAAACAAATGAGTCTGCAACCAAATAAAAGAAGTGTTACATGACACCATGAATATGTTACTCCCCACTATAGAGATAGTAACATATGCCTGTTACTAATCATAGTTACTCCCCACTGTGGCTAGTCTTAACGAAGTCATTTCTAGGGTTTCAAACATTTCTTTCACGAATCGTCAATATTTCATTCACACCTTGGAAAGCAAACTTTCAATTCAAGCATTTTCAGCTATTTCACCTTTTTTTTTATTTCAACAAGTTTAAATAAAATACATAAATACTCAGAGAAATTCCGGTCACATTTCAATTACCTTCGGAAGCATTCCATGTACATTTCACATAACTCATTTATTTAAAATGTATTTCATTGTTTATTTCTGAATGTGCCTAAAATAATTATTATTTTGTAAAATCACTATGAAATATCTTTAAATTGATTTAAACATGACTTAATAGTTAAAATTCATAAGCAGATAGAAAGATACGAGTACAAAAAGCCTCTCGTCAAAAATGAAAGATCTCTATCAACCAATATGCGAAGATTGCATGATTGGTACTTGAAAATCTGCAGAGAGTCTGGGGGGGAGGGATAGCTTGTATTTGAGAGTTAAACCGGAGCATGACCTCGTTGGAATTGAACTGTTGCATGTTCCATTTAAGGAGTTCTATCAGTTTTTCAATCAATTGGCCCTCGATAAAACAACGGTCACCTGCTACTGTCTGTAAGTAGTACTACTTCTGTCATTAAGTCTCTCTATATAGCTGATCTTCATTGCATGTATTTATAATTATCCTCACTATATTATGCAGATTAAAGATCGTCGAATTGAAGAAAAGACAAGTAGGTGATATTGGGTTCATTAACACATACCTCATAGATGCAACCGAGGTTAAATTGCGTCCCTTAGATACCGAGACCAACTTGCTACGATCGTTGGTGGTAAATGAAAACAAAGATATAATACACTTTCCTTACAACTTCAAGTGAGTGTTACTGTCTTGTGCATATTTGGTTTCCCTTATATATCAGTCAAGGTTATAGTAATGTAATTGATGAGTTCATGCATGAGTGCGCAGCTTCCACTATATTCTTTTAGAGATTAAGCTTGAGAAGGGAGTAGTAACTGTCTTGGACTCTAAACGTAAAGATCCCGAGGAGTATGCGGACATGACTCAAATGCTCGACAGGTAAGTTAAATCGATCAATATTATCCACCATGCATATCAGCAACTTCATTTCTGATATCAAGTAATTGTTTTCTTTGTCTGGCAGGGTTTGGAGAAAATTCACCAAAAAAGCTCCGGGACTACCGAAGAAGCTAGAATTTAGATACCCGAAAGTAAATACTATATAGTAGCATGTTCCGCACGCGCATCTCCTATATCTTGATTCAAGCGCTAGTTTCATCAATACCATTTGGCATTATTCTTGCTTATCAGTTTGATTGACCTCTATTTCTTGTAAAGTGGTTGTGGCAGGAACCCGGGAATGATTACTGTGGATACTACATTTGCGAGTCCATCCGCCACACGACCTGTGAGCGGGGCTACTCTGAAGCACAATTTGAAGTGCGTAAGCAATTAATAATACTCACAATTTTATAGCATCATTTCATGTATTGACCCCCTACTTCAAATTAGATGTTTCGGATGCGGGATGAACTCCTAACACCAGATCGTCTGCGAGCAATTCAAGAGGAATTGGCGGCATTCTTCCTTGAACACGTGATCGCGCCAGACGGAGAATACTATGTGGGACCATGCGTCCATCCTATAGGAGATTATATTTGTAAGAGATAATTATTGTATATATGTACCCGATAGTGTCGGATAGAGATATACGAGAACTTGTTGTTCGACCAATCTCTCGGAGAAGGAGAGGTGGTCAATATTACTTCTCTCTGTATATATATATATATATATATATATATATATATATATATATATATATATATATATATATATATATGTTGATTATACGATCTTCTGTTTCCTTCGTTTGCTTTACTAGCTAGCTAGCTAGCTAGCGTGTCTAGTCCTCTCTATACGTATGTGTAGTACGTAGCGTCGACCAAGTACGGACATAAGAGAGGACATTTCTCTCTATTAATTAGCTAGCTAACACAATATGAAACACCTAAATTAACCCCCCAAAACCTCCAACCCCCCTCCCTTTTCAAAAAAAAAACAAAACCACAGCCACAGAAATGCTGACGCGTGGATGCCTTTTGGTCCCGGTTGATGCACCAACCGGGACCAAAGCCCCTCCTGCCTGGGCTCGGCGTACAGGCCACGTGGACACCCATCTGCCCCGGTTCTGGATTGAACCGGGACTAAAAGGTCAGAGCATTAGTACCGACACTTTTGTCCCGGTTCAGGAACCGGGGCTAAAGGCCCAAACGAATCGGGTCTGATGACCCTTTATCTACTAGTGTGTAAAAATGTGGATTCTTTCACACACTTAAAAAAAACTTTTAATGTGGGAGCATGGGAGCATCTTACTTTTCGGGGTTGAACCGGTGGATGTCGACACGCTCCGGCCGGTGAGCTGTGCAGGGAAGTCGGGCTAGCTAGTAGCTGCACCTGCACCTACTGTGGTCGGTGCATGAACATGCATGCATGTCTACCCACGCTCATTCGCGGACGTACGCTGTTCGTCTTTCCTTCTCTTTTGAACCAAGCAAACAAGTTTTAATTTTCTAAGAAGAGCATGCAAGTTTTAATTTGTGAGTGAAGGCGGCCGGCGGCGCCTGCTCCACTCGTTCACTAGTTTGACAATAGTTCATTCCATTGTTTTTCTGTTCTTGTCGAACTCCACAGCTCACTTAAACATATCACGTTTCTCCTGTCCATTTAAGCTCCACAGTCCACTTAAGTTAATATATATCACGTTATTGGATCAAGCTGGCTGGCACCAGCACCGGCAGGGGGGATAGAGTTCCAGCAGAACCAGGAAGAAGAGACCAGCAGGTTGACACTCACATATGCACGCGTTGGCATGCATGCATGCATGCATGCATGCGGTGTTGACTTAAACGAGTAAACAAGTCGCTCATCGGTAACTCCAACGCGCAAAGAAAGGGATCTTGCCTGGCCGCTTCCGCTTGGTCAACTTGCAGTTCCAATACTCCAACGTTGAAACTCCCTAACGGCTCCCTTACTTAGACTAGCCACAGTGGGGAGTACCTTCAGTAGTAACATGGTCCAACTCAGCAAATTTGCTTATGTGACAATGACTTAATGAGGAGAGAGATGGTTTGAGTAACATAGCTAGTTACTCCTACTAACATCACACATACCAAGACAAATGAGTCTGCAACCAAATAAAAGAAGTGTTACATGACACCATGAATATGTTACTCCCCACTATAGAGATAGTAACATATGCCTGTTACTAATCATAGTTACTCCCCACTGTGGCTAGTCTTAACGAAGTCATTTCTAGGGTTTCAAACATTTCTTTCACGAATCGTCAATATTTCATTCACACCTTGGAAAGCAAACTTTCAATTCAAGCATTTTCAGCTATTTCACCCTTTTTTAATATTATTTCAACAAGTTTAAATAAAATACATAAATACTCAGAGAAATTTCGGTCACATTTCAATTACCTTCGGAAGCATTCCATGTACATTTCACATAACTCATTTATTTAAAATGTATTTCATTGTTTATTTCTGAATCTGCCTAAAATAATAATTATTTTGTAAAATCACTATGAAATATCTTTAAATTGATTTAAACATGACTTAATAGTTAAAATTCATAAGCTTATTAAAAATACATTATAATTTCTTCACAAATTGGGGATCATATATTTAGAAAAGAATTCCAAAAATATGATTAAACGGATTTATCTAGAAATATCATGAAAATAACTGAACAAATTTGGGATAGAAATGCCACATACAATTTTTCTAAAAATTGGTTTCTACACGACATATTTTAAAATTGAGTTGAAATATGATTAAAACAGTAAAATCTAAACTAGTTAAAATATCTCCAGGAATGTTCTTGTCGCCAGAAATTTGCCTTGATGGCAGCTTACCTCTCATATTTTAAATAGGCTCCAAACCAATTTTTATTTCAAGCACGATCCATGTACCAATTAAATAAAACAACACTTAGATACAATACTTGAAAGGCAATTCGCTGTGGCAGTTGTCCCTTGAAATCTTCCGCCGCCTATGATAACGTGTCAATTAAAAGAGGCAATACCTTGGGATTTACCAAAGAGGAGTAGAGGTACAACGTTCCCGAAAGAACAGCTCAGAGCAAGTATAATAATGGGCTATAAGCCCGCTTACATGGCATTTTTGTCTATGTGGAGAAGAGAGACAAGGAAAATGTAAAAGAGTGGGCTCGCATGCAAGAGCCAAGTTCTATGTGTGCTTCTAGGTAAAAGCATTTAATGAGAAAAAAGAGATAGAGAGAAAGTAAAATAAAAAAATTGTAAGCTTAGAGCCATCCTTATAACCAATTCTATTTTTATGAATAATTAATATTGCTAACTCTTGATGACATGTCTTATCTATATAGCCAGCAGCTGGTTATATTATTAAATATGCTCTCAGCGGAGCGAGCTGACATCTTACCTCTCATGTTTCAGCTTAATTAATTACGATTAGTGTTGTACGTATGCACATAGACAATGGGCAGATATATATCCATCACCAAAACACCAACTAACGCGCAACGAGCTAGCAATCGTTTGTGGACAGCTAATCACGCGCTACACAAGTAAATTAGTAGTAGCGCTACATTGAGGTCACTTGGTGCGGCAGCAAGTAGCAACGACGTAGTAGCCCAAGCACTTATTGAGTAAATTAACACTACTATTTAACTAGTACTGATTATTACACTAGCATAAGTGACATTGATGTCAAGGATCGATGTTTATGTTAACCATACCGTAGTACGTACCACTCACATGACCGTCCCTTGATACAATATTATACACTCTCTTATTATTTGTTCATGAACTAATCTACATGTATGCCTGCCTCTTTCGGTAACACAGTGTATGATATCAATCAAAAAGCGGCAGATCATAATGGATGTCTTACTAATCAAAGCAGGGCGGACACTAAACTTTGATATCTAGAGAGTAAAGTTTGATATCTCTCTTGATCATCATCTGACGCTTTTCTGGGTTGCTTTACGTTACTTTGTTGTTTTTCTTTCCAAGAAGGCAAGAACACACTTGCTTTAGAGTTCTTTCGGAGTGAGTCTCAGTTTTTGACCCTTCACTTGTGAAGAAAACTATGATCATTACCGACATAATATCGTCGATGGTGCTTAAACTTGCAATCAATGTTCACTTTAGTACCTAAGCTTGAAAAATACGTCTGGTTTTAGAACTTGGTACAATAGTGCAAATACGGTGATAACCTATAGGTAGACACATAATGCGATGACGTGGCACCGTATTTTGATTAGCATGCACACGTGGTGTGGGCCTCACTTCTAACGGACGTCGGGCTGTATATATGTATCTGTGACCAGTGGGAACCACATGTCATCACAAAGGGAAAATCCCAGTTAACAATTACAGTGCGTAGGGCCAACATGTCAGCACAAAAGGAAAATCCTAGTGAAAAATTATAGTACGTAGGATTGGAACTCGAGTCGTGGCTAGTGATCCAGCTGTGCTAGCCACTCCGCTACTTACGATTTATTGTTTCTCAGGATAAACGAACTACTCCCTCCGTTCCAAAATATTTGTCTTTCTAGACATTACAAATGGACTACAACATACGGATGTATGTAGACATATTTTAGAGTGGTGATTCACTTATTTTGCTTTGTATGTAGTCATTTGTTCAAATCTCTAAATAGACAAATATTTAGGAACGGAGGGAGTGTATATTATAAAGAATCATGCCTGTGTGGTATATATGGGCCACAGTTAAGGCCAATGTTACCTTTCTTTTATTATTTTTTAGATTTGTAAAAAGTACGTAAAATTGGAATGATAGATATAAAAATAAATTTCAAACATTAGTGTCTTATAAATATTATACATACATAAAATAACTTATGTAGCCAAATGTCAAGTAATTTTAAATAGTATTGACGTATTACTTTTGAAAAATCATATAAATAAAACTGTATTTATGATTGTAAACTGTTTGTATAATTTATAACAATACAATTATTTGATAAACTAACATTCATAAATATTTTTGAAGTTATACAAACATTTAAATTATTATATGCACATTTTTATAATTCATAAGTTTGTTGTTTAAGATTTTTCTGTATAATAAATATTTATAATTATTCAAATAATAATTTTAGTTTTTTTACAAATATTTACATCTGAATATATTTTCAACTATATACAAAGTATGAGTATGCATGTGCCACAAGTGAAGAGTAAAAAATTTGTGAATATGTTTAAATATTACATGTAGATTTTATAAATAAATTATTTTTACGTATAATATTTATAACACACGAATATTTGAATTTTTTTTATTACTGTAATTATAGTTAACATTTTTTTTACAAATTTCTAAAAAAAGCTAACATGCACAAAATGGGCTGCACTCATTGCAGCCCATCTAATAGCACGGTCCATAACAATAAAAGTTGTTATCCGTACTTGTTATGAGAAACTGATTGGCGAAGTGGCTAAAGTAGTCTATCCCTCCCCCTCCCCCGCGCTCTCCCTCGTCCCGACCTCCCTCTTTCCCCCGATCCCGCGCTCGCGCCGCCTCCCGGGGGGGCGGCTCCCCC
>LR738709.1:29095657-29184555 GCA_902687465.1 Secale cereale | reverse complement strand
GACAACGATTTTGTAGGAAACAGTTGAGTCTCCACTTAAATTTCTCTTGGGAAAAAAGCAAAACATTGTTCAGCCAGCAAAAGCTCAGCTAAATAGCTTCCACATTAATAACACACTGGGCTCCACACTGCTTAACAGACTAATCTGATGGTAGTACAACATAATCTTCCTGGGGTATTGCAATCAATGGGTCGAGCACGCATCGACCAATCTCACCACCTTCATTTTCAACTAACATGACCGCCGAAAAGAAGAGAAAAAAATAACCGAGCATCAAATCGCACATGAATGTAAACATCAGTCCAAGTAGACAGACAATCAACCCATGATGACCAATCCCCTTTAGTCTGCTTGATGATTCGCTGCAGATTAAGAAATAGATTTGGCCGTGACACGCGTCAAATATCATGCTTACCTGATAGATTAGGTGACTAAGGAACAAATTAGTGAGTGTCTAACCAAATCACTAGCTAGCTAGCTAGGAGCTAAGCTATCTGCTGGTGAGGGGTCACACACTCTAGACACACATGCTAATTACTTCCAAATTCTAATTAGCAATTTCTTGTTAGCTTGCTAACTACTATACTACTTTGATCTTGATGATAACTATTTATATATGTACCATAGCTGATGATAAGATAATGTGTGCAAGGCGTATGTGCACTTGTCAGTCTAATTGTGACACATCTGCTGAGAAAAGGATGTTTGAGGCAAAACATGATGCAACACAACTTGTTGTCTTCAGTCTTCACACATGAGTGATTTAGTTGTCAGCTTAAGGAACAGAAAGGCAACCAGTGATGCATCAAAACCCACCAAGAATCATGTCTTTTTTTCATTATTGGTGTGGTGTTGATGGATGACTTTCTTCTTCCAATGATCATCTTCAAGTGACGTGTTGAGTGGAGAGGAGAGAACTTTACAGGGAAAGCTACTCAAGCTGATAAACAAACCATAGTACTTGCTATAAGCCTATAACACTAGTTGGTTAATTTAGTTCTAAATGTGTGGAACATAAGGGCCTCAATGCACACATGCATGCGCAAATGGTGCGGCACTAAGTGGGAAATCGTACATCTCTGCCACCACTATGACAAATTGACACTCCACCATTGTAAGGACAAACTGATGTGAAATATGGAAATATTTGAATAATGGTGTTTGATCTTCAGTGGTATCCGCTATGTCAGCTTCTAGCACTTGGAAAAGTTCATGAAAAACATAGCACTATGACGGGACTGGTAACAAGAAAATGTGTGGTCTACGACAATGGAAATGCAACTTTCAGATATAGAACATAACATTCCGGCAATCGTATCACCACATCACCTAAATCACCAAAAGGGATGTATCACTAGATATGTTCCTGAGCAAGCATTTCATGCTAGTGTTTCTCAAATTAAACTTACATCACAAGATTCTCAAATCGCTGTAAACTCATTTAATCAATCACACAACAGAAATACTGAGGAAGTCCAAGCTTTTGGGAGGTGCATGGGTGCTGGTGGTTGGCTTCCAAGAAACCAGCAACACTTAATGAACTGACCTTTCATTGTGATGAAATGCCTTTTGTTAATTAAGTGGGTTCACATGTTGAGCTCAACTTTTGTGATGGCTGCGTCCTGGAGCGATCAGTGCTTTTGTGATTGCGATGACCTGCGGCGATTAGTGCTAGCTTTAAGCAAGTAAACGCGGCAAAAAGGAAAGAAAGAAATTGAGCTTGCTTGATCAAGGCATGCATGACGATTATTGGATGATGGTCATTGGATGGACGGCCATGTGTAGTACAGACAGTAGGTGGTTTCTTACTTGTTCAGTGTGCGTGGGCGGTGCTAATTGATAAAACTATCGATCTCTGCTACCCTTGTTTGTTAGTGCCGCTACGCGCAACACATTCGCTAATGATGATCTCTTTGATACGAAGCGCTGCCTCCTTGGCAAACAAAGGCATGCCGTGCAGCATTGTGGTCTTGTGGAATGTTCAGGCTTGTGGAACTGAAGCCAAACACTTGGGAGTTTTCTGGTTCTTGTAGGGAAACATCTGATAAGTAATTACTCCAAGCAGGTTAACACTTGGGAGTTTTCTGGTTCTTTATATTATTGGACCCCAAGCAGAGAGCCTTAACTGTTTTTTATTACTGTAAACACCTTTGTAATAACAGGTTAAGAAAGAACCCAGAACTGCAGGGCACTACGTCCAAGCATGCGTCACGTGAGCCAGTGAGGGGTCTCTCTAGCTGGTGCATCCAGCGGTGGATGAGCAGGGGAACCTGATCTGCAAGTGTATTTTGTCAATCAGGTAGTATCTTATCTCCAGAGATACTACACGTTGTTTCTTTTAGTCTGATAGGATCCAAGTCCTGTGAATGACTCATAATGCCTACCGAAGTACCTCCTGGTCAGATCAAGATCCGGCGAGCAATAAAGAACCAATTATATCCACACATCCATTCTTGGAGATTCAGTATATAGTACCAGGCATGTTCATAAAAGGCTCATTCGCCAGACCCAGCTGCATCCGGCAGCTATCGTCTGCCTTCAGATTGCATAGCATAAAAAAACAAAATTAAGCCAGTTTGGTTCCATGCTGCAGTAGCGTGGTAACAGGAGGGAGTCCTTTAATACCTCATGGGGCGGTTTCATCGGTTGCTGCTTCAGTAACGGTCACACTCTTGGATAAATATGCTGCAGTCTGGTGTGCTTGATAGCATGCAATGTTTCGATTGTAGCTCTTCTGCCTGCAAATCCAAGCGGCTTAGAGTATGCGGCGGTGTCCTGAACCGAGCACGAACAAGCAGTCCTCGTGAGCGACACGGGGCTGCGGAGGAGGGAGACCGACCGCCGGGCCACACGTTTGAAAATGTGTTCATGGCGTTTTTTAAAAAGGTCAAGAAAATATAAAAAATCACGGAATTTGTAAAAAAGGATGTCCCCGTGCCGCTGAGAATTCTATTCATGACATTTAGAAAATTTTACACATTTAATAATAGGCTTCATGACATTTGAAATTTTATTCATGCAAATTTTATACAATACTCAATGTGTGTTTAAACGACTTCATTGTGTATTTAAAAAAATATCTAATGTGCATTTTTCAAATTTTCAACATTTATTCAGATAAAAAAATTTAACATGTATCTCAAAATGTTAGACATGTATATGAAAAATGTTCATCATGTATACAAAGATGAACATAGATTTTCAAAGATGAAAAGTATAAAAACAAACGCAAGAGGAAGAAATACAAGAAGTTTTTTGAAAACTGATAAAGGGAAACCTGTGAAAAACGATAAAGAGAAACACACAAGAAGACAATAAGAAAAACTCATGTGGATCCTTCCAAAATCCGGTGGAAGGTTCCACGAACCACTCTTGGACGCTTCCCAAAACCGCTCGCCAACACACTTATTCGGTCAGCCCATTTTGTCTGTGGGCGAGACAAATAGATATTTCGCAATAAGCGTGACATACTTTAGTGATGAATATCACGTTGTAGCTAGATTTATTCCCTTCATTAATTCTAAGTCGGGTTAGGTTTGTGACTTTTCTCAGGTTCAGCCAGAGCCTTTCGAAATAAATAATTGAGGAGTACTCCTTCCAAACACCACTTCCACCCCTAGGTTGCAACAAGTGACGCGATGTATGTGCACCCCTTGTCGCAACCTGGGAGTTTTCCCTTTTTTGTAAATTTGTTTATTGAAAACGTGTTATCTCTTATATCATATGTAAAAATCTCGAACAGTTTTCATCGTTGGATTCCTTGTGTCGAGATCCTCAAAACTAGATTCCATGTAGATAGAACTCGGTAACTTTTTTACGGAAAAAACCGGACAAAAAAAACCACACCGGGAGCACTTTTTTCCTTTCTGAAAGCCGTTTCCCATAGGCACAGTCGTGTCTCTCGCGTAAGCAAATCCGTGTCTCGCACAGAAGCAAAACCATACCTCTCGTGGATGGAAAACAATAAATAAAACGCGTTTGTTTCTGAGAGGCACGACTGTGCCTCTCACGGAAGCAAAACCGTGCCTCTCTTGAAAGGAAAAATAAAGTAACGCATTTTTTTCTTTTCCCAGAGGCACGGCCGTGCCTTTCGCAGAGCAAAATCATGCCTCTCGCGAAAGCAAAAGTGTGCCTCTCACTTAAGCAAAAAAAAGGTGTTTTTTTCGTTTTTGAGAGGCACGGCTGTGCGTCTCACGGAAACAAAACTGTACCTCTTGCGAAAGCAAAATCGTGCTTTTCGCAAAAAAATAAATAGAAAACACTTTTTTTTTCGTTTCCGAGAGGCACGGCCATGCGTCTCGAGGAAGCAAAACCGCCTCCCGCAAATGAAAAAAAAAACAGATTTTTAACTTTAAAAACTGTTTTTGCCGAAAAGCTAAGAAAGACAGGTGGAAAATCGAAAAAAAATGACCATCTATAATGCTAAAAATACGTGCGAAAAAATAAAAACAAAAACAAAATCCTGAGGGAGACCACAGAGCACCTCGCGACGGCTGAGAGCGTGCCAACTCAGCCCACACCAATTGACCATGAGGAGGGTCTAGAACCAGCGCTCCTTAGTTATTTGCTCTCAACATTTGATACCTATATGACGCCCCCAGGCGTCATAGAGGTGAGGTTTCGCTGAAGGTATCCCACCAAACGCCCCAGTTTGGGCCGGTCCATGGTTGCCTTTACTGTTTCTGTCTCTTGTATGTTTTTTTTTCCTGTTTCTGTTTATTTTCTTTGCTTATCCCTTTTCTTTCCTTTTCCATTTTTCGTGAATTACACTAAATTTTATATTATATTACAAATGTTCATCATGTACTAAGAAAATGTTCATCATGTATATAACAAAAAGGTTCACCGTGCATTATAAAATGTTCATCGTATATTATGAATTTGTTCAACGAATAATACAAATTTCCACTGTGTATATATAAAAAATTCAACTTATATTACAGAAAAGTTAAAATGTATATTCGAAAATTGTTCAATGTACATTATACGAGTGTTCAATGCGTATTCAAAAATTGTTCACTGTACATTACAAAATGTTCAAGGCATATTTGAAAATTGTTCGACATGCATTAAGAAATGTTCAATGTGTATTCGAAGATTTTTCTGCGTAGATATTCATATGTCCAGAAATTTCGAAAAAAAAGGAGCAAAAAAAATGGACTACAGTGAACTGAATGGTACACTACCGTCCCGCTACAGTGTTCCTGCATTACGTTTTTCTATTAGGCTGCAAATGGGCCGGCCCAGTTGGATGGTCCCTGTGCGAAGCCAGTGCTTCTTGACGCACACGGGCGTCAGACAGGGACTCTCATAGTGTCGCTGCACAGCTCCTATTTCGTGCATGGGTCCTGAGATAGCCAGCAAACGCGCAGCCCAAAATGCACTTCAGCAAGCCTAGCGGGCACACTCATAAAAAAACAAGCCTAGTGGGGCAGGGCGTCCGTTTTTGCTATTATCTCTTTCTTCTGAGTTGTTTCCTTCATTATTCTCTGTATTTAGGTTTTTTATTGTCAATTTTAAAATAACTTATGTTCAGAAAATGTTCCTTTATAAAATTTCTCAATAGTCCCATAATAAAGAAATTCCTGAAGTTTTATATTCATTAGTATCTTACATTTTTTTTAAGATGGTTATATATTGCACAAACTTTTCTTAAAATCCGTGTACACTTTTGAAACATTGCACAAACATTTCTTAAAATCCGTGTAAACTTTTGAAACATTTTATTAATTTTTGAACATTTTAAAATTCCATAATAAATTTACAATTATTTAACATTTTCAGAAAAATTGAGACATAGCCAAAAAATACCCAACAAAGGGGCATCTGCTTGGCTATAGTTAAAGAATTGTTTTTACCAAATATGTTGTTATCAGATAATGGAAAAAATGTGCTCAAATAGTTTTAAAATGTTGATGTAATTTTAAAATTATCCTCGTTTTTCAAAACTATTCATTTATTTTGAAAACTGCTTACATGATGAAAAAGTGGTCGCACCTTTTAAGAAACCGACCACATACCAGAAAAAGGTTCAATATTTTGAATTTGTTTGCCACTGAAGATTTCCACTCAACAATTTTGCCATCGATCCATTAGGTGCATCATAAAAATGCCAGTCTCAGACGTTGCCGTCTAATAAACGCCCGTGACCGCATAATTTATCTAAAATGCCTTTGGACACACCTGTCAGTAAGTCTTCTCTGTTGTGAAATTATCAGCTTACAAGGAGAACCCACCTAGTCAGCGCACAATTTTGGCTGGGCCATGTCGACTCCTAACTGTTAGTAGGCAAACTAAGCGTCTAAGCTACTCCCTCCGTCCCATAATATAAGAGCAT
Organism: Secale cereale; assembly: GCA_902687465.1. Taxonomy (NCBI): domain Eukaryota; kingdom Viridiplantae; phylum Streptophyta; class Magnoliopsida; order Poales; family Poaceae; genus Secale; species Secale cereale. The sequence goes on along the minus strand of LR738709.1, from coordinate 29,178,218 downwards.
TTTTAACACTAATGGGAGTAGTAGAGATCAAAAAAGAATTCATCACTTGATCAAAGAGTAGATAAATAGGGATGCTCAACTACAGCGGAAAGACCTTGATCTAGACTAGGGGGCTGTTTGGATCGCTACCCTCAACTACCAAGCCAAAATTGTTGGGACGTGCACCTTGATCTAGACTAGGGGGCTGTTTGGATCTCGCCCGCACTCCCTCCATCTGATTCTATGCCAATTTGTTGGCGAAACCAGGGTGGGCGATTTGGTCGCCAATATTTTGGTCAGCCCACGATTGGCAGGCGAACCTGGGTGCCAACCAAACAAGCCCTAGACTACTTGGTATGTACAAATTGCGTGCTCGGACAACACACGCAGGGAAGCAACGCCTACCGTCTACCCCCAGCATCAGCGACACCCGGAAAGGAAGTCCAGTGGCGAGGAGCCCCAAAACCTAAGCTTTTTACCTAGTCAAAAAGTGTCGGATTTCAGTGATCAGACGGTCTGGGGGTTTCTGCCGGGACGTGCAGGTTACAGCAGACCAGCTGAGTGCAGCAAAACCAAAATCTTGTATAGGTATTGGGAGTGTCCACCTAAGCTGTAAAACCTTGCAAATGAAGCCTTGAGATTAGACAAGAAAAAAGGGCTCTTAGAAGTTGTGCACCACAAGAATGTGCACCTGTTGTCACTTTAGAGCATTGAAACTAACTCTTTACCGGTTTTTTCTCGTTATGATCAAGAAATAAACCTCTAGAGTCTAGACTAGAACCATCATCAAGTGTTCAACTTTGATGAAATGTTGATAGGTTTCTTATCAGGGATTTTTTTAGAACGTAGGCTCAAGAAGAGTGGTATCTATCCAGCCGAGAAGAGTTTCTGGTAGTGATATGTTCTTATCAAGTTTGAGCGTCATAATTTATAAGAGAAGACCAAGTGTATTATCTGCCACGGCGAGCCAAGAGGAAACATGGACAGAGGGAAAGAAAGGGTCCTAAGAGCATCTCTAGCAGACTCCTTATTTGGATGGCCTTTAAAACCGTGATAAGGGTCACAACAAACGTGTTTTAATGGTCGATTTTACCTCACGCAGAACAGACCCTCCAAACGGCACTGTAAAAACGAATATTCCTCTCAGAGATGCTCCCCGTGGTCCTCCTCCGCCTCCCCTCCTCATTCCCCTCGGTCCCCCGAACGCCCCCGGCGGCGGCCTATCACATCCACGAGGCGGCGCTCATCCCGGCCTTTTTGCCCCGCCCTTCTCAGACCCCAAATCAAACCATTGGTGGCTGATTCCGGTGAGGTATGTGGTGGAATTGCGGCGGTGTGTCCTTCCAACGGGGTTTGATCGGTATAAGGGCCACCCTCAGTTTGACCTTCGAGCATATAAATATATGGGTCTCGGGTGTGGATTTTCAGTGCCCTTTAAAATATTTAAGGGTCGGACCACTTTTACAGGATCTGTTATGGACACTCTTTTAGACAAAAACCTTATAACCTGAAAATTATAAGGGTTTGACCCCTTTTAAGGAGTCTCCTAGAGATGCTCTAACTAGAGTATGTTTTAACAGACTCAGTATGCACACATATATACAACAAATCTATATGCACCAGGTTAGGGCATGAGGGCAGCTCAAAAAATTCAAGCTGGGCATGGCAGTTAAAATAATGCTTATGTCATCAAGCTAGGGAATACTTACTTAAAATTTGAAATTAATAATCAAGCTAGAGGCTAAAGTATGGCAAATAATACATCAAGACATGGCATATATTCTAAGACAGTTTTGTTAAAGCACATCTAGATGTGCTCTAAGTATTGCACATCTAACTCGTGTCCATTCTAATACACATTCGTATGGAACGTATAGTTATGTTGTTGATAGCTAATGATCAGTCCGTTCACCCTTCTCCTCATGCTCCGGAAAAATCTGAGATGCTAGAAAGCTAAAGGTTTTCACCATCTTGATCTACACACCTCGGCCACAGTCACTATAACATCAACGATGACCTAACCCTATGATTTTATAGGTTAAGATCAAATGATCATAAAGAACATGTTGGTGGTCTGTGGCTTGATTTTCCCTCCTCATTGTAATCTTCTCACTATAAACTCTCCTTCATTGATAAATATGAAAATATTCAAGTGGAGGGTCTTTCCTCCCTGGTGACAGACTAAAAAAAATCACAAGATTTGCTAATGCAACACTAGGATATTTCATTTTCCAGTTAAACCAAACAAATCACACCGAAAGAATTGGTGTATATGGTCCAATGGATACACTCTACATAATTATTTGATAGTTATTTTACACTTAAAAAACAAATAAACCCAATTCTCATTTCTAATCAGGGTACCGTAAATACTTTGCAACCTAAACCAAAAAAACTATGTGAGCCTTCCTACTGTAGTTGATGTACGCTTTCTATATTCTTTTTTAACTAAAGAACAAATGATTTGGTGAAGCCAACCGAGTAGCTGCATTCTTTGTCTATGACTTGGTGAAAGTCAATCATCCATAGCCAGTCTTGACCCAAAATTATGAACTTAGTCACATGCCCAGCGCGCCTACTTGATGTTGGACGGTAGGGGCTTTGATGAGATGAGAATTGAGATGCACATGTCCTTGCTAATTACTATACACACGAACGACTAGTATATATACGTATAACGCTCAATGAAAAAAGTCAGCAGTAGGAGAGCTCGAGGATATGGGTTTCTCGGAGGTGGTACAATGGTGGGACGAGTGGCAGCTCCGTGTGCTCGTCCTGGGCAGCCTCTTCCTCCAGTACTTCCTCTTCGTCGCAGCCGGCATGCGCAAGCGTTGCATCCCCTCCTGGTTCAGGTTCTTCATCTGGCTCGCCTACCTGGGCAGCGACGCATTGGCCATATACGCCCTCGCCACCCTCTTCAACAGCCACAGGAAGCAGGAGTGGACGTCCACCCGCCGCGGCAGCTCCAGCCTGGAGGCGCTGTGGGCGCCGGTGCTGCTGGTGCACCTCGGTGGGCAGGACGGCATCACTGCCTACAACATAGAGGACAACGAGCTGTGGAGGCGGCACGTCCTCACCGCGGTGTCTCAGGTTCTTCCCAATCACTAATCCGCTACGCGTTTTGAATGAATTGTGTCTATAAACCTTTAATTTGGCTGTTGAAACTATTTGTGCTTCCAAAATGTTGCACATTTTTGTTGCATTTACAGTTTACACCTAATCCTTTCTACAAAATTGTTGAGACTTGCTTTTCTGGAATGTCAACTGTACTTTACAAGTTGATCGAGTTGAAGCACGATGATGCTGTGAATTTGTGATCTACATTAATTGCACTCTAGCTAGCATTTTCTTTTTCTTCTTGACTCAAGTATATATATATATATGCTCGGTCAGCTCATCCATCCATCACTTTGTCAGGTCGCCGTAGCCATCTACATCTTTTGCAAGTCGTGGCCAGGGGACAAGAAGTTGCTGCAAACTGCAATTATCTTCTTCATCTGTGGCATAATCAGGTGTTTGGATAAGCCATGGGCTCTCAAGAACGCCAGCATCAACAGCATCATCGGCAGCTCCGGCACAGAAGAAGATCATGGCGGCACAATTTCGCTCGACGAATACGTTGACAAAGCAACCAAGTGTGTTTTACACCCAAAACACTGGAAGAAAACAAGTACATCTGGCGACAAGAAAGCGATCAAAGAGCCCTACCATCTATTTGAAGACGTGGCATACCCGTACACCGTCCGGCTGGAGAACCTCAAGTACATGCGGAACAAGCAAGACCAAGCGCATAGGCTGGTTCAGTCAGGTCTCTCCAAAACGTTCGACCGGCTCTACACCAAGAAACAAGTGTACAATGTGCCAAAGATGTGGAGCGATTTTGCTACTGATGTCTCTAGTAATCGCATCACCGGCTTCCATCTATGTGGCCGCGTCCATCTAGGTGGCCTCCTACGATCGGTGACCGTGTACCTATCGTTCGCAGCCATCGGGGTCTTCCACAATAGCGACAGAGAAGCCCAGAACGGCACCGATGTCAGGGTCACCTACACCATGTTGTGCTGCACTGCCGCGCTGCAGCTCCTCATGACCAACGGGCTAGTGATACTGTTTCTCCATTGGTGTGTGCGTCGTTTGGGGTTGCAACCATGGCCTGAACAGGTAGCCCAGTACAGCCTTGTTGGATACTTGGCCCGCAACAGGAGGCATCCTAGGCTGAGGAAGCTTGCCACCATGCTGGTTTGCAAGGACTACCTCGACAAGCTATGGTGCATGGAGCCGTGCAAGTCATCGTCGTCCCACGCCATCACCAAGCTCGTCCATGCCCATGTCAAACAAGGGTGGAAACACTACATCAAGGACACCGCCACTTACAGGGCCTTCAACGACAAGCGGGGCCAGGGCACTCTACTCCGCGAGAAATGCACGCACCTGGAGTGGAGCCTCAGGAGGCCATTCGATGAGAGCGTCCTCGTGTGGCACCTCGCCACCGACCTGTGCTTGTACCACAGGGGCGTTGTAGTCAAGGGGGAGGACACGTCTCCTCAGCGTCGCTGCAGCAGGGAGATCTCCAACTACATGGTGTACCTCATGTTCGTGAACCCGGAGATGCTCATGACCGGCACCAGGCGCAGTCTCTTCCGCACAACCTGCCACGAGCTCAAGCAAATGCTCAATGATGACGATGACAAGACCCCGCTGGAAGACAGAGAGATGATAAAGAGGTTAATCAACCAGGCGCAGAATGGCACAAAATGTCCAGGTATCGTTCTCGACGCTTGGGAACTCGCCAGGTCCCTCATGGGTCTGGAGGACAAGAAGATGTGGAGGGTGATCCAGGGCGTGTGGGTGGAGATGCTCTGCTTCTCCGCCGGCAGGTGCAGAGGGTACTTGCACGCCAAGAACCTAGGAAAGGGTGGGGAGTACCTCTCCTACGTCTGGCTGCTCCTGTCGCACATGGGGATGGAGACCCTCGCGGAGAGGGTGCAGAGAACCGAGCTGCCGGAAGAAGGAGACACCGGTGCAGTAGCGCCGGTACGAACATCTATGGTGATGCCCATTGGACACAATAGTGTGTGACAAGCAAATTGTATCCTTGCCTGTGTAGGCATTGTCTTCGCTCTGTTTCCCTGTTTTCGCAACATTTCTTTTAGTTTGGGATTGTGCGAGCATGTTTCCTGGTACTCCTTGTTTGGAACTTGTTTATTTTAAGTACGTGGTTTGTACACTACCTTGTTCTGATAATTTAAAAAATTCCTGGGGAGCATCTATGGCTCAGTTGCCTGCAGATTTTTTCCGGTCCGTTTTGGCCAGAACCCTTGGATAGACGTCCAACAGCTGAAACAAAGGGAAGCTATCCTGGTTGACTGAAAACTGAATGAAAATTCCTTTTGGTTCAATCGATTTCGAAACGGCACGCCGGCCGAAGTTTCGGCCGGCCGCTCGCGCTCACATCCAAACCTCCGCACGCGCAGCTGCATGCAAAACTGCTCCCGCACATGGCGGGTCCTACGCACCTGGCTCTCCGCAAAACTGCTGCATGCAAAACTGCTCCCGCACATGGCGGGTCCTACGCACCTGGCTCTCTTTTCTATCTTATCTCTTTCCTTTCTTCTACCTCCAGCCCACATCGTAGTTTCCCTAATGCTACAACCGTTGTCTCAAATTGCTACAAGTTGCTTCCCACGCAGCTACAACCGGCTTCATGATTTGCTACATCATACGCCCCGTGTTTTTTCTGCATGTTACCACCGCTGTCACAAATTGTTACAACCGGCGTCCCATACAGCTACATCTGACGTCGCTTTTTGCTACATCGCATGGCCACCATGTTTTTTGCTACATGTGACCACCGTTGTCACTGGGATGATGAAACCAACATCTTTTTTGCTAGATGCTTCAACTGGCATCACAATATGCTACAACCGGCATCGTATTTTGCTACTACCGGTGTCGCATTTTGCTACATCGCACATGGCTTCGTGATTTTTGCTACAACCGGCCATAAAAAAAGTTGCGTCCGGCGACGTGATTTGCTGCAACGGCCATGGCGAAGTTCGATCGCACATGGCGCACCGACGAGCAGCTCCGACGAGCATGCAGGCGAGCGGCGGCTCTGGCGAGCAAGCCGACGAGCAGCTCCGGTGAGGAAGCCGACGAGCAGCTCCGGCGAGGAAGCCGACGAGCAGGTCCGGCGAGCGGCTCCGACGAGCGCACCGACGAGCAACTCCAGCAAGCGGCTCTAACGAGCGCGCCGACGAGCGGCTCCGGCGAGCAAGCTACCGACGGCAACGAGCCTGTACGTGAGGATGGAGGAGGCTTTGACCCACGCGCAAGGGAGGAGATGCAACCTGGACGGTTATTATTACGTGAATCGAACGACTGGGGCTGGACCGGCCGAAAGTTTCGGGCGGTGCGCCGGCTGCCAATACTGGCCTTTCATTAAGGCAACGGATGTAGGCCAAAAAACAGAAAACACCCACGCTGCCCAACATGGAATCAATTAATGTTGGCTCTAGATCCAATAACCTGGAAATACAAAGCCCTATAACCAATAGCCACTCACCATCTGTCATCACACAACCACCGACCACCCACCGGCCACCGCAACCCCCTTATTCCCTCCCCTCCCAACCGACGCGCGACCAATAAAGAAAGAATTGGAGGATGTAGTATTACCTTACAAAAGAAAAACTTAAGCATCTTCTCACTGAAACTGACAACCTTTGAATCTTTGCAGGAATCAGAAAACAATGCAGCACAGGGATCTACGTCGGATAGTTCTTCGGCACGAATACTCCGCGTGGCTTCCCTTCTTTGTCACCTCTGTAACGTCCTTCCAGCTCATATACTGAATTCGCAACGGCCTCCTTGGGATTGTGCGATTGACCTTTCAACGACTCAAATCTGAAATGTTTCACGGTTGGTCTAGCAGATCTTGCGTGCATGGTCCTTCCTTCCTTCCTCCTTGAACAAGAAAATATCTTGTGTGCATGTCTCTATTGGTCAGCCTTGTCAAGATCTCTGAATCTTGAAACCTGCAGGTGTCTATTTCTTCAGTTATCAGCATACTACTTTGTCCAGTAAGTTTGGGCTCTACCACCAATCTTTCATCCAACCATCTATATATCGCGCAACGTACCGCTTCGCCCCAAGCAGAGGAAGCAGTCGATGTTGATTCCAGCTCGAACGGTCCCAGCTCCATCGTGGGTCGCTGTTCGAATTCCGACAGCAAGCCCTGCTGTTGTTGTCTACTTTTCTGGTTTATCTAGGAAGCCCATCTTATCTTGTACAGTATTCGGTTAAACCCTAACTGCCGTGTTCCGGCTGGCTCCTTATAGGCTTATCTCAAAGCGGCTAGGATACTACGAATCCCTGACTCAAGGTAGCTACTTTCCTGTCTGCATTAATTTTTGTGATGCTCAAGTTCACTTAACTCTGAACCTCACAAGCCCCCGGTCTCTTTGTGACTGTGCTTGGCCAAAATCAAGCCAACAGCACACTGGTTTCAAGTACATTGCCTTCTGGAGGTACTGCTACCATCTTTGCTGATCACGGTGTTGCTAACAATCTATTAGTGCCAGCATTTATTTGCTTAAGATAATTAAGTTTCATAGGTAGAATCCAGTTGACAGAGGCAGGTTTCTCTTGTACTGCACCGAGAGGATGTCATGGTGGGTGGAGCTTCCACTCTGTAAAAGGAATCTCAACGGAACTTTGGGCCTCAACCTGCATCATACTTGGTCACGAGAAAACAAATATCAACGACTATATAAGATTACCAGATGGACTTCATAATACCATGTTTACTTCGTCTGTATGTGTGCAGACTCAATCACCTTATACCATGGTACTAGTGTTGAAAACGCTCTTGACCTCGTCGGCCCCAGCGTCATCCTCCTCTGGTGGCGACACGAGAAAAACTTAAGCATCTTCTGACTGAAATTGACAACCTTTGAATCTTTGCAGGAATCAGAAAACAATGCAGCACAGGGATCTACGTCGGATAGTTCTTCGGCACGAATACTCCGCGTGGCTTCTCTTCTTTGTCACCTCTGTAACGTCCTTCCAGCTCATATACAGAATTCGCAACGGCCTCCTTGGGATTGTGCGATTGACCTTTCATCGACTCAGATCTGAAATGTTTCACGGTTGGTTTAGCAGATCTTGTGTGCATGGTCCTTCCTTCCTTCCTCCTTGAACAAGAAAATATCTTGTGTGCATGTCTCTATTGGCTAGCCTTGTCAAGATCTCTGAATCTTGAAACCTGCAAGTGTCTATTTCTTCAGTTATCAGCATACTGCTTCGTCCAGTAAGTTTGGGCTCTACCACCAATCTTTCATCCAACCATCTATATATAGCGCAACGTACCGCTTCGCCCCAAGCAGAGGAAGCGGTCGATGTTGATTCCAGCTCGAACGATCCCTGCTCCTCCGTGGGTCGCTGTTCGAATTCGGACAGCAAGCCCTGCTGTTGTTGTCTACTTTTCTGGTTTATCTAGGAACCCCATCTTATCTTGTACAGTATTCGGTTAAACCCTAACTGACGTGTTCCGGCTGGCTCCGTATAGGCTTATCTCAAAGCGGCTAGGATACTACGACTCCCTGACTCAAGGTAGCTACTTTCCTATCTGAATTAATTTTTGTGATGCTCAAGTTCACTTAACTCTGTACCTCACAAGCCCCCGGTTTCTTTGTGACTATGCTTGGCCAAAATCAAGCCAACAGCACACTGGTTTCAAGTAAATTGCCTTCTGGAGGTACTGCTACCATCTTTGCTGATCACGGTGTTGCTAACAATCTATTAGTGCAAGCATTTATTTGCTTAAGATAATTAAGTTTCATAGGCAGAATCCAGTTGACAGAGGCAGGTTTCTCTTGTACTGCACTGAGAGGATGTCATGGTGGGTGGAGCTTCCACTCTGTAAAAGGAATCTCAACAGAACTTGGGGCCTCAACCTGCATCATACTTGGTCACGAGAAAACAAATATCAACGACTATATAAGATTACCAGCAGGACTTCATAATACCTTGTTTACTTCGTCCGTATGTGTGCAGACTCAATCACCTTATACCATGGTACTAGTGTTGAAAACGCTCTTGACCTCGTCGGCCCCAGCGTCGCCCTCCTCTGGTGGCGACACGAGAAAAACTTAAGCATCTTCTGACTGAAATTGACAACCTTTGAATCTTTGCAGGAATCAGAAAACAATGCAGCACAGGGATCTACGTCGGATAGTTCTTCGGCACGAATACTGCGCGTGGCTTCTCTTCTTTGTCACCTCTGTAACGTCCTTCTAGCTCATATACAGAATTCGCAACGGCCTCCTTGGGATTGTGTGATTGACCTTTCATCGACTCAGATCTGAAATGTTTCACGGTTGGTCTAGCAGATCTTGCGTGCATGGTCCTTCCTTCCTTCCTCCTTGAACAAGAAAATATCTTGTGTGCATGTCTCTATTGGCCAGCCTTGTCAAGATCTCTGAATCTTGAAACCTGCAGGTGTCTATTTCTTCAGTTATCAGCATACTGCTTCGTCCAGTAAGTTTGGGCTCTACCACCAATCTTTCATCCAACCATCTATATATAGCGCAACGTACCGCTTCGCCCAAAGCAGAGGAAGCAGTCGATGTTGATTCCAGCTCGAACGGTCCCAGCTCCTCCGTGGGTCGCTGTTCGCATTCCGACAGCAAGCCCTGCTGTTGTTGTCTACTTTTCTGGTATATCTAGGAAGCCCATCTTATCTTGTACAGTATTCGGTTAAACCCTAACTGCCGTGTTCCGGCTGGCTCCGTATAGGCTTATCTCAAAGCGGCTAGGATACTACGAATCCCTTACTCAAGGTAGCTACTTTCCTGTCTGAATTAATTTTTGTGATGCTCAAGTTCACTTAACTCTGAACCTCACAAGCCCCCGGTCTCTTTGTGACTGTGCTTGGCCAAAATCAAGCCAACATCACACTGGTTTCAAGTACATTGCCTTCTGGAGGTACTGCTACCATCTTTGCTGATGACGGTGTTGCTAACAATCTATTAGTGCCAGCATTTATTTGCTTAAGATAATTAAGTTTCATAGGCAGAATCCAGTTGACAGAGGCAGGTTTCTCTTGTACTGCACCTAGAGGATGTCATGGTGGGTGGAGCTTCCACTCTGTAAAAGGAATCTCAACAGAACTTGGGGCCTCAACCTGCATCATACTTGGTCACGAGAAAACAAATATCAATGACTATATAAGATTACCAGCAGGACTTCATAATACCATGTTTACTTCGTCCGTATGTGTGCAGACTCGATCACCTTATAACATGGGACTAGTGTTGAAAACGCTCTTGACCTCGTCGGCCCCAGCGTCGCCCTCCTCTGGTGGCGACACGAGAAAAACTTAAGCATCTTCTGACTGAAATTGACAACCTTTGAATCTTTGCAGGAATCAGAAAACAATGCAGCACAGGGATCTACGTCGGATAGTTCTTCGGCACGAATACTCCGCATGGCTTCTCTTCTTTGTCACATGTGTAACGTCCTTCCTGCTCATATACAGAATTCGCAACGGCCTCCTTGGGATTGTGCGATTGACCTTTCATCGACTCAGATCTGAAATGTTTCACGGTTGGTCTAGCAGATCTTGCGTGCATGGTCCTTCCTTCCTTCCTCCTTGAACAAGAAAATATCTTGTGTGCATGTCTCTATTGGCCAGCCTTGTCAAGATCTCTGAATCTTGAAACCTGCAGGTGTCTATTTCTTCAGTTATCAGCATACTGCTTCGTCCAGTAAGTTTGGGCTCTACCACCAATCTTTCATCCAACCATCTATATATAGCGCAACGTACCGCTTCGCCCCAAGCAGAGGAAGCGGTCGATGTTGATTCCAGCTCGAACGGTCCCAGCTCCTCCGTGGGTCGCTGTTCGAATTCCGACAGCAAGCCCTGCTGTTGTTGTCTACTTTTCTGGTTTATCTAGGAAGCCCATCTTATCTTGTACAGTATTCGGTTAAACCCTAACTGCCGTGTTCCGGCTGGCTCCGTATAGGCATATCTCAAAGCGGCTAGGATACTATGAATCCCTGACTCAAGGTAGCTACTTTCCTGTCTGAATTAATTTTTGTGATGCTCAAGTTCACTTAACTCTGAACCTCACAAGCCCCCGGTCTCTTTGTGACTGTGCTTGGCCAAAATCAAGCCAACATCACACTGTTTTCAAGTACATTGCCTTCTGAAGGTACTGCTACCATCTTTGCTGATCACGGTGTTGCTAACAATCTATTAGTGCCAGCATTTATTTGCTTAAGATAATTAAGTTTCATAGGCAGAATCCAGTTGACAGAGGCAGGTTTCTCTTGTACTGCACCTAGAGGATGTCATGGTGGGTGGAGCTTCCACTCTGTAAAAGGAATCTCAACAGTACTTGGGGCCTCAACCTGCATCATACTTGGTCACGAGAAAACAAATATCAATGACTATATAAGATTACCAGCAGGACTTCATAATACCATGTTTACTTCGTCTGTATGTGTGCAGACTCGATCACCTTATACCATGGGACTAGTGTTGAAAACGCTCTTGACCTCGTCGGCCCCAGCGTCACCCTCCTCTGGTGGCGACACGAGAAAAACTTAAGCATCTTCTGACTGAAATTGACAACCTTTGAATCTTTGCAGGAATCAGAAAACAATGCAGCACAGGGATCTACGTCGGATAGTTCTTCGGCACGAATACTCCGCGTGGCTTCTCTTCTTTGTCACATGTGTAACGTCCTTCCTGCTCATACACAGAATTCGCAACGGCCTCCTTGGGATTGTGCGATTGACCTTTCATCGACTCAGATCTGAAATGTTTCACGGTTGGTCTAGCAGATCTTGCGTGCATGGTCCTTCCTTCCTTCCTCCTTGAACAAGAAAATATCTTGTGTGCATGTCTCTATTGGCCAGCCTTGTCAAGTTCTCTGAATCTTGAAACCTGCAGGTGTCTATTTCTTCAGTTATCAGCATACTGCTTCGTCCAGTAAGTTTGGGCTCTACCACCAATCTATCAACCAACCATCTATATATAGCGCAACGTACCGCTTCGCCCCAAGCAGAGGAAGCGGTCGATGTTGATTCCAGCTCGAACGGTCCCAGCTCCTCCGTGGGTCGCTGTTCGAATTCCGACAGCAAGCCCTGCTGTTGTTGTCTACTTTTTTGGTTTATCTAGGAAGCCCATCTTATCTTGTACAGTATTCGGTTAAACCCTAACTGCCGTGTTCCGGCTGGCTCCGTATAGGCTTATCTCAAAGCGGCTAGGATACTATGACTCCCTGACTCAAGGTAGCTACTTTCCTATCTGAATTAATTTTTGTGATGCTCAAGTCCACTTAACTCTGAACCTCACAAGCCCCCGGTCTCTTTGTGACTGTGCTTGGCCAAAATCAAGCCAGCAGCACACTGGTTTCAACTACATTGCCTTCTGGAGGTACTGCTACCATCTTTGCTGATCACGGTGTTGCTAACAATCTATTAGTGCCATCATTTATTTGCTTAAGATAATTAAGTTTCATAGGTAGAATCCAGTTGACAGAGGCAGGTTTCTCTTGTACTGCACTGAGAGGATGTCATGGTGGGTGGAGCTTCCACTCTGTAAAAGGAATCTCAACAGAACTTGGGGCCTCAACCTGCATCATACTTGGTCACGAGAAAACAAATATCAACGACTATATAAGATTACTAGCAGGACTTCATAATACCATGTTTACTTCGTCCGTATGTGTGCAGACTCAATCACCTTATACCATGGTACTAGTGTTGAAAACGCTCTTGACCTCGTCGGCCCCAGCGTCGCCCTCCTCTGGTGGCGACACGAGAAAAACTTAAGCATCTTCTGACTGAAATTGACAACCTTTGAATCTTTGCAGGAATCAGAAAACAATGCAGCACAGGGATCTTCGCCGGATAGTTCTTCGGCATGAATACTCCACGTGGCTTCTCTTCTTTGTCACCTCTGTAACGTCCTTCCAGCTCATATACAGAATTCGCAACGGCCTCCTTGGGATTGTGCGATTGACCTTTCATCGACTCAGATCTGAAATGTTTCACGGTTGGTCTAGCAGATCTTGCGTGCATGGCCCTTCCTTCCTTCCTCCTTGAACTAGAAAATATCTTGTGTGCATGTCTCTATTGGCCAGCCTTGTCAAGATCTCAGAATCTTGAAACCTGCAGGTGTCTATTTCTTCAGTTATCAGCATACTGCTTCATCCAGTAAGTTTGGGCTCTACCACCAATCTTTCATCCAACCATCTATATATAGCGCAGCGTACCGCTTCGCCCTAAGCGGAGGAAGCGGTCGATGTTGATTCCAGCTCGAATGGTCCCAGCTCCTCCATGGGTCGCTGTTCGAATTCCGACAGCAAGCCCTGCTGTTGTTATCTACTTTTCTGGTTTATCTAGGAAGCCCATCTTATCTAGTATAGTATTCGGTTAAACCCTAACTGCCGTGTTCCGGCTAGTTTCGTATAGGCTTATCTCAAAGCGGCTAGGATACTACAACTCCCTGACTCAAGGTAGCTACTTTCCTGTCTGAATTAATTTTTGTGATGCTCAAGTTCACTTAACTCTGAACCTCACAAGCCCCGCTCTCTTTGTGACTGTGCTTGGCCAAAATCAAGCCAACAGCACACTGGTTTCAAGTAAATTGCCTTCTGGAGGTACTGCTACCATCTTTGCTGATCACGGTGTTGCTAACAATCTATTCGTGCCAGCATTTATTTGCTTAAGATAATTAAGTTTCATAGGCAGAATCCAGTTGACACAGGCAGGTTTCTCTTGTACTGCACTGAGAGGATGTCATGGTGGGTGGAGCTTCCACTCTGTAAAAGGAATCTCAACAGAAATTGGGGCCTCAACCTGCATCATACTTGGTCACGAGAAAACAAATATCAACGACTATATAAGATTACCAGCAGGACTTCATAATACCATGTTTACTTCGTCCGTATGTGTGCAGACTCAATCACCTTATACCATGGGACTAGTGTTGAAAACGCTCTTGACCTCGTCGGCCCCAGCGTCATCCTCCTCTGGTGGCGACACGAGAAAAACTTAAGCATCTTCTGACTGAAATTGACAACCTTTGAATCTTTGCAGGAATCAGAAAACAATGCAGCACAGGGATCTACGTCGGATAGTTCTTCGGCACGAATACTCCGCGTGGCTTCTCTTCTTTGTCACCTCTGTAACGTCCTTCCAGCTCATATACAGAATTCGCAACGGCCTCCTTGGGATTGTGCGATTGACCTTTCATCGACTCAGATCTGAAATGTTTCACGGTTGGTCTAGCAGATCTTGCGTCCATGGTCCTTCCTTCCTTCCTCCTTGAACAAGAAAATATCTTGTGTGCATGTCTCTATTGGCCAGCCTTGTCAAGATCTCTGAATCTTGAAACCTGCAGGTGTCTATTTCTTCAGTTATCAGCATATTGCTTCGTCCAGTAAGTTTGGGCTCTACCACCATTCTTTCATCCAACCATCCATATATAGTGCAACGTACCGCTTCGCCCCAAGCAGAGGAAGCACTCGATGTTGATTCCATCTCGAACGGTCCCAGCTCCTCCGTGGGTCGCTGCTCGAATTCCGACAGCAAGCCCTGCTGTTGTTGTCTACTTTTCTGGTTTATCTAGGAAGCCCATCTTATCTTGTACAGTATTCGGTTAAACCCTAACTGTCGTGTTCCGGCTGGCTCCGTATAGGCTTATCTCAAAGCGGCTAGGATACTACGAATCCCTGACTCAAGGTAGCTACTTTCCTGTCTGAATTAATTTTTGTGATGCTCAAGTTCACTTAACTCTGAACCTCACAAGCCCCCGGTCTCTTTATGTCTGTGCTTGGCCAAAATCAGCCAACATCACACTGGTTTCAAGTACATTGCCTTCTGGAGGTACTGCTACCATCTTTGCTGATCACGGTGTTGCTAACAATCTATTAGTGCTAGCATTTATTTGCTTAAGATAATTAAGTTTCATAGGCAGAATCCAATTGAGAGAGGCAGGTTTCTCTTGTACTGCACCGAGAGGATGTCCTGGTGGGTGGAGCTTCCACTCTGTAAAAGGAATCTCAACAGAACTTGGGGCCTCAACATGCATCATACTTGGTCACGAGAAAACAAATATCAACGACTATATAAGTTTACTAGCAGGACTTCATAATACCATGTTTACTTCGTCTGTATGTGTGCAGACTCAATCACCTTATACCATGGGACTAGTGTTGAAAACGCTCTTGACCTTGTCGGCCCCAGCGTCGCCCTCCTCTTGTGGCGACACGAGAAAAACTTAAGCATCTTCTGACTGAAATTGACAACCTTCGAATCTTTGCAGGAATCAGAAAACAATGCAGCACAGGGATCTACGTCGGATAGTTCTTCGGCACGAATACTCCGTGTGGCGTCTGTTCTTTGTCACCTCTGTAACGTCCTTCTAGCTCATATACAGAATTCGCAACGGCCTCCTTGGGATTGTGCGATTGACCTTTCATCGACTCAGATCTGAAATGTTTCACGGTTGGTCTAGCAGATCTTGAGTGCAAGGTACTTCCTTCCTTTCTCCTTGAACAAGAAAATATCTTGTGTGCATGTCTCTATTGGCCAGCCTTGTCAAGATCTCTGAATCTTGAAACCTGCAGGTGTCTATTTCTTCAGTTATCAGCATACTGCTTTGTAACACCCCAAAAATTTAATCATATTTTTATTAATTAAAAATTTGGCTAGAAATAAAATTTTGAATAATATTAGGTTCTTTAATATTTTTTGTTTTTAGCCTTTTCTATACCTGTCCCTCAAAAATCTTCTCTTCATATAGTAAATTTTTGGAAATTATTTTGTGGGCTCTGGTTGTATCTTGAGTCATTTCATTATTTGTTTAATAACAGTAGAAATTATTTTCATAATAAAATTTGTCTCTAAATAACTCTTTTAATAGCATTTTCAGTATGTTAAATGCTTCTGTTGCACTACAACCATTATAAACAATTCTCTAAAAATTCCACCATAATTCTGAGAGGTCTTATGATGCCTATATGTCACTTTGGTGCAAAAACCCAACTTGGTGTTTTGCAAAATTTGAGTGAACCATCCTCCTTTTCATTTCTGTCCATTCTCAAGGTTTCTACTACAACCTCAATTTTTCTTTCTCCAAAAATTCTGAAACTTGTCCATATTTTAGTCCTTCCAACTAAACCCTTAAGTCCAGAAGATCATCCCCATTTGAATTTTCTAAGGTCACCAAAACCCCTCTGAAATTTTCTGTCCAGAACTGAATATCTCCAAAACTTGCACTAGAAAGTTTTCTTTTTTCACAAACCAACTCCACCATAATCAATGATCACTAAGGAGACACTATCCTGCCAAGCCCCACTCCCAACAAAGTCTCCTAGCTAGCTCTATCATTCTGTCGAACACATTGTGTGCATGACAACATTTTTGCCTATCACCAAACTACACTGCACTCTTGATCATCTGGCCTAACCAGCATGTCTAATAGCCTTGCCAACCTTTCAAACATCACTCTGTTAAGTGGTAGCTCGTTTGGATCAATGAAGATGCCTCTGGCATTGCGTCGAACACCCTGTGAGCACGCACAGAGCGCGGCCAGAGCGTGCGAATTGCACGCGGTGGCATCGACTCCTGCCGCTCTACTGCTGCCTTCCCTGCTCATCTCAATCCTTTTCCCGGATCACCACGTCACCCCTGGTCCCCGCCGACATCCCACCTTGACCCGTAGCACCGGCCACCGCCGTCCACGCCGTCCGGAGGCGCCGCCCGACGAAACCCACTGTGCCACGTCTCTGTCGGCGCCGTCCCGCCTTAATGGCCAACGGCCAAGGCCATACGCGGCAGCCACCGACCTCGCCACGTAGCACCGGCCTCGCTGACCCTCGCCACCGACCGCGGTTCGCCATGAATGGCCGCCGCCGCCGTCAGCTCGGGCACGGCACCGCCCAGACGTGTGGCTCGTTCCCAAGCCAGCCAGCGCACTCTCGCGCAACCGCCAACCCTCCTGAGATGATCCTCAACTCACCAACCTCGCCGCCGCCCACGTTCTGCCTTAAATGGCCGCCGCCGACGTGCCTTCCTCAGGAAGCCGCGGCACCGCCTTCCCCCTCCCTATAAATCCACCCCCGAGCTCGGCTAACCCATAACCACCACTTCCTCCTCCTCCCACAAGACACCAACACAGCCACATGGTCGGGAGGGGTCGTCTTCTTCCTCTCCGACACCCACTGTCATCGCCACCCCTCGATGATTCCCACCTCTCCAGTGCCTCCCCCTCTCCACTCTCAGCACCCGAAGCTTCACCACAGTCCCGATAAATCCATCCCCACCCCCAATTTTCCCCGGGATCAACCACGGACGAAACGCCCAAATTCACTCCGCCGGAGTCTCTCGGGCGAGCTCGCCGCCGGCGACTCCTCGCTTCCCGGAGGACATGATGCACACCGGAGGAATCACCTCGGTCTCCTTGACCCAGTGGTGAGCTCAGCTCGCCGCGGGACGCCACCGTCCGCCGGCGACGGACGTCGAAGCGCCGCCGTGCTCTGTCGCGGGAGAGGCAGAGGTACCCGGCTTGACCGGGGTCAAACCCGACAAGCGGGACCCGGCAGTCAGCCTCTCATCGCCCCTCTACTCGCGCAGCTGAGCCGCCGGGCCGGCCCAATTACTATTCAGCGCTCAGGGCACAATTCTGATCCCTTCCTTTTTCCTTTCGGCACATATTCAAATAATTTCATAGTTGTCATTTCTACCCCAAATTTGATGATTCAAATTTCTGTAGGTTTCTAAAATCATGCTCTAATATTCTAGCTATAGTGAACATTTTTACTATGCCTAGTTTCTTTTTAATCAATTAAATATTGCTCTTAATCATATATTCCAACATAGAACTACCATAACTAATTCATGCCAACTCTAAATAAATTGTTTCTTTTTCTGTTATTCCTTAAAAATACTCTAGTTTATTTTAGTATTTATTTCAGAAATAATGGAAATACTTTTTAGTACTATTTTTGAATTATGTGGTGATTTAAGTATTTTGAAAATAGGAATGGGAGGGAGATTATGTTTCAAACTTTTGGAGTGCACCCAATATTTCTGCATGTTCAAGGCAAGCATCTTGAACACTTGATATGGTGAATGCTTGATAATTGTTTGCTAGTATATTTTTAGCATGGTTTGATGCTTTTAATAGAATTTGCTTATGGGTAGTGATATAGCATACATGCATGGTCATGTTTTCTCTTGCATGCATATCATATAAGTTCTAACATGCACAAGTTATAAGAACCAGGAGTGTGCTCCTGCTTTGGACGTGCCGGTGGGCACGGGCCATTTTTGACACGGTGGTGTCACGAGATATATGTGAAAGCAGGCAAGGGTTGTGGCCATGTCCTGGTGATACTGTTGAAGGAATACTTGTTTGTGCTAACCACTGCAGGAAAACATAAGCCTCCTGAGTCGACCGTAGATCGAGTCTTGTTCCGGTAACCTCCATACTTGTTCCGTGCTGCCACGGGTCCTTCCGAAAGGAGGGTACGGCTTAGTAAGTTGATAACCCCTGTTCGGGTGCACACCACCCAAAGAACTACGATGAAGGTTGTAGCCGTCATCGGGTCAGGGGCATGGGTGTTTCCGGTTGTAGCCGAGAGGGGGGCACCCCTTGTAATCCGCGCGTTTAATAGTGATCCCATGCTTTTCGGAGGTTGTAGCCTCCCTGACTTAAAGTTTTCTGGAGCGATGCTTTGGGTGATTCCTGGCATCTGGACGGTGTGTGCGTGTCAGGCGTGTTTTCAACCCAAAGACCGTAATGGGAATTAGTCAGTGTCACGATACTGACTAAAGAAATCCTATACTTGTGGGTGAAGAGTACACCCTCTGCAGAGTTTGAAACCTATTCGAATAGCCGTGTCCGCGGTTAAGGACTACAGTCTGGGTTGGTCAAGTGTCGGTCTTAGAGTCGGCCTCCGGAGGAAATAATTTAAAATTTAGCATGGTGTATTTTGCAGGTTAATTTTTTTTTTACTGCTACTGGTGTTGTTATGAATATTATGGATGATATGATTATTATTGTGGACTAACCCGTTTCTCTTATTTTATTTCCAGAGTGTCTCAGGGGCTGGCTGGACTACCCCGGACACTCGTATTTATTTTCAAGACCTTTTGTGGCGTCCCTCGAGTTTCAGGCGGTTCTATCACGCCACTACTCTTGTGGACACCCGACTGGCATTTCTTTTCAAGACCGACCGTGGTGTCACTTGACATCCGACCGGCATTTCTTTTATATTTTATTGATGCTAATATTTATTTTCTGCACTAACTATTATTCACCATGCCATGTTTTAATTCCTGTCAGCATGCATTTAATATAAGTCTATCATGAGCATATGCATATAGTTTAATTCATCATGACCATATAATTGTTTGCTGCATTTGTTATATCATTTGTCCATAATGTTTGCGAGTACATTCAAACGTACTCACAGGCTTGTCCCTGGCTATTTACTTGGCCAGGTTAGGAGTTCTACGGGGAAAACCACAGCGACATCCGTGCGAAGCCTAGGAGTACAGCCACGCGGGATAGGAGTTATCCGGGTCAGCTGTTCCCGTGGGAATGGAGCCCCATCGATGTTGGAGATCCACAAGCCAATTCCTTCATCCACCACCGGAGCCATTGTTGTATCATTAGACCTTTAGGGTCTTGTATCAAAATTCTTGTAAATGCTTGGTAATCTGTAACAAGGATGTGTCCACCAGTAACAGTAATCCTGGGCTGGTGATGACACTAGGGGTTAATTTCTGGAATATTGTGTTCCCGAAACCCGGCCCCGACATGCTTCGTCCAGTAAGTTTGGACTCTACCACCATTCTTTCATCCAACCATCTATATATAGCGCAACGTACCGCTTCGCCCCAAGCAGAGGAAGCAGTCGATGTTGATTCCAGCTCGAACGGTCCCAGCTCCTCCGTGGGTCGCTGTTCGAATTCCGACAGCAAGCCCTGCTGTTGTTGTCTACTTTTCTGGTTTATCTAGGAAGCCCATCTTATCTTCTACAGTATTCGGTTAAACCCTAACTGTCGTGTTCCGGCTGGCTCCGTATAGGCTTATCTCAAAGCGGCTAGGATACTACGAATCCCTGACTCAAGGTAGCTAATTTCCTGTCTGAATTAATTTTTGTGATGCTCAAGTTCACTTAACTCTGAACCTCACAAGCCCCCGGTCTCTTTCTGACTGTGCTTGGCCAAAATCAAGCCAACATCACACTGGTTTCAAGTACATTGCCTTCTGGAGGTACTGCTACCATCTTTGCTGATCACGGTGTTGCTAACAATCTATTAGTGCCAGCATTTATTTGCTTAAGATAATTAAGTTTCATAGGCAGAATCCAGTTGAGAGAGGCAGGTTTCTCTTGTACTGCACCGAGAGGATGTCATGGTGGGTGGAGCTTCAACTCTGTAAAAGGAAACTCAACAGAACTTGGGGCCTCAACCTACATCATACTTGGTCACGAGAAAACAAATATCAACGACTATATAAGTTTACCAGCAGGACTTCATAATACCATGTTTACTTCGTCCGTATGTGTGCAGACTCAATCACCTTATACCATGGGACTAGTGTTGAAAACACTCTTGACCTCGTCGGCCCCAGCGTCGCCCTCCTCTTGTGACGACACGAGAAAAACTTAAGCATCTTCTAACTGAAATTGACAACCTTTGAATCTTTGCAGGAATCAGAAAACAATGCAGCACAGGGATCTACGTCGGATAGTTCTTCGGCACGAATACTCCGCGTGGCTTCTCTTCTTTGTCACCTCTGTAACGTCCTTCCAGCTCATATACAGAATTCGCAACGGCCTCCTTGGGATTGTGCGATTGACCTTTCATCGACTCAGATCTGAAATGTTTCACGGTTGGTCTAGCAGATCTTGCGTGCATGGTCCTTCCTTCCTTCCTCCTTGAACAAGAAAATATCTTGTGTCCATGTCTCTATTGGCCAGCCTTGTCAAGATCTCTGAATCTTGAAACCTGCAGGTGTCTATTTCTTCAGTTATCAGCATACTGCTTCGTCCAGTAAGTTTGGGCTCTACCACCATTCTTTCATCCAACCATCTATATATAGCGCAATGTACCGCTTCGCCCCAAGCAGAGGAAGCAGTCGATGTTGATTCCAGCTCGAACGGTCCCAGCTGCTCCGTGGGTCGCTGCTCGAATTCCGACAGCAAGCCCTGCTGTTGTTGTCTACTTTTCTGGTTTATGTAGGAAACCCATCTTATCTTGTACAGTATTCGGTTAAACCCTAACTGTCGTGTTCCGACTGGCTCCGTATAGGCTTATCTCAAAGCGGCTAGGATACTACGAATCCCTGACTCAAGGTAGCTACTTTCCTGTCTGAATTAATTTTTGTGATGCTCAAGTTCACTTAACTCTGAACCTCACAAGCCCCCGGTCTCTTTGCGAATATGCTTGGCCAAAATCAAGCCAACATCACACTGGTTTCAAGTACATTGCCTTCTGGAGGTACTGCTACCATCTTTGCTGATCACGGTGTTGCTAACAATCTATTAGTGCCAGCATTTATTTGCTTAAGATAATTAAGTTTCATAGGTAGAATCCAGTTGAGAGAGGCAGGTTTCTCTTGTACTGCACCGAGAGGATGTCCTGCTGGGTGGAGCTTCCACGCTGTAAAAGGAATCTCAACAGAACTTGGGGCCTCAACATGCATCATACTGTAGGGTAACGCAGCAGAAAATAAAAATTTCCGACCTACGCACCAGCCCAGGACCACTATGAAGACTGCATACAAGGTTTTGATCATATTCGTTACCGACTCGTAGCGCAGCGGAAGAAGAGTCGATGACGATCGTCGGTGCAGATCCCCGCAGCTAGGATTTACAACCTCCCAACCGCGAGGATGTATACCCTCATCCGCTCCTCGGACAGCCCTCCGGGAGACGGTCGAACAGTCCCCCGGACGGTGTCGCGGACAGCCCTTCGGGAGGTCCTTCGAAACTCGAACGGTCACTCGGACAGCCCTTCGGGAGGACTCACAGAACTCGGACCGTCACTTGGACAGCCCTTCGGGAGGCACTCTCAAAACAGCCCCTCGGGCACAAAGATCGAAACTACGACCTCTCTACGGGGTTGCACACATACGGTGTCATCTATCCGGCAGGGCTTCGCCGTCCAGAACTAGTTCCTGCCGGAACCCAGACAGCCTTTCGGCTCTACGAAACTCTTTTCGTGGGAGGGAGATAAGAAGCCAGATCATTGCATGGCATGTGTATGAGAGAGCAAGGAGTGAGTGTGGAGGGCTGCCCCTCCACCTCTATTTATAGGCCAAGGCAAGGGGTGGGGTGGTGGAGGAAATACCAAATTACCCATGCTACATGTCCCACATGGAAGGGTAAAAAGGTAACACAAGGGGGGCACCAAGGGGACACTCCCATGGCAGCCCAACACCTTGTCCCCCCCATGGGGGGGGCCCCCCCAACAAGCCACCAACATGTCTCCATGAAACATGCATGCTCCCTAGACAAAAAGCCACCAAACATGCAACCCCCGATTCGTGGGATCTTGTCCCCTCGCGCTGAGACAAGATGTTTTCCGCGAAACTTTTTTCTGAAAAATTCCAGAAGGTCCCAGAACATTTCCGGTACCCTCTAAAATTATTCTGGGCATGATCCGAAACATTTTCGGTGCTGTGGTTTTTATCAGCGGAAAGCATTAACAGCGGTTACGGCAGTTTCGGAACATTTCCGGTTTTTCTCTCTGAAAATTCCCAGAAGTTCCCAGACCAATTCTGGCACCCTCTGATAATTTCCATGCGGTGCCTAAACCCTTTTTGACCTAATAATATATTCCGAAACATATTTTCGGTTTTACCGAAACTCTTTCGGTGTTCTCTCTCCGGAACTCTTCCGTTGTCTCCGAAACTTTTTCGGTGATTTTCTCTCAGACTCCCTGTCTAGTATTCAGCAGATAGATGACCCTTAAGCGTGTGACCCTATAGGTTCAGTGAAGTATAGACATGACCCGGAAACACTTCCGATCAATGATCAACATCGGAGCCGTGGACACCCATATTGACCCCCTATACCCACATGAATAAATATTCGAGTGAACCTCCAGTTGCTGTGTGCTATTCCTTTTGCTTCGCGATATGTCACAAACACCCGAGGTGAGATTTATTGCATCCCCGTGGGCAAACACTTTGTCCACTATGCAAGTTACCTCGTTACCGATTTTGTTCTCTTTTCTCGTTTTCGTGTTCCGGCATCCCAGTGATCAAATCACCCTGTGTCTGGCCAGACGATGATGGATACCGTTACACCGAGAGGGCCCGAGTATATCTCTCCATCGTCGGAGGAGCAAATCCCAATCTTGAGCTATCTCGTTACTTGCCATACTTTCCCATGAACCCGTAAGCCGCCGTAATAGCCATCCAGTTACGGATGACGTTTAACAAACCCCAAAGTTCATGAATCAAGCATGAAGGAACTCGATACTCTCATGGTCTAAGGAATTATGCAAACATTAACTTCCTGTGTTATTAACCATTAACTTGTGACGAAAGTATCTCATAGCATAACATCAATCGGGTCGATTCAACACAAATGTTTTGCTAACATTGTGCCCTCAAAGTTGCTGGCATAGACATGCCCATGATCAGGAAAACAGAACCATCATGCAACACTTGAGCTAGTCTTAGAGGCCAGACCAGGAATACATTTTATCGTTTATTATTCCACACGTGCATATGAGTCTTCCTCCGAGCCTCGTTTTATTTGTAGACTCGAGAACCATAGCAGTTATAGCATGGAACATAAACCTAATTATGAACAGTGAGATAAATAATAGAATTTATTATTGCCTCTAGGGCATATCTCCTACAGACTCCCACTTGCACTAGAGTCAATAATCTAGTCAATGCTAATGCACTTTACACCTATGGCACATTGGTGTAAATATGCTTCGCATGTGGTATAGCCTGATGTCCAACGGATCTGACGACTTCAGCTCTGTGTGTATCTTTGCATATCCCTCGCGTCTTCACGCTTTCACAAAATTCATATTTTGTGTGGACTTGGCTTTGTATGTATGCGAATCACAGGTCGAACCTGGATTCCTCAGACTGAGTTATGGAGCAACTACTTGCAGTAGTGTCCCATTGACAAAAGCCATCTTGGAACCATACTAAGTTCATGAATGAACTATATGATTCAACATCTTCTTTGTCGCTTCAAAAACGGCAACATACTTCGCCTCTGTTATAGAATTCGCCACAGTAACTTGTTTGGAACTTTTTCCAACTAACTGTGCCACCACATTGTGTGTTACACAAAACCCTTAATTTAAATCGAAAATCGCACGGAGAAAAGATGAAGACTGTATCGATGTAACATTTTACAACGAACTCTTCATGATCTCCGCTTGCGAGAAAACATGTCATCAGTACTTACTCTAGTACTCAATGACATCTTTCACTGTTGTCCCATGATCAGTACTTTGATCACTTTGGTATCTATACTCACAACAGCTTGGGAGTATTGGACATATCTGGTTGTTTTTACATACCATGGAATACATGATTAATCCAAACACGAAGGTGTGTGGAATCTCCATCATGTATCTTGCTCATCGGTGTTTTTGGGACACCGAGTCTTGCAAAAACTCTTTCCATGTGACTTCGGCAAGAATCACTCCTTGGCGTTTTATATGCTAAAAGTTTTAGCATCTTGTCAATATGTATTCATTGCTTAGCCTCATTAGGTAAATCTATCTCCATAGATCATCATGCCTAATATTGAGGCTTTTCAGCCTAAGCACTTCATCGAAAAACTATTTTCAAATGAAGTCCTAATTCGTGTCAAGAAATTTATTTCCAATTACCAATGTGTCAAGCACACAAGGTTTTTAGAAATATTATTGCGCTCCCACTTACTTTCTTGAATTACAAGCATCTTCGTTACCCATTGATGAAGTCAAAACCCCTTTTGATCATTTCATCAAAACACGAAGATTCCAACTCCATATTGCTCTCTTCTGTCCATCGCTGGAACTCTGAAGTTTGCATACCTACTAGCATCCTCTGGATCGACAAATTACTTTGGACTGTATCACATACAAGTCCTAGGTTTCATTTCCATCAGATGGAAATCCTTTTGTCATCCATGTTTCATATCTCAAGATTGAAATATGTATTAATTGCTAGTTCAACCCGAACCGACTTTAAGCATCGCTACGGTGAGACAATCTCATCGTAGTCAACTCCTTGAACTTGTTTATTGCAACAAGTCGAGCTTTTTGGATAAAACATTTTATCCGTATCAGTTTTAAGTTCCATAAATATTCGTCAGACTCTAAGTCTTCTGAAAGGTGTATCAAGGTTTTAATCTTGAATCACTTATATGGAAACTAACTCGGGTTGTATTGGCATTCAGCCAATTCCAGAGTCAGGGCCCATCAACGCTTCCTTGTGTATCATAGGTATACTGTTGTCCAACAACAATATCTCGTCTGCGCACCTGAGAGGTTTGCACGAGCCTTGCCTACGTGGTTCAGCTGCAAGTTCGACCGAAGTCCATACATTTTATTGTAGAGACTTCCGTATCAGTCGCAGTAGAAAACTCTGGAATTACTTCCAAGGTTCCTTTCCTTTGACCTGATGACGAAGATACTGTTATCTCGTCGAGTTTGCACTGTCCTCCCACTCACCCTTTTTGAAAGAACCATTCTCTTTAAAAGCATACCGTTTCGTGGCAAAACTATTTGCCTCGGTATTGTGAGGGAGGAATACCCAATTGCTTGGGATAACCTACAAAGTAGCACTTGTCTGATTTGGAATAGGTTTGTAACCTTTTACACAAGCCCCATATTCCAAATGTTAAGAAAAGATACAACATGGTTGGGCGTACCATACCATGGCTTCATTTCAACAGACCCGATGAAGCTCTTTTCAGTGTAAAAGCCGCAGTCTCTAAAGCATCACTTAAAAAAGGGATAATGGCAAATTTATTTATGTCATCTTTGATCTCACCATGTCATAAATGGTTTGATTACATCTTCACAGACTTTCCACTTTGCAGTGGTGTTCCTGGAAGTGTAAGTTATGAAACCCCTTTCACAACTCATCAGACATTCGCTAAACTTGTAACTCAAATATTCCTTTCTGCAATCGAATTGTAGAAACATAATTTTCTTGTTACAATAACTTCTACTTCATTTTTGAAAACCTTTCGAATGATTTCAAAAGATCCAGACTTACGTCTCATCAAGTAAATATCCATATATCTACTTGAGTCATTTCTGAAGATAGATAAATCCACTACTAACAACAGTTATCGGACTACACACATCAAATGTATGATTACCAATAAGTTTGTTACTCGTTCCTTATGGCCTATGAACGGTATTTCAGTCACTTCACTTTTCGGAGGAAAGTTGCAAGTGTCAGATGATTCAAAATCAAACGACTTCAAAATCCATCATAATGGAATTTTCCATGCGGGTTTCTCCAATGTGACCAAATGCAGTGCCACACATATGTGGTATTCTTTTAGTCATGCGACATTTAGCGTCAGTGTTTATGGATGTATCATATTACCATCAATATTCATAACATACATCCCATCTTGGATGGAAGTATGGCCCTTCATGTTATTCATAATACTAAACAACAATTGTTGTTCTTATGAACAACTCTTTTGCAACAAACATTGTGCAATGGGCTAGAGTGTATGAAATTCTAAAATGAATTATGAAAGTAAACACAGAGGTAACATATTATTATCAACATTCATAACATACACATCATTCATAATGAAAGTATGGCCCTTATGTTATTCATAACACCGAACATCAAAAGTTCTCTTATGAACAACCTTCTTGCAAGATCCCTCTTGCAATGGGCTAGAGTTTGTGAAACTCTAAATGAATTATGAAAATAAATATAGACGGTAATACACCGATGGAAGGTATAGTAACATTTACTATGTTCCCTGTGTATACCTAAACCCCATTCCTGGCTAGTCTTTCAGGCCATAGTAGTACTTACATCGAGTTGCAACAAAATGCAATCGAGCGGGTATCTTTGTGATTAACTCACAATACCCAAGAATCATTGATTAACAATTTATTCATGATTCCCAAGAACTATATCTTTGACCAGCCTTCTATACATCAAAAACTTGTATGATATTCATACATGAGCTGGATATTCCAGTCTTCTTCCTTTTATTGCCATTATACTTCTAATAGTTTAACTTTTAGTATTTATCCTACTCTCAGAAGAAGCACCCAACTTAAGAGTGGCGTTAGCCCCGGACTTCCTAGGCGTGAAAGTCTCACTAACACCCTTCGGACACTTCCTTTCTCTTTAAGTTGTTGTTTTATTCACCTTTCATCATATGACAGGCGTTCTACTGGATCCCTCTCTTATCAGTCTAATGCATAGTAAACACTTTTACTAATAGTTTGCAAACAAACCTTGCTTTGGATATCTCATATCTTTTAGCCTTTGTCTGTCTCTGAAAATGATTTTCAGATTCCATGAATATCACATAACTATCCAAACTTTCGAAGTTCGGGTCTCATGGAAGCAAACATATTGCACTTGACTGAAAACGGAATTCTAGCTTTTGGATCGAAGGACGAGAGTCACATGATCCATAGCATTAGCGGGAGAATACCGAAAGTATGCGATAGGACAAAGTCCTTCTCGGCACTCTTGAGGACAATCCTCACATTATGTTACCAACCGTAAAGTTTTAACCAGATATTTAACAGCTATTCAATTTTAATAGGGAAGGTGGAAATGCGAGCCATTATTCTACAACTATTATGCAAAAAACACTTAGACAGTGTTCACAATTAATTGCACTGAGAATTAAACAAGTTAATTCTGCAGTGCGCTCCCACTCAAATCAATATCTCTCATAATTGATCGTGAGTGATTCAAGATCCACATTTCAATTCAACGCCATTGATGGTGAGCATCACTGTTGACGAGAACTTCAATTGGTGGGCAAACATGCCGATCACATCTCTATGTGATTCTTGTTCATCTTTCGATGCGTGTGTTCCGAGCTCATGACTTTCATGCCTGAACGTCAAGACAACCAAGTGATCTCGCTGCGAGGTCTCAACTCACCCGCCTCACACATCCCTAATCGTTCGTACCCATGTCAGCATGGCGCACCCCGAAAAGTTAGGTGCCGTGACGGTGCTACACTTGGGAGAACACTAACTACTTGATATTTTTGTGAGAGATCACCCTAATAAAAGCGACTACCGCGCAATCAAGAAGGGTGCATCAAAGGGATAAACATCTCAGGCAATTCATAATTAGCATGATATGGTATAGCCCTTTCTGACGGAGAAGTCTTTCATTTCTTCGTCTTCGGCATTCGCGTCGGTGTTCACCTTCGCGAAGATTGCCACCACCTTGTCGATGCACCAAATAATATTGCTATCTCTATAGCAGATAAAATAAATGCATTACACAAGGTTGACACGCAGGTCATTAAAGTGCAATCATATGGCTCCAGCCATCATGCCGAATCATGACACGCAGGTCATGTTAATCAATTTACATTATATAGCCATCTCATACATAATCAAATTATTATGAGCACTGCTATACCACATCATATGCACATGCAAACCCTCCTGCAAAACCAAGTTAGACGTCTCTAATAGGTTCATGCAAAAGTTTATCTTACGTGGCTTCTAAGGTTTCGAAACAAACCGAAGCTACCAACGTCCATCATCAAGTATGATTATCCAAGTCGCTAGATTAACTTTCCAGGGTGTATGAAACACGAGATAATAAAATCTCGAGCCCCATACTAAACTTCGTCATACGCATGACCCCCGTGCAGATCATATCTGCATTGCCCTTTCGTCTGCGAAACATCCATCTTTCTTTGACTAAAGTGGAACCCAAAGAACTGTTAGCACTTCGTTGATCTGTCAATCAGCATACTCAGGAGCAGCATGAAAGGATCGCGGATTGCCAGAACTTTGTCAGATTCCACAATGCTGTCAAGATCAGGACTACGCAAATTTAAGGGAAGCAACAAGAACATCAGGTAACAGATTTCATCTGCTACCCGCACAAATAATTTTCAGTAATAGATCTTATCTACTACCTAATTAATTGTGCAACACCCATACATCTCCATGTATTCTAGATCGCAACCTGCATCTACGCATAGCACGGCTCTGATACCACTGTAGGGTAACGCAGCAGAAAATAAAAATTTCCGACCTACGCACCAGCCCAGGACCACTATGAAGACTGCATACAAGGTTTTGATCATATTCGTTACCGACTCGTAGCGCAGCGGAAGAAGAGTCGATGACGATCGTCGGTGCAGATCCCCGCAGCTAGGATTTACAACCTCCCAACCGCGAGGATGTATACCCTCATCCGCTCCTCGGACAGCCCTCCGGGAGACGGTCGAACAGTCCCCCGGACGGTGTCGCGGACAGCCCTTCGGGAGGTCCTTCGAAACTCGAACGGTCACTCGGACAGCCCTTCGGGAGGACTCACAGAACTCGGACCGTCACTTGGACAGCCCTTCGGGAGGCACTCTCAAAACAGCCCCTCGGGCACAAAGATCGAAACTACGACCTCTCTACGGGGTTGCACACATACGGTGTCATCTATCCGGCAGGGCTTCGCCGTCCAGAACTAGTTCCTGCCGGAACCCAGACAGCCTTTCGGCTCTACGAAACTCTTTTCGTGGGAGGGAGAGAAGAAGCCAGATCATTGCATGGCATGTGTATGAGAGAGCAAGGAGTGAGTGTGGAGGGCTGCCCCTCCACCTCTATTTATAGGCCAAGGCAAGGGGTGGGGTGGTGGAGGAAATACCAAATTACCCATGCTACATGTCCCA
The DNA here is from genome assembly GCA_902687465.1 of Secale cereale. NCBI lineage: Eukaryota > Viridiplantae > Streptophyta > Magnoliopsida > Poales > Poaceae > Secale > Secale cereale. The sequence continues at coordinate 29,148,327 of LR738709.1, read as the reverse complement.
CATGGAAGGGTAAAAAGGTAACACAAGGGGGGCACCAAGGGGACACTCCCATGGCAGCCCAACACCTTGTCCCCCCCATGGGGGGGGCCCCCCCAACAAGCCACCAACATGTCTCCATGAAACATGCATGCTCCCTAGACAAAAAGCCACCAAACATGCAACCCCCGATTCGTGGGATCTTGTCCCCTCGCGCTGAGACAAGATGTTTTCCGCGAAACTTTTTTCTGAAAAATTCCAGAAGGTCCCAGAACATTTCCGGTACCCTCTAAAATTATTCTGGGCATGATCCGAAACATTTTCGGTGCTGTGGTTTTTATCAGCGGAAAGCATTAACAGCGGTTACGGCAGTTTCGGAACATTTCCGGTTTTTCTCTCTGAAAATTCCCAGAAGTTCCCAGACCAATTCTGGCACCCTCTGATAATTTCCATGCGGTGCCGAAACCCTTTTTGACCTAATAATATATTCCGAAACATCTTTTTGGTTTTATCGAAACTCTTTCGGTGTTCTCTCTCCGGAACTCTTCCGTTGTCTCCGAAACTTTTTCGGTGATTTTCTCTCAGACTCCCTGTCTAGTATTCAGCAGATAGATGACCCTTAAGCGTGTGACCCTATAGGTTCAGTGAAGTATAGACATGACCCGGAAACACTTCCGATCAATGATCAACATCGGAGCCGTGGACACCCATATTGACCCCCTATACCCACATGAATAAATATTCGAGTGAACCTCCAGTTGCTGTGTGCTATTCCTTTTGCTTCGCGATATGTCACAAACACCCGAGGTGAGATTTATTGCATCCCCGTGGGCAAACACTTTGTCCACTATGCAAGTTACCTCGTTACCGGTTTTGTTCTCTTTTCTCATTTTCGTGTTCCGGCATCCCAGTGATCAAATCACCCTGTGTCTGGCCAGACGATGATGGATACCGTTACACCGAGAGGGCCCGAGTATATCTCTCCATCGTCGGAGGAGCAAATCCCAATCTTGAGCTATCTCGTTACTTGCCATACTTTCCCATGAACCCGTAAGCCGCCGTAATAGCCATCCAGTTACGGATGACGTTTAACAAACCCCAAAGTTCATGAATCAAGCATGAAGGAACTCGATACTCTCATGGTCTAAGGAATTATGCAAACATTAACTTCCTGTGTTATTAACCATTAACTTGTGACGAAAGTATCTCATAGCATAACATCAATCGGGTCGATTCAACACAAATGTTTTGCTAACATTGTGCCCTCAAAGTTGCTGGCATAGACATGCCCATGATCAGGAAAACAGAACCATCATGCAACACTTGAGCTAGTCTTAGAGGCCAGACCAGGAATACATTTTATCGTTTATTATTCCACACGTGCATATGAGTCTTCCTCCGAGCCTCGTTTTATTTGTAGACTCGAGAACCATAGCAGTTATAGCATGGAACATAAACCTAATTATGAACAGTGAGATAAATAATAGAATTTATTATTGCCTCTAGGGCATATCTCCTACACATACTTGGTCACGAGAAAACAAATATCAACGACTATATAAGTTTACCAGCAGGACTTCATAATACCATGTTTACTTCGTCCGTATGTGTGCAGACTCAATCACCTTATACCATGGGACTAGTGTTGAAAACGCTCTTGACCTTGTCGGCCCCAGCGTCGCCCTCCTCTTGTGGCGACACGAGAAAAACTTAAGGATCTTCTGACTGAAATTGACAACCTTTGAATCTTTGCAGGAATCAGAAAACAATGCAGCACAGGGATCTACGTCGGATAGTTCTTCGGCACGAATACTCCGCGTGGCTTCTCTTCTTTGTCACCTCTGTAACGTCCTTCCAGCTCATATACAGAATTCGCAACGGCCTCCTTGGGATTGTGCGATTGACCTTTCATCGACTCAGATCTGAAATGTTTCACGGTTGGTCTAGCAGATCTTGAGTGCATGGTCCTTCCTTCCTTCCTTCTTGAACAAGAAAATATCTTGTGTGCATGTCTCTATTGGCCAGCCTTGTCAAGATCTCTGAATCTTGAAACCTGCAGGTGTCTATTTCTTCAGTTATCAGCATACTGCTTTGTCCAGTAAGTTTGGGCTCTACCACCATTCTTTCATCCAACCATCTATATATAGCGCAACGTACCGCTTCGCCCCAAGCAGAGGAAGCAGTCGATGATGATTCCAGCTCGAACGGTCCCAGCTCCTCCGTGGGTCGCTGTTCGAATTCCGACAGCAAGCCCTGCTGTTGTTGTCTACTTTTCTGGTTTATCTAGGAAGCCCATCTTATCTTGTACAGTATTCGGTAAAACCCGAACTGTCGTGTTCCGGCTGGCTCCGTATAGGCTTATCTCAAAGCGGCTAGGATACTACGAATCCCTGACTCAAGGTAGCTACTTTCCTGTCTGAATATTTTTTTGTGATGCTCAAGTTCACTTAACTCTGAACCTCACAAGCCCCCGGTCTCTTTGTGACTGTGCTTGGCCAAAATCAAGCCAACATCACACTAGTTTCAAGTACATTGCCTTCTGGAGGTACTGCTACCATCTTTGCTGATCACGGTGTTGCTAACAATCTATTAGTGCCAGCATTTATTTGCTTAAGAGAATTAAGTTTCATAGGCAGAATCCAGTTGAGAGAGGCAGGTTTCTCTTGTACTGCACCGAGAGGATGTCATGGTGGGTGGAGCTTCCACTCTGTAAAAGGAATCTCAACAGAACTTGGGGCCTCAACCTGCATCATACTTGCTCACGAGAAAACAAATATCAACGACTATATAAGTTTACCAGCAGGACTTCATAATACCATGTTTACTTCGTCCGTATGTGTGCAGACTCAATCACCTTATACCATGGGACTAGTGTTGAAAACACTCTTGACCTCGTCGGCCCCAGCGTCGCCCTCCTCTTGTGGCGACACGAGAAAAACTTAAGCATCTTCTAACTGAAATTGACAACCTTTGAATCTTTGCAGGAATCAGAAAACAATGCAGCACAGGGATCTACGTCGGATAGTTCTTCGGCACGAATACTCCGCGTGGCTTCTCTTCTTTGTCACCTCTGTAACGTCCTTCCAGCTCATATACAGAATTCGCAACGGCCTCCTTGGGATTGTGCGATTGACCTTTCATCGACTCAGATCTGAAATGTTTCACGGTTGGTCTAGCAGATCTTGCGTGCATGGTCCTTCCTTCCTTCCTCCTTGAACAAGAAAATATCTTGTGTGCATGTCTCTATTGGCCAGCCTTGTCAAGATCTCTGAATCTTGAAACCTGCAGGTGTCTATTTCTTCAGTTATCAGCATACTGCTTCGTCCAGTAAGTTTGGGCTCTACCACCAATATTTCATCCAACCATCTATAAATAGCGCAATGTACCGCTTCGCCCCAAGCAGAGGAAGCAGTCAATGTTGATTCCAGCTCGAACGGTCCCAGCTCCTTCGTGGGTCGCTGTTCGAATTCCGACAGCAAGCCCTGCTGTTGTTGTCTACTTTTCTGGTTTATCTAGGAAGCCCATCTTATCTTGTACAGTATTCGGTTAAACCCTAACTGCCATGTTCCGGCTGGCTTCGTATAGGCTTATCTCAAAGCGGCTAGGATACTACGAATCCCTAACTCAATGTAGCGACTTTCCTGTCTGAATTAATTTTTGTGATGCTCAAGTTCACTTAACTCTGAACCTCACAAGCCCTCGGTCTCTTTGTGACTGTGCTTGGCCAAAATCAAGCCAACATCGCACTGGTTTCAAGTACATTGCCTTCTGGAGGTACTGCTACCATCTTTGCTGATCACGGTGTTGCTAACAATCTATTAGTGCCAGCATTTATTTGCTTAAGATAATTAAGTTTCATAGGTAGAATCCAGTTGACAGAGGCAGGTTTCTCTTGTACTGCACCGAGAGGATGTCATGGTGGGTGGAGCTTCCACTGTGTAAAAGGAATCTCAACAGAACTTGGGGCCTCAACCTGCATCATACTTGGTCACAAGAAAACAAATATCAACGACTATATAAGATTACCAGCAGGACTTCATAATACCATGTTTACTTCATCCGTATGTGTGCAGACTCAATCACCTTATACCATGGGACTAGTGTTGAAAACGCTCTTGACCTCGTCGGCCCCAGCGTCGTCCTCCTCTGGTGGCGACATGAGAAAAACTTAAGCATCTTCTGACTGAAATTGACAACCTTTGAATCTTTGCAGGAATCAGAAAACAATGCAGCACAGGGATCTACGTCGGATAGTTCTTCGGCACGAATACTCCGCGTGGCTTCTCTTCTTTGTCACCTGTGTAACGTCCTTCCAGCTCATATACAGAATTCGCAACGGCCTCCATGGGATTGTCCGATTGACCTTTCATCGACTCAGATCTGAAATGTTTCACGGTTGGTCTAGCAGATCTTGCGTGCATGGTCCTTCCTTCCTCCTTGAACAAGAAAATATCTTGTGTGCATGTCTCTATTGGCCAGCCTTGTCAAGATCTCTGAATCTTGAAACCTGCAGGTTTCTATTTCTTCAGTTATCAGCATACTGCTTCGTCCAGTAAGTTTGGGCTCTACCATCAATCTTTCATCCAACCATCTATATATAGCGCAATGTACCGCTTTGCCCGAAGCAGAGGAAGCGGTTGATGTTGATTCCAGCTCGAACGGTCCCAATGTAATGCCCAGGATGGGACTATACCTCCTACGTGTCGAGGCACGACTTAAAGGTATAAGCCCATTCTGGAATGATCTCAAGTTTGGTATCTTTGCACGACTCATATAAAAATAGGGATGAAATAGCAAAAGGAGATAGTTGGCTTACACTCGCCACTTCACACAATACATTACATAAGCAAAACATCATTCAAAACATCACAACCCGACTACGGGCGAAGATCCAAAAGAAAGATACCAAAACATAAAGCCACAGGTCCTAATCGCCCCTAGTAGAAGCCACTACTGATCGTTGAAAACGTCACAAGCATACGGCCACTCTCTTCATCGAGCTCCCAGTGAAGTTATGATCCAACTCCTGCATCATTCTCGGCTGAACCTACATCTGGTGTTGTAGTATCTGTGAGCCACGAGGACTCAGCAATCCCATAACCATGGGTATCAAGACTAGCAAAGCTTTATGGGTAGGAAGAGGTAAAGTGGTGAGGTTGCAGCAGCGGCTAAGCATAATATGGTGGCTAACTTACGAGTACAAGAATAAGATGAGCAACTACGCAAACGGTCGCAAACTAGTAGTGATCGCTAAAGATCCTGAACTACTTACGAGTCAAACACAACCCCACCGTGTTCTCTTCTCGAAGTGAAAAGAGACAGTCACGGTTACTCACACAGTTGTGTGTTATACTTCGGATCATCTGTCAAGTTTTCTACAACCGGACATTAACTAATTCCAATCTGCCACATGATACGTCCAAAACGTATCTATAATTTCTGCTTGCTCCATGCCCTTTTTGTGTGATATTGCTATGATATTTATGCACTTCCATACACTTTTGATCATATTTGGACTAACCTACTAATGGTTGCAAAAGTGCACAATGTTCTTGTTTTACACTTTATTGTGTAGGAATTATTTGGAAATTGACAAAAACGCAAAAGGAGTCGTATTGGAGTAGGACTCTGACTTTCCTGAAATCTGTCTGAGAACGTTTTTTAAAGATGGTCACGTTCCTGCCCGAAGACGACGTCAAACGGAAAAAGTCTAGTTGCGAAAGTTGTGGGGAATTTCGAGGCGATGGTTCTGGATATACAATTCGTCCAAATCGGAGTACGGACGGCCGAGTAAAGCCCGTTTTACTGAGGCCCAAAATCTGATGACGGGAATCCGACAGTCTATATAAAGAGAGGAAACCTAGGTCACCAAGGGCCACGAATTTTCCTCCTCCCAAGCCGCCGTCTTGGAGGGGAGGACCAGCACCATTGCAGCACCATCCACAAGGAAGAAGGGGGGCCAAGGAGCCGCTGCCCCTAGGGCCGCCGCCGCCCCCAAGGGCCGCCGCCGCCCCCTAGGGCCGCCGCCGTCTCCTCCTCGCCGTCGCCGCCTCTGTGGCCACCGCCGGCCGCCGCCTCCTCGCGGGGCTGCACCTCTCCATCAACACCATCATCAACCTCCTCCTCACCATGTCCATGTGTGAGTAGTCTTCTCCGGGGCCGAGGGCTCGTACGTGTAGCTATGTGGTTATCTCTCTCTCCCATGATGTGATCTTCGTTGTGATCATAGGCTATGTTAATCTAGGGTGATCCCATGATATTTCCCCTTCCTCTATGTATTGGATTGATGTACTCACTTGTCTTTATCTAGTATAATCCCCGAGACCAAGGTGACAGCGGTCTATTGGACATGGATTAGAAAAATATTTTAATGAGTGATTTCCTCTCTTGTGTGTTGATTGAAGATTGAGAGTCTCTTGGTGCTTGTCTTTGACTATCCTTTAGATATGTTGTGGTGATTGTGGGACTCTCTTTGGATGGCCGCGGTGACATTGGGAAATCCTTAGATTGAGAACTACGAACTTTGAGGTGTGCTTTTGTAGCCCTACATAATTCTCGTCCTCTCTTGACCACGAAGGAATGACCTCCGGGTGCGTCTCCATTGCATGTTTTATGGGAAATATCATGTGATTCGATTATGTTAATGTTGTTGGGAGTTGCCACTAGTGAAAGTATGACCCCTAGGCCTTGTTTCCACCATTGCAATACCATTTGTGCTCGCGTTTACCACTTGTTTGCTTGCTGCACTTTTTATTACAGATTTATATTACTTTGCTTTGCCACTCCTATCATCCATATTTTACCATCTCTTCGCCGAACTAGTGCACCTATACAACTCCTAGTTGTATTAGGTGTGTTGGGGACACAAGAGACTTCTTGTATCTTAGTTGCAGGGTTGCTTGAGAGAGACCATCTTCAACCTCTACTTCCCTGAGTTCGATAAACCTTAGGTCATCCACTTGAGGGAAATTGCTGCTGTCCTACAAACCTCTGCGCTTGGAGGCCCAACATAGTCTACAAGAGTAGAAGCGTGTGTAGACATCAAGCTATTTCTGGCGCCGTTGCCGGGGAAGTGAGTGCTTGAAGGTATATCTTTAGATCTTGCAATTAAATCTTTTTGTTTCTTGTTTTTATTTCACTAGTTATGCTTATGGACAACCTTGCTATTGGATCGTTGCTTGCGGGAAGACGCCCCACACCTGTGGTGGTTGCTCCTCCCCCTACTGAAATTGTGCCCTATAAAATACCAGCTGGTATTATCGATTATGTTTTGGCTAATCGTTACGCAGGAGACAGACATCACGGTGAACACTTGCTATATCTGTCACAATTTTGTTCATTATTTAAGCTTTTAGATGTATCAAGGGAGTTTGTCATGAGAAAATTGTTTGTCGTATCACTTATAGATAAAGCTTCAGATTGGTATAAGCTTCTCGATAACTCGCACTTGCTTGATTGGCAAGAGCTTATGTCTCTCTTTTATACTAAGTTTTATCCTCTTCATGAAATTCATCGAGACAGGAACTATATCTATAACTTTAGGTCTCGTGACGGAGAGAGCGTAGCTCAAGCTTGGGGGAGACTGAAAACGTTAATGCTAAAATGTCCTAACCATGGGCTCCCCAAAGATGCTTATGTGGAGAGTAATAGTACCTTTTTGCATGTGGATCATGGTAACAATGCTTTATGTGATGCTTATATTGTTGAGTTTATTCGTGATCCCACTGAAAATTATTATGAGAAGGGAACATATGCTTATAGATATTTCAATAATATCAAGTTCCCTCTCTTTATGGTGAATATTTTGAAGTTATGCTTGTTCTGCCTTCCTATGCTAGTTGCTTTATGCTTCAATAATTTATTTTCTTACAAGATTCCCATGCATAGGAAGTATGTTAGACTTAAATATGTTTTATATATGCTTCTTGATGCTCTCTTTTGTTCTTCAACTCTTATTCCTACGAGAGCATCATTAAAGTCTTAAGCCTATCTTTATGGCTATAAAGAAAGAGCTCTAGGGAGACAACCCTTGTTATCTTTGCTTTCAGTTTGTTCTTTCAGTTTTTAGTGGTCTTGATGTTTGTTACTACAGTAGCATCATCATTGTATCTTTATTTTTCAGCTTTGTGCCAAGTGTAGCCTCTGATTGCAAGAAAGTTCAAAAGTTGTGACGTGCTGTCCAGGAAACAGATTATGTCCTTGGACAGAACAATTCGTATAAAATCACCAGATCATCTTTTTGGTCTGAATTTTTTCGACAGCGTGCTCTATACAATTGGCTTTCGGGCGTCTGTTCTGAGTTTTTTGATTTGAGTTGCAGAAGTGCCCCGAAAAAATCATTTACTACCTACTGGTCTGTTTTTCACAGATTCTGTCCTGTTTTGCCTTTTCTTCGTTTTGCAAACCTTGAGCTTGCTTTTTCTTTGCAAAAACCTTTTGGCAATCTTGAGAAACAGTAGACTTTCAAGAATATCCTTATTTCCAGCAAGGAAAAATTATTTTATTATGGGTACTAACCTCGCTAATCAGATTATGATGAGTTATGTATGAAGGGAGTTTTCAAGTGTGCGAGGGAAGATGATAAAAAGATTCAGGAGTGTCAAACGCTCAAGCTTGGGGATGCCCCCGTGCACCCCCAAGAAATATTCAAGAAGACTCAAGCATCTAAGCTTGGGGATGCCCCCGTGCATCCCCTTCTCCATCAACAATTATCAGTTCGTCTTTCGTTTCACTATATTTTTATCACTTCATGTGTTATGTGCTATGCTTGGAGCGTCTTGCTTTTAGTTTCCTTTTTAGTTTTCTTTAGCTTTGCTTGCTGTTCATAACGAGTTGGAACCCAGCTTTCTTTGTGTGGGAGAGAGACCCGCTCCACTTCAACCTAGAACATAACATAGAATTTTCATGTCTATCTTTGCTGTGTGTGTTCTTTGTCTTTCAATAGCTACTATCATGCTTAGCTCTTAGTTTTCATGCTTTACTTTTTGAAGAGCTTTTGTTTAGTTGGTCGCTGGAACTCTCTTTAGTTATCATGCTTATCTTATTAAGAGAGTTGGCTTCTGTTGCATTGGTTGATATGTCTATGATAAAAATGCTACGTGCATAATGGTGCTTAGTAGTTCATGTTTTCTTATGGTTAGTCTCAAATAGCTGGGGGGGTTCTCAATGTGTTATTGGAGTACCAACATGATTTGTTTGCCTATGATGTGGTATGGTTTAGTGGTATCTTCCCCCAAGAATTTATTTTGATTGACTTGGCGTATGCTCACGCATATTTAAGACTGTAAAGAAAGTGTGTCAAGCCTTGATGATCTTTAATTTCTGAGTAGCGATATAACTTCCATGCCTGATTCAATGTTGCTTTGTCGCTTTGCATGATTATGACCGTCATTGCTCTCTTAGTTGGTCGCTCCCAGTCTTTTGCTAACCTTCGCCTGTACTAAGCGGGCTGACTGCTTGTGCATCCAAAATCCTTTAAACCAGTTATGCCATATGAGTCCACCATACCTTCCTATACATGGTATTTACCTGCCATTCCTAACGAAGACTTTCATGTACTATCTCGAAATTAATCAAAAAAGCATTTCTCTTTTGTGCCTCTGTTTTAGCTCATGAGGAAGTAGTAGTTAATTCATGATCTTTTTAAGTTGGACAAGCTTCACCCCGGGATTGCATGTCTAATGTGCAAACCCATAATACGAGAAGGAACTGGCATAGAGTGCGCCCGGCTCATTAAAAATAATACAACAAACAAACCCTCCTTCACGCTTTGTTCATGAGAAATCAGAAAACTTTGGAAGTGATAAACAAAGGAGATTAAGAGGATGTGATCGTCCTCATTCAGGAGCCGTTCCTCGAAACTTGTCCAGCTCGAGAAGTAACTGAGTTATCTGCTAGCATTCGTTGACGAAATATGCATCTCTAAAAAATAATATTTATCTCTGTTTTAAAAACCAAGAGCTCTGATACATGTTTAGTTTTTGTTTCCGACCACGGGTTTTCAACCTTGCCATCAAAAGCCACGGTTCGAGAGTCTCCACCTTCTTTAAAGCACCAACTATTGAGAGCATGATTGTCATTCTGAGTGTAATGTGCATTGTCCCAAAGTACCATTGTCTTTTGCATGATTATGATATCGTTTATTCTGAAATCATTGTATCTAGTCGTCACTTAAACCTTGGAGGTGCCCCTGCATTTATGTTTTGCTTCACTAAAGGGGCAAGCGAGGTATCACTTTGTCATGTTTGCACACCATGCTCACTACGAATCTATTGAGTGTTTCAGTATCATATTGTAAAACTTTCAGTTCTTTGTTATATTCTCATGAGGAAACTTAATTACTACAGATTCATTATCTCAGTAAGCATTTGTCATGTGACTGTGAAAAGTTCTTATATGGTTAATAGCATGTCACCACAGAAATTATGCTTGTTATCATTTACCTACTCGAGGACGAGCAGGAATTAAGCTTGGGGATGTTGATACGTCCAAAACGTATCTATAATTTCTGCTTGCTCCATGCCCTTTTTGTGTGATATTGCTATGATATTTATGCACTTCCATACACTTTTGATCATATTTGGACTAACCTACTAATGGTTGCAAAAGTGCACAATGTTCTTGTTTTACACTTTATTGTGTAGGAATTACTTGGAAATTGACAAAAACGCAAAAGGATTCGTATTGGAGTAGGACTCTGACTTTCCTGAAATCTGTCTGAGAACATTTTTTAAAGATGGTCACGTTCCTGCCCGAAGACAACGTCAAACGGAAAAAGTCTAGTTGCGAAAGTTGCGGGGAATTTCGAGGCGATGCTTCTGGATATAAAATTCGTCCAAATCGGAGTCCGGACGGCCGAGTAAAGCCCGTTTTACTGAGGCCCAAAATCTGATGACGGGAATCCGAGAGTCTATATAAAAAGAGGAAACCTAGGTCACCAAGGGCCACGAATTTTCCTCCTCCCAAACCGCCGTCTTGGAGGAGAGGACCAGCACCATTGCAGCACCATCCACAAGGAAGAAGGGGGTCCAAGGAGCCGCTGCCCCTAGGGCCGCCGCCGCCCCCAAGGGCCGCTGCCCCCCCCCCCTAGGGCCGCCGCCGTCTCCTCCTCGCCGTCGCCGCCTCCGTGGCCACCGCTGGCCGCCGCCTCCTCGCGGGGCTGCACCTCTCCATCAACACCATCATCAACCTCCTCCTCACCATGTCCATGTGTGAGTAGTCTTCTCCGGGGCCGAGGGCTCGTACGTGTAGCTATGTGGTTATCTCTCTCTCCCATGATGTGATCTTCGTTGTGATCATAGGCTATGTTAATCTAGGGTGATCCCATGATATTTCCCCTTCCTCTATGTATTGGATTGATGTACTCACTTGTCTTTATCTAGTATAATCCCCGAGACCAAGGTGACAGCGGTCTATTGGACATGGATTAGAAAAATATTTTAATGAGTGATTTCCTCTCTTGTGTGTTGATTGAAGATTGAGAGTCTCTTGGTGCTTGTCTTTGACTATCCTTTAGATATGTTGTGGTGATTGTGGGACTCTCTTTGGATGGCCGCGGTGACATTGGGAAATCCTTAGATTGAGAACTACGAACTTTGAGGTGTGCTTTTGTAGCCCTACATAATTCTCGTCCTCTCTTGACCATGAAGGAATGACCTCCGGGTGCGTCTCCATTGCATGTTTTATGGGAAATATCATGTGATTCGATTATGTTAATGTTGTTGGGAGTTGCCACTAGTGAAAGTATGATCCCTAGGCCTTGTTTCCACCATTGCAATACCATTTGTGCTCATGTTTACCACTTGTTTGCTTGCTGCACTTTTTATTACAGATTTATATTACTTTGTTTTGCCATCCATATCACTTGCCATTTAACATCTCTTCGCCGAACTAGTGCACCTATACATCTAACAAGTGTATTAGGTGTGTTGGGGACACAAGAGACTTCTTGTATCTTAGTTGCAGGGTTGCTTGAGAGAGACCATCTTCAACCTCTACTTCCCTGAGTTCGATAAACCTTAGGTCATCCACTTGAGGGAAATTGTTGCTGTCCTACAAACCTCTGCGCTTGGAGGCCCAACATAGTCTACAAGTGTAGAAGCGTGTGTAGACATCAGCCGGCACCCTGCCGGGACGGGGAAGTGCCCCCGGATTCATCTCCATCGACGTTGCTTCCTCCCTCCATGATGCGGGAGTAGTTCCTCCTCAGGGCTGAGGTTTCTACCAGTAGCTATGTGGTTATCTCTCTCTCCCATGATGTGATCTTCGTTGTGATCATAGGCTATGTTAATCTAGGGTGATCCCATGATGTTTCCCCTTCCTCTATGTATTGGATTGATGTACTCACTTGTCTTTATCTAGTATAATCCCCGAGACCAAGGTGACAGCGGTCTATTGGACATGGATTAGAAAAATATTTTCATGAGTGATTTCCTCTCTTGTGTGTTGATTGAAGATTGAGAGTCTCTTGGTGCTTGTCTTTGACTATCCTTTAGATATGTTGTGGTGATTGTGGGACTCTCTTTGGATGGCCGCGGTGACATTGGGAAATCCTTAGATTGAGAACTACGAACTTTGAGGTGTGCTTTTGTAGCCCTACATAATTCTCGTCCTCTCTTGACCACGAAGGAATGACCTCCGGGTGCGTCTCCATTGCATGTTTTATGGGAAATATCATGTGATTCGATTATGTTAATGTTGTTGGGAGTTGCCACTAGTGAAAGTATGATCCCTAGGCCTTGTTTCCACCATTGCAATACCATTTGTGCTCGCGTTTACCACTTGTTTGCTTGCTGCACTTTTTATTACAGATTTATATTACTTTGCTTTGCCACTCCTATCATCCATATTTTACCATCTCTTCGCCGAACTAGTGCACCTATACAACTCCTAGTTGTATTAGGTGTGTTGGGGACACAAGAGACTTCTTGTATCTTAGTTGTAGGGTTGCTTGAGAGAGACCATCTTCAACCTCTACTTCCCTGAGTTCGATAAACCTTAGGTCATCCACTTGAGGGAAATTGCTGCTGTCCTACAAACCTCTACGCTTGGAGGCCCAACATAGTCTACAAGAGTAGAAGCGTGTGTAGACATCACCACATAACCGCGGGCACAGCTTTCGAAAGATCATAACCCTGCAGGGGTGTCCCAACTTAGCCCATCACAAGCTCTCACGATTAGCTGAAGTGATAAATATAATATCATCACCCCTTATCTTAGGGAAATCCGATCAGGCTCGGTATCCCGGTGCACAAGACATTTCAACAATGGTAAAACAAGTCCAGCAAGACCTCCCGGCGTGCCGACACCCTGATAGTAGCCGCGCGTATCTCGTCTCAGGCCACGACCGGATGAGCACAGAGTACAGCAGCCAAACCCCAAGTTTCCAAGGGGGGCGCCGCACACGACTCTATTTGGGACCAACACCATCAGCACTGGCCCCCCCTGTTATGTAGAATTAAGAACCCGGGGACATGACCCCCTATGCAATTAATTAATTAATTAAGTTGTTATTATGAGCAAATTAAAACCAATGTTGGGCCTTGCTGGAGGAGTTTTATTCAAAGTCGAACTGTCAAGGGGTCCCCATCCACCCATCGTGTAAGGAACGCAAAATCAAGGAACATAATGCCGGTTTATCGGCGCCTAAGGTGGCATGAGTGGAACAAATCACCGAGCAAAAGGCCAAGCCTTCCACCCATGCCCGGTATATAGGTGTGTTAATAATAATAATAGATATTGTGATATTCCAACAACAAGTTCCCTCCTGGAACGATCTTCATCTTCACCTGCAACTAACAACGCTATAAGAGGGGCTGAGCAAGCGGGTAACATAGCCAAACAGTGGTTTTGCTAGGAAGGTTTCAGAGGTTAGAGGTTTCATGGCAACAAGGAGAGGCTGACATAAATGATGGGTAGCGCGACATGTAACGATAGCATCGAGACAACTAAGCATGGCAATGGTGGTAAAGGTATCCAAGGGTATGGTCATCTTGCCTGGGATTCCGCGAGGGAGAAGAACAAGTCCAAGCAGTAGACGGAACAACATAGTCGAGCGAATCCTCACAACTCCGGAACGAAACCGAAGCTAACAAGAGAAGCAACCGGAAAGAAGCAAACAACACGGTAAACACACAAGCATAAACATGGCATACGATGCACATCCAAGTATGATGCATGTCCGGTTTAATGATGCATGGCATGGCAATGAGCACAAACAAAACTACAAGTTAAGTGGAGCTCAATATGCAACGAGTTGCATATTGACGAAACACCACATGTTATTTATTTAGTTGACTCTCGTTTATTTACAAGACAAGATTAAATGTTTTTAACATGGCAAGAGGTGAAGCAAAAACAAACTACCTATTTAGACATTTTAAATGAGGCCGGAAATAACAACAACAATTCCGGAAAAATCCCCATGTGCTTGTTTAGCAATTTTTAAGCAAACCACAATTCACACATTTTAATGTTGTTAACATGATGCGGATGACATGATCAAGTTTTATGTAATTTTTATTAAAAGTTGACATGAAGATGATAAGGAGTATTTGTCACCGTGGTGGAAGGAAAGGGTGCCACGGCAACGATCCGAAAATGATGCAACGGCAACATCTCGGTTCCGGTAACTCGTTGAGAGACCGGGGCAAAATAAAGATGGCGTGAGCGAGTCGAACAAGATGAAAAGGTGGGGTGATCCCGTCACCGGGTTCCCACGAGTCGGCGACGAGGCAACCGAGGAGCATGACAAAAGACGAAACGGGCACGGAGCACACAAGGGAAACATCTCATACAACACAACAAGCATTCATCCACGGGCATCGATTCGGGGTTATACATTCGAAGCGTTCATTTCGGGGCGGTTCGAGGAAAGTAGTGGAAGTAGTGGAAGTAGACGTTCTCGAGGCGGTCGTTATCGAAGTTGTCGTTCACGTTGCCAAAAGAAAGTAGTCGTTCACGTTCGTCGAGGAAGTAGTGGTACACGGTGACGGTAGGGGTACTCGGTTCTTCGGTGACGGTAGTTGTACTCGCACGTAGTGGGAAGTAGTTGTTCTCGTTTTGTAGCCGTATACATCTCATACAACCACATCAACGGAGAGGAAGTAGTCACTCGGGCGTCGAGGTACTTGGCGCATCGTTGAACTTGGCGTAGTCGAACTTGACGGGTTGTCGATGTCGCGGTACTTGGGTTCTCAGGTCTTGGCGACGATAGACGTTCACGTTACGTAGATGTACACATTTCCGTAGAGGTACTTGACGAAAATCTGCAACGGTGGAACTTGGTGCTGCTCCCTTTTCAGTAGTCGTTGAACTTGGTGTCCGTGGGTACTTGCTGGACCAAATCAAAACACGAGGCCGACGGGGAGAAGCGGGAGGCAGCGATGCTCTGCAACGGAAGAAACAGAGGAGCCGAAACCAGCAGGCCGGTGCAGCAGGGCGACGGGGAGGTCCGGCCTGGCGACGGAGGTGCGGGGCAGCACCGGCGGGAAGCGGAGGACGGCGGGGTCGACGAGCTCCTGCAGGGGAGGAAGGGAGGCCGGTGCAGCGGGAACGACGCGGCGAAGAGGTTGGCCGCGCCGGCGACCTGGCTGGGCCTCGGCCGGAGGTGCAAGGAGGCAGCACGACGCGGCCGGCGGCGCCATAGGGCTTGCGGAGAACGGGGCGAGGCAGGGGATGGCGCGGACGAGGGATCCTTGCCGTGCCCGCGGGGCGCCAGGCGCGTGCGGCTTGAGGACGGGGCGCGTCGGGGCTCGGCCTTTGCGGCTGACGGCGCACTCCTGGCCGGCCGAGAGATGGGGACGAGGGGGTTTGAGAGGGAGAGGAGCAGGGTCGAGCGAGATGGAGGAGGGGTTCGGGCGAGAGAAGGGAGATGCTGGTGGCGGGGTGCGGGGGAAGAGGAGAGAGGATGGGGTCGGTCGGGTTAGGTAGGCTTCGGCCCGTTAGGTCAGGCCGCGGCTGGGCCTGGGCCAGCTAGGAGGATTGGCCACTGGGCTGGCTTCTCTCCTTAGAAGAAAGAAAAGAAAGAGAAAAGAAAAAATAAACGAAAAAAAGATAGATAGAAGAAAAGATGGAGAGGTTTAGAGAAAGAATTCGAGCAAGAGGATAAATATCTTGGACTCACACAAAAATGTGTTGATGCAAGAAATTAGGAATGGCCAAGATTGAAAGATTAAATTCAAATTCCTTTGAATTTAATTCGAAAGGTTTGAACTAGGACATGTTTTAAAGTGCCCAAAAATGTTCGGATTTTTGGAGGAACCTCGATAAAAATGGATAAGAATTGTTGGCAAGGTTTGACGGTGAAACTTGAAGTACAAAAGGCATGGGGAAAATTATGCAAGTGTGTTGGGTTAATTCCAAACAAATGGAATATTTTATAATATAGCTCCCTAAATATTGGGAGGATATGTTTTAAAGAGAAAACACACTTCCCTCGATTTAAATGGATCGAAGATCCACACAATTTATTTAAGTTGAGATGCAAAAGATTAAAGACATGAAGGCATGATGACATGATGCAATGCAAAATAAATAACACAAGCACAAAAGAAACACACGGGAGAACCCGGAACATCTGGAATCTTCTGGGACGTCGGTCTTCGGGCGTCACAACTCTCCCACACTAACAGAGGATCTCGACCCGAGATCCTAGAGATGGCACCGGGTAAAAAAACGGAAGAGGAAGAGGTAAAACAAAGTTGCTTCTTTGACAAATGAGTGAAACCAAGAACCTTGAGAGGTTGAACAATCTTGAAAGAAAGAATACAACGGAGATGAACGAAGTTAAGAGCACTCCGGTAAAATGAGGAACAGGGAACACCACGAGAACCTTGCAGGTTGAAAGACATGAAACAAGAGCTTACGAACCAAAAGAATAAGAAACCGCAATGGTATAGCCAAGGAATAAGAATGACATAATTTGGACAGCACTCCGTCTGAAAATGGAAGGAATTGAACATGAACTTGAGGAGATGGAATGATACTTTATGAAATCAACAGCACACTGCCTCCGAAACAATTGAAAGAATGGCACGAGGGGTAAGAAGGATTCAGACAACACTCCGGTTGAAAAGAGAGGAAAGGCTAGATAGATGACGGGACTCGAACGTTGGGCACAACACTCTAGTTAAATAGATAAACAAGGAAAAGAACATGATCTTGACAAAACGAGATGATGGTTTGGAGAGAGCAACATCATAATGCCTCCGGAATGAAAGAATAGCATATAAATCAACGAAAGAAATGAAAGGAGAAGAAAAATGACAACTTCTCCCACAAATGAATTAGGAAATCCTCCTTACAAAGAAGGGTTGAATGGGGTTGATGGAAAAATCAACAACGAAACGAATAAGCTCTTGTTGTGGGCTTATGGAAAACATCTCAAAATTATGAGGTGACAACCGGCCACTAACGGAAACGATTGATTGCATTGAGATCAACAAGGAGACGATAAACTTATTTCGCCGGAATGATAAATGAAGAACTTGGGTCATTTATAATCACCATAATAGCAACAAGCCTTAGGGAAAGCTTTTAGGTGAGATACCACCCAAGATTAGTCCAACGAATAAATTGAAGGGTTGAAAGGATCTCCTGAACAAGGAAAATAATGATTTTAAATATCTCATTCCTGACAACTCGTGAATCATAATTCATGAAGGAATTGTCAAGAATGACATAACACCATCTCAAACAATAAGGTAGAAACAATTGCAATTGGAATGCATGATGAAGAATGCTTGAGCTCCAACAAGAATCTTGATGAAGACTTCGAGGATGAATTAAATCTTGATGAACCACTATGAAAACTCCGGTAATGAAAGCATGAGAAGTGAAAGATGAAAAGAATAAGATTCAAGGCATGTGATGAATTAGATGGAGGTTTGGAATGATATAATTGAATAACTTGAAGCTCCGGAAAACAAGATGAAAAACTTAGAACCAAGGATATGATATGATGAACAAGCTCCAGACAAAAGAATTAAATCACCTTGAAGGAATAAGAATAAGAATTATGTCATGCATCTCCTTCACCAATTTAAATTGATGACAACCAAAGGATTTGGCATACTACTTATTCTTCTTGAAAAGGATTGGAGAGAGATATGGCCAAACTTGTGAATAATCTTGAACGACTCACCGGTAGGATTATGAAAAGAACAGATGAATTGATATGATAACAAGGAAGAGTAAACTTGAATGAACCACCGTAAGAATATGGAGACGAACGAAGAGACATCAATGAAGAATATTTGGGGGACAAGTTGAAAACTGAGAACGAAGAAATATTCTGAAATGATGGCCTTTGGAGGATCAAAAAGAAAAGAATTCATGAAATGCTTCGGATGGGTATAAAATAATTCCTCACAATCGGAACAATAATGAGGATGGCAAGAAGCTAGAACCACAACTCATCAAGAGAACGGGTCAAAATTTAAGAGAAACACTTCTCCAGTCTCCAAATGTTGAGAATGAAGACGGGAAATGCCATAAGAATTGTTGAGCACTCCGGAATGAAGAATTAAAAAGGTTGAACCAATGATGAAAAGAATTGAATGCGATCTTGGAGAAGGTATATGACTGATGGAATCCATACTTACGTCACACTTTGGAAGGAATTTGAGAATAACTCCGGAAAAAATTGGAAGAGTCAGGTAAGATCCTGGAGAAAGACCTGTGGGTTAGGGCCCACTAAAGAAATCACCGTTGAAAAAAAGATTGCTTAAGAGATATTGCACCGGTTGAATTAAATGGCTTGAATAAGATAACAATCCTCAAAATAGCTTGAACGGATTAAGAATGGAATTATGAATCTTCAGCACTCCGGATATGAATAGCAAGAGGAGGATGATTAATTGGTGCACCGGAATAAGAAAGCATTGTAAAATGAGGAAAAGGATAAGATCAACACCGAAATCTTGAATTACATCCACCGGCAGAATTTGAGAACAAAAGAATGATGGGCTTGAAGCTCTTGAGCATCTTCACGATAATTCACCGGATAAGAACATTGAAGGAAAGAACGAAGAAACATCACATGAATAAAATGGATATTTCATTTGAGAATTTCTGGCTCCAAGAAGAAGAAGGGTGGGAGGGTGGGGAAAACAAAGACAACTTGAGACGAACAAAAAGGACACCGGTTGAAAGAATTAACATGAAGATCTCGACGGTCAAGAAGAATTAGCACTCCCACAGAAATATGAGAACACTGATTAGGAAGGTATGGAATCAACATTTGACATCGAAGCAACTCGAATACCAGAATCAAAACAAAAACAACGAATAGATATGTTGCAGCATAATCTTCACAATATCATTCGAACAAAGAATTGAACGAATGAATTCCGCAGGTACATCAACTTGACGAGAAGCCACTTGGGAGAACAAAAGATAAATAAAATCAACAAGGAGCAGATAGAACAAATACAAGATAGAAGCTTCGTTTGACATATTCGTGCTGAAAGCTCATGGAACGTGTTACAAAAGGGTTTTTCAATCCCCGGATCAGCATAGCCAAGGACCCTTTAAGATGCAACTCCCGATCGGAACAACGCCCATAAACCACTTCACTCAATGTAGAACCCCGAACTTCATATCATGCATTCGTTGGAAGAATGCCTAGAACTACGAGATGAACCCACCTATTAATTTCCGAAAGTTTCCAATTATGCAATCAGGTGTTGGGGATACAGGGGAAGCACCGCGCACTCAACTCTAATCCTACATCCAGCTGTATCCATCCTTCAACACATAACCAGTTATTTCCGGAAACCGTTTACCTCGGACCTTCGAAACGCATCTACTATACAAGCTATGGCAATACTCCCGAACTACCTCCCCAGTACTGGGCGATGTCGGGGTTATCTTGCCACTAACCGCATAGCAGAGTTTTCGATGTCGGCCGTCTTAAGTATTCCAGAACTGCTGCGATATATTTGTGACGACAACACCTCGGAGCTCAACTCCCCGGGACACTGCCACAACCCCTAAATGACAGGAGGCATCGAGAACAATGTTCTCGTCACAAAGACATCGGAACAATCCAAACAATACTCGCGTGATCCTAAAAAAAAATTGGTGAAATTTTTTAGAGTAGAAGAGACAAAAGTAATCGTCAGGAGTCCTCACCAGAGTGAAAAGGGATGAGGAGCAAAAGAAATCCTACTCTCTGATATATATATAGGACTCAAAACATTTTCAAGTGTGTGCCTAGACTCAACCGTCAATGATTCGATCAATCAGTGGGGGCTTCTAGGTCGGAGAAGGCTCTGATACCAACTTGTAATGCCCAGGATGGGACTATACCTCCTACGTGTCGAGGCACGACTTAAAGGTATAAGCCCATTCTGGAATGATCTCAAGTTTGGTATCTTTGCACGACTCATGTAAAAATAGGGATGAAATAGCAAAAGGAGATAGTTGGCTTACACTCGCCACTTCACACAATACATTACATAAGCAAAACATCATTCAAAACATCACAACCCGACTACGGGCGAAGATCCAAAAGAAAGATACCAAAACATAAAGCCACAGGTCCGAATCGCCCCTAGTAGGAACCACTACTGATCGTCGAAATCATCACAAGCATACGGCCACTCTCTTCATCGAGCTCCCAGTGAAGTTCTGATCCAACTCCTGCATCATTCTCGGCTGAACCTGCATCTGGTGTTGTAGTATCTGTGAGCCACGAGGACTCAGCAATCCCATAACCATGGGTATCAAGACTAGCAAAGCTTTATGGGTAGGAAGAGGTAAAGTGGTGAGGTTGCAGCAGCGGCTAAGCATAATATGGTGACTAACTTACGAGTACAAGAATAAGATGAGCAACTACGCAAACGGTCGCAAACTAGTAGTGATCGCTAAAGATCCTGAACTACTTACAAGTCAAACATAACCCCACCGTGTTCTCTTCTCAAAGTGAAAAGAGACAGTCACGGTTACTCACACAGTTGTGTGTTATACTTCGGATCATCTGTCAAGTTTTCTACAACCGGACATTAACAAATTCCAATCTGCCACATAACCGCGGGCACGGCTTTCGAAAGATCATAACCCTGCAGGGGTGTCCCAACTTAGCCCATCACAAGCTCTCACGATTAGCTGAAGTGATAAATATAATATCATCACCCCTTATCTTAGGGAAATCCGATCAGGCTCGGTATCCCGGTGCACAAGACATTTCGACAATGGTAAAACAAGTCCAGCAAGACCTCCCGGCGTGCCGACACCCTGATAGTAGCCGCGCATATCTCGTCTCAGACCACGATAGGATGAGCACAGCGTACAGCAGCCAAACCCCAAGTTTCCAAGGGGGGCGCCGCACACGACTCTATTTGGGACCAACACCATCAGCACTGGCCCCCCTGTTATGTAGAATTAAGAACCCGGGGACATGACCCCCTATGCAATTAATTAATTAATTAAGTTGTTATTATGAGAAAATTAAAACCAATGTTGGGCCTTGCTGGAGGAGTTTTATTCAAAGTTGAACTGTCAAGGGGTCCCCATCCACCCATCGTGTAAGGAACGCAAAATCAAGAAACATAATGCCGGTTTATCGGCGCCTAAGGTGGCATGAGTGGAACAAATCACCGAGCAAAAGGCCAAGCCTTCCACCCATGCCCGGTATATAGGTGTGTTAATAATAATAATAGATATTGTGATATTCCAACAACAAGTTCCCTCCTGGAACGATCTTCATCTTCACCTGCAACTAACAACGCTATAAGAGGGGCTGAGCAAGCGGGTAACATAGCCAAACAGTGGTTTTGCTAGGAAGGTTTCAGAGGTTAGAGGTTTCATGGCAACAAGGAGAGGCTGACATAAATGATGGGTAGCGCGACATGTAACGATAGCATCGAGACAACTAAGCATGGCAATGGTGGTAAAGGTATCCAAGGGTATGGTCATCTTGCCTGGGATTCCGCGAGGGAGAAGAACAAGTCCAAGCAGTAGACGGAACAACATAGTCGAGCGAATCCTCACAACTCCGGAACGAAACCGAAGCTAACAAGAGAAGCAACCGGAAAGAAGCAAACAACACGGTAAACACACAAGCATAAACATGGCATACGATGCACATCCAAGTATGATGCATGTCCGGTTTAATGATGCATGGCCTGGCAATGAGCACAAACAAA
This sequence comes from Secale cereale, assembly GCA_902687465.1. Classification (NCBI taxonomy): domain Eukaryota; kingdom Viridiplantae; phylum Streptophyta; class Magnoliopsida; order Poales; family Poaceae; genus Secale; species Secale cereale. Next base: position 29,126,203 of record LR738709.1, on the reverse strand, counting down.
ACTACAAGTTAAGTGGAGCTCAATATGCAACGAGTTGCATATTGACGAAACACCACATGTTATTTATTTAGTTGACTCTCGTTTATTTACAAGACAAGATTAAATGTTTTTAACATGGCAAGAGGTGAAGCAAAAACAAACTACCTATTTAGACATTTTAAATGAGGCCGGAAATAACAACAACAATTTCGGAAAAATCCCCATGTGCATGTTTAGCAATTTTTAAGCAAACCACAATTCATACATTTTAATGTTGTTAACATGATGCGGATGACATGATCAAGTTTTATGTAATTTTTATTAAAAGTTGACATGAAGATGATAAGGAGTATTTGTCACCGTGGTGGAAGGAAAGGGTGCCACGGCAATGATCTGAAAATGATGCAACGGCAACATCTCGGTTCCGGTAACTCGTTGAGAGACCGAGGCAAAAGAAAGATGGCGTGAGCGAGTCGAACAAGATGAAAAGGTGGGGTGATCCCGTCACCGGGTTCCCACGAGTCGGCGACGAGGCAACCGAGGAGCATGACAAAAGACGAAACGGGCACGGAGCACACAAGGGAAACATCTCATACAACACAACAAGCATTCATCCACGGGCATCGTTTCGGGGTTATACCTTCGAAGCGTTCGTTTCGGGGCGGTTCGAGGAAAGTAGTGGAAGTAGTGGAAGTAGACGTTCTCAAGGCGGTCGTTGTCGAAGTTGTCGTTCACGTTGCCAAAAGGAAGTAGTCGTTCACGTTCGTCGAGGAAGTAGTGGTACACGGCGACGGTAGGGGTACTCAATTCTTCGGCGACGGTAGTTGTACTCACACGTAGTGGGAAGTAGTTGTTCTCGTTTTGTAGCTGTATACATCTCATACAACCACATCAACAGAGAGGAAGTAGTCACTCGGGCGTCGAGGTACTTGGCGCATCGTTGAACTTGGCGTAGTCGAACTTGACGGGTTGTCGATGTCGCGGTACTTGGGTTCTCGGGTCTTGGCGACGGTAGACGTTCACGTTACGTAGATGTACACATTTCCGTAGAGGTACTTGACGAAAATCTGCAACGGTGGAACTTGGTGCTGCTCCCTTTTCAGTAGTCGTTGAACTTGGCGTCCGTGGGTACTTGCTGGACCAAATCAAAACACGAGGCCGACGGGGAGAAGCGGGAGGCAGCGATGCTCTGCAACGGAAGAAACAGAGGAGGAGAAACCAGCAGGCCGGTGCAGCAGGGCGACGGGGAGGTCCGGCCTGGCGACGGAGGTGCGGGGCAGCACCGGCGGGAAGCGGAGGACGGCGGGGTCGACGAGCTCCTGCAGGGGAGGAAGGGAGGCCGGTGCAGCGGGAACGACACGGCGAAGAGGTCGGCCGCGCCGGCGACCTGGCTGGGCCTCGGCCGGAGGTGCAAGGAGGCAGCATGACGCGGCCGGCGGCGCCATAGGGCTTGCGGAGAACGGGGCGAGGCAGGGGATGGCGCGGACGAGGGATCCTGGCCCTGCCCGCGGGGCGCCAGGCGCGTGCGGCTTGAGGACGGGGCGCGTCGGGGCTCGGCCTTGGCGGCTGACGGCGCACTCCTGGCCGGCCGAGAGATGGGGACGAGGGGGTTCGAGAGGGAGAGGAGCAGGGTCAAGGGAGATGGAGGAGGGGTTCGGGCGAGAGAAGGGAGATGCTGGCGGCGGGGTGCGGGGGAAGAGGAGAGAGGATGGGGTCGGTCGGGCTAGGTAGGCTTCGGCCCGTTAGGTCAGGCCGCGGCTGGGCCTGGGCCAGCTAGGAGGATTGGCCACTGGGCTGGCTTCTCTCCTTAGAAGAAAGAAAAGAAAGAGAAAAGAAAAAATAAACGAAAAAAAGATAGATAGAAGAAAAGATGGAGAGGTTTAGAGAAAGAATTCGAGCAAGAGGATAAATATCTTGGACTCACACAAAAATGTGTTGATGCAAGAAATTAGGAATGGTCAAGATTGAAAGATTAAATTCAAATTCCTTTGAATTTAATTCGAAAGGTTTGAACTAGGACATGTTTTAAAGTGCCCAAAAATGTTCGGATTTTTTGGAGGAACCTCGATAAAAATGGATAAGAATTGTTGGCAAGGTTTGACGGTGAAACTTGAAGTAGAAAAGGCATGGGGAAAATTATGCAAGTGTGTTGGGTTAATTCCAAACAAATGGAATATTTTATAATATAGCTCCCTAAATATTGGGAGGATATGTTTTAAAGAGAAAACACACTTCCCTCGATTTAAATGGATCGAAGATCCACACAATTTATTTAAGTTGAGATGGAAAAGATTAAAGACATCAAGGCATGATGACATGATGCAATGCAAAATAAATAACACAAGCACAAAAGAAACACACGGGAGAACCCGGAACATCTGGAATCTTCTGGGACGTCGGTCATCGGGCGTCACACCCAGCTCCTCCGTGGGTCGATGTTCGAATTCCGACAGCAAGCCCTGCTGTTGTTGTCTACTTTTCTGGTTTATCTAGGAAGCCCATCTTATCTTGTACAGTATTCGGTTAAACCCTAACTATTGTGTTCCGGCTGGCTCCGTATAGGCTTATCTCAAAGCGGCTAGGATACTACGACTCCCTGACTCAAGGTAGCTACTTTCCTGTCTGAATTATTTTTGTGATGCTCAAGTTCACTTAACTCTGAACCTCACAAGCCCCCGGTCTCTTTGTGACTGTGCTTGGCCAAAATCAAGCCAACAACACACTGGTTTCAAGTACATTGCCTTCTGGAGGTACTGCTACCATCTTTGCTGATCACGGTGTTGCTAACAATCTATTTGTGCCAGCATTTATTTGCTTAAGATAATTAAGTTTCATAGGCAGAATCCAGTTGACAGAGGCAGGTTTCTCTTGTACTGCACCGAGAGGATGTCATGGTGGGTGGAGCTTCCACTCTGTAAAAGGAAACTCAACAGAACTTGGGGCCTCAACCTGCATCATACTTGGTCACGAGAAAACAAATATCAACGACTATATAAGATTAACAGCAGGACTTCATAATACCATGTTTACTTCATCCGTATGTGTGCAGACTCAATCACCTTATACCATGGGACTAGTGTTGAAAACGCTCTTGACCTTGTCGGCCCCAGCGTCGCCCTCCTCTGGTGGCGACACGAGAAAAACTTAAGCATCTTCTGACTGAAATTGACAACCTTTGAATCTTTGCAGGAATCAGAAAATAATGCAGCACAGGGATCTACGTCGGATAGTTCTTCGGCACGAATACTCCGCGTGGCTTCTCTTCTTTGTCACCTGTGTAACTTCCTTCCAGCTCATATACAGAATTCGCAACGGCCTCCTTGGGATTGTGCGATTGACCTTTCATCGACTCAGATCTGAAATGTTTCACGGTTGGTCTAGTAGATCTTGCGTGCATGGTCCTTCCTTCCTTCCTCCTTGAACAAGAAAATATCTTGTGTGCATGTCTCTATTGGCCAGCCTTGTCAAGATCTCTGAATCTTGAAACCTGCAGGTGTCTATTTCTTCAGTTATCAGCATACTGCTTCGTCCAGTAAGTTTGGGCTCTACCACCAATCTTTCATCCAACCATCTATATATAGCGCAACGTACCGCTTCGCCCCAAGCAGAGGAAGCGGTCGATGTTGATTCCAGCTCGAACGGTCCCAGCTCCTCCGTGGGTCGCTGTTCGAATTCCGACAGCAAGCCCTGCTGTTGTTGTCTACTTTTCTGGTTTATCTAGGAAGCTCATCTTAACTTGTACAGTATTCGGTTAAACCCTAACTGCCGTGTTCCGGCTGGCTCCGTATATGCTTATCTCAAAGCGGCTAGGATACTATGACTCCCTGACTCAAGGTAGCTACTTTCCTGTCTGAATTAATTTTTGTGATGCTCAAGTTCACTTAACTCTGAACCTCACAAGCCCCCGGTCTCTTTGTGACTGTGCTTGGCCAAAATCAAGCCAACATCACACTGGTTTCAAGTACATTGCCTTCTGGAGGTACTGCTACCATCTTTGCTGATCACGGTGTTGCTAACAATCTATTAGTGCCAGCATTTATTTGCTTAAGATAATTAAGTTTCATAGGCAGAATCCAGTTGACAGAGGCAGGTTTCTCTTGTACTGCACCGAGAGGATGTCATGGTTGGTGGAGCTTCCACTCTGTAAAAGGAATCTCAACAGAACTTGGGGCCTCAACCTGCACCATACTTGGTCACGAGAAAACAAATATCAACGACTATATAAGATTACCAGCAGGACTTCATAATACCATGTTTACTTCGTCCGTATGTGTGCAGACTCAATCACCTTATACCATGGTACTAGTGTTGAAAACGCTCTTGACCTCATCGGCCCCAGCGTCGCCCTCCTCTGGTGGCGACACGAGAAAAACTTAAGCATCTTCTGACTGAAATTGACAACCTTTGAATCTTTGCAGGAATCAGAAAACAATGCAGCACAGGGATCTACGTCGGATAGTTCTTCGGCACGAATACTCCGCGTGGCTTCTCTTCTTTGTCACCTCTGTAACGTCCTTCCAGCTCATATACAGAATTCGCAACTGCCTCCTTGGGATTGTGCGATTGACCTTTCAACGACTCAGATCTGAAATGTTTCACGGTTGGTCTAGCAGATCTTGCGTGCATGGTCCTTCCTTCCTCCTTGAACAAGAAAATATCTTGTGTGCATGTCTCTATTGGCCAGCCTTGTCAAGATCTCTGAATCTTGAAACCTGCAGGTGTCTATTTCTTCAGTTATCAGCATACTGCTTCGTCTAGTAAGTTTGGGCTCTACCACCAATCTTTCATCCAACCATCTATAGCGCATCGTACCGCTTCGCCCCAAGCAGAGGAATCAGTCGATGTTGATTCCAGCTCGAACGGTCCCAGCTCCTCCGTGGGTCGCTGTTCGAATTCCGACAGCAAGCCCTGCTGACCTGCTGTTGTTGTCTACTTTTCTCGCTTCTCTAGGAAGCCCATCTTATCTTGTACTCCCTCTGTAAACAAATATAAAAGCGTTTAGATAACTATAATAGTGATCTAAACGCTCTTATATTTCTTTACGGAGGGAGTATTCGGTTAAACCCTAACTGCCGTGTTCTGGCTGGCTCCGTATATGCTTATCTGAAAGCGGCTAGAATCCTACAAAATCCCTGACTCAAGCTAGCTACTTTCCTGTCTGAATTTCATTTCGGTGATGTTTAAGTTCAGTTAACTGTGACCCTCACAAGCCCCTCGCCTCTTTGCGAATGTGCTTGGCCAAAATCAGGCCAATAGCACATCGGGTTCAAGTACATTGCCTTCTGGAGGCACTGCTACCATCTTTGCTGATCACGGTGTTGCTAACAATCTATTAGTGCCACCATTTATTTGCTTAAGATAATTAAGTTTCTTAGGCAGAATCTAGTTGACAGAGGCAGGTTTCTCTTGTACTACACCGAGAGGATGTCATGGTGGGTGGAGCTTCCATCTGGTGTAATCCCTGCCTGTAAGCTGAACGACTCTGTAAAAGGAATCTCACCATAACTTGGGGCCTCAACCTGCATCATACTTGGTCACGAAAAAACAAATATCAACTACTATAAGATTACCAGCAGGACTTCATAATACCATGTTTACTTCGTCCGTATGTGTGCAGACTCAATCACCTTATACCATGGTACTAGTGTTAAAAGCACTCTTGACCTCGTCGCCCTCCTCTGGCGGCGGCGACACGGGGAAACCCTACTCCGCCGCCGCCGCCCCTCCCCCCTTCCCCTCACCTAGCCGCCACCCGAGGAGCCGGCGGTGAAAGCCCGCGCCGGCTCTTGGGAAGGTGGCGGCGGGGCGCTTCCTCCCTCGTGTGGTGACCCTGCGCGGTCGGGGGTTGCGGCAGGGGGGCTACTCCATGGCGTCGATCTACGCGACGTCGGTTGTTTCCAAGCGCGGCGCGTCCGGCGTAGGTGGCGCGGTGGTGGCTTCTCTGTCGCGTGGTGGGTGGCCGGTGGATCCTGGTCGGTAGGCTCTAGATCTGGCGCGGCAACGACGCTGGTTGCGGGCAGCGACGCGGTGAGAGGGTGGCGGCGCGGTGGCCTCGCTGATGCTTGTGGCTGGGCCTGGCGGCGGAGGTGCAGGCTGGTGCTCCGGTGGCCACGGTCACGACCACCGGCGTCTCACTCCTTGCCGGCAGCGGGTGACGGCTCTCCTCCTCGCAGCGCGTCCCAAGTCGGCGGTTTTGCCTCCTCTCCTCTGATAGCGCTGCTCCGACGGTCTCCTAGGGTTCAGACTGGCCGGGAGAAATCCGTGCGTGGCAGCAGCCGTTGCAAACAACGACGACGCCTGCGGGTGCCGTCTCCTCCTTGGACGCGTCGTCTTGGCCATGTTCGTACCCTGCCCGGGCACCAGGGGAAACCTTAGGCTGGCTCGCTAGCCAGGCAACAGCGGCGCGTCTTCCTTGGAGGTGTTGTCGGGGTGCCATGGAGGCCACATGAATTGTTGCTTGAGGTGGTGGCTTCGTCGATGCTTCGTCGAGGATTGGGGCATTATGCCGTTGGTGATGGTGGCTGTTGTGAGCATGGGTTCTTGGGGCGCAATGTACGCCACCACCAGCCTCCCTTGGACGGCACCTTTGGAACCAGATGGTTCCCGCTGTTCACTCGCCGACTCCTAGGTGTGTGGAGAGTGCGTTGACCTAGCCTGTGATGTAGTTGGGGTTTGCTTCTAGGTTTCTGGTGTTGGTCGAGACGCTACCCTTGATCTGTGAGTCTTGCCTCCTTGCTATTGTACCTTGAGGTTCGACTAGGCGAGTTATGTCGTTGTAGTCGTGATGTGTGTCCTGTGTGCCGAAAGGCGTTGTATCAGCCGCTTCACTCTTCTTCCATGCTTTTGATGAACCTCTCCATGGTGTATCCTTGAAAAAACCTTATACCATGGTATCTTCTGAAGTAAAATATTCATCACGTCCGAAGTACAAATGGAGATGGAAGAGTTGTAAAAACTACAAAACACAAACATGAAGTGACCTTATCTCATATGGCTTCTCATAAGGAGGTGCCTGAAGATGAAGATCATCTAATAATTGGAAACATATGAGTGGAAAAGTAAGTCTTTCAAATCCCTGGTTACTGCACAAGCTTCCAGAGACGGTACTCCATGCCCCATCCTTCAGTTTTGAAATAGTATGTGGCTATGTCTAATCACTGCTCTGGTGAGAAGCTGGTTATCACAATTTTACAGAAATAACTCCTTCCCTCAATGGTGTTAATGACCGAGATGAGAGAGGTGAGGGTGCTGATTTCAGGGATTTCGCATGGGGGTTCAAATCCAATGGGGTAAAGTTCAAAACACACTTCAAACCCCCCTCCTCCTTGAGAAAATACACCCAAAGGACATCTTAGATTTGATTATTGTCAAGGAAAAGGGTAGCCACTACAAATAGAAAGATAATTGGATGTAGAATGACCAATAAAAGAAATAAAGTTATATTGAAAATCATACTAGCCTTCTTCTTCCCTGATTGTGCGCCACTCCCCGATTATTAAGGATACCTTCCAACACCCTTGTTCGTACTGGGCTTTAGCGACCACAATAACCACTTGTCTTGAAACGAGATTCAGAAATCGATGAACAAACATAGGCCGGCCGGAGCATCACCCCATACAATAATCGGTTGCAAATCCATCACTGCCGGAACAAGAAAAAGAAAAATGAAACATAAGATCCCCGCTCCTGTTGCCATTTACGAGACCGTCGAACAAGGAAAAGGAGGGGGATGGTGTGAAGAGGCCGTTAGCGGCGGCGACGGCAAATAGGGTTGGGTATGGCGGTAGCCATCGAGTTCATCCCCTTTGGGCTAACCATGGTGTGTTTGTGTAAACTGTGTTTGCGTGGTCGGCTGAAAACGTAACTAGAAACTACGTCTTCATTCCTGGTTAGCGTAAACATTGGCATAGTGTTCGTAGCGTCGTGCTTGCGCTGAAAATTCCCCAGAGGAGGACAGCCGCCCGAAAACCCCAAGCAAAAGAACCCCCTTTTCCTCCTCCGCCGCCGCCGCCGCCGCCGCCTCTGCCGCCATGGCCGACGAGCTGGACGAGCTCATCGACTTCCTCTCCAACGGCTCCCCGCAGGTGCGCGTGCCGTCGCCCAACCGGCGCCGACTCCCAGCCGCCACCGCCGGCTCTAACTGGTTCCTCCCTTGCTCCTTCGCTGCAGGTGCGCGGCGCCGCGGCGGACATCGTGCGGGGGCTCACCGGGGACAGCGACGGGCTGCGCTCCCTCGCGGCGCGCGCCGACCGCGCGCTGCCGGCGCTGCTCCGGCTGCTCGCGTCCGTGGGGGCCGGCGGCGCGGGCGAGGCGGCGGCCGACTCGCTCGTCAACCTCAGCCAGGACGGCGAGCTCGCCGCGCGCCTCGTGGTGCTCGGCGCCGTCGCGGCCGCCATGGAGGTGATGGTCAAGCGCGGCGGCGAGCAGCCCAAGCTCGCTCGCAGCCTCTTCATGCTGCTCGTCAACCTCACCCAGGTCGAGTCCGGCATCTCGGCCCTCCTCCAGGTTCAACTGCCGGCCTCCCGTCTCCCAAGTTTTTAGCTGTAGAAGTTGCTGTTTTTCTTTCGGTAATGATAACTCCCGAACGTTCGGGATTTAAGCATGGCAACCCGAACGTTTTAGATGGCAAGTTTAGTTTACATAGCAATTTTCTGACAAAAAAACAAAAAAGGACAAAGTTGCCATCCCCTATGAACTAAAGTTGCCATCCCTATGAACTAAACTTGTCATGTAAAAATGTTCGGGACGAAATGCTCAAAATCCGAATGTTCGCGAGTTATTGGATTCCTTTTCTTTTGGTAATTCGAGCCCCCAGTATGCATGCCAAATTGTCAATTCTTATCTTTCTACTGCGGCAATCTCATCTATTCACCTCGTTAGAATCACCCTCCTTTTGAAGGCCACGGAACTTGCCCGATGGTATAATGCTTGTAACTTGATCACACATCTTTCTAGTAGTACTTAATAGGATGTGCAGAGCCCCTTCTTCTAAAAGCCTACTGTTAGCATCAGTAAATCCTGGGAAGCTTGTGGAATGGATGTGCTAACATTTGTTTCTCCTCTGCAATCAAAATGAACATTTTACAAATCACTGAGAATAGTTCTCTTCTTTCTGAAAGGTTGGTGATGAAAAGGTGCAAGGGTTGTATGTTGCAAAGCTTGTGCGCTCATTCTGTAGGTCATCCAGTGACTCTGAAGGTGAATGTGCTCTATTCTTTTGTTTCTTATTTTCATTGGCCGTGTTCAGGTTATTTCTGTTGTATGTTATCAATTGTGCTTTTATCTTACTATTGTTCATCTGCCAAATACTGCAAATGTGTAGTCTGCATAGTTCCTCCCTCACAAGTCACAAACAACTTCCAGTTTGCCAAAATGTCTGCATTTGAAATTTTAATTTACAGTCGGTGGATGAGAAGGACTGGAGTCTTTGCATGGGCATATATGGTTTGCCAAAATGTTGAGGAAGTACTGTTTTGCCTTATCATACAGTTCCTCTCTTTATATGGATGAGGTTAGCCCATAACAATAATATCTACTCCCTCCGTCTGGAAATACTTGTCACCAAAATGAATAAAAGGGGATGTATCTAGATGTATTCTAGTTCTATATATTTCCCTTTTTGTCCATTTTGATGACAAGTATTTTCGGACGGAGGGAGTAATAACTAATGCAGTCTTGACTCAATCAAATGATAGCAATGCAATCTTTCTACTACTAATCAGCCATCCATAGAAAGTTGCAGTGGTTGTGTCTTGTACCATTTAGATGGAATGGACTGGTATTCCTAACAATCTGGTCTTTTGACATGTTATTGGATACAGTTTTTAATGTCAAAGAGGTATCTATATTTTTTCGCTAATTGATCCATTTTCTATCTTTCTGATCCCTTTGTACTCTTTGGCTTGCTTGAGGAGTCATCATTGTATTCACCCCATAAATTGTTTTAATTTTGCTGTTGGTACACAGATGAAGATATATTTGAACACATCGCCTCTATACTTGTGAATATCTCAAAGGTCGAAGCTGGACGGAGAATACTGATGGAACCTAAGAGAGGTCTTCTAAAGCAGATTATAGGACAATTTGATTCAACAAACCAACTTAGAAAGAAAGGGGTATGTACAGTTTATTTTGAATCTTGACGTTGATGCGTTGGTGCTAGTACGACAATATAGACAGTCTCTATTATACCTCTTTATCATTCTCAATATACCTTATTAGTTATTCTAAGATACCACAATACAACTTTTTACAAATAATTTCATCAAAGCCTTTAGTTTATGCAATAATGTTTTAATGTACAAAAACGCAATTTATGTGCAAATACTATGAAATATGTGGTGTCAAACAGTTTTTTTCTTCATGAAACTCACTTTGGGGTATTATTAATGAAGTATATTAAAAATAATAAAGAGGTATAACCGATTCATCTATGCGGTAATATGAGCAGTGGGAGTACAAAACCATTTCCCCAAGGCAGAATATTAAAGCGTATAACCACGTGTTTGTAGTGATGGCGGTTCAGTTTGTAAATTAAAAACACATTGTTTTGTAACTCTTCATGATGTTTGTTCATGCATTTTCCATCTTAGTATATATATCCCAGTATATATGTTGATTATGTTGGACTTCAGTGTTTTCAGGTTCTTTGCAAAATATCTAGATCTGCTTATCTCATCTTGAACTGTATTCATATGCTGAGCAAGAGTGTTATGTTCCTGTGTAACTCCTTTTGTAAATATTTGCAGGTTGCTGGCACCATCCGTAATTGTTGTTTTGAAGCTGATACCCAGATACAAAATTTGCTTTCTATAGCAGAATATCTTTGGCCAGCTCTACTTTTGCCTGTAGCTGGAAAGAAGGTACATTTCTTTTAACATGTGTGGAATCACTATTTATGTGACATTAGCTCTGAGTCTACTACTTCGAACTATACGGTCCCTGTAAAAGTATTTATTACAATATCTTTCTTTTCGCCTTGTTTCTGTGTTCGGTGATGAGTGTTCATTTGCTAACCTACAGCTGTGGCTTATAATGCATGATATTGCAGATCTATAGCGAAGAAGATAGATCGAAAATGCCTCCTGAGCTTGCAAATGCACTTTCTCATGAACGAGAAGCTGTTGATGATTCTGAAATTCGTGAACGGGCACTGGAGGCTATTTATATGATCGTGATGCAGGTGAGTCTGATGTTCCAAGGGATTGCTTATGTTCTACTCTCTCTGTAGTAAATACACGCGGTTTTGGATATTGGCACAGCCTCCAACATGCAACTTTCACCAATATACTTTTCGTACGAATAAGTTAGTAAAATATACTCCCTTCCTTCAGAGACACATGTTACGGAAGTTGGTCTCCCACATGTATTGTGAGTCAAAGTTGGTGAAGTTAGACTGCACATATTCTAGGAGGACATGTATTTACATAGTACTCCCTCCGTCCCAAAATAAGTGACTCAAAAATGACTCAACTTTGTATCAGACTAGTTGAGTCCCAAAATAGTTGAGTCGCTTTTGAGTCACTTATTTTAGGACGGAGGGAGTAGTATAAAAACTATCTTACTACACTATTTTCATGAAAAAACTATTGGGCATGGCAGATAATATTTTTCATGTCAGTAAAAGGTAGAAAGTTTGGAGGTAGTATTTTGAACAGAGGTAGTATTTTGCATGCTTGTGTCTGAATATTCACTCCCACACATTTAAGTATATCAATTTACTAAGTAAACTCCTTATCCACCCTATTAGCTCTTTTGAAACTGCTTGTATTTTACAGTGTCCCGCATCTCTTGAGGAACCAGATGAACTGAAACAGTGATTATCTTAGAAAATCCCCTAATAAAGATGTGTATTACTATCTCTTAAACGAATGCAATGAAACCTACATGCTGCGTCTAGTTGTATGTTTGGAAATAAAATTCCCAGCATAATGACGATCTTCATGTTTTGAACCATAATGCTTACATTCTTATCTCGATCTGTTGATGTACTCTTTCTCTTACAGGATGATGGACGAAAGGCCTTTTGGTCAGTCAATGGGCCACGGATACTACAGCTTGGTTATGAAGACGAAGAGGACTTGAAAGTGATGGGAGCATATGAGTTGATTGGTTCTTTGGTATTGTCACTAAACTTTGGAATGCTTATATTTACTGCACTGCACTTAAATAATGAATTCTTTGCTTATAGAATAACATATTTTGTTTCTTCGCTCCTTCAGTCTTCCTGATGTTCAATTCAGCATGTAGAATAACTTTTGGCCATTATAAATTATGAAATCGATTTCAGCATTCCTTCACATGATTCTATTCAAGGGTACTCCTACCATTTCTTCGGGAAATGTAATTTTTTGTTCAAGTTTTTTTTTAAGTTATATTTGTGCAACGGTGCGCCAGGGTGTACCTAGTGTTAAGTAGCTATTTGGTTAAACTGTTGTTAACTTTGATTAGAAGCTTTGCCTACACTGTTATTTTTGGAAGTGCTGGTCCATGGACCTGAAGCATTTGACCAAACTCGATTTTAATTTGGTAGAAAAGAAACTAGGGACAGAACAATGGAACACTATTCCCATGTAAATTCCCCATTTTTCTGTTCTACAGTCGCATGTGACCATAAAATTTTGAGGAGTAACAGCCCACATCCATTAATATTTTGAGATTTATTTTGGAAGCCTACATACAAAGTTGAAACATGTTTATGTTAAGTAATACGTAGTTTCTGATGCATCAGTACCATTTGGAAATTTTCTGGAACTGTATTTCTTAGACCTCTAATCTCCCTAAGTTCATGCTATATTGTGCTTAATCATTCTTGTAAACCCATTTTTGTTGTGCTTACAACCTTGGTTTGAAAACTCAGACTGGGTAAGAGAACCATCGAGTGTCCTGTTTGCCGGTTCACCCAACCATTGGAACCATGGCTCTTTCATGTACAAAGCATAACAGCCCCTCAGTAGGGTCCGTAGTTGTACTGGTTTTGCTGGCAGAAATAAATATTCGATGTTTGGCCTTCTGCGTATCCCTTGTGCCGTTGACTATTTCGAGCTGCTTATCTCTCTCTATAGAATACAATTGCAACACTGAACTGGGCAAGCCCTGGCACTGACCCTGTTTATTTACAGTTGAACTGTTGATCTGGTCCACTCTGTTTTCTCGAACTATGCTTAAATGTTACCTTTCGCTACTTGCATTTGTCCTGGTGCATGAGCCTGCAAGATCCCATTTATTTTGTTAAACTGCAGTAATCTGTCTGCATTCTTTATCTCCGCTATAGTACTTTATATAGTTCAAATTAGTTATTTGAAACCCATTCCAGGTATTAATTTTTTATGGTTCACTATTTGAATTAGCCCTTGTATGGTTTGCCACCGCAAGTTGAACATCAAAGACCTGGTGTTGTTTTGTTTGAGAGCTAGCTTATAGTTTATTGCTTGATTGGATGTTAACAGCTTGTCGGCAAGGGTGAAATTGAACAAGATCAAGAGCAAGGAGAAGATAAACCTCAATGATGGGCTCAACTATGTACAATTTGTAATCTGTCTCATCTACTTGCTGCAAGAAAAAAAGGGCTATATTGCTTCCAATCGTAAGAATGTTCTGTCGTATGGATCCAAATTTCTTGCAGTAACTGGCTTGTTCTACCTCCTGGTTTCAGTTATTTGTCCACAATTTTAATACAACTGTGTAAGAGCATTAAGAACATGTCCAGTTTTCGCCTGTGATGGACAGATTGATTTACAGCATGATGTATGTGTAGATGATAGATGTGGCTGACTAGACCTGTGTTCCTTTTATTCTTCTGAGGTACTCCTATATGTGCTCATGGTGTAATTGTTCAGGGATGTGCAAATTGTGGTCTCATCAGTTCTGAAGGAAATTGGACATGTTGATGTTGCATAGAAATGCTGAGATATGATGCACAGTTCTTACGGATTTTACAAGATCATGAAGTGCTAATAAATATGCAGTACTCCTACAAAGGTTGTAAACAACATAAACCTAGACTGGTGGACGAGTTTATGAATAGAAAACCATCCTGTTGCAAAATTCATGATGTTATAAATTTGATAGTACTAATAATGCAAACAAACAAAAAATGTAGCGGTTTTTTGTGGTAGAACCTGTCCAGCTCTGTTCAATTCATAGACTCTTCATGGGTGTTCATTTATTTTTGGGGTTCGTTTTAGTATTTCTGGCACTGTGAGACGATGCGTCCCTTGACTAGGAGATGCTCGTGTTTCAAGAGGGCAAAATGTTACTCCCTCTGTTCACCTTTATAAGGCTTTGTAGATGTTCCAGACATTGTGCAAAACAGTTCAGTTTCACTTGTCTGAAACGACTTGTAAAAATGAATGGAGGGAGTAATGTATTTTTGTGTAGATCTCAACTGAGAAAATGTGACGTACTCCCTCCGTTCTGATTTACTTGTCGTGGTTTTAGTTCAAATTTAAACTAAAACCACGACGAGTAAATCGAAATGGAGGGAGTATCTGGCAATCAGTGAAAATTCGAAACTTTCATGTAGAGCATTGGATCAGCGATGGGCGGTGGCAGATGACGTGTGGGTTTAAAACTTTAAACCATTCATTAAGTTCATTTTGTCGATAACCCCGTCCTCTTAATACTAAAATTGTTCAAGTGTCTCATGCTCCTGTTCGTTTCTACTCCCTCCATCCCAAAATTCTTGTCTAACATTTCTCTAGATACGGATGTATCAAACACTAAAACATTACTAGATACATTCATATTTTGACAAATTTAAGACAAGAATTTTGGGACGGAGGGAGTACTATCTCCATTCCTAAATATAAGACGTTGGGAATGGAGGTAGTACCTTGCATCTCCTAAACCGCGGAGGGATTCTCTGGAGGAGTTCGGCGAGCCGGTCACCGATGCTGACGTGAGCTAACTGTGCCTCTGCCCCGGCTTGACTGCTACTCGGCAGGCGGCCGCGGCTCTATCCACGTGATGGTGGATTGGTGGCCTCTTGCTCGCGGAAGAATCCTCTTCTGCCTAGATGATTGTTTTGTAGCCTTCATGTATCAATCTCTGATGACACCCCTTTCTTCAACCATGCGCTCTCCTCCCCCCACCAACTCCCACCTCCGCCGCCACTGGGCCGCCGCCGGCCGCCTCCCCTCGCTACGTCCGCCTAGCGCAGGCCTCTCTCCGCCTCTTCCTCGGCCTCGGAGATGGGGATGGCCTTGACCCCTCTGTCCTGCCGGACTACGCCTTTGGCCCCTCTGGCCACTTCATTTGCCTTCGCGTCTCTTCCTCTAAGCCCTGCTTTGATGAGCTGCTCGCCGGTGCACTCCTTTAGGCTGTCATCGAAGGAGTAGCTCGGTGCTTCAATGTCTGTTTGCTCCACGACCAAACCTTCTTGTTCTCGGTCCCGCATGGTGACCTCGTGCGACAGGTTCTCAACCTTAAACCTATTCACCGCCGGCTCTTCTCGATGTGTTTCCTTCCCTTCCAGCCGTCCTTGACCACGCTCTCGGGCTCAATCGATCTCCAGTCTTGTCGCTCCCTGTCGGACACGCTCTTCCTTCACCACTCAACTGGCCTCAAGTTTGAAAACGCTGCTTGGGCCAGGCTCAAATCGTTCGTCTCTGCCCCTTGGGCCCCTGCGCCGCCTTGCTGCCAGCTTACGGCTACCTTCTTCCAATTCCACCTGCCCATCACTCCAGTGCTCTGTGATCTCATCCTTCACTGCCCGTTTGGCGGCGATCCGCGCCAGTTCCACTCCACCAATGTCGACGAAGGCGAGTTCTCCTTCTTCGTCGCCAACAGAGGCGTCGCCGACCTCCTCATCTCGTTCGGCGACCTCAGAAGGCCCGGGAAGTTACATATAGGACTTGCTCAAAACGGAGCAACGGGATAAAAGATACACCCGAAACAATAAACATGCACAAGCTGAAATTAACAGCCACATAGCAACTTCGGAGCAAGAGATAAATGACCTACAACACTCAAACATCATGGCAAGGAGCATGGACATAAAGTAGACATACTCTACAGCAAACAAATCCATTGGAGCATCCCCAAAGGAGCCATGGATCAATAGCAACAAGCTATGACATTTTGAACTTGACAACAAAATCCTGACAGCAGTAATTTGTTGCAACTTGGGAGCAAGAGTTAAATATGCTACAGCCACCCAAATAAGCATGTGAGATCATGAATGGATAGCCAACAACTTATACAACAAGGAATCATCAAGAGTCACCCCAAAACTAGCATGGATCTGCCTAGAACAACAAGCAAACATGGCATCTGGAAATTACAGATTCCAGACTTAGTGAAATTTCACTAAGTGTTAAAACAGTAGTAACATCATGGCATCTTTGAGAGCAAGTTTAAGTCACCTCCAAGCATGGCATGGCAAGTGGTAAGCACCACAACAAAGTACACATGATGGTGAATCCAATGTTGGGAAGGTAGTATTTTCAAAATTTTCCTACGATCACACAAGATCTATCTACTAGATGCATAGCAATGAGGGGGAGAGTGTGTCTACGTACCCTCGTAGACCGGAAGCGGAAGCGTCAAGTGACGCGGCTGATGTAGTCGAACTTCTTCGTGATCCAACCGATCAAGCACCGAACGTACGGCACTTCCGCGTTCAGCACACGTTCAGCTTGATGACGTGCTCTTGATCCAGTTGAGCTTCACGGGAGAGTTTCGCCAGCACGACGGCGTGGTGACGGATATGATGTATCTACCGGCGCAGGGCTTCGCCTAAGCACTGCGACGGTATGACCGAGGTGTGTTTCTGTGGAGGGGGGCACCGCACACGGCTAGAACAATTCAACTTGTGTGTCCTAGGGTGCCCCCTGCCCCCGTATATAAAGGAGCAAGGGAGAGGCCGGCCCTAGAGGGGGCGCGCCAAGTGTGGGGAGTCCTACTAGGACTCCCATGTCCTAGTAGGATTCCCCTTTCCTTTCCGGAGTAGGAGAGAAGGAAAGAGGTGGAGAGGGAGAAGGAAAAGGGGGCTGCACCCCTTGTCCAATTCGGACCAGAGGGGGGGGGGCGCCTCCTTCCTTTTGGCCTTTCTCCTCTATTCCTGTATGGCCCAATAAGGCCCATATACTCCGAAAAATACCCGAATCACTCGGAACCTTTCCGATGTCCGAATATAGTCGTCCAATATATCGATCTTTACGTCTCGACCATTTCGAGACTCCTCGTCATGTCCCCGGTCTCATCCGGGACTCCGAACTCCTTCGGTACATCAAAACTCATAAACTCATAATACCGATCGTCATCAAACGTTAAGCGTGCGGACCCTACGGGTTCGAGAACTATGTAGACATGACCGAGACTCATCTCCGGTCAATAACCAATAGCGGAACCTGGATGCTCATATTGGCTCCTACATATTCTACGAAGATCTTTATCGGTCAAACCGCATAACAACATACGTTGTTCCTTTTGTCATTGGTATGTTACTTGCCCAAGATTCGATCGTCGGTATCTCTATACCTAGTTCAATCTCGTTACCGGCAAGTCTCTTTACTCGTTCCGTAATACATCATCTCGTGACTAACTCATTAGTCTTTTGCTTGCAAGGCTTATTATGATGTGCATTACCGAGAGGGCCCAGAGATACCTCTCCGACACTCGGAGTGACAAATCCTAGTCTTGATCTATGCCAACACCACGAACACTTTCGGAGACACCTGTAGAGCATCTTTATGATCACCCAGTTACGTTGTGACGTTTGATAGCACACAAGGTGTTCCTACGGTATTCGGGAGTTGCATAATCTCATAGTCATAGGAACATGTATAAGTCATGAAGAAAGCAATACCAGTAAAACTAAACGATCATAGTGCTAAGCTAACGGATGGGTCTTGTCCCGTTGATCAAATGACAACTCATGTCTATGGTTAGGAAACATAACCATCTTTGATCAATGAGCTAGTCTAGTAGAGGCATACTAGGGACACTCTGTTTTGTCTATGTATTCACACATGTACTAAGTTTCCGGTTAATACAATTCTAGCATGAATAATAAACATTTATCATGATATAAGGAAATATAAATAACAACTTTATTATTGCCTCTAGGGCATATTTCCTTCAGTCTCCCACTTGCACTAGAGTCAATAATCTAGCTCACATCGCCATGTGATTTAATACCGATAGTTCACATCGTTATGTGAATAACACCCATAGTTCACATCGCCATGTGACCAACACCCAAAGGGTTTACTAGAGTCAATAATCTAGTTCACATCGCTATGTGATTAATACCCAAGAGTAATAAGGTGTGATCATGTTTTGCTTGTGAGAGAAGTTTAGTCAACGGGTCTGTCACATTCAGATCCGTATGTATTTCGCAAATTTCTATGTCTACAATGCTCTGCATAGAGCTACTCTAGCTAATTGCTCCCACTTTCAATACGCATCCAGATTGATACTTAGAGTCATCTGGATTTAGTGTCAAAGCTTGCATCGGCGTAACCCTTTACGACGAACTCTTTATCACCTCCATAATCGAGAAACATTTCCTTAGTCATCCAGTTACTAAGGATAATTTTGACCGCTGTACAGTGATCTACTCCTGGATCACTATTGTACCCCCTTGACAAACTCATGGCTAGGTACACAACATGTTTGGTACACAACATGGCATACTTTATAGAACCTATGGCTGAGGCATAGGGAATGACTTTCATTCTCTCTATATTTTTCTGCCGTGGTCTAGCTTTGAGTCTTACTCAACTTCACACCTTACAAGTCAGGCAAGAACTCCTTCTTTGACTGATCCATTTTGAACTACTTCAAAATCTTATCAAGGTATGTACTCATCGAAAGTCTTATCAAGCGTCTTGATCTATCTCTATAGATCTTGATGCCCAATATGTAAGCAGCTTCACCAAGGTCTTTCTTTGAAAAATCCTTTCAAACACTCCTTTATGCTTTCCAGAAAATTCTACATCATTTCCGATCGACAATATGTCATTCACATATACTTATCAGAAAGGTTGTAGTGCTCCCACTCACTTCTTGTAAATACAGGCTTCACCGCAAGTCTGTATAAATCTATATGCTTTGATCAACTTATCAAAGCGTATATTCTAACTCCGAGATGCTTGCACCAGTCCATAGATGGATCGCTGGAGCTTGCACATTTTGTTAGCACCTTTAGGATTGACAAAACCTTCTAGTTGCATCATATAAAAGTCTTCTTTAATAAATCCATTAAAGAATGCAATTTTGTTATCCATTTGCCAGATTTCATAAAATGCGGCAATTGCTAACATGATTCGGACAGACTTAAGCATCACTACGGGTGAGAAAGTCTCATCGTAGTCAACTCCTTGAACTTGTTGAAAAACTTTCGCAACAAGTCGAGCTTTGTAAACAGTAACATTACCGTCAGCGTCAGTCTTCTTCTTGAAGATCCATTTATTTTCGATGGCTTGCCGATCATCGGGCAAGTCAACCAAAGTCCACACTTTGTTCTCATACATGGATCCCATCTCAGATTTCATGGCCTCAAGCCATTTTGCGGAATCTGGGCTCATCATCGCTTCCTCATAGTTCGTAGGTTCATCATGGTCCAGTAACATGACTTCCAGAACTGGGTTGCCGTACCACTCTGATGCGGAACGAACTCTGGTTGATCTACGAAGTTCAGCAGAAACTTGATCTGAAGTTTCATGATCATCATCATTAGCTTCCTCACTAATTGGTGTAGGAATCACTGGAACTAGTTTCTGTGATGTTCCACTTTCCAATTTGGGAGAAGGTACAATTACCTCATCAAGTTCTACTTTCCTCCCACTCACTTCTTTCGAGAGAAACTCCTTCTCTAGAAAGGATCCACTCTTAGCAACAATGACCTTGCCTTCGGATCTGTGATAGAAGGTATACCCAACAGTTTCTTTTGGGTATCCTATGAAGATTTACTTCTCTGATTTGGGTTTGATCTTATCATGTTGAATCTTTTTCACATAAGCATCGCAGTCCCAAACTTAAAGAAATGACAGCTTAGGTTTCTCGTCAAACCACAGTTCATACGGTGTCATCTCCACGGATTTAGATGGTGCCCTATTTAACGTGAATGTAGCTGTCTCTAATGCATAACCCCAAAAGCGATAGTGGTAGATCGGTAAGAGACATCATCGATCGCACCATATCTAATAAAGTACGGTTATGACGTTTAGACACACCATTACACTATGGTGTTCCAAGTGGCGTGAGTAGTGAAACTATTTCACATTGTTTTTACTGAAGGCCAAACTCGCTAACTCAAATATTTTACCTCTACGATCATATCGTAGAAACTTTTATTTTCTTGTTACGATGATTCTCCACTTCACTCTGAAATTCTTTGAACTTTTCAAATGTTTCAGACTTGTGCTTCATTAAGTAGATATACCCATATCTGCTCAAATCATCAGTGAAGGTCAGAAAATAACGATACCCGTCGCGAGCTTCAACACTCATTGGTCCACATACATCTGTATGTATGATCTCCAACAAATCTGTTGCTCGCTCCATTGTTCCGGAGAACGGAGTTTTAGTCATCTTGCCCATGAGGCATGGTTCGCAAGTACCAAGTGATTCATAATCAAGTGATTCCAAAAGTCCATCACTATGGAGTTTCTTCATGCGCTTTACACCATTATGACCTAAACGGCGGTGTCACAAATAAGTTGCACTATCATTATTAACCTTGCATCTTTGGCTTCAATATTATGAATATGAGTATCACCACGATCGAGATCCAACAAACTATTTTCATTGGGTGTATGACCATCGAAGGTTTTATTCATGTAAACAGAATAACAATTATTCTATGACTTTAAATGAATAACCGTATTGCAACAAATATGATCAAATCATATTCATGCTCAACGCAAATGCCAAATAACATTTATTTAGGTTTTACACTAATCCCGAAAGTATAGGGAGTGTGCGATGATGATCATATCAATCTTGGAACCACTTCCAACACACATCGTCACTTCACCTTTAACTAGTCTCTGTTCATTCTGCAATTCTCGTTTCGAGTTACTAATTTTAGCAACTGAACCGGTATCAAATACCCAGGGGTTGCTATGAACACTAGTAAAGTACACATCAATAATCTGTATATCAAAATATAACTTTGTTCACTTTGCCATCCTTCATATCCGCCAAGTATCTAGGGCAGTTCCACTTCCAGTGACCATTTCCTTTGCAGTAGAAGCACTTAGTTTCAGGCTTGAGTTTTAGCTTTGGGTTTCTTCATGGGAGTGACAACTTGCTTGTCATTCTTCTTGAAGTTCCCCTTCTATCCCTTTGCCCTTTACTTGAAACAAGTGGTCTTGTTAACCATCAACACTTGATGTTTTTTCATGATTTCTACCTTCGCCGACTTCAGCATCGTGAAGAGCTCGGGAATTCCTTTCGTCATCCCTTGCATATTATAGTTCATCACGAAGTTCTACTAACTTGGTGATAGTGACTAGAGAACTTTGTCAATTACTATCTTATCTGGAAGATTAACTCCCACTTGATTCAAGTAATTGTAGTACCCAAACAATCTGAGCACATGCTCACTGGTTGAGCTATTCTCCTCCATCTTGTAGGCAAAGTACTGTCAGAAGTCTTATACCTCTCGACACGGGCATGAGTATGAAATACTAATTTCAACTCTTGGACCATCTTATATGCTCTGTGGCGTTCAAAACGTTTTTGAAGTCCCGATTCTAAGCCGTAAAGCATGGTGCACTTAAACTATCAAGTAGTCATCATACCGAGCTTTTGTCAAAATGTTCATAACGTCTACATCTGCTCCTGCAATAGGTCTTTCACCTAGCGGTGCATCAAGGACATAATTCTCTGTGCAGCAATGAGGATAATCCTCAGATCACGGAACAATTCCGCATCATTGCTACTAACATCGTTCAACTTAGTTTTCTCTAGGAACATATAAAAAATAAACGGGGAGCAACATCGCGAGCTATTGATCTACAACATAGATATGCTAATACTACCAGGACTAAGTTCATGATAAATTAAAGTTCAATTTAATCATATTACTTAAGAACTCCCACTTAGATAGACATCCCTCTAGTCATCTAAATGATCACGTGATCCAAATCAACTAAACCATGTCCGATCATCACGTGAGATGGAGTAGTTTCAATGGTGAACATCTTATGTTGATCATATCTACTATATGATTCACGCTCGACCTTTCGGTCTCCAGTGTTCCGAGGCCATATCTGCATATGCTAGGCTCGTCAAGTTTAACCCGAGTATTCTGCGTGTGCAAAACTGGCTTACACCCGTTGTATTTGAACGTAGAGCTTATCACACCCGATCATCACGTGGTGTCTCAGCACGAAGAACTTTCGCAATGGTGCATACTCAGGGAGAACACTTGTACCTTGAAATTTTGTAAGGGATCATCTTATAATGCTACCGTCGTTCTAAGCAAAATAAGATAAACATCACATGCAAATCAAAATATGTGACATGATATGGCCATCATCATCTTGTGCTTTTGATCTCCATCTCCAAAGCACCGTCATGATCACCTTCGTCACCGGCGCGACACATTGATCTCCATCGTAGCATCGTTGTCGTCTCGCCAACTATTGCTTCTATGACTATCGCTACCGCTTAGTGATAAAGTAAAGCAATTACATGTCGATTGCATTTCATACAATAAAGCGACAACTATATGGCTCCTGCCAGTTGCCGATAACATTACAAAACATGATCATCTCATACAAAACCGTATAACTCATCATGTCTTGACCATATCACATCACAACATGCCCTGCAAAAACAAGTTAGACGTCCTCTACTTTGTTGTTGCAAGTTTTACGTGGCTGCTACGGGCTTAGCAAGAACCGTTCTTACCTACGCATACAAAAACCACAACGATGTTTCGTCAAGTATGTGCTGTTTTAACCTTCACAAGGACCGGGCGTAGCCACACTTGATTCAGCTAAAGTGAGAGAGACAGACACCCGCCAATCACCTTTAAGCAACGAGTGCTCGTAACGGTGAAACCAGTCTCGCGTAAGCGTACGCGTAATGTCGGTCCGGGCCGCTTCATCTCACAATACCGCCGAAGCAAAGTATGACATGCTGGTAAGCAGTATGACTAGTATCGCCCACAACTCATTGTGTTCTACTCGTGCATATCATCTACGCATAGACCTGGCTCATGATGCCACTGTTGGGAACGTAGTATTTTCAAAATTTTCCTACGATCACACAAGATCTATCTACTAGATGCATAGCAACGAGGGGAGAGTGTGTCTACGTACCCTCGTAGACCGGAAGCGGAAGCGTCAAGTGACGCGGCTGATGTAGTCGAACTTCTTCGCGATCCAACCGATCAAGCACCGAACGTACGGCACCTCCGCGTTCAGCACACGTTCAGCTTGATGACGTCCCACGAGCTCTTGATCCAGTTGAGCTTCACGGGAGAGTTTCGCCAGCACGACGGCGTGGTGACGGATATGATGTATCTACCGGCGCAGGGCTTCGCCTAAGCACTGCGACGGTATGACCAAGGTGTGTTCCTGTGGAGGGGGGCACCGCACACGGCTAGAACAATTCAACTTGTGTGTCCTAGGGTGCCCCCTGCCCCCGTATATAAAGGAGCAAGGGAGAGGCCGGCCCTAGAGGGGGCGCGCCAAGTGTGGGGAGTCCTACTAGGACTCCAAAGTCCTAGTAGGATTCCCCTTTCCTTTCCGGAGTAGGAGAGAAGGAAAGAGGTGGAGAGGGAGAAGGAAAAGGGGGCTGCACCCCTTGTCCAATTCGGACCAGAGGGGGGGGGGGCGCCTCCTTCCTTTTGGCCTTTCTCCTCTATTCCTGTATGGCCCAATAAGGCCCATATACTCCGAAAAATACCCGAATCACTCGGAACCTTTCCGATGTCCGAATATAGTCGTCCAATATATCGATCTTTACGTCTCGACCATTTCGAGACTCCTCGTCATGTCCCCGGTCTCATCCGGGACTCCGAACTCCTTCGGTACATCAAAACTCATAAACTCATAATACCGATCGTCATCAAACGTTAAGCATGCGGACCCTACGGGTTCGAGAACTATGTAGACATGACCGAGACTCATCTCCGGTCAATAACCAATAGCGGAACCTGGATGCTCATATTGGCTCCTACATATTCTACGAAGATCTTTATCGGTCAAACCGCATAACAACATACGTTGTTCCTTTTGTCATTGGTATGTTACTTGCCCAAGATTCGATCGTCGGTATCTCTATACCTAGTTCAATCTCGTTACCGGCAAGTCTCTTTACTCGTTCCGTAATACATCATCTCGTGACTAACTCATTAGTCTTTTGCTTGCAAGGCTTATTATGATGTGCATTACCGAGAGGGCCCAGAGATACCTCTCCGACACTCGGAGTGACAAATCCTAGTCTTGATCTATGCCAACACCACGAACACTTTCGGAGACACCTGTAGAGCATCTTTATGATCACCCAGTTACGTTGTGACGTTTGATAGCACACAAGGTGTTCCTACGGTATTCGGGAGTTGCATAATCTCATAGTCATAGGAACATGTATAAGTCATGAAGAAAGCAATACCAGTAAAACTAAACGATCATAGTGCTAAGCTAACGGATGGGTCTTGTCCATCACATCATTCTCCTAATGATGTGATCCCGTTGATCAAATGACAACTCATGTCTATGGTTAGGAAATATAACCATCTTTGATCAATGAGCTAGTCTAGTAGAGGCATACTAGGGACACTCTGTTTTGTCTATGTATTCACACATGTACTAAGTTTCCGGTTAATACAATTCTAGCATGAATAATAAACATTTATCATGATATAAGGAAATATAAATAACAACTTTATTATTGCCTCTAGGGCATATTTCCTTCATCCAAAACATCTAAGCATACATCAAGGGGACAACCACATCAATAGCAACGAGCTCCTCAACGAGGCATCCCGTAACAAGTTGAACAACATAACAGCCACATAGCACTTTGCAAAGGAGATAAACATGGCAAGATGAAATCTATCATGCAAGCTAAAGCAATCAACATGTAGAGCATTTCATGATGAACATGTGGACATATCATTTGCTTCATTTGGATAAACATGCACCAAGTTATCACATTGCAAACATGGCATGAAAACAACTACTAACAGCAGTTTATAACAAGTAGCACTCTTCCCATGAAGATTAAGACATCTAGATGACCTCAAACATGCATGGCACAAAGGAACAAAACGTAGTACATGTCTCCACGATCATTTTGACATATCATTTGCTCAAATTGGACCATCACACAAAAAGTTATCCACAATGCAAAACTGCATCAGACAATTAAATCCTGGGGACTTGAAAAAAAAATGAGGGACTACCTCGGGTCAACGGGTCAACGGGCTGGAGCGGCGCGGATCGGGTCAACGGCCCACGCGGGCGTCGGATCCACGGGCTAACGGGCTTCGCCCGCGACCCGGTAGGAGGAGATCCGATAAGGGGCTGGATCGGGGCCTGGCTCGCCCGATCTGGCGGCGGCTGCTGGTCTTCGGGCGGAGGGGCACCGGCGCGAGGGACGGCGGGGCGGCGCCGGCAGTTGGCCGGAGGCGCGGGGCAGAGGAGGAGCCCGGGGCGGCGGGGCAAGGTGGTGCGGGCGCCTGGCGGCGGCGGAGGACCGGAGGGCGACGGGAGGAGGAGCGCCGGCGGCAAGGGACGGCGAGGCGAGGGACCGGCGGGGAGGCGCGGTCGGGCGGCGGCGGATCGGAGCTCCGGCAGCGGTGGATCGAGGAAGAAGATGAAGTGGCTCGGGCCCACTTGTCGGACGGAAGCACGGCGCGGAGGTCGGAAGCGCGGGCGACGAACTATGGAAACATGCTCGCTGGGACGTCGGAAGCACGACGGTTCAACGGTGGAAGCACCGGGAATCAACGGTGGAAGCACCGGCGGCGAACTGTGGAAGCATTAGGGTTTCAGACGCGAAAAGAGGCGATCTAGCCTATCAACTTGAGCTACCTTCAAACTTCGCCAATGTTCATGATGTGTTTCATGTGTCTTAACTCCGCAAGTGCTTCAAGACACCTGAACGCACCATTCCGTTTGAGGAGATTGATCTTCAACAAGATTTGTCTTACCGAGAGCACCCAGTTGCAATTCTCGAAGAAACCGAGCGCAAGACCCGCAACAAGTCCATCAAATTCTTGAAAGTCAAGTGGTCACACCATACCGACCGAGAAGCTACGTGGGAACGAGAAGATCACCTTCGTTCCGAGTACCCTTCCTTCTTCCAGTCCTAGATCTCGGGACGAGATCTTTTTGTAGTAGAGGAGAGTTTGTAATGCCCCGGATGTAATACTTTCCCTTTCGGGCAATATATATATCTCTGGCTTCATCAATTCCATTCCGGGTTCTTCGTTTTTCGGGTTTTCGTTCTTTTGTCGTGTGCGTGTGTTCATTCATTCATATCGTGTAGTCATGTGCATCGCATTGCATTTGTGTTGTCGTTTGCATCCGGTCCCACACGTTCCTTCCCGTTGTCCGTTTCGAGTTCCGGAGCTCTCTCACGTGTCCGTGGCATCCCCGAGGCCTACTTTGGTGTATGGCCGTGTAACGTTTCCGGTTTGGCGTGAGACTTGTCGTGCGATGTTGCTTTGGTGTGTGTAACCCGCCTGTCAAATCTCGTCGCGTTTGGAGCTCGTTTGCTACCCCAACAGTTATTCTCGTGGGCTGAGAGTACCTCCTCTTTGAGGCCCAAGACACCCCTCCAACAGCCCACCAAACCAACCCAAACCCCTCCCTTCATCTAGGCCATCCAATTGTGATCGTGTGGCCGAAAACCTCACCTCATTTGGACAACCCTAACTCCTTGTGCCTATATAAACGTCCAACTCCCCCAATTTTCGCGTCTGAAACCCTAATGCTTCCACAGTTCGCCGCCGGTGCTTCCACCGTTGATTCCCGGTGCTTCCACCGTTGAACCGCCGTGCTTCCGACGTCCCAGCGAGCATGTTTCCATAGTTCGTCGCCCGCGCTTCCGACCTTCGCGCCGTGCTTCCGTCCGACAAGTGGGCCCGAGCCACTTCGTCTTCTTCCTCGATCCACCGCCGCCGGAGCTCCGATCCGCCGCCGCCCGACCGTGCCTCCCCGCCGGTCCCTCGCCTCGCCGTCCCTCGCCGCCGGTGCTCCTCCTCCCGTCGCCCTCTGGTCCTCCGCCGTCGCCAGGCGCCCGCGCCACCTTGCCCCGCCGCCGGCCTGCAGGCAGCCGCCGCCCCGGGCTCCTCCTCCGCCCCGCGCCTCCGGCCAGCTGCCGGCGCCGCCCCGCCGTCCCTCGCGCCGGCGCCCCTCCGCCCGAAGACCAGCAGCTGCCGCCGCATCGCCAGATCAGGCGAGCCAGGCCCCGATCCAGCCCCTTATCGGATCTCCTCCTACCGGGTCGCGGGCGAAGCCCGTTAGCCCGTGGATCCGGCGCCTGCGTGGGCCGTTGACCCGATCCGCGCCGCTCCAGCCCGTTGACCCGTTGAACCGAGGTAGTCCCTCGTTTTTTTCTAAGTCCCCAGGTTTTAATTGTCTGATGCAGTTTTGCATTGTGGATAACTTTTTGTGTGATGGTCCGATTTGAGCAAATGATATGTCAAAATGATCGTGGAGACATGTACTACGTTTTGTTTCTTTGTGCCATGCATGTTTGAGGTCATCTAGATGTCTTAATATTCATGGGAAGAGTGCTAATTGTTAGAAACTGCTGTTAGTAGTTGTTTTCATGCCATGTTTGCAATGTGATAACTTGGTGCATCTTTATCCAAATGAAGCAAATGATATGTCCACATGTTCATCATGAAATGCTCTACATGTTGATTGCTTTAGCTTGCATGATATATTTCATCTTGCCATGTTTATCTCCTTTGCAAAGTGCTATGTGGCTGTTATGTTGTTAAACTTGTTACGAGATGCCTCGTTGAGGAGCTCGTTGCTATTGATGTGGTTGTCCCCTTGATGTATGCTTAGATGTTTTGGATTCACCATCATGTGTACTTTGCTGTGGTGCTTACCACTTGCCATGCCATGCTTGGAGGTGACTTAAACTTGCTCTCAAAGATGCCATGATGTTACTACTGTTTTAACACTTAGTGAAATTTCACTAAGTCTGGAATCTGTAATTTCCAGATGCCATGTTTGCTTGTTGTTCTAGGCAGATCCATGCTAGTTTTGGGGTGACTCTTGATGATTCCTTGTTGTATAAGTTGTTGGCTATCCATTCATGCTCTCACATGCTTATTTGGGTGGCTGTAGCATATTTAACTCTTGCTCCCAAGTTGCAACAAATTACTGCTGTCAGCATTTTGTTGCCAAGTTCAAAATGTCATAGCTTGTTGCTATTGATCCATGGCTCCTTTGGGGATGCTCCAATGGATTTGTTTGCTGTAGAGTATGTCTACTTTATGTCCATGCTCCTTGCCATGATGTTTGAGTGTTGTAGGCCATTTATCTCTTGCTCCGAAGTTGCTATGTGGCTGTTAATTTCAGCTTGTGCATGTTTATTGTTTCGGGTGTATCTTTTAGCCCGTTGCTCCGTTTTGAGCAAGTCCTATATGTAACTTGTGTGTTTTTGCATGTAGATTCATATTATCCTATTGTTATCATGTTTTGAAGCATTTTGCTTGATGCATATTGTTGTGCTGTAACACTGTGCTTCCTAAGTAGACTTTCTGTGCTTCCATAGTGCATCTGTTTTGCTTCCATAGTGCATCAGCCATGCATCCAGTAGTTTTGTGCATTGCATCTTGTTGATTTCGTGCCTTGTGTGTTTGTGTTGAGTAGAGCCGGAAGCTGAGTACGAGTACGAGAACGAGGTTACTACCGAGGTTGAGAACGAGGAGCTCTCTTACAATCCTATCGACAACTCTTCAGGCAAGATGACCGAACCCCGATAACATTACTATCTTTGCCTATTGCTAGAAGTATCGCTCTATAGTTTTGCCTCGATGCCCATGTTTTCCTGTCAGCCTCCTATTGTAACCATGATCCTGTCTAACCACCCTACCTATGCAAACCATTGATTGGCTATACGTAGGCCTCGCTCAGCCCCTCTTATAGCATTGTTAGTTGCAGGAGAAGATTGAAGATTCTTGCTTCTTGTTGAAGCTTGTTGGGATATCACACTATATTAATAATTAAATGAAATCATCTATATATTGGTAATGGGTGGAAGGCTAAGCCTTTTGCTTGGTGTTTTGTTCCACTCATGCCGCCTAGGAACCGTATAAACCGGTGTTATGTTCCTTGATTATGCGTTCCTCACACGGTTGGGGTTATGGGACCCCCTCGATAAACCGCTAAGTGCTAAGTCTTTTCCAGCAAGTCCCAACATTGGTACTATTTGCCTAATAACTAAAAACTTGCATAGGAACTAGCTATCCCTTTTTATATTTTAATCAACAACCCCGGGCCAGTGCTCCACATGAGTGTTGGTCTGAACTGGGGGTCCTGCGGGGCCGCCTTGGGGAAACCCGAGGTATCTGGCATAAACCTGTAGCATCGCCCATCCGGTCGTGGCCTGAGACTAGATACGCGCGGCTATTGCCAGGGTGTCGGCACGCCGGGAGGATTTGCTGGATTAGCCTTACCTTAGTCGGAGTATCTTGAGCACGAGATTCCGAGAATACTCGGGCCTTCCCACCTTGGAGTTGCGACTCCGCGGATCGTGGGCTTGTCATGGGCCAAGTTGGAACACCCCTGCAGGGTTATGAACTTTCGAAAGCCGTGCCCGCGGTTATGTGGCAGATGGGAATTTGTTAATATCCGGTTGTAGAAAACTTGCCACCATGTTCGAATACACTACCAGCGTGAGTACCGTGACGGTCATTTTCCGAAAGGGATTCGGGAGATGAACACGGTGGGGTTATGTTTGACTTGCTAGTTAGGATCACTTCGTGATCATCTCTCGACCGAGGCACCTTCTCTTCTCGCTCTCTTTTACGTAAGCTAGTGCTAGTGCTACTGCAACCTCTTGCTCTTTCTTCAGCCTTGTTCCACACCCAAGGCTTAGATAGTCGTGTTACCCGGGAACGGGATTGCTGAGTCCTCTGTGGCTCACAGTTACTTCACCACACCAGATGCAGGTACGATGGTGAGTTACACAGGCGATGGTACTGAGCTAGACTGGGAGTACGACGAGGAGCGTAGCCGTTACTATGTGAACTATCCGGTTGATCAGTAGAGCTTCTACTAGGATTCGTTTCAGACCTGTGGTTTATTGTTATGTTTGGTATCTTGTCATTTGGATCTTTACCCTTAGATGGGCTGTGATGTTTATTTGGATGATGATTGGGTATGTAATGAATTTGTGCGACGTGGCGAGTGTAAGCCAACTATATTTTCAGCTTTCATCCCTATTTTTACATGAGATGTGCAAAGGTACCAAACTTGCGATCATTCCAGAATGGGCTTATATCTTTAAGTCGTGCCTCGACACGTAGGAGATATAGTCCCATCCTGGGCATTAAAAGTTGGTATCAGAGCTTCTCGCTGCTCAAGCGGACCGCGCCTGCCCTGCCTTCTCTATCGCCATCTCTCGGGGGGGGGG
>LR738709.1:29040620-29095600 GCA_902687465.1 Secale cereale | reverse complement strand
GGGGTCGTGTGCCTGCAACTTCGAGCAGAGGATTGCTCGTCTCGGCATGTAGTTCAGGTTCGTCCATTACATCATGGGTTTAAGTTTCGTTCCCTCATCCTGCGTAGTTACAATTTAGGTGTTGTTTCCCCTGCCAATGCTCCTCCTGACCCTACTCGCCACTCTATTCTTTGGATCAGTCTTTTTTCAGCAGTAGCTAAACCAAGTGCTTATCTAGTTAAGTTGGCCCTGGATCATCTCTTCTCGGGCAGTTCTAGCTTCGTCGTCCTGCTCTATCAGGATAATAAATATTTTCCTTGCGCTCGTCTCGTGTGCTGACGTTCTGAATATGATAATCCAACGGTCGCCTGTTACCACACCTGGTAGTACGTTCGTCCTCTCCAAATCGCTTCAGGATGCCAAGTCAGCGTCCCTTTCAAATTTTGAATCTCTACCACGAGCTAACTTGGCAGCCACGGTCCGCTCGCGGCTCCTGTCCAAGATGCCCGCGATAGACAGCCTGTCTCTCTACTTGGCAAGCCTCCCATCCTGCCACCCCCCTCCAGCTGCTCTTATTTTAAAGCTTTTTAACCTTCCCCGAGACACTGTAGGCCACGCACCGGACGCCTCGGCATCCTCACTATCACCGGCGAGCGGAGCGGACAGGACCGGTCACCACCCTCGCCCGCCTTCCCCTGTTCGCGCCACCACTCCGCCTCACCTTTCCCCCTCGGCCCGTACCCCATCCCCATCCGCAGTTAATGCATACCTAACTCTCAGCCCCGCCTCCATAGACCCAACGCATACGCCACCCCTCCCAAATCCGTTGGTCCACGCTCTGCATGCTGTGCACCCATGCGATCTGCACAGTACTACCTACGTCCAGCCTACAACCAGCTTTTTCGAGAGCTCGCCGCTCTCACCTGCTGCGCCGCTCTCACCTGGTGCGTCGCTCACGGTTACCAAGCCCACTCCCATCGCCGTGGCCTCCGCCTCTGTGCCCTCCTACCGCGACGTGCTCATCTCCCCCAAAAGTTGCAGACTAGCCATTACCGATCCGCTCCCCAGCCCTCTGCCCGCCTGAACCCTCTTGCCCTTTTAAGCACACATGCATGGCCTTCCCTCCCTGCATTCGCTCCCGCCCTCTCTGCTTTTGCTGTTTAGCTCGCGACCACCTCGTCCAGGCGTGGCGTGACCCCATGCGTTGCTCTCGCTGCGGCTGCTCCGGTCACTGCAGCTTCGAGTGCTCATCCCACCTCCCTCACGCTCTCCATCGCTTCCGCCTCCTTAGCCATCCCTCCACCATGGCCAGCTCCGCCAACGCCTCGGCTACCAAGGGCCCCGTCGGCGACACCAACACCCTACGCATCGGCTCCCACCTCCTCTCCATCCACCCACTGCCCGCCTCCCTCGCTCCGGCGGACTCCCTCGCCTCCTCAGATGTTTCTCAGCGCCCCGTCGACTCCTCCTCCGTGGAGGGCTCAGCGGTGCCCAATGATGCGGCCTCTGTCGTTCAAGGACCGGTCCGCCCAGCCTCACCGTCCTCCTCATCAACTTCCTCCCCAGGCCACGCCCACTCAACCTACCCCGACATTTTCGTCCCCTCAGGGCTCATCCACGACGTCGGCCATTTCTGCTTTGTGCACCTCGACGCGGTCATGGTGGAGCCCTACGACCTCATCGGGCGCGCCATCGACCACCACGCCAACTTCCCCACCTTCCACTTTGCCGCCACCACTGGCTGCGCGGCCCTCATCGTCTTCGACACCCATGAGGTCCGAGAAGCCGCTATGGCGTTCTTCCCTGCTGTCTTCGCCGGAGTCACCGTCACTCTCTTCCGTCCGAAGGAGGCCGACAACCGAGCCACCACGCGATACGACCGCCTGGTGGAGATCGAGGCTACCAACTTTCCCCTCAAGCTGTGGCACCCTCAAGGCGCCATCTTCGTCTTCGGCCACTTTGGGGTCCTGTGCTGCGTCGACCAAAACACGCTCGTTGCCGGCGACTTCACGGTCGTCCGCGCCTTTGTCCGTGTCGAGAGCGACAACGCCACCCCGGACGGCTGCATCCTCTGTCTGCCCTCCTCCCAAATCGTGGATGTCAAGCTCAGGAGGATCAATACGTGGGCCATCTTCGAGGATCTCTCCATCCCTCTCGGAGACGACCCCGACGGCAACAACAGCCGCGGCCCACATGTCCATGGCGCTTGGAGGTGGACTTGCGGGCTGGGTAGCCCATGCAACGGCTCTCACTCCTCCGACCACATGCCGACTCCACCGCCGCGCGACGCCTCGCCCCTGCCAGCCGCATCAACTTCCTCCAGCCGCTGGTCGGCGGTCCGCTGCTCCCCCCGGCAGCGGCACGTGCCAACGACTTCCTCTCCCCCGATAACAGTGACCTCCACTCCGATAACGACCATCACTTCGGCTCCCACGACCTGCCAAATCAGGAAGATGACACCTCTGTGGTCTCGCCCACAGTGGAGGTGTCCAACTCCTTCTCCTCGCTCGAGATTCTCGACATCGGCTCTGCTCTATCTGTTGTCTCCGGTAATGAGCTGCTTCCCACTTCCCCTTCGTCCTCTCCCCGGTCTTCTTTTGTTGCTAACACGTCTGCCGAACCCTTGCCCCTTATCACAGCCCAAGGCCATGAGGCCACTCTCCGTCGCGCACATGGGGCTGAGAAGAGAGCCATGGACGCGGCCAAGACTCGCCGCAGTCGCCACCTCGCTGAGAAGGAAGGTGCGGCCTTTGTCAACATGACCACCAAGGCCATGAACGTCAAAGCTCGCCACTTCGACCTCAAGCTGGCCTCCGCCGACCTCGTCATTGCCCTCGATGTATCTGGCCTCACCAGCGTGCCCGAGGACCCGGTGCTCGAAACTGCTGCCCTGTCGGCCATTGCTGCTCTTTGTGGTGCTGAGCCGGAGGAAATTACAGAGGTGTCATCGCCCTCTCCATGATCATCAGACGGATCACCAAGACGACGGCCCCTCGCCACGGCCGCCCTCTCTTCTTCTGCTTAGGCCTTATCTGCCCTTACGGCTTAGTTTTTATCCAGTTAGTTACACCCAAGGAGTATTCGGGTGCTTGCCTCGCCGTCCCTTTTGCTAACTGTAATCGCTGCTTTCATGCTATTCCCTTGTCTGCACGGGGGTGTCAAAACCTTTATCATGTGTAATGTCAAGTTAAGCTTCTGTTGTTGGAACGTTCGCGGCCTTGGCCAGTCCCAAAAATGTTCCGATGTCCTCTCTGAGCTCATTGCAATTAACCCAAATGCTTGCTTTCTCCAAGAGACTAAGTTAAACTCGGTCCCGGCCCTTAACCAGAAGAGTTTTATTCCCCGTCACCTCGACCTTATTCACACGACCCCTTCCATTGGCTCGACCGGTGGCATGATCTTCTCTTTCTCCTCCGACCACTTCACTCTTCTTCACACAGACGCTGGCCTCTTCACCCAAACCTCAATGATCACTTCCCTGGCCTCTCCCCACCCTTTGGCTATCACTAATGTTTATGCTCCCACCGATCATGCTCAAAAACCAGACTTCCTTCTCGAACTCGCTAGCCACGCCCCTCCTCTTAATACTCCCTGGATTATCCTTGGCTATTTCAACCTGCCGCGTCATCCTTCCGACAAAAACACAGATAGCTTCAGGCAGTCTGAGGCGGATTTGTTCAACGCTTTCATCCACTCTAATGCTCTCATTGAACTCCCGCTTCTCGACCGTAGCTTCACCTGGTCTAGCAAACGAGATAGGCCTACTCTCGAGAAGATTGACTATGTTTTCATTAATACGGATTGGGATCTTCTCTTCCCAAATACCACTCTAGCTTCCTTAACCCGTTTCGTTTCGGATCACGTCCCCTTGCTCATTTCTATTGACACTAACATTCCCCGTCTCGCGCTTTTTCGTTTCGAAAATAGGTGGGCCCTTAGACCTAGGTGCCGCTCAACTATCCAGAACGCTTGGGCCTCGGCTCCTAACCGTCCTACTCACGCTCTCACTCTGGCAGCTGCTTTCAAACGCTCGCGCTCGGCGCTGAAAAATTGGAAACGTCTCGCTATCCCCTCTCCACCCGTGAATGTAACTACAAAACCATTATCTCGGTCCTGGACCTCATTGAGGAATCCAAGTTCCTTCCCCCCCCCCGGAAATCTCGCCTCGATGGGTTGTTATTAAAGTTCTCCAGCACACTATGCGTGAAAAAGCCCTCTACTGGATCCAATGGGGGAAAATACACACAACTATTGACGGTGACGAAAACTCCCGCTTCTTTCATGCCTCTGCCTCGGCTCGGCTTCGCAAGAACAAAATTACTGTCCTTGTTTCCAATGGCTCGGATTTTTTTCCCACGCTGATAAATCAAACATTCTCTCTGACTTCTACTCTGGGCTCCTCGGTACAGCTTTCAAACCGTCCTAGGCTTTTGACCTTGAAGAACTCTACCCTTCTCCCCTTCCTCATCTCCAACATCTTGCTGACCCCTTCACTGATGACGAAATAGCCACTGCCTTATTTTCCATGAACCAATCGACTAGTCCTGGACCTGACGGCTTCGGACCAGGGTTCTACCATAAGTTCTGGCACATTCTTGATCAAAATATCAAAGATTTCTTCCTAGAATTCTATCACCTTACTAGTGACATTTCATGCCTTAATAGAGCTCTCATCATCCTCCTCCCAAAATTGCAAGACGCTCGATCTCCATCTGACTTTTGCCCTATCTCGCTTCAAAATGGCCCGATCAAAGGAGTTGCTAAACTTCTCACCAATCGACTCAAACCTCTTATCCCACTGCTAGTCCACGCTGATCAAACATGCTTCCTCTCTGGGCGAAACATCTCTGAAAACTTCCTTTATGCGGCAGATATCCTCCACTACTGTGCAAAACGCAAAGCTCCTACCTTAATTGTTAAGCTCGATTTTTGGAAGGCTTTCGACTCGGTCAGCTGGCCCTCCCTACTCCGCACTCTTCGCACACGCGGCTTCCCAACTCGTTGGTGTGACTGGATCAACTCGCTGCTCGGCACTGGCTCCATGGCAGTAATGCTGAACGGCATTCCGGTCAGATGGATCAAATGTAAAAACGGCCTTCGACAAGGGAACCCCCTCTCTCCCTACCTTTTCATTATCATCGCCGACATTATGCAACAACTAATTGTCAAGGCCAATAGGGACGGACTCCTTCACCCTCTTAGCCCCACCTTACCTTGCCCCGTCCTCCAATACGCCGACGACACTCTCATAATGGTCAAAGCTATCCCAGACTCCACCATCCACCTTAAGAGGATTCTTGACGACTTTGCTGCTGCCACTGGTTTACAAATCAACTTCCACAAAACCACTTTCATCCCTCTAAATGTCGACCCCGATCAGGCTGCTAAGTTCGCCTCTGATCTGGCCACCAGCATTTCCTCCTTCCCGCAGACGTATCTGGGTCTCCCTCTCTCTCCCCACAAATTGCCACCGTCCGCGTTCCAACCGCTTATTGATAGGTGTGACATTTACCTTTCGGGATGGGCAGCGTTCCTTCTCTCCCACGGAGGTAAACTAGTTCTTCTATCGGCCGTGCTAGATAGCCTCCCCACTTACTTCATGCGTTGCTTCTCTCCTCCCATCCAAGTTCTCGTGGCCATTGATAAACATAGACGTACGTTCTTCTGATCTAACGACGAGGTTTGCTCCGGGGCAAAATGCCTGGTAGCTTGGGACAAGGTTTGTACTCCTAAAGATGTAGGTGGTCTAGGTGTCAAAAACTTGCGAGCACAAATTTTTTGTCTACTGCTGAAATTTGCTTACAAATTCTTACACTCTGACAACCTTCCTTGGAAGGACTGGATTCTACACCACTCCTCTCTTCAAATTGGCCATGGTACAAATAGCTCTTTCCTGGCTAAAACTATTTTTAAACAACTTCAGAGCCTTAGAGAGATCTCCCACTGCACCATTGGTAATGGTCTATCCACTTTCTTTTGGTTAGATCGGTGGCTCCTGCCAGAACCGCTGGCGGTAGTCTTCCTTGCTATCTTCTCCCACCACACAAAACAAAATGCATTGGTAGCCACCATATTACAGGAAGGGATCGAGCTTGTTCTTCATAATCGACTAACCTCTGTTGCTGTCGCAGAACTTGCTTCTCTTAACTCTTTGTTGCAGGATGTCACAACCTCCCACGATCCAGACACGAGGAAGCTGCTGAATGGTGACAGCTTCACCACACGTGGGGCCTATGCGGCCGTAAATGTGCACCTCTCCGACCCGTCGCTTACTCTGGTTTGGGACTCAAGGGTGCCAAAGAGGGTTATGATCTTTGGCTGGCTCTTTGTCCTAGACCGCCTGAACACCCAGAAAAACCTTCGCAATAAACATGTGCTCTCTTATGATACTTGTCCTAGATGTAGAAGCTCAGTCGAAGATAGGGAGCACCTGTTCTTCACTTGCCCGGCCGCTCGCCGAATCTGGCGGCGCACTGGCATTCGCCCTCACTTCAGTCCGATCACCGAGATCTTTACCACACACTTGCCAGATGCCTTGCCCACTTCGGTTCGTCCCTTTATGCTCCTCCTCATTCTCTGGAAAATCTGGGATGCGAGGAACAAAAAGGTTTTCCAGGATGTTGAGATTGATGCGAGAGGTTATGTTTTGGCTATTCTAGATGATCTTATTCTGTGGTCTCACCATCTCAAGAAGGAAGCCTTAAAGGATCACGCCGGTCTGTGGCGTGATTACCTCTCCTCATGTAATACGTGAACTTTGTACACTTTCACTCGTTTTTTAAATATATTCAGGTGGGGAGCCTTTCCCCCTCGATGACCATTTTAAAAAAATGTATCAATCTCTCAAACACGTTATGAAGGAAAGACCGATGCATAGAAGTTCCCACACAAGGTGGGGTCTGGTGAGGGATTATAGGAACCTAGTTTTACCATGTGAAGTGCAATGCAAAGAGGCTGATTCAAACCCAGGACCTCTTGGCAAAAGCGGGGAAATCTTCAACACTGCGCCAGGTCTGCCCTCTCAATACATTCTAATCGTACAAAGTTTTCTTGTCCTTCAGATTTGGTGCAAGCCTTGTAGCTTGAGGAAGCATGAGTATTCAAAATCTTAAAAACTCTACACACACACACCACGCCGGCAAAAAGCAAAGTCATTCAATATGAAAGCTATACGACCTCCTCCTCTACAAAAAGCTAGGGTTTTTGCCTCCCACCGACGCCGCCGCAGGTCCGCCTCCTCTCCGGTGGCCCTAGGGCCATGGGGGAACGGTGGATCTCGACAAGGGTCGGCGGGAGGCCTTCGTTTTTAGTCGTTTCTTCCAGTTTTGCTAGAGTTTGTGTCCTGCTCAGGAAGACGAGACGGCGGCGGCTACCTGAAGATGGAATAAAGGTCTCCCCGCCTAGCCCCCATTCCGGCGGTGCGTCTAGCATCGTTGGTGGGCGTGTGGAGGTGTGTCTCGGTGGATCTATCTTTGGTGGATTTGCTCGGATCTCGTCGTTGTTCGTCTACGTTCGTGTGTCTTCGGATTGGATCTGTCTGATCTACGTTATTCTTCATTTGCGGCGGTTGCTGTTTAGGTACGCTGGTCCTACGGGGCCTTAGCACAACGACTTCCCGACTGTCTACTACAACAAGTTGTGCCCGGCTCCGGCGATGGAGGGGTGATGACGGAGGCGCGCCTTCGACTCGCTTCAGTGCTTGTAGTCGTCGCTAGGTGGTCTACGGATCTGGATGTAATTTCTATTATTTCTGGTATTTGTTGTACTACCATGATTGAAGATGAATAGATCGGAATTTTTCTCGCAAAAAAAGAAAATCTTAAAAACTCAGAAGTTCTCAACTTTAAAAGAATTCTAGCCAAGATGACAGATCCATCATAGACCCCGAGGAAATAGGGATGTCTCCTATGTTGTTATCCAAAATATGTGGCCTATGTTGTTATCCAAAATATGCGGAAGTATCGACGTAATCAGCATCATGAAAACAATTATATTCCCTGAGGAGATTCTACCATGTGGAAACACTCTTTATTCCATTCCAATTTCTTCAAGAACTTCCAATTAAAATCCCAAATTGGATCTTAATTGATCCGAAAAAGAAAGTAGGTAGAAACATTTTTTTGGATTTATGGTTAAAGAAGAAAAAGAAGAAAGTTGTAGTTCAAGAGAATGAAAGGTCAACTCAACCAGTCTCTCCTCCTTCTTCTGCTGATGAAATAGCATCTGCCTTTTTGATGTAATACATGGATGTTTGGTGCTATGAATGTTGTTAGAGCATCTACATCCGGGCGCCCGAAACCCGCCTCATACGCATGGGCAGGCCGCCCGGTCATTGACCGGTCATGATTTTTCGATCCAACTCAAATGGTCCTCAAACGCCCGGGCTGACCGGCACCCCTCATGTCCAACCCAAATATGGGGCAGATATAGAGGCGCCCGGGCGCGTCTGCCATGCAGGACTGACGATGTGGTCCCATGCAGATTCGCCTAGAAAACCGGCGGTCCGATAGACGCCTCCTCCGTTGCTGTGGTATGTGTTGGGGAACATAGTATTTCAAAAATTTACCTACTATCACGCAAGATCTATCTAGGAGAAGCATAGCAACGAGCGGGAAGAGTGTGTCCACGTATCCTCGTAGACCGAAAGCGGAAGCGTTTAGTAACACGGTTGATATAGTCGAACATCTTCACGATCCAACCGATCCAAGTACCGAACGTACGGCACCTCCGTGTTCAGCACACGTTCAGCACGATGACGCCCCTTGAGCTCTTGATCCAATTGAGGACGAGGGAGAGTTTCGTCAGCACGACGGCGTGGTGACGATGATGATGAAGTTACCGACGCAGGGCTTTGCCTAAGCACTGCAAAGATATGACCGAGGTGTGTAACTGTGGAGGGGGGCACCGCAGACGGCTAAGAGATTGTCTGTTTGTGTGTATATGGGGTGCCCCCTCCCCACGTATATAAAGGAGGGTGGGAGGAGGAGGGCCGGCCACAAGGGGCGCGCCCAAGGGGTGGAATCCTACTCCTAGTAGGAGTAGGTTCCACCCTTTCCTAGTCCTAGTAAGAGAAAGAAGGGAAGGAGGAAGATGGGAGAAGGAAGGAGGGAGGCGCCGCCTGATACGTCTCCAATGTATCTATAATTTTTGATTGTTCCATGCTATTATTTATGAAGTCTTGGATGTTTAATGGGCTTTATCATTCACTTTATATCATTTTTGGGACTAACCTACTAACCCAAAGGCCCAGTCCAGATTGCTATTTTTTTTTGCCTATTTCAGGGTTTTGCAGAAAAGGAATATCAAACGGAGTCCAAACGGAATGAAACCATCGCGAGAGATATTTTTGGAGGAAATCACGCACGGAAGACTTCAAGGCCAAGCCAGGGGACAGAGGGGCCACCCTCGAGGGTGGGGGCGCCCCCCCACCTTCCCAGGGCGCGCCCCTGCCTCGAGGGCAGCACGTGTGGCCCCCGGTGCCCCCTTCTTCCTATATATACCTACATACCCCAGAAACTCCATACGCAGAGAGAAAACCCTAATTCCACCGCTGTAGCTGCTGTTCCCGTGGAGATCCCATCTTGGAGCCTGTTCCGTGAGGGGGATCCATCACGGAGGCCTTCATCATCATCATCATCATCGCCCTCACCATGAGTTGTGAGTAGTTTACCTCAGACCTTTGGGTCCATAGCTAGTATCTAGATGGCTTCTTCTCTCTCTCTGGATCTCAATACAAAGTTCTCCTTGGTCTTCGAGGAGATCTATTCGATGTAATCTCTTTTTGCGGTGTGTTTGTCGAGATCCGATGAATTGTGAGTTTATGATCAAGGTTATTTATGAAAGATATTTGGTTCTTCTCTGAACTTTTTATGTGTGCTCATAATATCCTTGAAAGTCTCTTCGAATTATTGGTTTGGTTTGGCCTACTAGATCTATAGTTCTTGCAATGGGAGAAGTGCTTGGCTTTGGGTTCAATCTTGCGGTGTCCTTTCCCAGTGATAGTAGGGGCAACAAGGCACGTATTGTATTGTTGCCATCGAGGATAAAAAGATGGGGTTTTCATCATATTGCTTGAGTTTATCCCTCTACATCATGTCATCTTGCCTAAGGCGTTACTCTGTTCGTATGAACTCAATACACTAGATGCATGCTGGATAGCGGTCGATGTGTGGAGTAATAGTACTAGATGCAGGCAGGAGTCGGTCTACTTGTCTCGGACGTGATGCCTATATACAATGATCGTGCCTAAATAGTCTCATAATTATTCGCTTTTCTATCAATTGCTCGACAGTAATTTGTTTACCCGCCGTAGAATACCGCTATCATGAGAGAAGCCACTAGAGAAAACTATGGCCCCCGGGTCTATCTTTATCATATTACTTTCCCGTCAATTCTGCCGCCATTGTTTATTTGCTTTCTTTACTTTCTGTTTCTATACCGAAAATACCAATAATATTATCTTATCATCTCTATCAGATCTCATTCTCGTAAGTGACCGTAAAGGGATTGACAACCCCTTATCGAGTTGGCTGCGAAGTTCTTATTTGTTTGTGCAGGTGCGAGGGACTCGCGCGTGGTCTCCTACGGGATTGATACCTTGGTTCTCAAAAACCGAGGGAAATACTTACGGTACTGTGCTGCATCTCCCTTTCCTCTTCGAGGGAATACAACACAAGCTCAAGAGGTAGAAAGAAGAATTTCTGGCGCCGTTGCCGGGGAGGCTTACGCAAAAGTCATATACCAAGTACTTATCACAAACCCTTATCCTTCGCATTACATTTATTTGCCTCTCGTTTTCCTCTCCCCCACTTTACCCTTGCCGTTTTATTCGCCCTTCTTCCTCCATGTGTTTACCGTTCGCTTGCCTCTCGTCAACTTGTGTTGCTATGTGCCCTCAATTTGCTTGCATATTCGCTTGCTAAAGTATGGATCCTCATCCACTTGCCAATCTCTTTAAGAGATCCAAATATGTTGAACCTATTGCTATTGAGATGCGTGCACTAGATTATCTTTATGGGGTTTTGCTTGAAAT
Source organism: Secale cereale (assembly GCA_902687465.1). Classification (NCBI taxonomy): domain Eukaryota; kingdom Viridiplantae; phylum Streptophyta; class Magnoliopsida; order Poales; family Poaceae; genus Secale; species Secale cereale. The sequence goes on along the minus strand of LR738709.1, from coordinate 29,084,589 downwards.
TTATGAATCTGAAAATTGTGAGGAATTGTTAAAAGCAAAAGTGATTCATGATAGCTTGTTAAATAAAAAGCATGATTGCAATGATATTACTATAAATTCTATTGATGTCAATTGTGCTAATGATATGCAAAACCCTAAGCTTGGGGATGCTTGTTTTGCTATGGCTACTACTTGTTGCAATGATCATGATTGGGGTGATTCTTCTTATGATCTTGAAAATTTATTTAACCCCCATGATGAATATGAGATTGATAATGCTTGCAATAATATTGAAAGTGGGTTTGGAAGAGGGTCAACTTTAGATCCCACATACTTGGAGAATGTTCAATCTTATGAAATTTTTGATAAAAGTGGGTTTGGAGAGGTCATGACTTTAGTTAATGTTAATCCCGCTATTTTGGAAGAGTGTCAACTTTGCATGCATGTGGATCGTGTTGATAATATGTTATGTGATAGCTATTTTGTTGAATTTGATCATGATCCTACATGCAATTATTATGAGAGAGGGAAATATGGTTGTAGAAATTTTCATGTTAATAAATTACCTCTCGTTATGTTGAGATTGCTATTGTTACTTTCTTCTTCCTTGCATAGGCTAGATTTTGCTTGTCTTGCTAATTTGTTTTCCTATAAAATGCCTATGCATAGGAAGTATGTTAGACTTAGATGTGTTTGTCACATGTCTTATGATGCTCTCCTTGTGCTTCAATCCTTGTCCTTTATGTGAGCATCATTGAATTATCATGCCTAGCTAGGGGCGTAAAACGATAGCGCTTGTTGGGAGGCAACCCAATTTTATGTTTTTTTTGCTTTTGTTGCTGTTAGGGAATAAATATTGCATCTAGCCTCTTATTAGATGTGTTTTCATGTTTTGTTTAGTGTTTGTGCCAAGTAGAACCTTTGGTAAGACTTGTGTGAAGTTTATATGATCTTGCTGTGAAAAACAGAATCGTTAGAGCTGGCTAAAGTAGTCTTCATATTTCACTGGAGCGTGCTTTTTAGTTGATTCTTTTTGCTGCTGATTGGTAGACAAATTGCGCAAATTTAACAATTTAGTTTGATTTTTGTGGAGTTCCAGAAGTAGACGAACTCAGCAGATTACTACAGATTGTTCTGTTTTTGACAGATTCTGTTTTTCGTGTGTTGTTTGCTTATTCCGATGCATCTATGAGTAATATTGGAGGATATGAGCCATAGAGAACTTGGAGCACAGTAGGTTTAACACCAATATAAAAAATTAATGAATTCCTTGCTGTACCTTTGAGTGGTGGTTTGCTTTCTCTTACAAACGGAGCTCACGAGAATTTTTGTCTAAGTTTTGTGTTGTGAAGTTTTCAAGTTTTGAGTATTGCTTTGATGGTCTATGGAACAAGGAGTAGCAAAGGACCAAGCTTGGGGATGCCCATGGCACCCCAAGTAAATTCAAGATAATCAAAAGCCTAAGCTTGGGGATGCCCCGGGAAGGCATCCCCTCTTTCGTCTTCATCCATCGGTAACTATACTTGGAGCTATATTTTTATTCGCAACATGCTATTGTTGGGAACGTAGCATAAATCAAAAAATTTCTACGTCTTCACCAAGATCCAAGTATGGAGACATCTAGCAACGAGCAACTAAGAGTGCATCTACATACCGTTATGAAGATTGCGTGCGGAAGCTTTCAACGAAGCAAGGATGAAGTAGTCGTACTCTTCACGTTCTTCATCACCGATGATCTAACGCCGAACGGACGGCACCTCCGCGTTCAACACACGTACGGTGCAGCAACGTCACCTCCTTCTTGATCCAGCAAGGGGGGGAGGAGAAGTCGTCAGAGATCCGGCAGCACGACGGCGTGATGACGGATGCAGTGGAGATCGCAGCAGGGCTTCGCCGGGCTGCCCTGCAAAGGAGTTGGGAGGTGTGACGGGAGGGGGAGAGGCGCCAGGGCTGAGGTGCGGCTGCCCTCTCCCCCCCACATATATATAGGGGGCCAGGGGGGGCGCCAGCCCCTTGCAGATCCAATCTGCAAGGGGGGGCGGCGGCCAGGGAGGAGTCCCCCTCCCCCAAGGCAAGTGGTGGCCCCCCCTCCCCTTAGGGTTTATCCCTAGGCGCAGGGGAGGTGGGCCTCCCTTGGTGGTGCGCCAGCCCTGAGGGCTGGACACATCCCCTTGCGGCCTAGGGGCCCCACCGGGAGGGGTGGCCCCACCCGGTGGACCCCCGGGGCCCCTCCGGTGGTCCCGGGACGCTCCCGGTGACCCCCGGAGATCACCCGTTGGCCGAAACTGGACTTCCCATATATCAATCTTTACCTCCGGACCATTCCGGAACTCCTCGTGACGTCCGGGATCTCATCCGGGACTCCAAACAACATTCGGGTTTCCACGTGCATTAATCTCTACGACCCTAGCGTTACCGAACCTTAAGTGTGTAGACCCTACGGGTTCGGGAGACACGTAGACATGACCGAGACCACTCTCCGGTCAATAACCAACAGCGGGATCTGGATACCCATGTTGGTTCCCACGTGTTCCTCGATGATCTTCATCGGATGAACCACTGTGTCAAGGATTCACTCAATCCCGTATGTTATTCCCTTTGTCCATCGGTACGGTACTTGCCCGAGATTCGATCGTCGGTATTCCCAATACCTTGTTTAATCTCGTTATGGCAAGTCTCTTTACTCGATCCGTAATCCATCATCCCGTGACTAACTACTTAGTCACATTGAGCTCATGATGATGTCTTACCGAGTGGGCCCAGAGGTACCTCTCCGTCATACGGAGTGACAATATCCCAGTCTCGGTTCGTACCAACTCAACAGACACTTTCGGAGATACCCGATGCGTACCTTTATAGCCACCCAGTTACGTTGTGACGGTTGGCACACCCAAAGCACTCCTACGGTATCCGGGAGTTGTACAACCTCATGGTCTAAGGAATAAATACTTGACACCGAAAAGCTTATGCATTACGAACTATACGATCTCGTGTTATGCTCAAGTTTGGGTCTTGTCCATCACATCATTCTCCTAATGATGTGATCCCGTTATCACTGACATCTCATGTCCATGGTCAGGAAACCGTGACCATCTGTTGATCAACGAGCTAGTAACTAGAGGCCTACCAGGGACTCATTGTGGTCTGTGTATTCACACATGTATCGTTGTTTCCGTACAATACAATTCAAGCATGAATAACAGACAATTATCATGAACAAGGAGATATAATAATAATGCTTTTATTATTGCCTCTAGGGCATATCTCCAACAGTCTCCCACTTGCACTAGAGTCAATAATCTAGTTACATTGTGATGAATCGAACACCCATAGAGTTCTGGTGTTGATCATGTTTTGCTCGTGGAAGAGGTTTAGTCAACGGGTCTGCTACATTCAGATCCGTATGCACTTTACAAATATCTATGTCTCCATCCTGAACATAATTCCGGATGGAGTTGAAACGGCGCTTGATGTGCTTGGTCTTCTTGTGAAACCTGGGCTCCTTGGTAATAGCAATAGCACCAGTGTTGTCACAGAAGAGAGTCATCGGGCTTGACGCGCTTGGAATGACTCCTAGGTCGGTGATGAACTCCTTCATCCAGACTCCTTCCTGTGCTGCTTCAGAAGCAGCTATGTACTCCGCTTCACATGTAGATGCTGCCACCACGCTTTGCTTGCAACTGCACCAGCTGACTGCCCCTCTATTCAAAATATACACGTATCCGGTTTGTGACTTAGAGTCATCCAGATCTGTGTTGAAGCTAGCATCGACGTAACCCTTTACGACGAGCTCTTCGTCACCTCCATAAACGAGAAACATATCCTTAGTCCTTTTCAGGTACTTCAGGATGTTCTTGACCGCTGTCCAGTGTTCCGTACCGGGATCACTTTGGTACCTCCCTACCAAACTTATGGCAAGGTTCACATCAGGTCTGGTACACAGCATGGCATACATGATAGAACCTATTGCCGAGGCATAGGGAATGACACTCATCTTTTCTTTATCTTCTGCCATGGTCGGCGACTGAGTCTTACTCAATCTCATACCTTGCAAAACAGGCAAGAATCCTTTCTTTGACTGATCCATATTGAACTTCTTCAATATTTTGTCAAGGTATGTACTTTGTGAAAGACCAATGAGGCGTCTCGATCTATCTCTATAGATTTTGATGCCTAATATGTAAGCAGCTTCTCCAAGGTCCTTCATTGAAAAACTTTTATTCAAATAGGCCTTTACATTTTCCAAGAATTCTATATCATTTCCCATCAGCAATATGTCATCCACATATAATATGAGAAATGCTACAGAGCTCCCACTCACTTTCTTGTAAATACAGGCTTCTCCATAAGTCTGTATAAAGCCAAACGCTTTGATCACCTCATCAAAGCGAATATTCCAACTCCGAGATGCTTGCACCAGCCCGTAAATCGAGCGCTGGAGCTTGCATACCTTGTTAGCGTTCTCTGGATCGACAAAACCTTCCGGTTGCATCATATACAACTCTTCCTTGAGGAAGCCATTAAGGAATGCTGTTTTGACGTCCATTTGCCATATCTCATAATCATAGAATGCGGCAATAGCTAACATGATTCTGACTGACTTCAGCATCGCTACGGGAGAGAAAGTCTCGTCGTAGTCAATCCCTTGAACTTGTCGATAACCCTTAGCGACAAGCCGAGCCTTATAGATGATCACATTACCATCTGCGTCTGTCTTCTTCTTAAATATCCATTTATTTTCTATGGCGTGCCTATCATCAGGCAAGTCCACCAAAGTCCATACTTTGTTTTCATACATGGATTCTATCTCGGATTTCATGGCTCCAAGCCATTTATTGGAATCTGGGCCTGCCATCGCTTCTTCATAGTTCAAAGGTTCACCGTTGTCCAACAACATGATTTCTAGGACAGGGTTGCCGTACCACTCTGGTGCGGAACGTGCCCTTGTGGACCTTCGAAGTTCAGTAGTAACTTGATCTGTTTCTTCATGATCATTATCATTATCTTCCTCCCTTGTCGGTGCAGGCACCTCAGAAACAGTTTCCTGCGTTGCGCTACTTTCCGGTACAGGAGTGGTGACTATCACCTCATCAAGTTCTACTTTCCTCCCACTCACTTCTTTCGAGAGAAACTCTTTCTCCAGAAAGTATCCATTTTTGGCAACAAAGACTTTGCCTTCGGATCTGTGGTAGAAGGTGTACCCAATAGTTTCCTTTGGGTATCCTATGAAGACGCATTTCTCCGATTTGGGTTCGAGCTTTTCAGGTTGAAGTTTCTTGACATAAGCATCGCAACCCCAAACTTTCAGAAACGACAGCTTCGGTTTCTTGCCAAACCAAAGTTCATATGGAGTCGTCTCAACGGATTTTGACGGAGCCCTATTTAAAGTGAATGCGGCAGTCTCTAAAGCATAACCCCAAAAAGATAGCGGTAAATCGGTGAGGGACATCATAGATCGCACCATGTCCAACAGAGTACGATTTCGACGTTCGGACACACCGTTACGTTGAGGTGTTCCGGGTGGTGTCAATTGTGAAACAATTCCACAGCTTCTAAGGTGTGTGCCAAATTCATGACTTAAATATTCACCCCCACGATCTGATCGCAAGAACTTTATTTTTCTGTCACGTTGATTCTCAACCTCATTCTGAAATTCCTTGAACTTTTCAAAGGTCTCAGACTTGTGTTTCATCAAATAGATATACCCATATCTACTCAAGTCATCCGTGAGGGTGAGAACATAACGGTAGCCTCCGCGAGCCTCAACACTCATTGGACCGCACACATCAGTATGTATGATTTCCAACAAGTTGGTTGCTCGCTCCATTGTTCCGGAGAACGGAGTCTTCGTCATCTTGCCCAAGAGGCATGGTTCGCACGTGTCAAATGATTCATAATCAAGAGACTCTAGAAGTCCATCCGAATGGAGCTTCTTCATACGTTTGACACCAATATGACCAAGGCGGCAATGGCACAAGTATGTGGGACTATCATTATCAACTTTACATCTTTTGGCATCTACACTATGAATATGTGTATCACTACGTTCGAGATTCATCAAAAATAAACCATTGACCAGCGGGGCATGACCATAAAACATATCTCTCAAATAAATAGAACAACCATTATTCTCCGATTTGAAAGAATATCCATCTCGCATAAGACGAGATCCAGAAACAATGTTCATGCTCAAAGCTGGTACTAAATAACAATTATTCAGGTTCAAAACTAATCCCGAGGGTAGATGTAGAGGCAGCGTGCCGACGGCGATCACATCGACCTTGGAACCATTCCCGACGCGCATCGTCACCTCATCCTTCGCCAGTCTCCGTTTATTCCGTAGCTCCTGTTTTGAGTTACAAATGTGAGCAACTGCACCGGTATCGAATACCCAGGAGCTACTACGAGTGCTGGTAAGGTACACATCAATAACATGTATATCATATATACCTTTGACGTTGCCGGCCTTCTTGTCTGCTAAGTATTTGGGGCAGTTCCGCTTCCAGTGACCCGTTCCCTTGCAATAAAAGCACTCAGTCTCTGGCTTGGGTCCATACTTTGGCTTCTTCCCGGTAACAGGCTTACCAGGCGCGGCAACTTGCTTGCCGTCCTTCTTGAAGTTCTTCTTACCCTTGCCTTTCTTGAACTTAGTGGTTTTATTGACCATCAACACTTGATGTTCTTTCTTGATGTCAACCTCCGCTGATTTCAGCATTGAATACACCTCGGGAATGGATTTCTCCATCCCCTGCATATTGAAGTTCAGCACGAAGCTCTTGAAGCTTGGTGGGAGCGACTGGAGGATTCTGTCAACGACCGCTTCATCTGGGAGATTCATTCCCAGCTGAGACAAGCGGTTGTGCAATCCTGAAATCTTGAGGATGTGCTCACTGACAGAACTGTTCTCCTCCATCTTACAGCTGTAGAATGCGTCGGAGACATCATATCTCTCGACTCGGGCATGAGCTTGGAAAACCATTTTCAGCTCTTCGAACATCTCATATGCTCCATGGTGCTCAAAACGCTTTTGGAGCCCCGATTCTAAACTGTAAAGCATGCCGCACTGAACCAGGGAGTAATCATCACTACGCGACTGCCAGGCGTTCAAAACGTCTTGGGTTGCCGGGAGAGCGGGTGCATCACCTAGCGGTGCTTCTAGGACATAAGTTCTCTTGGCAGCTATGAGGATAATCCTCAGGTTACGGACCCAATCCGTATAGTTGCTACCATCGTCTTTCAGCTTGGTTTTCTCTAGGAACGCGTTGAAGCTGAGGGAAACTGGAACGTGGGCCATTTGATCTACAAGAGATATTGTAAAGAATTTAGACTAAGTTCATGATAATTAAGTTCATCTTAATCAAATTTTAATGAACTCCCACTCAGAATGACATCTCTCAAGTCATCTAAGTGATACACGATCCGAATCGAGTAGTCCGTGTTCGATCATCACGTGAGACGGACTAGTCAAAAACGGTGAACATCTTCATGTTGATCGTATCTTCTATACGACTCGTGTTCGACCTTTCGGTCTTCCGTGTTCCGAGGCCATGTCTGTACATGCTAGGCTCGTCAAGTGAACCCTAAGTGTATCGCGTGTGTAAATCTGTCTTACACCCGTTGTATGTGAACGTTAGAACCTATCACACCCGATCATCACGTGGTGCTTCGGAACAACGAGCTTTAGCAACGGTGCACAGTTAGGGGAAACACATTACTTGAAATTTTAGTGAGAGATCATCTTATTTACTACCGTCGTTCTAAGTAAACAAGATGCAAAAACATGATAAACATCACATGCAATCAATTATAGTGACATGATATGGCCAATATCATCTTGCTCCTTGGATCTCCATCTTCGGGGCACCATGATCATCTTGTCACCGGCTCGACACCATGATCTTCATCATCATGATCTCCATCATCGTGTCTTGAAGAAGTCATCACGCCAACTATTACTTCTACTACTATAGCTAACGTTTAGCAACGAAGTAAAGTAATTACATGGCGTTATTCAGTGACACGCAGGTCATACAATAATAAAGACAACTCCTATGGCTCCTGCCGGTTGTCAAGTTCATCGACATGCAAGTCGTGATTCCCTATTACAAAAACATGATCAATCTCATACATCACATATATCATTCATCACATCTTCGTTCTTGGCCATACCACGTCACAAAACACATGCTGCAAAAACAAGTTAGACGTCCTCTAATTGTTGTTGCAAGTTTTGCGTGGCTTCTATAGGATTTCTAGCAAGAACGTTTCTTACCTACGCCAAAACCACAACGTGATTTGTCAACTTCTATTTACCCTTCATAAGGACCCTTTTCATCGAATCCGATCCGACTAAAGTAGGAGAGACAGACACCCTTATGCATCTAGTGCATGTCTGTCGGTGGAACCAGTCTCACGTAAGCGTACGTGTAAGGTCGGTCCGGGCCGCTTCATCCCACAATACCGCCGAATCAAGATTGACTAGTAACGGTAAGAAAGTTGAACAAGATCATACGCCCACAACTGCTTTGTGTTCTACTCGTGCCAAGATGCTACGCATAAAACCTAGGCTCAGATGCCACTGTTGGGGAACGTAGCATAAATCAAAAAAATTCTACGTCTTCACCAAGATCCAAGTATGGAGACATCTAGCAACGAGCAACTAAGAGTGCATCTACATACCGTTATGAAGATTGCGTGCGGAAGCTTTCAACGAAGCAAGGATGAAGTAGTCGTACTCTTCACGTTCTTCGTCACCGATGATCTAGCGCCGAACGGACGGCACCTCCGCGTTCAACACACGTACGGTGCAGCAACGTCACCTCCTTCTTGACCCAGCAAGGGGGGAGGAGAAGTCGTCAGAGATCCGGCAGCACGACGGCGTGATGACGGATGCAGTGGAGATCGCAGCAGGGCTTCGCCGGGCTGCCCTGCAAAGGAGTTGGGAGGTGTGACGGGAGGGGGAGAGGCGCCAGGGCTGAGGTGCGGCTGCCCTCTCCCCCCCCACATATATATAGGGGGCCAGGGGGGGCGCCAGCCCCTTGCAGATCCAATCTGCAAGGGGGGGCGGCGGCCAGGGAGGAGTCCCCCTCCCCCAAGGCAAGTGGTGGCCCCCCCTCCCCTTAGGGTTTATCCCTAGGCGCAGGGGAGGTGGGCCTCCCTTGGTGGTGCGCCAGCCCTGAGGGCTGGACACATCCCCTTGCGGCCTAGGGGCCCCACCGGGAGGGGTGGCCCCACCCGGTGGACCCCCGGGGCCCCTCCGGTGGTCCCGGGACGCTCCCGGTGACCCCCGGAGATCACCCGTTGGCCGAAACTGGACTTCCCATATATCAATCTTTACCTCCGGACCATTCCGGAACTCCTCGTGACGTCCGGGATCTCATCTGGGACTCCGAACAACTTTCGGGTTTCCACGTGCATTAATCTCTACGACCCTAGCGTTACCGAACCTTAAGTGTGTAGACCCTACGGGTTCGGGAGACACGTAGACATGACCGAGACCACTCTCCGGTCAATAACCAACAGCGGGATCTGGATACCCATGTTGGTTCCCACGTGTTCCTCGATGATCTTCATCGGATGAACCACCGTGTCGAGAATTCACTCAATCCCGTATGTTATTCCCTTTGTCCATCGGTACGGTACTTGCCCGAGATTCGATCGTCGGTATTCCCAATACCTTGTTCAATCTCGTTATGGCAAGTCTCTTTACTCGATCCGTAATCCATCATCCCGTGACTAACTACTTAGTCACATTGAGCTCATTATGATGATGTATTACCGAGTGGGCCCAGAGGTACCTCTCCGTCATACGGAGTGACAACATCCCAGTCTCGGTTCGTACCAACTCAACAGACACTTTCGGAGATACCCGATGTGTACCTTTATAGCCACCCAGTTACGTTGTGATGGTTGGCACACCCAAAGCACTCCTACGGTATCCGGGAGTTGTACAACCTCATGGTCTAAGGAATAAATACTTGACACTGAAAAGCTTATGCATTACGAACTATACGATCTCGTGTTATGCTCAAGTTTGGGTCTTGTCCATCACATCATTCTCCTAATGATGTGATCCCGTTATCACCGACATCTCATGTCCATGGTCAGGAAACCATGACCATCTGTTGATCAACGAGCTGGCTACTAGAGGCCTACCAGGGACTCATTTTGGTCTATGTATTCACACATGTATCGCTGTTTCCGTACAATACAATTCAAGCATGAATAACAGACAATTATCATGAACAAGGAGATATAATAATAATGCTTTTATTATTGCCTCTAGGGCATATCTCCAACAGCTATGTGCTTTGCTTGGAGCGTCTTGTATAATTTGAGTCTTTGGTTGTTAGTTTGTCACAATCATCTGTAATGCCCAGGATGGGACTATACCTCCTACGTGTCGAGGCACGACTTAAAGGTATAAGCCCATTCTGGAATGATCTCAAGTTTGGTATCTTTGCACGACTCATGTAAAAATAGGGATGAAATTGCAAGAGGAGATAGTTGGCTTACACTCGCCACTTCACACAATTCATTACATAAGCAAAACATTATTCAAAACATCACAACCCGACTACGGGCGAAGATCCAAAAGAAAGATACCAAAACATAAAGCCATAGGTCCGAATCGCCCCTAGTAGAAACCACTACTGATCGTCAAAAACGTCACAAGCATACGGCCACTCTCTTCATCGAGCTCCCAGGGAAGTACTTGAACCAGCTCCTGCATCATTCTCGGTTGAACCTGCATCTGGTGTTGTAGTATCTGTGAGCCACGAGGACTCAGCAATCCCATAACCATGGGTATCAAGACTAGCAAAGCTTTATGGGTAGGAAGAGGTAGTGGTGAGGGTGCAGCAGCGGCTAAGCAAAATATGGTGGCTAACTTACGAGTACAAGAATAAGATGAGCATCTACGCAAACGGTCGCAAACTAGTAGTGATCGCTAAAGATCCTAAACTACATACGAGTCAAACATAACTCCACCGTGTTCTCTTCTCAAAGTGAAAAGAGACAGTCACGGTTACTCACACAGTTGTGTGTTTTACTTCGGATCCTATGTCAAGTTTTCTACAACCGGACATTAACAAATTCCAATCTGCCACATAACCGCGGGCACGGCTTTCGAAAGATCATAACCCTGCAGGGGTGTCCCAACTTAGCCCATCACAAGCTCTCACGATTAGCTGAAGTGATAAATATAATATCATCACTCCTTATCTTAGAGAAAATCCGATGAGGCTCGGCATCCCGGTGCACAAGACATTTCGACAATGGTAAAACAAGTCCAGCAAGACCTCCCGGCGTGCCGACACCCTGATAGTAGCCGCGCGTATCTCGTCTCAGGCCACGACCGGATGGGTGATCCTACGAGTAAAACCAATCCTCGAGTTTCCCCGTGGTGGCCCCGCATAACCCCCGGTTGGGACCAACACCATCAGCACTGCCCCCCCTATTATGTAGAATTAAGAACCCGGGGACATGACCCCCTATGCAATTAATTAATTATTTAAGTTGTTATTATGAGCAAATTAAAACCAATGTTGGGCCTTGCTGGAGGAGTTTTATTCAAAGTCGAACTGTCAAGGGGTCCCCATCCACCCATCGTGCAAGGAACGCAAAATCAAGGAACATAATGCCGGTTTATCAGCGCCTAAGGTGGCATGAGTGGAACAAAACACCGAGCAAAAGGCCAAGCCTTCCACCCATGCCCAGTATATAGGTGTGTTAATAATAATTATAGATATTGTGATATTCCAACAACAAGTTCCCACCTGGAACGATCTTCATCTTCACCTGCAACTAACAATGCTATAAGAGGGGCTGAGCAAGCGGGTAACATAGCCAAACAGTGGTTTTGCTAGGAAGGTGTCAAAAGGTTAGAGGTTTCATGGCAACAAGGAAAGGATGACATAAAAGTTGGGTAGCGCGACATGTAACGATAGCATTGAGACAACTAAGCATGGCAATGGTAGTAAAGGTATCCAAGGGTATGATCATCTTGCCTGGAATTCCGCAAGGAAGAAGAACAAGTCCATGAAGTAGACGGAGCAACATAGTCGAGCGAAACCTCACAACTCCGGACGGAACCGAAGCTAACAAGAGAAGCAACCGGAAAGAAGCAAATAACACGGTAAACACACAAGCATAAACATGGCATACGATGCACATCCAAGTATGATGCATGTCCGGTTTAATTATGCATGGCATGGCAAAGTGCACAAACAAGTACTACAAGTTAAGTGGAGCTCAATATGCAACGAGTTGCATATTGACGATACACCACATTTTAATTATTTAATTGACTCTCGTTTATTTACAAGACAAGATTAAATGTTTGTTAACATGGCAAGAGGTGAAGCAAGAGCAAACTACCTATTTAGGCAAGTTTAAATGAGGTCGGAATGACAAACAACAATTCCGGAAAACCCCATATGCATGTTTAGTAATTTTTAAGCAAACAACAATTAAACATTTTAGTGTTGTTAACATGATGCGGATGACATGATCAAGTTTATGCAATTTTTATTAAAAGTTGACATGAAGATGATAAGGAGTATTTTTCACCGTGGTGGAAGGATAGGGTGCCACGGCAACGATCCAAAAAATGATGCAACGGCAACATCTCGACTCCGGTAACTCGTTGAGAGACCGGTGCAAAAGATGACGGGAGGCGTGAGCGGTCGAACAAGAGGAAAAGGTGGGGTAATCCCGTCACCGGGTTCCCACGAGTCGGCGACGAGGCAACCGAGGAGCATGACAAAAGACGAAACGGCACGGTGCACACAAGGGAAAACATCTCATACAACACACATGCAAACGTCCACGGGTCATCGTCTCGGGGTTATACCTTCGAAGCGTTCGTTTCTCGGAGGGGTTCGAGTCGTCGAGGGACGTAGTGAAAGTAGTGGTTCACGTTTCCGAAGAGGTACTTGTCGCGGCATCGGACGTAGAGGTACTTGACGCGTCGTCACGTGTAGTCGAACTCGTTTTGCAGATGTTCATGTTCAACGTGTCGTGGAACTTGAGGTCTTGGTCTTCGGCGTCGAGGTACTTGGCACATCCGGTAGTCGTACTCGAGGTCGTCATTGACGTAGGGGTACATGAGGGTCGTCGTGGTACTTGGCGTCCGGACTTGCCGATCTTGCCGGTCTTGATGATCCGAAATGAAGCAACACAAGGGAGCAAACAAAAGGGGCAGCACGGGGGCGACGAGGCCATGGCAGCGGCATGGCGATGAGGCTGCTCGGGGCGACGCCGGCGCTGACTGACCCACAGCAGCTGCTGCCGGAAGTCGTGGCGGCTCAAGGCCAGAGGCGAGGCACACATGAGCGACTCGGGCAAAGGAGGCACACAGCGAGGAGGCTGCGGCGCGGCGGCGCTGTCGTGGTGGCCGGCGGCGGCTTGCCGGCGCGGAGGAAGAGGCGATCGGAGGGGTTCCGAGGCGAGGCGACGGCCTGGGCGCGCTGGAGACGAGGCGCTGGACGGCGGATCCCGGCCGGCCCGCGGGGCGCCAGGCGTGGACTCGGGGCGCCATGGGGAGGCGGAGGAACGAGGAGATGAGGCAGGGATGCGGCGCTGCGGCCTTGGCGACGGAGGGTGCGGCTCCTGGCCGGCGCTGGAGTGTTGGAAATATGCCCTAGAGGCAATAATAAAAGAGTTATTATTATATTTCCTTGTTCATGATAATCGTTTATTATCCATGCTATAACTGTATTGATTGGAAACTCAGATACACGTGTGGATGAATAGACAGACTTTGTGTCCCTAGTGTGCCTCTACAGGACTAGCTCGTTGATCAAAGATGACCGCGGTTTCCAGGTCATAAGACATGAGTTGTCATTTGATAACGGGATCACATCATTAGGAGAATGATGTGATGGACGAGACCCAAACGTTAACATAGCTTTTGATCGTGTCAGTTATCGCTATAGTTTTCTGCATGTCAAGTATAAGTTCCTATGACCATGAGATCATGTAACTCACTGACACCGTAGGAGTGCTTTGTGTGTGCCAAACGTCGCAACGTAACTGGGTGACTATAAAGGTACTCTACAGGTATCTCCGAGGGTGTCTGTTGAGTTGACATGGATCGAGACTGGGATCTGTCACTCCGTGTGACGGAGAGGTATCTCCGGGCCCACTCGGTAATACGTCATCTCAATGAGCTCAAAGTGACTAAGTAGTTGGTCACGGGATTATGTATTACGGTAACGAGTAAAGAGACTTGCCGGTAACGAGATTGAACTAGGTATAGAGATACCGACGATCGAATCTCGGGCAAGTAACATACCGACGAGACAAAGGGAACTGTATACGGGATTGCCTGAATCCTTGACATCGTGGTTCATCCGATGAGATCATCGAGAAACATGTAGGAGCCAATATGGGTATCCAGATCCCGCTATTGGTTATTGACCTGGGAGTGTCTCGGTCATGTCTACATGGTTTCCGAACCCGCAGGGTCTACACACTTAACGTTCGGTTACGCTAGGGTTGTTAGTGAGAAGAGTGCATGGTTACCGAAGGTTGTTCGGAGTCCCGGATGAGATCCCGGACATGACGAGGGTCTCCGGAATGGTCCGGAGACGAAGATTGATATATAGGATGAAAGGTTTCGGAGTACCGGAAGTGTTCCGGGGAGCATCGGGAAATCGGCGGAGTACCGGGAAGGTTTTCGGGGGGTCCGGAAGGTGTTCTGGGCCTATTGGGCCACAAGGGGGGACACCACAGCCCTCAGGGGGCTGTGCGCCCCCCCTGGGCCCTCTCCCCATGCGGCTAAGGGGGTGGGACCCCCTAGGGCTGGCCGCACCCCTTGGGACTTGGGGGGCAAGGCACCTAGGGGGGAAACCCTAGGGCCTGGGCGCCTCCCCCTGCCCTGGCCGCCGCCCCCCTCCCCTTGCCCTGGCCGCCGGCCCCTAGGGGGAAACCCTAGGGCGCCCCAGCCTCTCCACCCCCCCTATATATAGTGGGGCAAAGGGAGGGCAGCCAACACAGTTCGTGCCTCGGTGCTGCCCTCCCTCTCCCGTCATATCTTCTTCTCCCGCGGTGCTTAGGCGAAGCCCTGTTGGAGTTCTTCTCCACCATCACCACCACGCCGTCGTGCTGCCGGTTCTCCATCAACCTCTCCTCCACCCCTTGCTGGATCAAGAAGGAGGAGACGTCCCCGAGCCGTACGTGTGAAGAACGCGGAGGCACCGTTGCTTCGGTGCTAGGTCTTCGGCGATCTGAATCGCGACGAGTACGACTCCATCATCCGCGTTCATAACGCTTCCGCTTAGCGATCTACAAGGGTACGTAGATCACACTCCTTCCTCGTAGTTGCATCTACTAGATTGATCTTGGTGAACGGTAGGAAAAATTTTTGTTTCCCTTGCAACGTTCCCCAACAGTGGCATCATGAGCTAGGATCTTGCGTAGATGATTTCTCGAGTAGAACACAAAGAAGTTTGTGGCGTTGATGTTTAAATTGCTGCCCTCCTTAGTCTTTCTTGATTCAGCGGTATTATAGGATGAAGCGGCCCGGACCAACTTTACATGTCCACGTACATGAGACCGGTTCCATCGACGGACATGTGACTTTTGTTGCATAAGATGGCTGGCGGGTGTCTGTCTCTCCTATCTTAGTTGAATCGGAATAGAACAAGGCGGTCCTTGTAGAAGGTTAAATAGCAACTTGAATATCACCGTTGTGGTTTTGCGTAGGTAAGAAGCGTTCTTGCTAGATACCCATAGCAGCCACGTAAAACATGCAACAACAAATTAGAGGACGTCTAACTTGTTTTTGCAGGGTATGTATGTGATATGATATGGCCAATGACATGATGAAATATATTTTGATGTATGAGATGATCATGTTGTAATAGTTAACATCGACTTGCATGTCGATGCATACGGCAACCGGCAGGAGCCATAGGGTTGTCTTTATTTTTGTATGACCTGCGTGTCAATCATTAAGCGCTTTGTAATGCTTTACTTTATCGCTAAACGGTAGCAATAGTAGTAAGAGCATGGTGGGGCGCCGACAACCCCGATGGCAACACGATGATGGAGATCATGGTGTGGCGCCGGTGACGATGGAGATCATGCCGGTGCTTTGGAGATGGAGATCAAAAGCACGAGTTGATGGCCATATCATGTCACTTATGATTTGCATGTGATGTTAATCCTTTTATGCATCTTATTTTGCTTAGGACGACGGTAGCATTATAAGATGATCCTTCACTAAAATTTCAAGATAAAATTGTGTTCCCCCCGAGTGTGCGCCGTTGCGAAGGTTCGTCGTTTCGAAGCACCACGTGATGATCGGGTGTGATAGACTCTACGTTCGCATACAACGGGTGCAAGCCAGTTTTGCACATGCAGAACACTCGGGTTAGACTTGACGAGCCTAGCATGTACAGACATGGCCTCGGAACACGGAGGACCGAAAGGTCGAGCATGAGTCATATAGTAGATATGATCAGCATGTTGATGTTCACCATTGACACCACCTCATCTCACGTGATGATCGGACTTGGGTTGGTGAATTTGGATCATGTCACGCTCGAATGACCGGAGGGATGTCAATTTGAGTGGGAGTTATAATTAATTTGATTAGGTAATAACTCACTTATCATGAACAATAGTCTAAAAATGTCTTTGCAAATTTATGTTGTAGATGGCTCGCGCAGGAGTTCCCCTGAATTTTAATGCGTTCCTAGAGAAAGCTAAACTGAAAGATGATGGGAGCAACTTTGTGGACTGGCTCCGCAATCTGAGGATCATCCTCACAGCTGCCCAAAAGGTTTATGTCCTAAATGCACCGCTAGGTCAACCCCCCGCTCCTGGAGCCTCTGCAGACGATATGAACGTCTGGCAGACGCGTTCGGATGACTATTCGATAGTACAATATGCCATGTTGTACGGCTTGGAAGGAGGACTCCAAAGGCGTTTTGAACGTCATGGTGCATATGAGATGTACACGGAGTTGAAATTCATCTTTGAGAAGAATGCTAAGATCGAGAGGTATGAGACCACCGATAAATTCTTCGCTTGCAAGATGGAGGAGAATTCGTCTGTCAGTGAGCACTTACTGAAGATGTCTGGGTACTATACCCGCATAGCTGATCTGGGACTTGTGTTCCCGGATGAGGCTATCATTGACAGAATTCTCCAGTCACTCCCTCCAAGCTACAAGAGCTTCGTCCAGCAGTACAACATGCAAGGGATGAATAAAACCATCGCCGAGCTGTTTTCGATGCTGAAAGTCGCTGAGGCAGACATCCAGAAGGAGTATCAAGTGTTGATGGTCAATAAGACCACCAGTTTCAAGAAGAATGGCAAGGGCAAGAAGGGTAACTCTAAGAAGGGTGGCAAAGCAGTTGCTAATCCAGTGAAGAAACCCAAGGCTGGGCCCAAGCCAGAGACTGAGTGTTTCTATTGCAAGGGGAATGGTCACTGGAAGCGGAACTGCCCCAAGTATCTGGCAGACAAGAAGGGGGCCAACAACAACAAAGGTATATATGATATACATGTTATTGATGTGTACCTTACCAACTCTCGTTGTAGTGCCTGGGTATTTGATACCGGTTCGGTTGCTCACATTTGCAACTCTAAACAGGAACTGCGGAATAAACGGAGGCTGGCGAAGGACGAAGTGACGATGCGCGTGGGAAATGGTTCCAAGGTTGATGTGATCGCCGTCGGCACGCTCGCTCTTCGATTACCATCGGGATTAGTTATGAACCTGAATAATTGTTATTTAGTGCCTGCGTTAAGCATGAACATTATATCTGGATCTTGTTTATTGCGAGACGGTTACTCATTTAAGTCAGAGAATAATGGTTGTTCTATTTATATGAGTAATATCTTTTATGGTCATGCACCCGAAGTTAGGGGTTTATTCTTATTGAATCTCGATAGTGATGATACACAAGTTCATAACATTGATGCCAAAAGATGTAGAGTAGATAATGATAATACCACTTTCTTGTGGCACTGCCGTCTCGGTCATATCGGCGTGAAACGCATGAGGAAGCTCCATGCTGATGGACTTTTGGAGTCTCTTGATTTTGAATCACTTGACACGTGCGAGCCGTGCCTCATGGGCAAGATGACAAGGACCCCGTTTTCAGGGACAATGGAACGGGCAAGTGACTTATTGGAAATCATACATACTGATGTGTGCGGTCCGATGAGTGTAACGGCGCGCGGTGGATATCGTTATTTTCTCACCTTCACTGACGACTTAAGTAGATATGGGTATATTTACTTCATGAAGCATAAGTCTGAAACTTTTGAAAAGTTCAAGCAATTTCAGAGTGAAGTTGAAAATCATCGTAACAAGAAGATCAAGTTCCTACGATCTGATCGAGGGGGAGAATATCTGAGTTATGAGTTTGGTGATCACTTAAGAAAATGTGGAATTGTTTCACAGTTGACGCCACCTGGAACACCACAGCGTAATGGTGTGTCCGAACGTCGTAATCGAACCCTATTAGATATGGTACGTTCTATGATGTCTCTTGCCGATTTGCCACTATCGTTTTGGGGATATGCGTTAGAGACAGCTGCATTCACTTTAAATAGGGCTCCATCTAAGTCCGTTGAGACAACACCGTATGAACTGTGGTTTGGTAAGAAACCTAAGTTGTCTTTTCTCAAGGTTTGGGGTTGCGATGCTTATGTCAAAAGGCTTCAGCCAGAAAAGCTCGAACCCAAAGCGGACAAATGTGTCTTCATAGGATACCCAAAAGAAACAGTTGGGTACACCTTCTATCTCAGATCCGATGGCAAAGTGTTTGTCGCTAAGAACGGGTCCTTTCTCGAGAAAGAGTTTCTCTCGAAAGAATTGAGTGGGAGGAAGGTAGAACTTGATGAGGTTATTGAACCTCTGCTTCAACCAGAGAGTAGCGCAGCGCAGAAAGATGTTTTTGTGGAGCCTGCAGAGGTTGAAGAGGAAGCCAATGATGATGATCAAGGAGCTTCTGATCAAGTTACTACCGAACCTCGTAGGTCGACAAGGGTACGCACTGCACCTGAGTGGTATGGTAACCCTGTCTTGGAGGTCATGTTGTTAGACAACGGTGAACCTACGAGCTATGGAGAAGCGATGGTGGGCCCGGATTCCGACAAATGGTTAGAGGCCATGAAATCCGAGATGGGATCCATGTATGAAAACAAAGTATGGACTTTGGAAGTATTACCTGAAGGGCGGAAGGCCATTCAGAATAAATTGATTTTTAAGAGGAAGACGGACGCTGACGGTAATGTCACCGTGTATAAAGCTCGACTTGTGGCAAAGGGTTTTTCACAAGTTCAAGGGATTGACTACGATGAGACTTTCTCACCCGTAGCGATGCTTAAATCCGTCCGAATCATGTTAGCAATAGCTGCATATTTCGATTATGAAATTTGGCAGATGGATGTCAAAACAGCGTTCCTTAACGGTTTTCTTAAGGAAGAGTTGTATATGATGCAACCAGAGGGTTTTGTCGATCCAGAGAATGCTGACAAAGTATGCAAGCTCCAGCGTTCCATTTATGGGCTGGTGCAAGCATCTCGGAGTTGGAATCTTCGCTTTGATGAGGTGATCAAAGCGTTTGGGTTTATACAAGTTTACAATGAAGCTTGTATTTACAAGAAAGTGAGTGGGAGCTCTATAGCATTTCTAATATTATATGTGGATGACATATTGCTGATTGGAAACAATATAGAATTTTTTGGATAGCGTGAAGGGGTATTTGAACAAGAGTTTTTCGATGAAAGATCTCGGTGAAGCTGCTTTCATATTGGGCATCAAGATCTATAGAGATAGATCAAGACGCTTGATAGGACTTTCACAAAGCACGTACCTTGATAAAGTTTTGAAGAAGTTCAAAATGGATCAATCCAAGAAGGGGTTCTTGCCGGTATTGCAAGGTACAAAGTTGAGTAAGACTCAATGCCCAGTGACTGCGGATGATAGAGAAAAGATGAGTGTCGTCCCCTATGCTTCAGCCATAGGCTCTATCATGTATGCAATGCTGTGCACAAGACCAGATGTCAGCCTTGCCATAAGTATGGCCGGAAGGTTTCAAAGTAATCCTGGTATGGATCACTGGACAGCGGTCAAGAATATCCTAAAGTACCTGAAAAGGACTAAGGATATGTTTCTCGTTTATGGAGGTGATCAAGAGCTCGTCGTAAAGGGTTACGTCGATGCAAGCTTTGACACTGATCCGGATGACTCTAAGTCACAAACCGGATACGTATATATTCTCAACGGGGGAGCGGTAAGCTGGTGCAGTTCCAAGCAGAGCGTGGTAGCTGATTCTACATGTGAAGCGGAGTATATAGCTGTCTCGGAGGCGGCTAAGGAAGGTGTCTGGATGAAGGAGTTCATGACAGATCTTGGAGTTGTGCCTAGTGCACTGAACCCAATGACTCTGTTCTGTGACAACACTGGTGCCATTGCTCTAGCCAAGGAACCAAGGTTTCACAAGAGGACCAGACACATAAAGCGACGCTTCAATTCCATCCGCGATTCGGTCAAGGAGGAGGACATAAACATTTGCAAAGTACACACGGATTTGAATGTTGCAGATCCGTTGACTAAGCCTCTTCCACGGGCTAAGCACGATCAACACCAAGACTCTATGGGTGTTAGATTCATTACCTTGTAATGCTAGATTATTGACTCTAGTGCAAGTGGGAGACTGTTGGAAATATGCCCTAGAGGCAATAATAAAAGAGTTATTATTATATTTCCTTGTTCATGATAATCGTTTATTATCCATGCTATAACTGTATTGATTGGAAACTCAGATACACGTGTGGATGAATAGACAGACTTTGTGTCCCTAGTGTGCCTCTACAGGACTAGCTCGTTGATCAAAGATGACCGCGGTTTCCAGGTCATAAGACATGAGTTGTCATTTGATAACGGGATCACATCATTAGGAGAATGATGTGATGGACGAGACCCAAACGTTAACATAGCTTTTGATCGTGTCAGCTATCGCTATAGTTTTCTGCATGTCAAGTATAAGTTCCTATGACCATGAGATCATGTAACTCACTGACACCGTAGGAGTGCTTTGTGTGTGCCAAACGTCGCAACGTAACTGGGTGACTATAAAGGTACTCTACAGGTATCTCCGAGGGTGTCTGTTGAGTTGACATGGATCGAGACTGGGATTTGTCACTCCGTGTGACGGAGAGGTATCTCCGGGCCCACTCGGTAATACGTCATCTCAATGAGCTCAAAGTGACTAAGTAGTTGGTCACGGGATTATGTATTACGGTAACGAGTAAAGAGACTTGCCGGTAACGAGATTGAACTAGGTATAGAGATACCGACGATCGAATCTCGGGCAAGTAACATACCGACGAGACAAAGGGAACTGTATACGGGATTGCCTGAATCCTTGACATCGTGGTTCATCCGATGAGATCATCGAGAAACATGTAGGAGCCAATATGGGTATCCAGATCCTGCTATTGGTTATTGACCTGGGAGTGTCTCGGTCATGTCTACATGGTTTCCGAACCCGCAGGGTCTACACACTTAACGTTCGGTGACGCTAGGGTTGTTAGTGAGAAGAGTGCATGGTTACCGAAGGTTGTTCGGAGTCCCGGATGAGATCCCGGACATGACGAGGGTCTCCGGAATGGTCCGGAGACGAAGATTGATATATAGGATGAAAGGTTTCGGAGTACCGGAAGTGTTCCGGGGAGCATCGGGAAATCGGCGGAGTACCGGGAAGGTTTTCGGGGGGTCCGGAAGGTGTTCTGGGCCTATTGGGCCACAAGGGGGGACACCACAGCCCTCAGGGGGCTGTGCGCCCCCCCTGGGCCCTCTCCCCATGCGGCTAAGGGGGTGGGACCCCCTAGGGCTGGCCGCACCCCTTGGGACTTGGGGGGCAAGGCACCTAGGGGGGAAACCCTAGGGCCTGGGCGCCTCCCCCTGCCCTGGCCGCCGCCCCCCTCCCCTTGCCCTGGCCGCCGGCCCCTAGGGGGAAACCCTAGGGCGCCCCAGCCTCTCCACCCCCCCTATATATAGTGGGGCAAAGGGAGGGCAGCCAACACAGTTCGTGCCTCGGTGCTGCCCTCCCTCTCCCGTCATATCTTCTTCTCCCGCGGTGCTTAGGCGAAGCCCTGTTGGAGTTCTTCTCCACCATCACCACCACGCCGTCGTGCTGCCGGTTCTCCATCAACCTCTCCTCCACCCCTTGCTGGATCAAGAAGGAGGAGACGTCCCCGAGCCGTACGTGTGAAGAACGCGGAGGCACCGTTGCTTCGGTGCTAGGTCTTCGGCGATCTGAATCGCGACGAGTACGACTCCATCATCCGCGTTCATAACGCTTCCGCTTAGCGATCTACAAGGGTACGTAGATCACACTCCTTCCTCGTAGTTGCATCTACTAGATTGATCTTGGTGAACGGTAGGAAAAATTTTTGTTTCCCTTGCAACGTTCCCCAACATGGAGATGCGGCGGGGCTGCGGCCCTGGGGCTCCTGGCGCGGAGGAAGGAAGAAAAGGGTAGCAGAGGCGCCATGGGGTCGAGCGAGGGAGGAGAGGGACCGAGCGAGGGGTGGCGGCGCTGGGGAAGATGAGGAGCGAGGGTGAGGGATCGAGGGGATCGGGCTAGGGTTAGGAGAGCGGTCGGGCTGGCTCGAAGGGAGGCCTGGGCCGCGGGAGGAGATGGCCTGATGGGCCTGCGGCTGGGCTGCTCACCCTCTCTCTCTATGTAGTTGTTTTCCCAAAAAAACAGAAAACAACACAGAAGAAAAGAAAAGGAAGGAGGTGGCTAGGGACAGAATTAGGGCATGAGGTTATTTTTCCCGGACTCGCAAAAATGTCCACGGTCCACGAAAAATAGGAGAGGCAAGAATGCAAGAGTAAAATTCGGACTCATTTGAATTAAATTCAAATGGCTTGAATTAGGGCAAGGTTTGAGGCAAAGAAAGAGAAAGAGAAGGCATGGGGAAAATATGCAAGTGTGTTGGGTTAATTCCAAACAAATGGAATATTTATTTATAATAGCTCCATAATATTAGGAGGATATGTTATAAAGAGAAGTCATCCTTCCCTCGATTTAAATGGACCGAAGGTCCACACAATTTATTTAAGTTGAGATGCAGAATTAAAGACATGATGGCATGATGACATGATGCAATGCAAAATAAATAAAGCAAGCACAACTGAAACACACGGGAGAACCCGAAACATTTGGAATCTTCTGGGACGTCGGTCTTCGGGCGTCACAACTCTCCCACACTAACAGAGGATCTCGACCCGAGATCCTAGAGATGGCACCGGGTGAAACCGAAAAGGAGGAGGTAAAACAAAGTTGCTTCTTGGACAAACGAGTGGAACCACGAACCTGAGAGGTTAAACAAAATGAAAGAAGAATACAACCGGATGAACGAAGTTAAGAGCACTCCATTAGAAAAGAGTAACGAGGAGCATATGAGAACCTTGTAGGTTGAAAGACATGAAACAAGAGCTCACGGATGACGAAAGAATATGAAACTGCAACGGTATAGCCAAGGAATAAGAATGACATAATTCGGGCAGCACTCCGTCTGAAAATGGAAGGAATTAACATGAGCTTGAGGAGATGGAATGATACTTATGAAATCAACAACATATTGCCTCCGAAGCAATTAAAAGAATGGCACAAGGGGTAAGAAAGATTCAGACAGCACTCCGGTTGAAAAGAGAGGCAAACTTGATAAGATGAGGGAACTAGAATGTAGGTGACAACATTCCAGTTAAATAGACAATCAAGGGAAGAATATGATCTTGATAAAAAACGAAATGATGGTCAAAGAGAGCAACATCACAATGCCTCCGGAATGAAAGAATAGCATATAAATCAACGAAAGAAATGAACGGAGAGAAAAAGACAACTTCTCCCATGAATGAATTAGGAAATCCTCCTTACAAAGAAGGGTTGAATGGGGTTGATGGAAAATCAACAACGAAACGAATAGGCTTGATGTGGGCTTATGGAAAACATCTCAAAATTATGAGGTGACAACCGGCCACTTACGAAACATTTGATTGGATAGATATCAACAAGGAGATGAAAAACTTATTTCACCGGAATGATAAATGAAGAACTTGGGTCATTTATAAGCACCATAATAGCAAAAATTCTCAAGGAAAGCTTTTAGGTGAATTACAACCCAAGATAACTCCAAGAGATAACAATGAGGGGTTGAAAGGATCTCCTAAAGAGAAAGAAATGATGGTTTTAATTATCTCATTCTTGATAACTCGTGAATCATGAAACATGACGGAATTGTCAAAATGACATAACACCATCTGAAAAGATAAGGTAGAACGGATTGCAATTGAAATGCATGATGAAGAATGCTTGAGCTCCAACAAGAATCTTGATGAAGACTACGAGGATGAATTAAAACATGATGAACCACCATGAGAACTCCGGTAATGAAAAGCATGAGAAGCGAAAGATGAAAATAATAAGATTCAAGGCCCGCGATGAATTAGATGGAGCTTTGAAATGATATAATTGAAATAACTTGGAGCTCCGGAAAACAAGATGAACAACTTAGAACCGAGAATATGATATGATGAACAAGCTCCGAAAAACAGAGATTAAACACTTGGAGGAGACAAGAATAAAATTTACTGTATGCTTATCCTTCATCAAATTAAATTGATGACAAGCAACGGAATTGGCCTACTACTTATTCTTGTTGCAAAGAATTAAAGAGAGATCTAGCACAACCTTGGGTAAATATTCAACGAACCACCGGTACGATTATGAAAAGAACGAGTGAATTAATACGAAAACAAGGAATAGTAAACTTGAATGAACCACCGTAAGAATATTGAGACGAACGAAGAGGCATCAATGAAGAATATTTGGAGGACGAAGTTGAAAACTGAGAACGAAGAAATCTTCTGAAATGATGGCCTTCAGAGGATCACAATGGAAAGAATTCGTGAAATGCTTCGGACGGGTATAAAAATAATTCCTCACAATCTGAACAATAATGAGGATGGCAAGAAGCTAGAACCACGAATCTTGAAATAACGGATAAGGATTCAAGAGGAACTCGTCTTCGGGTCTTCAAAAACTGAGAAGACGATGAGATACACCACCGTGAATTGTTGAGGTACTCCGGAATAAAGAATTAAAAGGTTGAACCAAAGATGAAAAAGAATTGAAAGCGGTCCTGGAGAAGGCATGTGACTGATGGGAATCATTCTTACGTCACATTTGAAAAGAATTATCCGGAAAAAGAAGAGTCAGGTAAGATCCTGGGAAAAAACCTGTGGGTTAGGGCCCACTAAAGAAATCACCATTGAAAAAGATTGCTTAAGAGATATTGCACCGGTTGAAATAAATGGCTTGAAGCTCAGAATAGTTTGAACGGATTAAGAATGGAATTATGAACCTTCTGAGTTGCCTTGTACACTCCGGATAAGAATAGCAAGAGGAGAATGATTAATTGGTGCACCGGAATAAGAAAGCATTGTGAAATGAGGAAAAGGATAAGATCAACACCGAAATCTTGAATTACATCCACCGGCAGAATTTGAGAACAAAAGAATGATGAACTTGAAACTCTCGAGCATCTTCACGATAAAGCACCGGATAAGAACATTGAAGGAAAATGAATGAAGAAACCTCACGTGAATAAAATGGATACTTCATTTGAGAATTTCTTGCTCCGAGAAGAAGAAGGGTGGGAGGGTGGGGAAAACAAGGACAACTTGGCATGAATGAAATAGACAAATCGTCAGATTTCTCAACGGCGTCCGTATGGAATAACTTGAAGAGAAGGCACACCGGTTGAAAAGGATTAACATGAAGATCTTGATGGTCAAGAAGAATTAGCACTCCCATATAAATATGAGAACACCGATTAGGAAAGGTATGGAATCAACACTTGACATCGAAGCAACTCGAATACCAGAATCAAAACAAAACAACGGATAGATATGTTGCAGCATAATCTTCACAATATCATCTGAACACAGAATTGAACGAATGAATTCCGTAGATACATCAACTTGTCGAGAAGCCACTTGGGAGAAGGTAAATAAAAAACAACAAGGCACAGATAGAACAAATAAAAGATAGAAGCTTCGTCTAACATATTCGTGCTGAAAGCTCATGGAACGTGTTACAAAAGGGTTTTGCAATCCCCGGATCAGCATAGCCAAGGACCCTTTAAGATGCAACTCCCGATCGGAACAAGCCCATAAAACCACTTCACTCAATGTAGAACCCCGAACTCCATATCATGCACTCGTGGGAAGAATGCCTACGAACTACTGGATGAACCCACCTATTAATTTCCGAAAGTTTCCAGTTATGCAATCAGGTGTTGGGGATACAGGGGAAGCACCGCGCACTCAACTCTAATCCTACATCCAGCTGTATCCATCCTTCAACACATAACCAGTTGTTTCCGGAAACCGTTTACCTCGGACCTTCGAAACGCATCTACTATACAAGCTATGGCAATACTCCCGAACTACCTCTCCAGTACTGGGTGATGTCGGGGTTATCTTGCCACTAACCGCATAGGAGAGTTTTCGATGTCGGCCGTCTTAAGTATTCCAGAACTGATGCGATATATTTGTGACGACAACACCTCGGAGTTCAACTCCCCGGGACACTGCCACAACCCCTAAATGACAGGAGGCATCGAGAACAATGTTCTCGTCACAAAGACATCAAAACAATCCAAACAATACTCGCGAGATCCTAAAAAAAATTGGTGCATTTTTGAGAGTAGAAGAGATAAAAGTAATCGTCAGGAGTCCTCACCAGAGTGATAAGAGATGATAAGCAAAAGAAATCCTACTCTCCGATATATATATAGGACTCAAAACATTTTAAGTGTGTGCCTAGACTCAACCGTCAACGATTTGATCAATCAGTGGGGGCTTCTAGATCGGAGAAGGCTCTGAATACCAACTTGTAATGCCCAGGATGGGACTATACCTCCTACGTGTCGAGGCACGACTTAAAGGTATAAGCCCATTCTGGAATGATCTCAAGTTTGGTATCTTTGCACGACTCATGTAAAAATAGGGATGAAATTGCAAAAGGAGATAGTTGGCTTACACTCGCCACTTCACACAATTCATTACATAAGCAAAACATTATTCAAAACATCACAACCCGACTACGGGCGAAGATCCAAAAGAAAGATACCAAAACATAAAGCCACAGGTCTGAATCGCCCCTAGTAGAAACCACTACTGATCGTCGAAAACGTCACAAGCATACGGCCACTCTCTTCATCGAGCTCCCAGGGACGTACTTGAACCAGCTCCTGCATCATTCTCGGTTGAACCTGCATCTGGTGTTGTAGTATCTGTGAGCCACGAGGACTCAGCAATCCCATAACCATGGGTATCAAGACTAGCAAAGCTTTATGGGTAGGAAGAGGTAGTGGTGAGGTTGCAACAGCGGCTAAGCAAAATATGGTGGCTAACTTACGAGTACAAGAATAAGATGAGCATCTACGCAAACGGTCCCAAACTAGTAGTGATCGCTAAAGATCCTAAACTACATACGAGTCAAACATAATCCCACCATGTTCTCTTCTCAAAGTGAAAAGAGACAGTCACGGTTACTCACACAGTTGTGTGTTTTACTTCGGATCCTCTGTCAAGTTTTCTACAACCGGACATTAACAAATTCCAATCTGCCACATAACCGCGGGCACGGCTTTCGAAAGATCATAACCCTGCAGGGGTGTCCCAACTTAGCCCATCACAAGCTCTCACGATTAGCTGAAGTGATAAATATAATATCATCACTCCTTATCTTAGGGAAAATCCGATCAAGCTCGGCATACCGGTGCACAAGACATTTCGACAATGGTAAAACAAGTCCAGCAAGACCTCCCGGCGTGCTGACACCCTGATAGTAGCCACGCGTATCTCTTCTCAGGCCACGACCGGATGGGTGATCCTACGAGTAAAACCAATCCTCGAGTTTCCCCGTGGTGGCCCCGCATAACCCCCGTTTGGGACCAACACCATCAGCACTGGCCCCCCTGTTATGTTGAATTAAGAACCCGGGGACATGACCCCCTATGCAATTAATTAATTATTTAAGTTGTTATTATGAGCAAATTAAAACCAATGTTAGGCCTTGCTGGAGGAGTTTTATTCAAAGTCGAACTGTCAAGGGTTCCCCATCCACCCATCATGTAAGGAACGCAAAATCAAGGAACATAATGCCGGTTTATCGGCGCCTAAGTTGGCATGAGTGGAAC
This sequence comes from Secale cereale, assembly GCA_902687465.1. NCBI lineage: Eukaryota > Viridiplantae > Streptophyta > Magnoliopsida > Poales > Poaceae > Secale > Secale cereale. Next base: position 29,056,365 of record LR738709.1, on the reverse strand, counting down.
AAAACACCGAGCAAAAGGCCAAGCCTTCCACCCATGCCTAGTATATAGGTGTGTTAATAATAATTATAGATATTGTGATATTCCAACAACAAGTTCCCACCTGGAACTATCTTCATCTTCACCTGCAACTAACAACGCTATAAGAGGGGCTGAGCAAGTGGGTAACATAGCCAAACAGTGGTTTTGCTAGGAAGGTGTCAAAAGGTTAGAGGTTTCATGGCAACAAGGAAAGGCTGACATAAAAGTTGGGTAGCGCGACATGTAACGATAGCATTGAGACAACTAAGCATGGCAATGGTAGTAAAGGTATCCAAGGGTATGATCATCTTGCCTGGAATTCCGCAAGGAAGAAGAACAAGTCCATGAAGTAGACGGAGCAACATAGTCGAGCGAAACCTCACAACTCCGGACGGAACCGAAGCTAACAAGAGAAGCAACCGGAAAGAAGCAAATAACACGGTAAACACACAAGCATAAACATGGCATACGATGCACATCCAAGTATGATGCATGTCCGGTTTAATTATGCATGGCATGGCAAAGTGCACAAACAAGTACTACAAGTTAAGTGGAGCTCAATATGCAACGAGTTGCATATTGACGATACACCACATTTTAATTATTTAATTGACTCTCGTTTATTTACAAGACAAGATTAAATGTTTGTTAACATGGCAAGAGGTGAAGCAAGAGCACACTACCTATTTAGGCAAGTTTAAATGAGGCCGGAATGACAAACAACAATTCCGGAAAACCCCATATGCATGTTTAGTAATTTTTAAGCAAACAACAATTAAACATTTTAGTGTTGTTAACATGATGCGGATGACATGATCAAGTTTATGCAATTTTTATTAAAAGTTGACATGAAGATGATAAGGAGTATTTGTCACCGTGGTGGAAGGATAGAGTGCCACGGCAACGATCCGAAAATGATGCAACGGCAACATCTCGGTTCCGGTAACTCGTTGAGAGACCGGTGCAAAAGATGACGGGAGGCGTGAGCGGTCGAACAAGAGGAAAAGGTGGGGTAATCCCGTCACCGGGTTCCCACGAGTCGGCGATGAGGCAACCAAGGAGCATGACAAAAGACGAAATGGCACGGTGCACACAAGGGAAAACATCTCATACAACACACATGCAAACGTCCACGGGTCATCGTCTCGGGGTTATACCTTCGAAGCGTTCGTTTCTCGGAGGGGTTCGAGTCATCGAGGGACGTAGTGGAAGTAGTGGTTCACGTTTCCGAAGAGGTACTTGTCGCGGCATCGGACGTAGGGGTACTTTACGCGTCGTCACGTGTAGTCGAACTCGTTTCGTAGATGTTCATGTTCAACGTGTCGTGGAACTTGAGGTCTTGGTCTTCGGCGTCGAGGTACTTGGCACATCCGGTAGTCGTACTCGAGGTCGTCGTTGACGTAGGGGTACATGAGGGTCGTCGTGGTACTTGGCGTCCGGACTTGCCGATCTTGCCGATCTTGATGATCCGAAACGAAGCAACACAAGGGAGCAAACAAAAGGGGCATCACGGGGGCGACGAGGCCATGGCAGCGGCATGGCGATGAGGCTGCTCGGGGCGACGCCGGCGTTGACTGACCCGCAGCAGATGCTGCCGGAAGTCGTGGCGGCTCGAGGCCAGAGGCGAGGCACACAGGAGCGACTCGGGCAGAGGAGGCACACAACGAGGAGGCTGCGGCGCGGCGGCGCTGTCGTGATGGCCGGCGGCGGCTTGCCGGCGCGGAGGAACAGGCGACCGGAGGGGTTCCGAGGCGAGGCGACGGCCTGGGCGCGCTGGAGATGAGGCGCTGGACGGCGGATCCCGGCCGGCCCACGGGGCGCCAGGCGCGGACTCGGGACGCCATGGGGAGGCGGAGGAACGAGGAGATGAGGCAGGGACGCGGCGCTGCGGCCTTGGCGACGGAGGGTGCGGCTCCTGGCCGGCGCTGGAGATGCGGCGGGGCTGCGGCCCTGGGGCTCCTGGCGCGGAGGAAGGAAGAAAAGGGTAGCAGAGGCGCCATGGGGTCGAGCGAGGGAGGAGAGGGACCGAGCGAGGGGTGGCGGCACTGGGGAAGATGAGGAGTGAGGGTGAGGGATCGAGGGGATCGGGCTAGGGTTAGGAGAGCGGTCGGGCTGGCTCGAAGGGAGGCTTGGGCCGCGGGAGGAGATGGCCTGATGGGCCTGCGGCTGGGCTGCTCACCCTCTCTCTCTATGTAGTTGTTTTCCCAAAAAAAAAACAGAAAACAACACAGAAGAAAAGAAAAGGAAGGAGGTGGCTAGGGACAGAATTAGGGCATGAGGTTATTTTTCCCGGACTCGCAAAAATGTCCACGGTCCACGAAAAATAGGAGAGGCAAGAATGCAAGAGTAAAATTCGGACTCATTTGAATTAAATTCAAATGGCTTGAATTAGGGCAAGGTTTGAGGCAAAGAAAGAGAAAGAGAAGGCATGGGGAAAATATGAAAGTGTGTTGGGTTAATTCCAAATAAATGGAATATTTAATTATAATAGCTCCATAATATTAGGAGGATATGTTATAAAGAGAAGTCATCCTTCCCTCGATTTAAATGGACCGAAGGTCCACACAATTTATTTAAATTGAGATGCAGAATTAAAGACATGATGGCATGATGACATGATGCAATGCAAAATAAATAAAGCAAGCACAACTGAAACACACGGGAGAACACGAAACATCTGGAATCTTCTGGGACGTCGGTCTTTGGGCGTCACATCATCCTTGCTGGACACACCTATTTGAGAGAGTTAAATATGGCCTAGAAATTGTTAGAACACTCTATGTGCTTCACTTATATCTTTTGAGTTGAATAGTTTTTGCACTAGTGCTTCACTTATATCTTTTAGAGCATGGTGGTGGTAATATTTTGTAGAAATTGTTGAACTCTCATGCTTCACTTAGATCTATTTGAGAGTCTATTAAAACAGCATGGTAAAGTGTTTAGGCTAAAGAAACTAGTCTTCACATAATAAACATCCAATGTCAATGTAGTAAACAATTTCACACCAAGTGCATTGAATAGAAAGAGATGTTGGATGCTTGATAATTGTTTTGAGACATGAGGATAGTGATATTAGAGTTGTGCTAGTGGAGTTATTATGAAATTGATAAATACTTGTGTTAAAGTTAGTGATTCCCGTATCATGCATGTATGGTGAACCGTTGTGTGACTAAGTTAAAGCATGAGGTATTTGTAGAGTGTCAACCTTTGTGTGGAGGTCGGGGGCGCGCGATGGTTAACTCGTACCAACCTCCCCCCTAGGAGCATGCGTTGATTGCTTTGTTTTGATGACTCGTAAATTTTTGCAATAAGTATATGAGTTCTTATGACTAATGTTGAGTCCATGGATTATACGCACTCTCACCCTTCCACCATTGCTAGCCTCTCTTGTACCGCGCAACTTTCGCCGGTGCCATAAACCCACTATATATCCTTCCTCAAAACAGCCACCATATTGTTCCTCAAAACAGCTACCATACCTACCTATCATGGCATTTTCATAGCCATTCCGAGATATATTGCCATGCAACTTTCCACCGTTCCGTTTATATGACACGCATCATATTGTCATATTGCCATGCATGACCATGTAGTTGACATCGTATTTGTGTCAAGGCCACCATGCATAATTTATCGTAAATGTCACTCTTGTTTCATTGCACATACCAGTACACCGCCGGAGGCATTCACATAGAGTCATACTTTGTTGTTGTAGTATCGAGTTGTAATATTGTGTTGTAATGAAAGTGTGATGATCATCATTTTTAGAGCATTGTCCCAAGGGAGGAAAGGCTGAATCTATAAAGCCCCTCCGCAAAAATAAAAATAAAAAATGGAAATGCCAAAAAAATGAAAGGCCTAAAAAAAGGAAAAAGAAAAAAAAGAAAAAGAAAAGAAAAAGGGACAATTGCTACTATCTTTTTCCACACTTGTGCTTCAAAGTAGCAGCATGTTCTTCATTGTAGAGAGTCTCGTGCTTGGTCACTTTCATATACTAGTGGGAATTTTCGTTATAGAACTTGGCTTGTATATTCCAACGATGGGCTTCCTCAAATGCCCTAGGTCTTCGTGAGCAAGCAAGTTGGATGCACACCCACTAGTTTCTTTTGTCGAGCTTTCATTCATATTTAGCTCTAGTGCATCCGTTGCATGGCAATCCCTACTCACTCACATTGATATCTATCGATGGGCATCTCCATAGCCCGTTGATACGCCTAGTCGATGTGAGACTATCTCCCTTCTTTTTTTCTTCTCCACAACCACCTCTATTCCACCCATAGTGCTATATCTATGCCTCACGCTCATGTATTGTGTGAAAGTTGAAAGGTTTGAAAAGATAGAGTATGAAAACAAGTGCTTGGCTGAAATCGGGGTTGTGCATGATATGAATATTTAGTGTGATAATAAGGGAGCATAGCCAACACTATATGATTTTGTAGGGATAACTTTCTTTAGCCATAGTATTTTGAGAAGACATGATTGCTTTGTTAGTATTACTTGAAGTATTGTTATTTTTATGTCAATATAGACTTTTGTATAGAATCTTTCAGATGAACATTCATGCCACAATTAAGAGAATTACATTGAAAAACTATATTGGTTAGCATTCCACATCAAAAATTCTTTCTTTATCATTTACCTACTCGAGAACGAGCAGGAATTAAGCTTGGGGATGCTTGATACGTCTCCAACGTATCTATAATTTTTGATTGTTCCATGCTATTATTTATGAAGTCTTGGATGTTTAATGGGCTTTATCATTCACTTTTATATCATTTTTGGGACTAACCTACTAACCCAAAGGCCATGTCCAGATTGCTGTTTTTTTGCCTATTTCAGGGTTTTGCAGAAAGGGAATATCAAACGGAGTCCAAACGTAATGAAACCTTCGCGAGAGATTGTTTTGGAGGAAATCACGCACGAAAGACTTTAGGGCCAAGCCAGGGGATAGAGGGGCCACCCTCGAGGGTGGGGGGCGCGCCCCTTTCCCAGGGCGCGCCCCCTGCCTCGAGGGCAGCCCGTGTTGCCCCCGGTGCCCCCCTTCTTCCTATATATACCTACGTACCCCAGAAACTCCATACGCAGAGAGAAAACCCTAATTCCACCGCCGTAGCTGCTGTTCCCGTGGAGATCCCATCTTGGAGCCTATTCCGGGAGGGGATCCATCACGGAGGCCTTCATCATCATCATCATCGCCCTCACCATGAGTTGTGAGTAGTTTACCTCAGACCTTCGGGTCCATAGCTAGTATCTAGATGGCTTCTTCTCTCTCTCTGGACCTCAATACAAAGTTCTCCTCGGTCTTCGAGGAGATCTATTCGATGTAATCTCTTTTTGCGGTGTGTTTGTCGAGATCCGATGAATTGTGAGTTTATGATCAAGGTTATCTATGAAATATATTTGGTTCTTCTCTGAACTTTTTATGTGTGCTCATAATATCCTTGCAAGTCTCTTCGAATTATTGGTTTGGTTTGGCCTACTAGATCTATAGTTCTTGCGGAGAAGTGCTTGGCTTTGGGTTCAATCTTGCGGTGTCCTTTCCCAGTGATAGTAGGGGCAGCAAGGCACGTATTGTATTGTTGCCATCGAGGATAAAAAGATGGGGTTTTCATCATATTGCTTGAGTTTATCCCTCTACGTCATGTCATGTTGCCTAAGGCGTTACTCTGTTTGTATGAACTCAATACACTAGATGCATGCTGGATAGCGGTCGATGTGTGGAGTAATAGTAGTAGATGCAGGCAGGAGTCGGTCTACTTGTCTCGGACGTGATGCCTATATACAATGATCATGCCTAGATAGTCTCATAATTATTCGCTTTTCTATCAATTGCTCGACAGTAATTTGTTTACCCGCCATAGAATACCGCTATCATGAGAGAAGCCACTAGAGAAAACTATGCCCCCCGGGTCTATCTTTATCATATTACTTTCCCGTCAATTTCTACCGCCATTGTTTATTTGCTTTCTTTACTTTCTGTTTCTATACCAAAAATACCAAAATATTATCTTATCATCTCTATCAGATCTCACTCTCGTAAGTGACCGTAAAGGGATTGACAACCCCTTATCGCATTGGCTGCGATGTTCTTATTTGTTTGTGCAGGTGCGAGGGACTGGCGCGTGGTCTCCTACTGGATTGATACCTTGGTTCTCAAAAACTGAGGGAAATACCTACGCTACTGTGCTGCATCTCCCTTTCCTCTTCGAGGGAATACAACACAAGCTCAAGAGGTAGCACCGCCCCTTCCGAGTCCAATTCGGACCAGCCCATGGGGGGGGGGGCACGCGGCCACCCCTTGAGGCCCTTCTCTCCTTTCCTGTATGGCCCATTAAGGCCCACTACTTCCCTCGGCGAATTCCCGTAACTCTCCGGTACTCCAAAAAATACCCGAATCACTCGGAACCTTTCCGATGTCCGAATATAGCCTTACAATATATGAATCTTTACCTCTCGAACATTTAGAGACTCCTCGTCATGTCCGTGATCTCATCCGGGACTCCGAACAAACTTCGTTTATCAAATCACATAACTCATAATACAAATCGTCATCGAACGTTAAGCGTGCGGACCCTACGGGTCCGAGAACTATGTAGACATGACCGAGACACATCTCCGGTCAATAACCAATAGAGGAACCTAGATGTTCATATTGGCTCCTACATATTATACGGAGATCTTTATCGGTCAAACCGCAGAACAACATGCGTTATTCCCTTTGTCATCGGTATGTTACTTGCCCGAGATTCGATCATCGGTATCATCATACCTAGTTCAATCTCGTTACCGGCAAGTCTCTTTACTCGTTCCGTAATACATCATCTCGTGACTAACTCATTAGTCGTTTGCTTGAAAGGCTTATTATGATGTGTATTACCGAGAGGGCCCAGATATACCTCTCCGATATTCGGAGTGAAAAATCCTATTCTTGATCTATGCCAACACCACAAACACTTTCAGAAACACCTGTAGTGCATCTTTATAATCACCTAGTTACGTTGTGACGTTTGATAGCACACAAGGTGTTCCTCCGGTATTCGGGAGTTGCATAATCTCATAGTTAGAGGAACATGTATAAGGCATGAAGAAAGCAATAACAATAAAACTAAACGATCATAGTGCTAAGCTAACGGATGAGTCTTGTCCATCACACCATTCTCTAATGATGTGACCCCGTTCATCAAATGACAACACATGGCTATGGTTAGGAAACATAACCATCTTTGATCAACGAGCTAGTCAAGTAGAGGCATACTAGGGTCACTCTGTTTTTTCTATGTATTCACACATGTACTAAGTTTCTGGTTAATACAATTCTAGCATGAATAATAAACATTTATCATGATATAAGGAAATATAAATAACAACTTTATTATTGCCTCTAGGGCATATTTCCTTCAGTCTCCCACTTGCACTAGAGTCAATAATATAGTTCACATCGCCATGTGATTTAATACCGATAGTTCACATCATTATGTGAATAACACCCATAGTTCACATCGCCATGTGACTAACACCCAAAAGGTTTACTAGAGTCAACAATATAGTTCACATCAGCATGTGATTAACACCCAAAGAGTATTAAGGTGTGATCATGTTTTGCTTCGTGAGAAAAGTTTAGTCAGCAAGTCTGTTACATTCAGATCCGTATGTATTTCGCAAATTTCTATGTCTACAATGCTCTGCATGGAGCTACTCTAGCTAATTGCTCCCACTTTCAATATGCATCCAGATTGATACTTAGAGTCATCTGGATTAGTGTCAAATCTTGCATCGGCGTAACTCTTTACAACGAACTCTTTATCACCTCCATAATCGAGAAACATTTCCTTAGTTCTCCTGTTACTAAGGATAATTTTTTACCGCTGTCCAGTGATCTACTCCTGGATCACTATTGTACCTCCTTGCCAAACTCATGACAAGGGACATAACAAGTTTGGTACACAACATGACATACTTTATAGAACATATGGCCGAGGCATAAGGAATGACTTTCATTCTCTCTATATGTTTCTGTCGTGGTCGGGCTTTGAGTCTTACTCAGCTTTACACCTTACAAATCAGGTAAAAACTCCTTCTTTGACTGATCCATTTTGAACTACTTAAAAATCTTAGCAAGGTATGTACTAATCGAAAGTCTTATCAAGAGTCATGATCTATCTCTATAGATCTTGGTGCCCAATATGTAAGCAGCTTCACCGAGGTCTTTTATTGAAAAACTCCTTTTAAATAATCCTTTATGCTTTCCAGAAAATTTTGCATTATTTCCGATCAACGATATGTCATTCACATATACTCCCTCTATAAACTAATATAAGAGTGTTTAGATTACTACTTTAGTATTCTAAACGCTCTTATATTAGTTTACGGAGGGAGTACTTATCAGAAATGTTGTAGTGCTCCCACTCACTTTCTTGTAAATACAGGCTTCACTGTAAGTCTGTATAAAACCATATGCTTTGATCACCTTATCAAAGTGTATATTCCAACTCCGAGATGTTGCACCAGTCCATACATGGATCGCTGGAGCTTGCACACTTTGTTATCACCTTTAGGATTGACAAAACCTTCTGGTTGCATCATATACAACTCTTCTTTGAGATATCCATTTAGGAATGCGGTTTTGACATCCATTTGCCAGATTTCATAATCATAAAATGCAGCAATTGCTAACATGATTCGGACAAACTTAAGAATCGCTACGGCTGAGAAAGTCTCATCGTAGTCAACTCCTTGAACTTGTCAAAAAACTTTCGCAACAAGTTGAGCTTTGTAGATAGTAACATTACCATCGGCATCAGTCTTCCTCTTAAAGATCCATTTATTTTCAATTGCTTACCGATCATTGGGCAAGTCAACCACAGTCCACACTTTGTTCTCATACATGGATCCCATCTCAGATTTCATGGCCTCAAGCCATTTTGTGGAATCTGGGCTCATCATCGCTTCCTCATAGTTCGCAGGTTCATCATGGTCTAGTAACATGACTTCCAGAACAGGGTTACCGTACCACTCTGGTGCGGAACATACTCTGGCTGACGTATGAGGTTTAGTAGTAACTTGATCTGAAGTTTCATGATCATCATCATTAGCTTCCTCACTAATTGGTGTAGGAATCACTGGAACTAATTTCTGTGATGAACTACTTTCCAATTCGGGAGAAGGTACAATTACCTCATCAAGTTCTACTTTCCTCCCACTCACTTGTTTCGAGAGAAACTCCTTCTCTAGAAAGGATCCATTCTTAGCAACGAATGTCTTCCCTTCGGATCTGTGATAGAAGGTGTACCCAACAGTTTCTTTTGGGTATCCTATGAAGACACATTTCTCCGACTTGGGTTCAAGCTTATCAGGTTGAAATCTTTTACACATAAGCATCGCAGCCCCAAACTTTAAGAAACTACAACTTCGGTTTCTTGCCAAACCACAGTTCATAAGGTGTCATCCCAACGGATTTAGATGGTGCCCTATTTAACGTGAATGCAGTTGTCTCTAATGCATAACCCCAAAACAATAGTGGTAAATCGGTAAGAGACATCATAGATCGCAGCATATCTAATAAAGTACGGTTACGATGTTCAGACACACCATTATGCTATGGTGTTCTAGGTGGCGTGAGCTATGAAACTATTCCACATTGTTTAAAATGAAGACAAAACTCATAACTCAAATATTCGCCTCCGTGATCAGATTGTAGAAACTTTATTTTTCTTGTTACGATGATTCTCTACTTCACTCTGAAATTCTTTGAACTTTTCAAATGTTTCAGACTTGTGCTTCATCAAGTAGATACACCCATATCTTCTCAAATCATAAGTGAAGGTGAAAAAAAGAACAATACCCGCCGCGAGCATCAGCACTCATTGGTCTGCATACATCAGTATGTATTATTTCCAATAAGTCACTTGCTCAGTCCATTGTTCCGGAGAACGGAGTTTTAGTCATCTTGCCCAAGAGGCATGGTTCGCAAGCATCAAATGATTCATAACCAAGTGATTACAAAAGTCCATCAGCATAGAGTTTCTTCATGCACTTTACACCAATATAACCTAAACGGCAGTGCCACAAGTATGTTGCTGCTACTTCTCGAGCTTGCGTTGTATTCCCTCGAAGAGGAAAGGGAGATGCAACACAGTAGCGTAAGTATTTCCCTCAGTTTTTGAGAACCAAGGTATCAATCCAGTAGGAGACCACGCGTGAGTCCCTCGCACCTGCACAAACAAATAAGAACTTCACAGCCAACGCGATAAGGGGTTGTCAATCCCTTTACAGTCACTTATGAAAGTTAGATCTTATAGAGATAATAGTTTATATTTTTGGTATTTTTGGTTTATAAGAACATCAAATAAAAGCGATAAAAGTAAAGTAGATGTAGATTGATATGTTGAGAATAGACCCGGGGGCCATAGTGTTCTCTAGTGGCTTCTCTCATGATAGCGATATTCTACAGCGGGTAAACAAATTACTGTCGAGCAATTGATAGAAAAGCGATTAATTATGAGACTATCTAGGCATGATCATTGTATATAGGCATCACGTCCGAGACAAGTAGACCGACTCCTGCCTGCATCTATTACTATTAGTCCACACATCGACCGCTATCCAGCATGCATCTAGTGTATTGAGTTCATAAGAACAGAGTAACGCCATAAGCAAGATGACATGATGTAGAGGGATAAACTCAAGCAATATGATATAAACCCCATCTTTTTATCCTCGATGGCAGCAATACAATACGTGCCTTGCTGCCCCTACTGTCACTGGGAAAGGACACCGCAAGATTGAACCCAAAGCCAAGCACTTCTCCCATTGCAAGAACTATAGATCTAGTAGGCCAAACCAAACCAATAATTCTAAGAGACTTGCAAGGATATTATTAGCACACATAAAAATTTCAGAGAAGAACCAAATATCTTCCATAGATAACCTTGATCATAAAGTCACAATTCATCGGATCTCGACAAACACACCGCAAAAAGAGATTACATCGAATAGATCTCCTCGAAGACCGATGAGAACTTTGTATTGAGATCCAGAGAGAGAGAAGAAACCATCTAGATACTAGCTATGGACCCGAAGTTCTGTGGTAAACTACTCACAACTCATGGTGAGGGCGATGATGATGATGATGAAGAACTCCGTGATGGACCCCCCTCCAATGGAGCTCTGGAACAGGCTCCAAGATGGGATCTTCACGAGAACAGAAGGTACGACGGTGGAATTAGGGTTTTCTCTCTGTTCACGGAGGTTCTCGGGAACGTAGACTTATATAGGAAGAAGGAGGGCACCGGGGGACGCTCGAGGGGGCCACAAGGTAGGGGGCGCGCCCTGGGAAGGGGGGCGCGGCCCCACCCTCGCGGGCCACCTCTTGATCCCCTGACGTTGTTCTCAAACTCCGTGTGCGTGATTTTCTCCAAAAATATATCTCGCGAAGGTTTCATTCCGTTTGGACTCCGTTTGATATTCTTTTTGTGCAAAACCCTGAAATAGACAAAAAACAGCAATCTGGGCTGGGCCTTTGGGTTAGTAGGTTAGTCCCAAAAATGATATAAAAGTGAACGATAAAGCCCATTAAACATCCAAGACTTCATAAATAATAGCATGGAACAATCAAAAATTATAGATACGTTGGAGACGTATCAAGCATCCCCAAGCTTAATTCCTACTCGTCCTCGAGTAGGTAAATGATAAAGAAAGAATTTTTGATGTGGAATGCTAACCAATATAGTTTTTCAATGTAATTCTCTTAATTATGGCATGAATGTTCAGATCTGAAAGATTCAAGATAAAAGTCTATATTGACATAAGAAACAATAATACTTCAAGCATACTAACAAAGCAATCATGTCTTCTCAAAATACTATGGCTAAAGAAAGTTATCCCTACAAAATCATATAGTTTTGGCTATGCTCCCTCGTTATCACACAAAATATTCATATCATGCACAACCCCGATTTCAGCCAAGCACTTGTTTTCATACTCTATCTTTTCAAACCTTTCAACTTTCACGCAATACATGAGCGTGAGCCATGGATATAGCACTATGGGTGGAATAGAGGTGGTTGTGGAGAAGACAAAAAGGAGGGAGATAGTCTCACATCAACTAGGCGTATCAACGGGCTATGGAGATGCCCATCAATAGATATCAATGTGAGTGAGTAGGGATTTCCATGCAACGGATGCACTAGAGCTAAATATGAATGAAAGATCAACAAAAGAAACTAGTGGGTGTGCATCCAACTTGCTTGCTCACGAAGACCTAGGGCATTTGAGGAAGCCCATCGTTGGAATATACAAGCCAAGTTCTATAATGAAAATTCCCACTAGTATATGAAAGTGACTAAACATGAGACTCTCTACAATGAAGAACATAGTGCTACTTTGAAGCACAAGTGTGGAAAAAGATAGTAGCAATTATCCCTTTTTTGGGCCTTTCTTTTTTCTTTGGCCTTCCCCTTTTGTTTTTTTTGCGGAGGGGCTTTATAGATTTAACCTTTCCTCCCATGGGACAATGCTCTAATAATGATGATCATCACACTTTCATTACAACTTGATATTACAACTCGATACTACAACAACAAAGTATGACTCTATATGAATGCCTCCGGCGGTGTACCGGTATGTGCAATGAAACAAGAGTGACATGCATAAAAATTATGCATGGTGGCCTTGCCACAAATACGATGTCAACTACATGATCATGCAATGGCAATATGACAATATGATGCGTGTCATATGAACGGAACGGTGGAAAGTTGCATGGCAATATATCTCGGAATGGCTATGGAAATGCCATGATAGGTAGGTATGGTGGCTCTTTTGAGGAACAATATGGTGGCTGTTTTGAGGAAGGATATATAGTGGGTTTATGGTACCGGTGAAAGTTCCGCGGTACAAGAGAGGCTAGCAATGGTGGAAGGGTGAGAGTACGTATAATCCATGGACTCAACATTAGTCATAAGAACTCATATACTTATTGCAAAAATCTACGAGTCATCAAAACAAAGCAATCAACGCATGCTCCTAGGGGGGAGGTTGGTAGGAGTTAACCATCGCGCGCCCCCGACCTCCACACAAAGGTTGGCACTCTACAAATACATCATGCTCTAACTTCGTCACATAGCGGTTCACCATACATGCATGCTACGGGAATCACTAACTTTAACACAAGTATTTCTCAATTTCATAATAACTCCACTAGCATGACTCTAATATCACTCTCCTCATGTCTCAAAACAATTATCAAGCATCCAACATCTCATTCTATTCCATGCACTTGGTGTGAATTTTTTTACTACATTGACATTGGATGTCTATCATGTGAAGACTAGTTTCTTTAGCCTAAACACATTACCATGATGTTTTAATAGACTCTCAAAAGGATATAAGTGAAGCATGAGAGTTCAAAAATTTCTACAAAATATTACCGCCACCGTGCTCTAAAAGATGTAAGTGAAGCACTAGAGCGAAAACTATTCAACTCAAAAGATATAAGTGAAGCATATAGAGTGTTCTTACAATTTCTAGGCCATATTTAACTCTCTCAAATAGGTGTGTCCAGCAAGGAATATTGTGACAAACTAACAAGCAAAGACTCAAATTATACAAGATGCTCCAAGCAAAACACATATCATGTTGCGAATAAAAAGATAGCTCCAAGTATAGTTACTGATGGATGAAGACGAAAGAGGGGATGCCTTCCCGGGGCATCCCCAAGCTTAGGCTTTTCAATATCTTGAATTTACTTGGGGTGCCATGGGCATCCCCAAGCTCATGCCTTTACTACTCTTTGTTCCATAGTCCATCAAAGCAATACTCAAAACTTGAAAACTTCACAACACAAAACTTAGAAAAAAATTCTCGTGAGCTCCGTTAGTATAAGAAAACAAATCACTACTCAAAGGTACTGCAATCAATTCATTCTTTGTTTATATTGGTGTTAGACCTACTGTATTCCAACTTCTCTATGGTTCATATCCTCCAATACTACTCATAGATGCATCGGAATAAGCAAACAACACACGAAAAACAGAATCTGTCAAAAACAGAACAGTCTGTAGTAATCTGCAGGTTTCGCCTACTTCTGGAACTCCAAAAAATTCAAACTAAATTGTTAAATTTGTGGAATTTGTCTACCAATCATCTGCACAAAGAATCAACTAAAAAGCACGCTCCAGTAAAATCTGAAGACTACTTTAGCGAGCGCTAACGATTCTGTTTTTCACAGCAAGATCACATAAACTTCACACAAGTCTTCCCAAAGGTTCTACTTGGCACAAACACTAAACAAAACATGAACCACATCTAATCAGAGGCTATATGCAATATTTATTCCCTAACAGCAAAAAAACTTTGGGTTGCCTCCTAACATGCGCTATCGTTTTACGCCCCTAACTAGGCACGATAGTTCAATGATGCTCACATGAAAGATAAGAATTGAAGGACAAAGAGAGCATCACAAAATATGTGACAAACACATCTAAGTCTAACATGCTTCCTATGCATAGGAATTCTATAGGAAAACAAATTAGCAAGACAAGCAAGATCTAGCATATGCAAGGAAGAAGAAAGAAACAAGATCAATCTCAACACGAAGAGAGGTAATTTAGTAACATGAAGATTTCTACAGCCATATTTTCCTCTCTCATAATAATTGCATGTAGGATCATAAGAAAATTCAACAAAATAGCTATCACATAACATATTCTCAACACGATCCACATGCATGCAAAGTTGACACTCTTCCAAAATAGTGGGATTAACATTAACTAAAGTCATGACCTCTCCAAACCCACTTTTAATATTGCTGCAAAAATTATTATCAATCTCATATTCATCATGGGGCTTAAATAAATTTCCAAGATCATAAGAAGAATCACCCCAATCATGATCATTGCAACAAGTAGTGGGCATATCAATACTAGCATCCCCAAGCTTAGGGTTTTGCATATCATTAGCAAAATTGACATCAATAGAATTTATAGTAACATCATTGCAATCATGATTTTTATTTAAGGAGCTATCATGAATCAATATTTCTTTTAACAACTCCTCACAATTTTCAGATTCATAAATCTCAAGCAAAACGTCATAAAGATAATCTAGTGCACGCAGGTCACTAGCAATAGGTTCAACATAATTGGATCTCTTAAAGAGATTAGCAAGTGGATGAGGATTCATACTTTAGCAAGCGAAGATGCAAGCTAATTGAGGGCACATAGCAACACAAGCAAACAAGAGGCACACGAACGATAAACACACGACAGAAGAAGGGCAAATAAAATGGCAAGGGTGAAGTGGGGGAGAGGAAAACGAGAGCCAAATAAATGTAATGCGAAGGATAAGGGTTTGTGATAGGTACTTGGTATATGACTTTTGCGTAAGCCTCCCCGGCAACGGCGCCAGAAATTCTTCTTGCTACTTCTCGAGCTTGCATTGTATTCCCTCGAAGAAGAAAGGGAGATGCAGCACAATAGCGTAAGTATTTCCCTCAGTTTTTGAGAACCAAGGTATCAATCAAGTAGGAGACCACGCGCGAGTCCCTCGCACCTGCACAAACAAATAAGAACTTCGCAGCCAACGCGATAAGGGGTTGTCAATCCCTTTACGGTCACTTACGAAAGTGAGATCTGATAGAGATGATAGTTTATATTTTTGGTATTTTTGGTTTATAAGAACAGCAAATAAAAGCGATAAAAGTAAAGTTGATGTAGATTGATATGTTGAG